>CM053791.1:263854167-264574167 GCA_028749045.1 Cupressus sempervirens | reverse complement strand
ATAGTGGTGAGGTAGGCCAAGTGGGACCCACGAGGATAGGTTGTGGCACCCTATGATCCCACAATCTTAGTCAACACTTGTTGACTAGCATTGCATGCCTTTACAAGAAGGTGAAATATGGTGAGGTACACCCCAAATTTGGAGATGAAGTGGATTACCAATTGGCGGTGATATGGACTGATAGACAAATCAAAGGCTACCATGTGCTGACATGTGGTGAGGTGCACCCTAATTTGGAGATGAGGTAGATGACCAATTGGCGATGATATGGACTAGTAGATGAATCAAAGGCTACCATGTGGTGAGGCATACCCCAATTTGGAGATGAAGTAGATGACCAACTGGTGGTGATATGGATTGATAGACCAATTAGAGGCTACGATGTAACACAAGAAGTAGGTTGATTGTGTTAAAGAGTGAATAACTCCTATGATCCCATGATCAAAAGTGCTCGATTGATATTTTTCACGAGATGTTGACATGTGTTATGGTTTGTTGATGATGCATGCATATTGGGCAGTGACACAAAGATCTAGAAGTGATAGAGGCACGCCATGTAGCACATATGTTAGAGTGTTGAGGTTGATGGAGATACCAGATCAGTGATGTAGAGATCTCAAAATGAATAGAGACATGCCATGTGACACATATGTTTTTGATTAGATAAACAGGTTTTATAGGGATCCTAAAACCTGAGAGTTAATACAAATCAGGCTGAAAATAAGTGTTAGAAGCCCAGCCACAAAAGAAACAAGTCTAAAGGCTGAAGTAGCACAAGGCTTAGCCAAATAAACAAGGGCCGAAGAAAAGGCCAAACCAAAAAGACAAAATGAAATAGCCAAAAGCCAGAACGAAAAAGCTAGCCAAAAAGGAAAATAACAGGAACTACTCCTCAATCTTTCTTTCCAGCTCCTGCATGACCTGTGCAGCCTCCTGTGCCATCTTGTTCTCCTTGGCCTCCTGCTGGTGAGTCTTGAGATCTTCTTGGTCCGGAGTAGAAAAGGTGATACCAGTGGTATTATCTTCATCGAATCTGGCTTTACCCCTATCTTTTCCTTCCACATCCCCCTGCATGCCTCTATCTTTAAGCCAATCAGTTAAAGATAAAATGTTGTTATTGATCGAGTTGAGCAGTGAGATCATCTGGCTCGACAGATTGTGATTATAATTTTCTAGATTGTGGATCCTCCTTTCTGCTAGGCTATTCCTATCATCATAATCTATCTCTTTCTCCAGGCCCTTAAGATTCCTGGCTCCTTTCATTTGAACCACCTTCTCCTTAACCTCCTCTAGCTCATGAAAAAGCCACTTGATTGACCTGAAATTATCAACCATGTTGTTGCGGGTATTGTTCAAGAGGTTCATCCCAGATTCCCTAGCATTATCAGAGGTAGCCACTATCATAGGGTTAATGAGCTCTTCAAGATGCAGTTCCTCCTGATTGTCCACTAGGATCTAGGGGCTCATCACTTCCCTAAAAATACCCATTTTCAAGGTCCTCACATTAAAATTTCTCCATGCTTTCCTCCTATCTTTGGCCAACACCTCCCCACACTCAGCACTAAAACTATCTTGAGTCTGCTCCTCCGGATGGGCTTGGGGATGGACAGGGGAGAGAGGGATCGAGGAAGAGTCCAGGTCCTACTGCAACCTCTCATCCTCTGTGCCCACCCTCTTGCATTTCTTCCCACCCTAGGAATCCATTTTTTCCTCCTAACTTTCCTTTTCCTCGTCTTCAGACTCCATCACCTCCTTTTCATCACATATGTTAGAGTGTTGAGGTGGATGGAGATGTCAAATGGAAAGATCTCGTGATCTTAAGATCTTTCAATCTAATCAACATGGTGATGATGTCATCACAGGATTATAGGATTGCTCCATGTATCTTTTTTGGAGGTTGGTGACTATGAAAGAGGATGATGTAGCAGTGAAAGAGAATGAAGTGGCATCTAGGGGACTTGAGGAGCCAATGGGGGATTACCACATGGAAGTCAAAAGAGAAGTTGACCAAGGTTGGGCCAAGTTGAAGAGGTTAGTGTGAATCTTTCCAAAGTGCAACACATTAAATAAGATATTTGAGCTTCTAAAGTAAGATATAATGTGCATAGAATAAAATGAGATATCATAACCAAAAGGTGCATATTATAGTGAGAAATAAAAAGTAATAAATATGATCAAATATGCACAAGACATTTGAAAAGGGGCCTTCATTAATAATAAAATTAAATAAAATCTCCATGGTTAGGTGAAAAAAAGACAAGGTAAAAGGTAATATGTTGTGTATTATATTTCCAAAATTAGTGTAATGCACATAACAAGAAAAGAAGAACAACATAAAGAAATGAATAAGGTTTTTACTTGATATTTTGGGGATTTTCTCAAACCTTTTGAGGAGATCACTAATATATTTTACAGGTTAAGGAAACAAGTTGGAGGATAATTTCTCACCCTTTAATGGCTATTATTGCAATAATTTATCGAGGTTTCCTCAAATTTTTACCAACTGCTCTCAATTACCAGGTCGTTGCAACAATGAGTGATGGTGGATTTTTTCAATTACAATGAGAAGATGATGAGGGGCAATGTTTTTATATTAGAGAAGAGGGATAAATATTTCTTGTAGGTTGAATTTGAGAGCACATGTGGCAACTTTTCCATATTTCTAGGGTTTTCGCTTCTTCAATTTATTCCCCTTTCTTCTCAATGAGAAATTTTTTGAAAATGTCTTCTGTACATGGTCCTTAGGTGCTTCTTGTCCAGATTTTTAAGATCCATGTAATGGGTCTAAGTTTTTTGAAGCAAAATGTCGATATTTATAGAGCAAACTTCATAATGAGTTTAATAGAGTTTTTGTAAGCAATTTGTACATTTGAAGTGTAGATTTAGATATGTTAGATGTAGCTTTTGAATTAAGTGAAAATAAATTCAAATCTAGTTTCTCCCCATTGTATTACTATATTATATTATGAATGACCATTGAGTACATTGTTGTGATGTGCGTAATATTTTATCTAAGCTTAATTCACTTAGCCTAAAAGGATCTGAAAAAAATCCAAACACTAGATATGACAATCTAAAAGAAACTCTAAGCACGTATAAAAGGGAAAAAAATTGAATGATTCTGATTCCATAATTGGTGAGAGGGTGAGAAGCAACAAAAAAATATAAGAAAGTGTTCAATCTTCTAGAAAGAAAGTGGATTCTAGTGTTTCAAGTTAGTAAAAAAATAGACACAACAAAGGTTGCTAGTGCAAAGCATCCAAAAAAAGATGTTAGAAGCAATAAGATTGATAAGAAGGATAAAAATAATGTAAGTGCATTAGCTGCAAAACAATAAGAAGAGCAACAAAAAATTGAAGTGCCAAAGCAAGAAAATGAGGATAAAAAATTTTGGAGCTGAGGCTTTTTTTTTTTTCTTTTAATATTTTAGATTAAAAAGTGAATAGCAATTAATACAAATGATAATATTATCTATCAAGAATTTAGTTTTGTCACATATGATGTGAACATATGTTCACATTATTTGTCAATAATTTATTGTCAAATGGTCACAACTCATTATGATGAAAACGAAATAAAACTTTATGTCACAAATTCATATTTATTTGCACTAACTATATTAAAAGAGAAAATTAAAAGTTTCTTGTATTATTAAAAAAAAGTAACTATAGACTTTTTGTTCAAATTTGAAGTTTCAATACTATTATTGGTTCAATTAATAACATTTTTTTAGTATATTACATCAAAAAGTGGATAGCAATAATGATTACAGAGGATTTGTCAAGAATTCAATTTAATATCACATATGACGTGAATATATATTATTTTTCAATAATTTATTTTTAATATTTTTGATCCATAAAGGTTCTTAAGCCAAAAAAATTATTAAATAGTTTAAATTTGTACAAGATTTCTTTGTTAATCAGAGGGCTTAATACTAACAAAATCCTTAAAATAAAATAGGGGCATTCTCAATAATTTATTATAAGTCAATAAAAAATGAGAAAAAAAAAAGTTTCTTAAACTAAAAAAGAATGTAACTTTATATTTTTTGTTCAATTTTTTTAATTCAATATTATGATTGGTTCAATTAATAGCTAAAAACAAATTGCATGTATAAATATTCAATATGTGATTGGTAGTAATAATATTAATGCATCAAATGGCTTTTTCTTTCTTGTATTATTGTTTTTTTTTAAAGTAGACATGTTATAAATTTAAAAAGTAAAACTCAATCCCTTGTAAATGAGAAGAGTATTGAAAAGAGAAAAAAAATTGAAAAAAAAGTATAAGATTGTGTTAAAGAAGTCTCATCTCAAAGCTTCATTCCTTCTTCTCACATGTTATAAAAAAATCTATCCTCTCAAAACTTTATTCCTTCTTCTCACATACTTCTCTGTTGCAGCTGCAACACTTGGATTTGCAGTGGTGTATACTTTTAAATGAGCTCCCTAATACCATTGGCAACCTGTCACAGTTGCAGCACTTGGACTTGGGAAGCTGTAGATATGGGGTATTGGTGGTATTGGCAAGAGCACAGTTGCCAAGGCTGTCTACAGTGAACTTTATACTGATTTTAGGGCTGCTTCATTTGTATCTGATGTACGCACCATTGTTGCAGAGGCCACAGGCCTTACAAAATTGCAGAAAAAAATTCTCAAAGATCTATCCCAATATAATGGAGAAGTGGATAGTGTTGATGAAGGAATATCTTTGTTGAGAAACCATTTGCGAGGAAAATGCGTGCTGCTAATTTTAGATGATGTGGATGCTGCTGGACAATTGAATGCTTTAGTTGGGGATTGGCTGGCTCCTGGCAGCAGAGTTGTTATAACTTCCAGAGACAAACACATTCTCATTCTTGCTCCTATGTCATTGGAATGCATCCACGAGATGAAAGGATTGGAGACAAAAGAAGGCCTTGAGTTATTCAGTTGGCACGCTTTTCTCAAAGCATCTCCAAGTCCCAATTTCGTGGATCTGTCCAAAAGAATAGTGGAGGCATGTAAGGGGCATCCTCTTTCATTGGAAGTGCTTGGATCCTTCTTGTATGGTAAGAAAAATGAAACAGGTTGCTGGACAGAAGCTCTTCAAAACATTACCCTCGACCCAGAAATTCATAAAAGACTCTACATTAGTTATGGTGCTCTCAGTGATAATGAAAAAGACATATTTGTTGACATTGCTTGCTTCTTCATTGGAGAGCACAAAAGCTTACCCATACTTTTTTGGAAATCATTTTACCGGCAGTGGACATTGCTTTATCTATTCTTTCAATGAAGTTACTAATAAAGATTGATGATAAAGGTAAATTTGATATGCATGACCATTTGCGAGATTTAGGGCGAACCATTGCTGAAAAAGAAAGAGAGGGTACCCGACTATGGAAGGATGGTCATTCAAGCACACTTTTCGATAACATCAATGTCTCTCGCCTTAAGCTCGATGGAGGTAATCCACAGAGGCTTCAAATTTTGTACTCGCCAGGTCTTTGCTATCTTCATTTGCAGAATTTGCACATCGAAGGCAGGACAAAAGACACACTCGCCATGCTCCCTCCAAGTTTGATATGGTTGAGGTTTCAAGGTTGCACCATTTCAATAGGGAAGAATATAGCAATAAATAAGATCCTTACAACAACAAGGAAGGCATATAGGGCACTAAGGATGAAAGGTCACTCCAAATTTATGGTCAATGTTAAGCAATTGAAGATTTTACAACTAAATAACAGCAACATCCATTCTCCGTCCGAATTATTTTCACTTGTAAATGTAAAGCAGATGCAACACTTAGACTTGAGAAGTTGTGTGAGGTTAAATAAGCTCCCTAACACCATTGGTAACCTGACACAGCTGCAGCACTTGGACTTGGAAGGGTGCATAAACTTATATAAGCTCTCTTGTGCCATTGGCAACCTGTCACAGCTGCAGTGCTTGAATTTGGGAGGGTGTAAAAGTTTAAGAAACCTCCCTGATACCATTGGCAACTTGTCACAACTGCAACACTCGAGCTTGAAACAGTGTGAAAGTTTTAAAAATCTCCCCAATACCATTGGCAATCTGTTGCAGCTGCAACACTTGGATTTGCAGTGGTGTATACTTTTAAATGAGCTCCCTAATACCATTGGCAACCTGTCACAGTTGCAGCACTTGGACTTGGGAAGCTGTAGATATGGGGTATTGGTGGTATTGGCAAGAGCACAGTTGCCAAGGCTGTCTACAGTGAACTTTATACTGATTTTAGGGCTGCTTCATTTGTATCTGATGTACACACCATTGTTGCAGAGGCCACAGGCCTTACAAAATTGCAGAAAAAAATTCTCAAAGATCTATCCCAATATAATGGAGAAGTGGATAGTGTTGATGAAGGAATATCTTTGTTGAGAAACCATTTGCGAGGAAAACGCGTGCTGCTAATTTTAGATGATGTGGATGCTGCTGGACAATTGAATGCTTTAGTTGGGGATTGGCTGGCTCCTGGCAGCAGAGTTGTTATAACTTCCAGAGACAAACACATTCTCATTCTTGCTCCTATGTCATTGGAATGCATCCACGAGATGAAAGGATTGGAGACAAAAGAAGGCCTTGAGTTATTCAGTTGGCACGCTTTTCTCAAAGCATCTCCAAGTCCCAATTTCGTGGATCTGTCCAAAAGAATAGTGGAGGCATGTAAGGGGCATCCTCTTTCATTGGAAGTGCTTGGATCCTTCTTGTATGGTAAGCAAAATGAAACAGGTTGCTGGACAGAAGCTCTTCAAAACATTACCCTCGACCCAGAAATTCAAAAAAGACTCTACATTAGTTATGGTGCTCTCAGTGATAATGAAAAAGACATATTTGTTGACATTGCTTGCTTCTTCATTGGAGAGCACAAAAGCTTACCCATACTTTTTTGGAAATCATTTTACCGGCAGTGGACATTGCTTTATCTATTCTTTCAATGAAGTTACTAATAAAGATTGATGATAAAGGTAAATTTGATATGCATGACCATTTGTGAGATTTAGGGCGAACCATTGCTGAAAAAGAAAGAGAGGGTACCCGACTATGGAAGGATGGTCATTCAAGCACACTTTTCGATAACATCAATGTCTCTCGCCTTAAGCTCGATGGAGGTAATCCACAGAGGCTTCAAATTTTGTACCCGCCAGGTCTTTGCTATCTTCATTTGCAGAATTTGCACATCGAAGGCAGGACAGAAGACACACTCGCCATGCTCCCTCCAAGTTTGATATGGTTGAGGTTTCAAGGTTGCACCATTTCAATAGGGAAGAATATAGCAATAAATAAGATCCTTACAACAACAAGGAAGGCATATAGGGCACTAAGGATGAAAGGTCACTCCAAATTTATGGTCAATGTTAAGCAATTGAAGATTTTACAACTAAATAACAGCAACATCCATTCTCCGTCCGAATTATTTTCACTTGTAAATGTAAAGCAGATGCAACACTTAGACTTGAGAAGTTGTGTGAGGTTAAATAAGCTCCCTAACACCATTGGTAACCTGACACAGCTGCAGCACTTGGACTTGGAAGGGTGCATAAACTTATATAAGCTCTCTTGTGCCATTGGCAACCTGTCACAGCTGCAGTGCTTGAATTTGGGAGGGTGTAAAAGTTTAAGAAACCTCCCTGATACCATTGGCAACTTGTCACAACTGCAACACTCGAGCTTGAAACAGTGTGAAAGTTTTAAAAATCTCCCCAATACCATTGGCAATCTGTTGCAGCTGCAACACTTGGATTTGCAGTGGTGTATACTTTTAAATGAGCTCCCTAATACCATTGGCAACCTGTCACAGTTGCAGCACTTGGACTTGGGAAGCTGTAGATATGGGGTATTGGTGGTATTGGCAAGAGCACAGTTGCCAAGGCTGTCTACAGTGAACTTTATACTGATTTTAGGGCTGCTTCATTTGTATCTGATGTACGCACCATTGTTGCAGAGGCCACAGGCCTTACAAAATTGCAGAAAAAAATTCTCAAAGATCTATCCCAATATAATGGAGAAGTGGATAGTGTTGATGAAGGAATATCTTTGTTGAGAAACCATTTGCGA
This sequence comes from Cupressus sempervirens, assembly GCA_028749045.1. NCBI lineage: Eukaryota > Viridiplantae > Streptophyta > Pinopsida > Cupressales > Cupressaceae > Cupressus > Cupressus sempervirens. Next base: position 264,566,107 of record CM053791.1, on the reverse strand, counting down.
GGAAAACGCGTGCTGCTAATTTTAGATGATGTGGATGCTGCTGGACAATTGAATGCTTTAGTTGGGGATTGGCTGGCTCCTGGCAGCAGAGTTGTTATAACTTCCAGAGACAAACACATTCTCATTCTTGCTCCTATGTCATTGGAATGCATCCACGAGATGAAAGGATTGGAGACAAAAGAAGGCCTTGAGTTATTCAGTTGGCACGCTTTTCTCAAAGCATCTCCAAGTCCCAATTTCGTGGATCTGTCCAAAAGAATAGTGGAGGCATGTAAGGGGCATCCTCTTTCATTGGAAGTGCTTGGATCCTTCTTGTATGGTAAGAAAAATGAAACAGGTTGCTGGACAGAAGCTCTTCAAAACATTACCCTCGACCCAGAAATTCAAAAAAGACTCTACATTAGTTATGGTGCTCTCAGTGATAATGAAAAAGACATATTTGTTGACATTGCTTGCTTCTTCATTGGAGAGCACAAAAGCTTACCCATACTTTTTTGGAAATCATTTTACCGGCAGTGGACATTGCTTTATCTAATCTTTCAATGAAGTTACTAATAAAGATTGATGATAAAGGTAAATTTGATATGCATGACCATTTGCGAGATTTAGGGCGAACCATTGCTGAAAAAGAAAGAGAGGGTACCCGACTATGGAAGGATAGTCATTCAAGCACACTTTTCAATAACATCAATGTCTCTCGCCTTAAGCTCGATGGAGGTAATCCACAGAGGCTTCAAATTTTGTACCCGCCAGGTCTTTGCTATCTTCATTTGCAGAATTTGCACATCGAAGGCAGGACAGAAGACACACTCGCCATGCTCCCTCCAAGTTTGATATGGTTGAGGTTTCAAGGTTGCACCATTTCAATAGGGAAGAATATAGCAATAAATAAGATCCTTACAACAACAAGGAAGGCATATAGGGCACTAAGGATGAAAGGTCACTCCAAATTTATGGTCAATGTTAAGCAATTGAAGATTTTACAACTAAATAACAGCAACATCCATTCTTCGTCCGAATTATTTTCACTTGTAAATGTAAAGCAGATGCAACACTTAGACTTGAGAAGTTGTGTGAGGTTAAATAAGCTCCCTAACACCATTGGTAACCTGACACAGCTGCAGCACTTGGACTTGGAAGGGTGCATAAACTTATATAAGCTCTCTTGTGCCATTGGCAACCTGTCACAGCTGCAGTGCTTGAATTTGGGAGGGTGTAAAAGTTTAAGAAACCTCCCTGATACCATTGGCAACTTGTCACAACTGCAACACTCGAGCTTGAAACAGTGTGAAAGTTTTAAAAATCTCCCCAATACCATTGGCAATCTGTTGCAGCTGCAACACTTGGATTTGCAGTGGTGTATACTTTTAAATGAGCTCCCTAATACCATTGGCAACCTGTCACAGTTGCAGCACTTGGACTTGGGAAGCTGTAGAAGGTTGAAGAATCTCCCTGATACTATTGGCAACCTGTCATGGCTGCAACACTTGGACTTGAAATGGTCTGAAACAATAAAGAATCTCCCTGTTACTATCGGCAACCTGTCACAACTACAACACTTAGATTTGCAATGGTGTAAAAGTTTAAATAACCTTCCCAATACCATTGGTAACTTGTCCCGACTGTGGCACTTGGACTTGGGAGTATGTGGGAGGTTAAATAACCTTTCCGAAACCATTGGCAACATGACATGGCTGCAGCACTTGGACCTGAGATGGTGTGAAAGGTTAAATAGCCTTCCTAATACCATTGGTAACCTGTCACAACTTCGACACTTGAGCTTAAGAAGGTGTAAAAGATTAAATAACCTGCCGGATACCATTGGCAACCTATCACAGTTGCACTTCTTAAATTTGGACAGTTGTGGGAGGCTAAATAACCTCCCTAATACCATTGGCAACCTGTTACAGCTGCAGATCTTGTACTTGGAAAAATGTGAAAGGTTAAATAACCTCCCTGATACCATTGGAAACCTGTCACAGCTGCAACAATTGATCTTGGGAGGCTGTGCAAGGTTGAATAAACTCCCTGATACCGTTGGCAACCTATCACAGCTGTGGTACATAAACTTGAGAGATTGTGAAATGCTAAACTACCTCCCTGATAACATCGGCAACCTGTCACAGCTGCAACGTTTGGATTTGAGAGGATGTGGAAGCTTAAAAAGCTTGTCTGATTCCATTGGTAACCTGTTACGGCTGCAACATCTAAACTTGAGAGAGTGTGAAAGGCTAAAGAACCTCCCTGATACCATTGGCAACCTGTCACAGCTGCAGCACTTGGATTTGAGATTTTGCAAAAGTTTAAGTAAGCTTCCTGACACCATTGGCAATCTATCACAGCTGCAGCATTTAAACTTAAGAGAGTGTGAAAGGTTAGATAACCTCCCAAATACCATTGGAAACCTGTCACAGCTGCACTTCTTAAGGTTGGAAGGGTGTTCCCCTGAAGTCATTTGTAACTTGTCAACTAAAGGTTATGCTCAAGGATTATAATGAGAAAAATTGAGACATTCTTAATGTTGGATGTGTTGGATTATAATGAGAAAAATTGAGACATTCTTAATGTTGGATGTGAAGCCTAATTGTTTGTTTCATCTTCCCTGATTGCTCATTTCTTGTTTGACTCTTCATCTTCTCTTGAAGACTATTGTATAAATATGAGGGCAAAGCCCTATGTATGTAAGCTCCAATGACTGAATAAAAGATTCTCCCTTCTCTTCTGGATGTAGCCAAATAGGTAAACCACATTAAATTTTGTGTCTTTGTTTGTGAATGATTTATGTTTCCAATTTGTATTTAATTTAGCAATTGGTATCAAAGCATGTAAGATACGGAAGAGAAGGGCAGAGAATAATGAGCCAAGCTAAGAAGAAGCCAATTAAAAAGAAGGCTACTGAGGAGAGAAAATGGAAGGGTAATGTTCTGTAGAAGATGAATCTGTTGTAGAGTTCATTGCCATTTTGGGTCTTTCAACATATAAAATACAATGAACAACAGAAGATTGCATGGACACAAAGTTGTAGGAAATTAGAGAAGTTAAAGGGAATTCCATATTTAGTGCTTGAATTTCCTTGATGATTGTTCATGATGGTGAACGGTTTTACCCTTCATTCCATCACCAACCACGAAGACCAACAATGCCCTGTGGCATTAAATCCTATTTGGTGGGGTTTTCAATCTGACCTTGTTCATGATCAATGGGATTGTTCACATGTATTCTGTGTTGGAGATAATTGTTGTTGTGTGACAAGTGTTTGAGAAAATGGCAGAATAGCGGAGCAGAGTGACAAGGATAGAAATGAATATGCAAAGTGTTGGATGTGAAGTCCAACTGTCATGTCTATTAATTTCATATTCCTCTCATTTGTCTCTGTCTTCTCGTGAAGACTGTTGTATAAATATAAGGGCAAAGCCCTGTTTATGTAAGCTGCAATTTACAATGACTCAATAAAAGATAGGCTCTACTCTTCATTCTGGGCGTAGCCACATTTGTGGTGAACTAGGATAAATCATGTGTCTCTTTCTTTGTATTGTTGTTTGCAATTTATCTTTTAAATCTAACAACTGGTATCAAAGCATGCAAGATCGGAGAGAACAGAGCAGAGAATTATGACACCAAGGCAAGAAGAAGTCTGTTGAAAAGAAGACTACCCAGAAGATGAAAAAGAGAATGTTTTATAGCCCAAAGATGAATAAATTAATTATTTCTCGTTGCTCATGATGACGAATGGTTTTGCCCTTTCTTCCGTCACCAACCACAAAGACCAATAGGGAGCTATGGCATTAAATCTTTTAGGCGTGGGATTGGACTGTGTCAAGAAGGAAATTCAAAGATATTTGAAGAAGACGAAATCTGCAAGGTTTTATTTTCTTTTTCTATGTTTACCATACCCTTGGTCTTGGAGCTGGTCGTCTTGTGCAAGAAGATGAAGAGTCTAGGAGATGGATGGTCATCCACTTGATCGAACTGATGCATATATGTAACTATTCTGCATTATTCTGGGATAAAGTGTAGCTTCCATTGGGATGATCCCAACACTTTAAACTAATCCACAATAATTATTTTACCACATATATCTTGACTGGACTCGACTGCAGTCACCACTTGCACAATGTCAGAGAGAAGCGTATGCGCCTATTGGCCTAGCATGGTGTAAAGTTTTTAGTTAATTTTGTCCCTTATGCAGCAGCGTAATATTTTGCACAAAGGTACGGGGTTTAGTATTTCAAGGACTATCTAGGGTGTATTAGGGAGCCTATGAAATTAATTACGCTCAGAGTTGCATTGACTGGTTGTATTGCACTTTGTCTAACATGCCATCATGGATAAATGGATACCAATTTGCATGGTACATGCTTGGGAGTAGCAGTAAACTAATTTGATGTCAAATTAGAACTACCAGCAGCGTTCTGCCACAATTGGGATTGAAGATTGCCTTTGTGGATCCTAGCTAGAGGTTGTAAGATAAAGCCATATAAACAAATTTAGAAGGGAGGAAAGAGAAACCAAATGTTCTTTCAGCAGATGTAGTGTTTGTTATTAATGATAAGCCGCATGATGTCTAAGCATTCTCATCACAGAGTTGGTTTGAGTTTGGCGAGGCTTGGAGGTGCGACCCTTTTACTGTGCGTTTGCTTGTCAGGGTCAAACTGTAATGAACCAGTAGGAGATCCTCAAAGCTTAGCGGGAGATGTGGTTTTGGCCCTACTTTTCTAGATTATGGAGAATTTGTAGCTTCAGGTATCACTGTTGAGTGTGATGATTGATATCGTTTTTCAGATTTTGTTTTTGGATATCATAAATAGTTCGGTGTCACACTGCAGTGGGAGTTTTTGCAAGAATTTTTTCCTCTCATGAGATGGTTCCCTCGATGGGATTGGAGATGTTTGTTATTGTGCCATGGTGAACTATTTAGAGTGTTGGCATGATAGACGTTCTCTTGACAGGTTTATCTCCTTAGAGCATGAGGTTTTGAGTTTTGAGATCAAGTTATCCTAATGTTTTCCCAGGTTATGTAGACGTGTAGTGGGAGTTTTTGGCAATTGGTTTGGTTAGTGATCTTGGTATCGAGTACTTTGACAGATTGGTCATGGAGATGCTCTTGAAAACTAAGATGCTTGGGTGAGGCTACAGTTCTCTTGGTTTAGATCACATTTGTTGGGATGGTTACTCTTTGGAGGTTTCAACATGAAGTCTGAGGAGCCTACACTTGTGGATGGACGCAAGTTCATTATAGACCTAGTGGAGATTGTTCATGGAGAAGAGTCATTGTGACTTGGTGTATACTGGAGGGACATTCTCACTTCCCATGCTTGGTCTACTCGGTAGATTTGTCTCCTTGTACATTTAGGAGATGGTTGATATTGTTCCTAGTTTTTGGAATGTTTGGAGTTTGACCTTCTTGTTTACAAAGACTTTCATCCATGTTGTTTGGGTGTTGTAAATGCTCTCATATGGAGAGGTAAAGGAGATCATACTACAGCTGGGCACTTGGTGGTGTTGGTAGAAGGATGAGTTATGGTTTGCATGGGTGTTCCTTCCAAGAGTTTTTGAGGTCATCTATTGTTGTTGTACTTCATTGTTTTTCAACAACAATATATGATCTTCTCATGAGGACTTGGAAGATGTCATTCTGCAGCAAGTTGGTTGCAGTTCACAGACCATCTCAAGTTAATGTCATGCCTTCTATGTGCTGATTGGTAGATTGAGTCAACTTATAGTTAACATTGCTCATGCAATTTAAATTTCTCTAAAATGGTCTTCTATTTTTTTGCACATCAATGGTTTTTTGGTGTGTTTTATTGGAAGATGGTATATTCGGTGAATTATTGTATGGGTTGGTTGTGTGGTTATAAATCTATTGATATTGTATGGTTAGTTGGATGTGATTAGCAATTAGTCGTGGTTGCTTTTTCGCCTATGAAGATTGTCTTTTTGGCAATTTCTTAGCATGGGATTGGTAAGGGCAAGAAGAGTTTAAGTGGGAGATTGTTTAGATGGGAGGTTGCAACATAAGTTTAACTTCAAGTGGGATATTGTTAGATGTGAAGTCCAATTGTCATGTCTATTCATTGCATATTCCTCACATTTGTCTCTTCATCTTCTTGTGAAGACTATTGTATAAATATAAGAGCAAAGCCCTATGTATGTAAGCTACAAATTGCAATGACTCAATAAAAGATAGGCTTTAGTCTTCAGTCTATACGTAGCCACATTTGTGGTGAACTAGAATAAATCATGTGTCTCTTTCTCTATTTTGTGGTTTGAAATTTATCTTTTAAATCTAACACAAAGCAGCAAGGTGTTATGATAAATGATGAATGTATAAAGTTCTTAAAGGCTCTCAAAGGGTTTTATGAAAAAGATCAAAAGTTGGATAAGGAGAAAACCATATTTTTGCAGCAAAGGCAGGCTAGTATTTCGCTTCTTGAGAATTAGTCAACGGTTGTGAAAGTAGAGGAGATGGTTTCCTATCAGTTATTAATCATATCTTGAATTCTATATCAAATTTACTCCTTCCTGTGTTGTAATGGCATGGTCAGAGGTTAGAAATGGATGGAAAAGTCCAAGGGTTTTTATTTTTTTTGTCAATCTTTCATAGATCAACAAGGCTTCTATGAAAGAAGCAAATTAGAGTAGATTGCTTTGATGTTTTATTTCAAATGTCCAAGAATGAGAAGCAGCCCATGCTGAAGGTTGATAACCACTACCACAACAATAGAGAAGACATGCATATCTAGAAAGATAGTAGAAAGTTAGTCTGTATAGGCACTATGGCTTGCAGGGAGTGCATGACAAACGATAATGATGTTGGATAGGAAAATGAGCACACCTCAGTTTCCTCTTCGCACTAGTGAATTGATACCACTATTGGATATTTTGGAAAACAACGTTAAGGTCATCTGATGCCTCAGAGAATTGCTTACTACAAAGCTTCAAGAACTTTAGATTTTTGCACTCTACCTTCAAAGTTTCAAGAATTTGCAAGCCTTGAAGGTGAAAGATTGTGATGTTGCACAACAATCTGTAAACTCATGGTTTCAGTAGCTTAAATGCCCATATAATCATGTTTTTGGTATGTCCCTTCGCCTTAAAAATTGTCCAGAAGAGGCTTGGGATCCTTGGTTATTCCTAGTGAGCATACATGGACAACAATAGATTGCATTAAATTATATAACGAAGAAACTAAGAGAAATGTTGGAGATGTTAATGGTTATTACATTATTCCGACAGAGGGATATCCTCAATCACTATGGAGAGATTATGGAGCAATTGTTGCTTAAATTTTCTTTCATGAGATGGTTCCCTCCATGTGATTGGAGATTGTTATTGTGTCATGGTATACTCTTCATTCTAGATTAGAGTGTTGGCATGATATAAGTTCTCTTGATAGGTTATGCTCTTTATAAGAGCATGAGGTTTTGATTTGTAGAGATCTAGTTGTCATGTTGTGTTCGCAAGTAATGTAGTGGGAGTTTTGACAATTGGTCTTATTAGTGTTCTTGGTATCGAGCACATTGGCAGATTGACCATGTATGTGCTCTTGAAAACTAAGAGGCTTGGGTGAGGCTTTATTTCTCTTGGTTTAGAGAACATTGTTGATGCTTATGGATGGACGCACGTTTATTATGGATCTAGAGGATATTGTTCTTGGAGAAGAGTCATTGTGACTTGGTGTATCCTAGAGGAGCATTCACACTCCCTGCTTATGGTCTATCGAACAAATTTATCTCCTTGTATATTTGAGCTTAGGAGATGGTTGAGATGGTCCCTAGTTTTGGAATGTTTTGAGTTTGATCTTTTGTTTACAAGAGCTTTCATCCATCATTACTACATTTGGGCCCGAATTGCAATGACAGGCCCTCACAATTACAATAGTAACGCATCACTCAATCGACATTTGTCGAAATTGGCTCCCATCAGAATGGTGATGGACTTTTGTTGTCACAAGTTACGACGGAAATGGTTACCATCACAATTGCAACGACTACAAGTGTCGTAAATTGAGCTATTTTTTTGGCAAACCATTCATTTTCACTGTAAGAATTGTGATGGAAATATGTCAAAAACACCATCACAATTGCGACGTTCATGTGATAGAAATGCTATGGGTCCCATGGCAAGTCATCAGAAACCTCCATCGCAATTGGGATGGGCATATGGTAGGAATGCTGTGAGATCGACGACCAGCCGTCACAATTGCAATGTCATATTGAATTAATAAAAAAAGTTAGCAGTAAATGTTGAATAGCTATGATGCAATCATAGGTTAATATTGATCTTCACTTGGTTTCAAGAATAGTTTAATATTCTATACTAATTAGGGCCAACCATGTGAAGGTGGAAGCTCATTTGGCCACCCCTCCCTGACTCCCCAACATCTAAAGTCCCCATTAACATCTAAAATCTTTAAGAAATGATCAATGTTTAAAGTACAAAAAAAGTTTCTAGATCTACAAAAGTGGCACCATTTTCCCATCTTCTAGTGCATGTCATTTATTCGTCGCATACAAAATAAGATTTTGTCACTCTAAATCAAGAATGTATGTGCAATTGTGTTCTTTATGCATGGACAATAGGTGGAGCTGAAAAAATGTAGCACGATTACATTTATTTAATAGGTCTATTAAGTTTTTAAAATTATAGACCATCATCATGAACAATGTTCGTGATGGTCTATAACTTAAAATAACTAATTAAAGACCTCTAACGAAAATGCAAACATGTTGCATTTTTCAGCTCTACATGATGTCGTATGCATATGAATCGACATTGCATATTGAACTATGGCGTACTTTTGCATTGCCTAAAACCAAGAGATTCACACAATTAGTTGTCATACAATCATAGGTTATTGTTGAGCTTCACTTGGTTTAGAGAATAGTTTAATATTCTCTACTAATCAGGGTCAACCATGTGAAGGTGGAAGCTCATTTGTCCCCCTCTCCCAACATCTAAATTCCCATTAACATCTAAATTTTTTAAGAAATGATCAATCTTTAAAGTACCTAGAATGTCCTTATCGCCTCCTGCTACTCTTAGGGGAAGTCCATCTTCATCACATGGGTACATTCAGGAATGTCCTCATCGCCTCGTGCATAAAATGAATCCAATATTAGAAAATGCCCCCTAAGAAATAATAGTTCAAGTGAAATAAACACATGAAAAATGTGAGAGAGAAAGAGGAATCTACTTACCAATAGGCGTTGCCATTGCAGTTGTGGCCATGCTACTTGTTGAGTGAGTTTTATTGTTTTTCTATTGTGCCAAGATCTCTCTGTTTAGATGCACACACACACACACACACACACATATACATATGTATATATATATATACATACATACATACATATACCGAGATCACAAGGGCATGAAAATGAGATGCAGAGATCATAAGGGCACGACAACAGAATGCAGCGATCACAAGAGCACATACATACACACATGTATGTATGTATGTATGTATGTATACAGAGAGATCTTTTTTAAGGTGCTTATTACATCTTAACACATCAGAAAAATTGATCCAACTGCATAAATATTTCAGAATCCAAATAATTAAACAATAAAACTCACTCAACCCATACTAAGTGACTTAACTCAAGATCTTGCAACACAAATAATGTTGATTGTTCCTTTTATTGTACCTAATATGATGACAATTCTACATGAATTTGTAATCAACCCAGGTAATCAACAACCAAACCCATTTAACTAGGTTATGGCTTGTATATATACATATATTTAATTGGGTTATGGCTTTTGCAAGGGAATGAGGTTCGTGATTATGACATTTACATAGAAGTGGAACTTGCTTCTTCAACTCCTTACACTCAACTCTTAACTGAAGTTATTCTTCTAGCAGTGAGAATAGCTACTACAAATTCCTGGGAGCCAAGGGACCCTAAACCTATATTATGTTTGTTGGAGACATGGGAGAAGTTACTACCAGCTTTAGTACTTTATTACATTTTGGATCATATTGCAATGCCCAAATTAACAATGACATTAGATACTTGGCATCCTTGTAGGGAGAGTATGCCAATACATGCATGGTTACATCCTTGGCTTCCATTGTTGGGCTAGCATATGGAGCCTTTATATCCAACCATTCATTATAAATTGGGGAATGCACTTCATGTCTGGCATTCAAGTGATGCATCTACATATGCAATTTTATGACCTTGGAAAACTGTATTTGATCCTACTAGCTGGTAAAAACTGATTGTTCATTTTATTGTACCTAATCTAATGACAGCTCTATAAGAATTTGTAATCAACCTAGCTAATCAGCAACTAGACCAAATTAACACTAGCAGTAGATACTTGGGATCCTCACAGGGAGAACGTGCCAATACAATTCAAAACCTACAAAATTTAAATCAAGTTATTTATCTGCAATTCTTTGAAACCTTTAATAAGATAGGCATAAAATACCAAGTCTATTAGATCCAAACATCCCAGTTAAATTTATTGGCAAACATAGAACAAATAATAGCATAGTCCACTAAGTTTCCCAACATGTTCCTAAATTGTTAATACTCTATCTTAGCTAATTTTCCTTAATCTAATTGAAGTCAAATTGGAATTTCAAAAACTCATATTTCTTAAGCACATAGAAACCATAGTTATAATTAAGAGGCGCAGACAAGTAAACATATTTCAAACCCCATTGCAAAAGAAAGCAATCATTAAATACAAATACTCTATAAAAAGATGAACAAATTTTCCCTTAACAAAATTAGATATATTCTAAGATTTCTATACGATATTTCAACTAGATTTTCTTGTTAGAAATCATGGCATTTGGAAAAAAACATAGACTTGAAATATAAGTTTGTATTAGCCAAAACCAAATAAAAATCAACTCAATTAGATATATTCTAGGATTTCTATTAAATAATGAAACAGGTATTATCAAAAGACATAGGTCTTATCACCTACCTAATTACTTCAGAATTTTGTTCTCACCAAAAATCATAAAATGTAAGAACAACTGTACCAAAAAGAATGTAAAAAGATGATTATTGTGCACAATCATTTTTTTAGCTCTTTTGGCACAATCATTCTTACAATTTTTTGGCTCAATCTCCAACTGGGCAGTATGTGTTTTGAAAAATTATTCTTGGATTGTGAGTCAAGGAAAAGACAAATATCAAACTTGAAAAAGATGTACATAAATGCAATTAATTTTTAAACTTCAATTTGGGTAAGTGCACAAAGTTGTGGTGCCAAAAGGGGGGTATAAGTGGACACCTTTTTCCAAAAATCTGCAAATTTTGAACTTCAACAAGAATTTGAAGATAGTTACGCTCAAAATTTTCAGATATAACAAAAAAAAAAGTCATAGTCCTTTGAATCTAGTTTCTAAACTACTAATTTTTTTTCAAAATGGTTTAGTTTTAGGTCCTCAAAAAAGGGGCCACAAAAAGTGGTACTGTTTATTCCAAAAAAATATAACACAGTACAAAGTGTGGCCCCCTTAAAATTTTAACTTTTTTTTTGAAATTTTTTAATCGCTCTGGTCAAAAGTTACTTAACACTATGTAGTTTATCCTAGATTTTTTGGGTAATTTTATAATGTGTATTTTTTTTTATGAATTTTTAAACTAGACACATCCCAAAAACATGAAATATCTGTGTGCTCCCCCTAGAAATAATTGAAAACTAATCTAAAATCAAAACTTTTTTTTTTCAAAGTGTGTAGAATGGAGTCTAGTTTCTAAAAAACTAAGTTGTTACAAAATTTGATGAACGAGCTAAAATCTATAGCCCAATTAGTACGTGGTGGTTTTTAACAAAAAATGAACATACATTCAAAAGAAAGTATAGATGAAAGGCTTGAAATAGTTCAAATTAAAAATAAGTTATATGGTTAGATAGCTAACACAGAGACCTATAATGCTATGTAACCTGATCTTATTGATACCCAACCACATATCGATACCCAACCACAAGAAATCTTGAAGGGGAGCACAGAAGAAAAAATAATCATTTTTTGTATGTTTGCTGGAAAACACGTCTCATGCCTGTTCATCAAATCCAAACCTTTGGGTTGGATCTCCAAGGCAAAACCAAGCCTTAGGCTTGGGTTTGATTAAGGTTTAAACCTCAGTTCTAAATAGCGTGTGCGCGCTATAGGGTGCACACACTATTAAGATGTAAGTTGCAAAAGAGAACTAGGTGGGGGGGATAGGGGAATGGCTATGTGTGTGCATGAAAGAAATAGAGAGAAAGTAGGGGATAGGAGAGGGAAGAGAGTACAGGATGGGAGAGAGAAAGTGAGAAAGATTCGGGGTGGCAAAGAGAGTATAGGATGAGAGAGAGAGAGAGAGTAGGGGTGGAAAAGAGAGAGTGTGGGATGGGGGAAAGAGATTTAAAGTAAGGGATGGGAGAGAGAGGAAGTGTGAGAGAGAGTATAGGTTGGGAGAGAGATTAAGAGTAGGGGATGGGGGAGAGAGAGAGAGTAGGCAATGGGAGATGAAGTGGGAGAGGAAGAACTCGAGAGAGAGAAGGATGGGAGTGCATGTGTGTGAAAGAGAGAGAGTATGGAATGGGAGAGGGGGAAGACAAAGTAGCTCAAGAGAGAGTAGGGGATGGAAGAGAGAGTAGGCAATGGGAGAGGGAGTGGGAGAGGGGGAGACAGGGGGGAATAGAAATGTGTGTGTGTGTGTGTGTGTGTGTGTGTGTGAGAGAGAGAGAGAGAGAGAGAGAGTAGGGGATAGGAGAGAGTGTGAAAATTTAAGAGATACTAGAGGGTAGCAGAGAGAGAGAGAGAGTGGAGAGGGAGAGAGAGAGAGAGAGAGAGAGAGAGAGAGAGAGAGTAGGTAGTGGGAGAGGGAGAGCAAGTGAGAGAAAAAGTAGGGGATGGAAGAGGAGAGAGGGGGGATGGGTGTGTGTGTGTGTGAAAGAGAGAGTCAAGAATGAGAGAGGGGAGAGAGAGATAGAGAGAGTAGGCAATGGTAGAGGGATGGGAGAGAGGGAGAGAGTGAGAGAGAGAGAGAGTAGGTGGTGGGAGAGGGAGTGGGAGGGAGAGAGAGGTGGAATGGAAGCATTTAAGAGAGATAGAGTAGGGGATGGGAGAGAGTAGGTAGTGCGACAAGGACTGTGAGAGAGAGAGAGGGGGGGGGGAATGGGAATGTGTATTTATTTATAAGAGAGATAGAGTAAAGGATGGGAGAGAGTGAGAGAGTTTGAGAGAAAGTAGTAGGGGATGGGAGAGAGAGTGAGAGTAAGGGATGGGAGAGAGAGAGAGAGAGAGAGAGAGAGAGAGAGAGAGAGAGGAAGAAAGAGAACTTGAGAGAGATAGACAGTAGGCGGTAGGAGAGGGAGTGGGAGAGGGAGAGGGAGAGGGAGAGAAATAGGGGGGATGGGAGTGTGTGTGACAGATGTAGAGAGTAGGGGATGGGAGAGAAGAAGAAGAGTGGGGGGATGAGAGTGTGTGTGTATCTATGAAAATGAGAGAGTAGGGGATGGGAGAGAGTGTGAAAGTGTGAAAGTAGGGGGTGGCAGAGAGAGAGTACGACGATAGGGGAGAGAAAGTAGGCGGTGGGAGAGGAAAAGAGAGAGGGGCGATGGGAGTGTGTGTGTAAGAGAGAAAGAGCAAGGGATGGGAGAGAGTGTGAGAGTGTGAGAGTAGGGGGTGGCAGAGAGAGAGAGAGTACAACGATGGGGGAGAGAAAGTAGGTGATGGGAGAGGGAAAGAGAGAGGGGGGGATGGGGGTGTATGTGTAAGAGAGATAGAGTAGGGGATGGGAGAGAGTGAGAGTGTGAGAGAGTAGGGGATGGGAGAGGAGAGAGAGAGTAGGGGATGGGGGAGAGTGTGAGAGTGTGAGAGAGAAGGGGATGGGAGACGAGAGAGAGCAGGGGATGGGGGAGAGAAAGTAGGCGATGGGAGAGAGAGTGGGAGAGGCAGAGAGAGCTTGTACAAGATGGGGGAGAGAGAGAGAGTAGAGAGGGAGAGAGAGAGCTTAAGAGAGAGAGAGATAGTAGGTAGTAGTAGTGTGAGTGTGAGAGAGAGTAGGGGGTGGTAGAGAGAGTACGACGATGGGGGAGAGAAAGTAGGCAGTGGGAGAGGAAGAGAGAGGGGGGAATGGGAATGTGTGTAAGAGAGACAAAGTAGGGGATGGGAGAGAAGAGAGAGAGTAGGGGATGGGGGAGAGAAATTAGGTAGTAGGAGAGGGAGAGGGAGAGAGATAGGGGGGATAAGAGTGTGTGTGAGAGATCTAAAGAGCCAGGGATGGGAGAGGAGAGGGGGTGAGAGAGGTAGAGAGAGTAGGTGGTGGGAGAGGGAGAGTGAGAGAGAGTAAAGGATGGGAGAGAGTAGGAAGAGAGAGAGGGAGGGTATAGGAGAGAGATTAGGAAGGATAGAGAGTAGGGAGGATAGGGAGTGACGTGTTTTGAGAAAGTAAGGGGTGGCAGAGAGAGTACGGTGATGGGGGAGAGAAAGAGAGAGGGGGGGATGGGGGTGTATGTGTAAGAGAGATAGAGTAGGGGATGGGAGAGAGTGAGAGTGTGAGAGAGGATGGGATGGGAGAGGAGAGAGAGAGTAGGGGATGGGGGAGAGTGTGAGAGAGTAGGGGATGGGAGACGAGAGAGAGAGAGCAAGGGATGGGGGAGAGAAAGTAGGCGATGGGAGAGAGAGTGGGAGAGGTAGAGAGAGCTTGTACAAGATGGGGGAGAGAGAGAGTAGAGAGGGAGAGAGAGAACTTGAGAGAGAGAGAGAGAGAGAGAGAGATAGTAGGTAGTAGTAGTGTGAGTGTGAGAGAGAGTAGGGGGTGGTAGAGAGAGTACGACAATGGGGGAGAGAAAGTAGGCAGTGGGAGAGGGAGAGAGAGGGGGAATGGGAATGTGTGTAAGAGAGACAAAGTAGGGGATGGGAGAGAAGAGAGAGAGTAGGGGATGGGGGAGAGAAATTAGGTGGTAGGAGAGGGAGAGGGAGAGAGATAGGGGGGATAAGAGTGTGTGTGAGAGATCTAAAGAGTCGGGGATGAGAGAGGAGAGGGGGTGAGAGAGGTAGAGAGAGTAGGTGGTGGGAGAGGGAGAGTGAGAGAGAGTAAAGGATGGGAGAGAGTAGGAAGAGAGAGAGGGAGGGTATGGGAGAGAGAGTAGGGAGGATAAAGAGTAGGGAGGATTGGGAGTGATGTGTTTTGAGATAGTGCGTACGCACTATAGTACGTACGCGCTTTATAGTGCGTATGCACTATAGTGCGTACACACTATCTCAAATCACCAAAAAATGGTCAAAAACCAACCTTGGGGCCCATTTCATCCATTTTAAACTTTTGGTCCGTTATGCTCTCTGTTATTCCAACAGAAAACATGGGTTTCAACATCTAGCAAACACTATTTCAACACTTTTGGAAGCTAGCAAACACCAAATTCAATCATTGGATACATGATTTGAAGAATTTTTTAATATTCCTTTAATAGAAAAGGTTAGTGCAATCCATTTTAAATATTGTTTGTTGATATATAGATACAAATTTGATTATTAGTTGATATGTTATGTAATATATAGTGAATTCATTGAAAATTGTATGTTTGAATGAAATGTTATTTCGAAATGGTTAGAAATTTGACAAGTCGTTTGATATATATTTTGTATTCGTTCAAATAATTATAATTTTTATATGTAATTGAATAATTTTTAATTTACACATTTTAAGTAATTCAGATGTTTGAATAATTTAACATGTAGAAATCATCATCATGCCAAGGAAGAAACCAAAGATTC
The DNA here is from genome assembly GCA_028749045.1 of Cupressus sempervirens. Taxonomy (NCBI): domain Eukaryota; kingdom Viridiplantae; phylum Streptophyta; class Pinopsida; order Cupressales; family Cupressaceae; genus Cupressus; species Cupressus sempervirens. Next base: position 264,550,368 of record CM053791.1, on the reverse strand, counting down.
AAACAAATGCAGATAGGGAGAGAGATTTGACAATTAAAAGAGATAAAATGAAATTACTATGTGAACAAAGAAAATTGCAAAGAAATGATGAAGAATTAACTTTCGAAGAGGATCAAGAACCACCAGTACAAAGAAACAAGGAGGAAGAATTAGAAAGACAAAAAGAACGAATGTGATTGTTACACTCAAGAAGACAATTGAATTGTGAAGCTACACCATCCTCCAATGTTGGAGTCATATCGTTCGCTACACCATCTTCGAATTTTGGAGTCATATCATTCGCTACACCATCTTCCAATGTTGAAGTCATAGCATCTTCTCATGTTGAAGAGACACTTTATAGATCCGACAATATACACACTCCATCATGTCATGTTGAAAGCACAACATCAACACATCAAGTAGGTGATATTCCATCTTTTACATCTTATTGCCAAGGCACATCATCTTCGGTTCAAGGTACACAATACACTCAACCTTATATTGATGTTCAAAATGTTGAGAGAATTGAAGAGATTAGAACACCTTCTAGAATTCGTTTTAGAAAACTAAAATATTTAATTGATATTGATACTAACATTTTGAAATCAATGCCTGACAAGATTAGCAAGCATACTTGTCAAAGAAAAGTTAATCATATGTGGAGATTATTTTTTGAAGAATTAAATATTACAAGTCAATGCCAATTATTTGTTGAAATGATAAGGAATTTAAAATTTAGGCCTATCATGAAGATTCTTTGGCTAAGAACGATGGATGATTCAAATGAAAGAAATATTGTAAAGAATCTAATGAGTGCTTATGACAAAGTGGGTTCTAAATCATGCACCAAAGATAGTAATATCACAAGACGAGTACTCACATCGATAATAGTAAGTAGCCAAATGAAGAAAGCTTGACTCATGAGAAAGACAAGAAAAACATTAAAAATTGGTAGAGGTACCTTAAGGAGAGCCATGTTAAGGCGTGAGAGATTAGAAGATCCAACAAAAAATGAGTTATGGACATTTAGCGATAGACTACCGCGAAAGGATAAAGAAATTAGTGAAGCCTTGAAATCATTGATCGAAGATTTTTGGAAAAATAACACACGTGTTTCTCCTAATCAAAGACATGTTGTAAGGAGGAGGATTGGTAGCCGAAATCATGAGCCACATGTGAAACATTTTTTGGACTCAACTCAGACACAATTTTTTGCAAAATTTATTGGTATGTATCCTCAAATTCGAATAAGTCAAAGATTTTTTGAGATGGGTAAACCTTTTTATGTGAAAATAAATCACACATGTACAACTTCTTGTTGTAGGATACATATTGAATTTTCTAACCATTTTGATGTTTTTAGGCACATATGCGTAGTTTTGCATTCTCAGTTTGTTTTGCAGGATTGTGACATAAAAGAGCCACCAAGATCTTCAAGGGAATTCATATCCAACATTTTGTGTGAAATAGGGGACGACCAACAATTTTACAAGACATCATGCTTGGATGGTACGTGCTTATTTTGTAGTTCTTTGCAACTTTTATCAACTTGTCAACATATGGATAGTACACATGCAATTGGAAATTAAATAGTAGATTACGAAAAATTCAAGATAGTGACATATGCTCTAAAAGATGGGAAACATGGTAAAAGATGTGATCTAGTTATTGAAAAGATTCCAGTGTATGAGTTCATGAAGATTTTTCATGAAAAGATTATGTACGAGTATGCAAGGCATACCCATAGAGCTCGATGGTTGGATTTGCAATTCAAGTTGTGCAAGGATACGTTTCCATTGGATACCATTGGTTTGGTTGTAGATTTTGCAGAGAACTACACACTACAACCACAAAATGAGGTGCAAGCAAAGTATTATACATCTCAACAGGTTTCCATATTTGTTCACATAACACTCATGCATTCACCTACAAGTATAGAGGATGACAGGAAGATTTTGAGGGAGTACATTTTTACATCAGCGATGATTGATCACATTCTACGAAGTTTGTACATGGTTGTTTTCAACTATTTTATGGAGATTTGGCTAACAGGAGCATATCATATCGTCAACACATTATTTGGTCAGACAATTGTGCATCTCAATTCAAGAGTGCACGGATGTTCTATTGGTTGAGCAAGATGCACAGGTTGTGTAGAATTCAATATATGTGAAATTTCATAGAGGTTGGTCATGGTAAGGGAGAGCACGATGGTGCAGGCGCATGCATTAAAAGAGCCTTGGCTCATGAAGAACTAAAGTACAAAGATGGAGCAATATTGATAGATGCAAAATCCATCATCCAATGGTGTAACGGTACAATGGGTCCAGGTAAGGAAGGTGAGTCTACAGTTCATAGATTTTTTTGGTTGATAGATAATACTAACATTGCACCATATCAGGATTGTTGCACACTAATAGGATCTAGTGAGTTACACTCTTTTAGAAGCTCTGATGTAGGTTCATGGAGTATCCACACACGAAAAATGGCATGCTATTGTCCATCATGTGCAGAGAAAAATTGGGATGACTGTGAGTCAATTGAATGGGTGGACAAATGGGATATACGGGTTTTGGACCCAATTGACACCTATCGTCGCCCAAAAGCACTAGAAATGATAGAGATGGATTCATCTATTGACTTTGATCGCTTGTCAGATCTAGTGCAACCTGGTAATATATATATATATATATATATATATGTATATATATATATATGTATATATATATATATGTATATATATATATATGTATATATATATATGTATATATATATGTATGTATATATATATATATATGTATATATATATATGTATATATATATATACATATATATACAATAAATGTATATATATATATGTATATATATATACATATATATATATACATTTATTGTATATATATGTATATATATATGTGTATATATATATATATATGTATATATATATACACATATATATATGTATATATATATATATATTTATATATCTTTGTAATTTCAATATGTAACTTTATAACTTTTACCCAAGTATTTTCTAAATTAATGACCACATTTTGTACATTTGTCACTTCAGGCCATGTTTTTGTTGTTATTGCACCTGAAGACAATGAAGAAGGGACAGATTATTATTTGTGTCGTTGTGTTGAAGCCAAACAAAACTTGGATCACTCGGTTATAGATGGTGAAGGTTTAGAGTACCATGTCGGTGCGGTGGTTGTAACAGGCACATGGCTTAGACAATATCCTATGAAGAATCCTAACTTGTGGTTATTCTAGGATTGGCAAACAGAGAAGAAGATTCTTCATTATTCAAACCTTGTTGTTGCATCAAATGTCCACTTGATAAAATATGGTGGAAAACCACATAATAAGATTCTTTGGAAATTTCGCGAGTTAGACCATGAGGCAATACTTGAGACATTAAAATGTCGAGCAGATCCAGTTGGCTCATTAGATTGAATTGGGAGAGAGAGAAAAAGTGATCAATTGGATCCAAATACAATGTTACAACCTCTTCCCCAAGACTATCACATGACTAAGGTGGACCGTATTGTTATGATGAGATTTAGTTTTGATTTGTTTAGAATCTAGATACATTATTTGAATTTATATTAGATTCTTTAATAGGACCCTTTTCTTTAATCTTATCTTAGATTTTTTACTGTGCTAATTCTCCATTTGTAGGTCACCAAAGAAGAGGGCTAATAAAGTTGATGCACAAGTGATAAAGGGTGAGATGCCAAAATCATCTGTGAAATGGTATTATCAATTCACATCCTCAATATTTATTAGTGTTCTTTGTTCAAGTACCATTGTATGCTAATCATCTTATGCCTGGAATTGTAGAGGTTAAATTATGTCAATACTAAGGTTTGTAGCATCAATACTAAGGTTTTTAGCATCAATTGGTCACGCTAAATATAGTAGTTGTATAATGAATCCTTCTGAACCAATATGACTAAGATTTTCAGAAGAAGACTAAACCATATCATCTGTCTACTCCCTCTTTATATAAGAGTTTGTCAAACAATGAGAATGAAACATTGATTATTACTCCCCCCTCAATGTAAAATTCTCATTGATTGTATTTTGTAAAGTTTTAAGTCACTATCAACCTCTATATCATTGTATTCTTCTTATCATCAAATTACACAACAATGAGAATATGAATGATGACTTCTTCACATGAACTTGACAATTATAAATGCTACACCTTAATAAATGTTTGAGCTTGGTCTTTACCATTCGAGCTTATAATACAATACATTGGCTTCATTTGTATTTGGAAGTATTTATTATGTTTTTTCCAAAAGTCATTCTTCATTTGCCAATATGAAAATGTGACTATCATGAAAGGCATAGTCTTATAATTTGTAATTTGTATAATGGTATAAAAGCTAGGTTGTGGTTTGAATCCATACAACCTATGATGAGTGAATAGTGTCATGCAAAACACCCTTCGTTTCTTTTTCTATTTCAAACACATTCAACCATAATTACCACCATTACCACTACCAAGGGATGAAGTCTTGTAGGCTTATAGGTAAAATTCTGATTAGTAGTGATCTCCTTAACAAGGTGATCTTGCTATGAGGCAGACTAGTATCAGTGTCCAATGCAATACTCTCCTTCTAGTTGAGAAGCATATTTGACCGATTCTCCTAATTGCTTCCCTCCCCAAATTTTCCATTTCCCCCATGACCCTCCTTCTCATGCATTTATTCTATTTATTCTTCTACCTCCTCCTCCGCTTGGCCATTTTGCAACACCATCTGGATGGAACTCTAGCCTTCCTCAAAACCATTATACATGACCTCTCCTTCTTCAAGATATTCTATAAAAAGTTCCTCAACCCTTGAACCTTTCAAAACCCCAATCTCAATGGAAGGCTTCTAGACCAAAGGAACTAGTAGATCCAGTTCTTTAAGAGAAAGAGACAACAAATCCAATTTTTCTAGTGACTAGATGGAAAATTGGGGAAATCATTTCAATTAGTTGTAAATCAAAAGGAATTATAAGTAAACTATATCAATATAATAAGTAGCTTAGTAATTATATCAATATAATTTAATTACTAAGAAAATGAATTTATTACTCTAACATATAGTACATTATTTTGCACACAAAGGTGTTGAATTTGATGCTTAACATATTTACATACATGTGTAATAAATAATAAGTGTTGTAGCTTTGGGATCAGCACTATAAAATGAAGGATGTCATACTACATTCACAGAGGTACCAAAATATTTTATTTGATATGGAGACAAAAGAAAATGTGTATTCTTCATAACTGCATTTGAGTCTCATGTATTATCATTTTCAGCTATTGACATCAGAGATTCCTTTACATCTTCATCATTGTATTGATCAACGAGTCCTTATTGCACTCACTAGTTCTAAGCCAATGACTAAGGTATGAAAGAGTTTACATTAAAATTTCATTAGTACTGAAATTCAATATAAAATTCATATATAATTTTGATTGTAACATGTCGAGTTATAGAAGATTCTAGACTAATCGACTAGTGAGCATGTTAGGAAGACCTCGTTATATACACCATCTCCCACTTGTTGGCAATTAAAGACAATTAGGGATTTATTTTGTTCCCCTAGTTGGAAAGAGTATATATCTAATGATGTACATTTTACACCTATATGGCATTATTGGGCATATGTTTTGTATAATTTTTTTCTATGTATGTCATTTTTTACATATAGTTCATGTATGACATTATTAGACATATGCTTATGATGTTTCAAATTATTGATAAATGAATTATATGATATTGTTAGACCTTATGGAATCAACTTTGATTTTTTGTTATCACATTGGTTTAATGCTTGTATTACTTGATTAGTTGATTGGATGCTAAGATTTGATGATTGTGAATTTTAAGATATAATATTTTGGAAAATCAAGAAATTTCATAATGCATATTACCTTAGACCCATACAAATGTTTTTATATTTAAAGATCAATAGTTATCCATAGCTTACAAAGTTTAGCATCTTTATATTGGTTGAATTCTTTGTTGAAATTTGTGACTATGGCTACATGAATGGTTTGAACGTATGATTATATCACATGTTCTAGATGTTTTTGCATGTAAATGGTTTTATGCCACTTTAATTTTATGCCTATAAAACACTATATACAATGATGCTTCTTGTTAGCTTCAATAAGACCCTATCTTGCGCAACATGCTAAAACCTCAATAATGATGTTTTTTTTGTTCATAGTTTGAATACCCATGTTTGTAGAGTTTGATTCTATTAGTTTGATTTTATTAATAGCCCCATGATATATTTTTAAATATTCCACATGTTTGGTTTTATATTCAATCAATCAACATATTTTCCTTTTAATTCTTCCACATTTGGCATATCCATCTAAAAATGAACTTATGATACTCCCATCAAGAAGTGCATGATTGCATGGTTTTATGGTGGATGTCCCTCTCTTTTTTAAATTCCAATTTTATTCATCTACATGAGTAAGGGAGATCAATTCCATTTCTTTCAATTGTATTTAAAGGTCATTAAAGTTTTTTCAAACAATGTGATTAAATAAATATTATTCAACATTTACCTCTATCATCAAGGTTGATTCATTCCTCCTCTTATTTTACCAAATAATTTGGATGAATCACCCATGGCTCCTTACATTTCTTGAAGAAAATTTTCAAAAAATTTGCAACATGTCTTCTCTTCTTCCATATAGTTCATGTTCATTGAAGACATTTGGTCAAACAATATATATGCTTTGTATATTCTCACAACACCAATAGTCATGGTACAATGCTTACAAGATCCATAGTTGAAGAGAAGCTATGTGAAGCTTCTAGAACCATGGACCTATACTTAATTTAGTATTATTGCATCCATGTTACTTATGAAAGTGGAACTTTCACATAGATAAGTAGGGAAACCAAAATTGAAAGCCAAACTTAACATAGAAAAGTAAAGCAAGCCTCAACTATATTCTCATTAAACACTGTGAATTCAAATATCTTTGACAGGGCATATCTCAGAGCTTGTGCAAGATATGGATGAGGTTCTAGTTCTTGCAGAACCGTGTTGCGTAGACCTATAATAACCTTGCTCTCTTTTTGGAGATCGCATTCCATTTTCATTCTACAATGCCATCTCGAGTAATGCTAAAATTTGTAGTGTTGGCAAGTACAGAGTTGCTACCTACCAAATCTCTCTCATCTTTCATCGTGGGATCAAACTGTCTACTCCATTAGCTTTGGGTGGCTGGGTAAACCCTATCCCCAACCTTTTCTTGTCCCCTTCAGTGCTTGAACATTCTCAGGCGCGCTGAACCGGAATGTCCCTAAGGGTCACTAAATGCCACAGGGTTGCAATCTTTGACAGGGCATATCTCGAAGCTCGTGTGAGATATGGATGAGATTCTAGTTCCCACAGGACCATGTTGCAAAGAGCTACAATAACGCCTCTCACTTTTTGGAGATTACATTCCATTTTCATTCTACAATGCCATCTCGGGTGATGCTGAAACTTGCAGTGTTGGCCAGTACAAAGTTGCCACCTGCCAAATCTTTCTCATCTTTCATCGTGGGATCAAACTATCTACTCCATTAGCTTCAGGTGGCTAGGTAAACCCTATCCCCAAACTCATCTTGTCCCCTTCAGTGCTCGAACATTCTCGATGCACTGAACCAAAATATCCCTAAGGGTCACTAAATGCCATAGGGCTGCAATCTTTGATGGGGCATATCTCAGAGCTCGTGTGAGATATGGATGAGATTATAGTACCTATAGTACCATGTTGTAGAGACCTACAATAACCTCTCTCACTTTTTGGAGATCACATTCCATTTTCATTCTATAACGCCATCTCGGGTGATGCTGAAACTTGCAGTGTTGGCCAGTACAAAGTTGCCACCTGCCAAATCTCTCTCATCTTTCCTTGTGGGATCAAACTGTCTACTCCATTAGCTTTGAGTGGTTGGGTAAACCCTATCCCCAACCTTGTCTTGTCCCCTTCAGTGCTCGAACATTCTTAGGCGCGTTGAACCAGAATGTCCCTAAGGGTCACTAAATGCCATAGGGCTGCAATCTTTGACAGGGCATATCTCGAAGCTCGTGTGAGATATGGATGAGATTCTAGTTCCTACAAGATCGTGTTGCAGAGACCTAAAATAATATCTCTTACTTTTTGGAGATCACATTCTATTTTCATTCTAAAATGCCATCTCGGGTGATGCTGAAACTTACAGTGTTGGCAAGTACAGAGTTGCCACCTGCCAAATCTCTCTCATCTTTCGTCGTGGGATCAAACTATCTGCTCCATTAGCTCCAGGTAGCTGGGTAAACCCTATCCCCAACCTCGTCTTGTCCCCTTCAGTGCTCGAACATTCTCAGGCGCACTGAACCAGAATGTCCCTAAGGGTCACTAAATGCCACAGGGCTGCAATCTTTGACGGGGCATATCTCGAAGCTCGTGTGAGATATGGATGAGATTCTAGTTCCTACAAGATCATGTTGCAGAGACCTACTATAACCTCTCTCACTTTTTGGAGATCACATTCCATTTTCATTCTATAATGTCATCTCGGGTGATGCTGAAACTTGCAGTGTTGGCCAATACAAAGTTGCCACCTGCCAAATCTCTCTCATCTTTTTTCATGGGATCAAACCGTCTACTCCATTAGCTCTAGGTAGCTGGGTAAACCCTATCCCCAACCTCGTCTTATCCCCTTCAGTGCTCGAACGTTCTCAGTCACGCTAAACCAGAATGTCCCTAAGGGTCACTAAATGCCACAAGGCTGCAATCTTTGACAGTGCATATCTCGGAGCTCGTGCAAGATATGGATGAGATTCTAATTCCTACAGGATTGTGTTGCAGAGACCTACAATAACCTCTCTCACTTTTTGGAGATCACATTCCATTTTCATTCTACAATGCTATCTCGGGTGATGCTAAAACTTGCAGTGTGTGATGGAAGGATCTTAATTATATTGTTGGAAAGCGTATCTAGCATGTCATTTTTGGAAAGAAAAATCATGGAACTTGGTAAATGTTTCATAAGTTAATGAAATGTGTTACTACCAGATTATGTAAATTTAGGATTATATGATCTCCAAGAGTTTGGTTATGTTCTTTAGCGCACCTTGGATGCAAGGTAATCTGTAGCTTCTACTCCCTCTTTGTGAGTAATGTTAGTCACTTTGTATATGTAAATTGGTTTTCAATTGGGTATGTTTTTTTCAACCTTAATGGTGATGAAGGATTAGCTTGAATCAGCTTGTAACTATGTAGCCACCAGATTTTTTGTGATTCCATCAAATGTGGGTTTTGTTCGTATTTATTTATTTATTTTTATTTGTTGTTCTCTTGACCTTTGAGGCTTTGAATTTAAACTTGTGCACTTTGGTTTTTGAAATTTTATGTTCTTGAGGTGGCTAGGAGGTATGTTCTATGTTGCTAGTTATGTGTTGTGATGTTCTCTATCAGGTTCAATGTGGAACATTGATAGAATGTATAAGGGAGTAGATTGCGAAGAACATATCATTCTCCTTTTTGTGATACACTATTTATTATGTTTTAATTCCACTTGGACCAATTCCTCTTTTGGCAATCCCTGAGATTGCCAATTCTTATTAATTTGAGTAGAGACAAGATGAACTAGATTAATACAGTGACCCATAGATCGAAGGAGGATGGTTAAGAAATGGTCTACTAGAGATTAGCCAAGGATAAGGATAGCATAGTAAGAAAATGATTATTTATCTGGTGGATATAAGTCTTTTATATAACAAACCATTTATATGCATAGTAAAAGAACTGAATATAGATTTGAGACATATTGATCACCTGCAGTCTGATCATCTTCACAAGTATGCAACTTTTGTTTCACTGTTTCATGCAGGTTTATTGAACTTTCTTTATGAGGTCATTTATAGACAGGATGTTCAAAGGTTGAGTTCCTATGGGTTGTCAATACTTTGACTATACTTTAAGTCAATGATTATCAATATGGGAAAAAATGGAACTCGTTGTATTTTGAAGTACTGAGAAGATGGCCTTGCCCTTCCCCAGGAGTTTCAAAAAATGGGAGACATTAGGTAAGAGAGTGAAAATGTTACTATCGCTTCAATGCACATGAAACAATTGGAAATGCAAATTTTGATGGTAATCATTTTATGATAAGGGAGAGACTAGGGATGATCATTGTTACTATCACTTTAGTAGTGGATTGTTGTTTTCTCTTGAATTTGGTGTTGGGGGATCAGTGGTAAGTCTCCTTGGATATTCCTTCTTATGATGTTAGTGACAAGTGTTGCTCTTTGAAAACACTTGTACAATCTTTTTTAAATTATTAGATAAAAACAAATAATTGTAAGTATTAAACATGATTAGCCTTTAGTTCCTAGAAGATCTTTATTTCCCCATCAATGCATTTAGAAAGTTAAGTTTTAAGAAGATCATAAATAAATAAAATTAGAGAAGCGATTTAAACATTTATATTGATTAGAAACATGTGAGTCTTGAGTTTCCTCTACCTTTTAAAGAATATTCCGTAGCTAGCATACCTAATTCCACATTCCATAAGAGTGTCATTGTGCTAAAGATTTAGAAAACCAATTGCTCTAAGATAAAGCTTCCCGGTCAATAATAATCTAGCCTATTGAGGTACATAATACTTCTCAATTAAACTTGTGTTAATTTAGTATTAATTTTGTAATTAACTACAATTTCAGTATCTATGTATAGGGGGTGACTAAGAAAACTATTTGAGGTCCAATTTGAAAATATATTTGTAAGGATCTCGACCAAGGTTCACAACTTTGATGATTAATACATTCATTCAAGCTAGAACCTCACTACAAAAAAATAATATATAAAAAAGGTAGTGAATAATATCATGTCTAGACCCAAATCAACCAATGAAAGTCAAATTAGCATAATGTGGAACAACAATATATGCATTGAGTGGGTTGTCATAAAAAAGCTTCAGAATAAAATTTATGTCTAGAATTAAAAGACCTTAAAGAACATTTATGCTTGTAACACAAATGGCCATTCAAAATTGAATATGATTACAATATGTGAAATAGCATTACAAGAACTTGTAATGCTCTTGTGAACATCGTGTTAATTCTTGTAAGAATCCCTAAGATGTTTGTTATACTCAAAATTTTGTTGAAATTGAATTAATTTTTATCCTGTCAGTTAATTGGCTTAGGGTGATATATGCTTCTTGGATGGAATAATGAGTTCGTGATTAACTCTATATTAAGATTCATAGCATCTTCTAGTTATTTGCAAAAGAAATTTATAAATTAAGCTAATGTAATATGGCTTGCTTGAGAAAGATGTCCGTGTTCTTATTGATGGGTACTAATGACTACCCACATTTAGTTCTTCAATATCCTATTTGACAAGCTTTCCATAGACATTTATTTGCCATACTAAGTATTTTTGAAAACATATTTGAGTAGAAGCACTACAGTAGATACTACATGATGTTTTAACAAATAAAGTAATGGGTTAAAGACTATTATTTCTAAGGTATTATGTCATAGTATTTTAATTGTAATGATCTTAGACTAATGATATTCTTGAAGGTAACTTTGACATGCAGCAAGAAAGACAACCTACAGCCAAGGCTATATTGTGCCTACAACCAAAGCCATAAATGCTCACAGCCAAAGCCACTAGTGCACATAGCCAAAGCCATGGATGCTTATAGCCAAAGTTACGAGTGTTCGCAGCCAAAGCCATGAGTACATGAAGTCAATGATCACAATTGTTTACAACTATTCACCAGAAATAGCTTCTTTGCAATTTTTGAGAAATACTAATAAAGCAAAAAAGAACATCTACTAGTTGGTAGACATAATGACACCTCTCTAGCAATTGAATTTAATTTCATACATGCACATATCTAATTTAATGTCATATACAAACATATCTAATTTAACGTCATACATGAACAAATATATAATATAAAATGATAACCAATAATGTCATATACATTAAATAACACAATATATTATGATAACCAATAATTTCGTATATGATAACCAATAATTTCGTATATGATAACCAATATTATGATAACCAATAATCTCTCTCTCTCTCTCTCTCTCTCTCTCTATCAACTACATCTTTTCCTTCCCACGAAGGGAAGGAAACAAGTCTCTCGACGTCCTCTATCGTCATGTGGAGGGAGACTGTGGAGATGATGGGGCCCTCCTAACACGCTCACTTGACCTCTTGTTGAGGCTCTTCTCCAGGTCCAACTGATACAAGAAAAGTAGATATGAATCAATATTTATTATACATTGAAATCAAATATATGTACACACAAAATCAATTATTTTCTTACTGCCAACAAATAGTCACTCTGTAAGTCCACCTCAAATGCTCATGGATGATTAGGCGTGACAAGACCCTACAAAAATTCAATATATATAATCACTTATAAATAACATTAGAAATTTTGAGATTAACTATTATAAACAACAACTAAAACGAAGAAAATTCTTTCATACCTCCGTCAATGGCTGTGAGCTAGCCACAACTGCGGCCACTCCACTATCAATAGACTATCACAGATGAGGAGGTGTGTCCAACATCATGAGCTGCGTGTCATACAATACACATTATATCTAACATGAAACATGGAATAAATATAATCAAATGAATTAAATTAACATGAAACAATTGTACCTGTGTGAAGCTCGTATGATGTCTCTGCTCTGTGTCTGTTGTAAAGGCTGAGGGTCTTGTGGAGAACTGATGCACATGCATAAATTTTTTTGTCAATCCTTAATATGATTACGTAATAAATATATGTATTAATTAAAATGATTAAATTGATACATACCTCAGGACTCGTCGAAGGGACAAAAAATGGGCCTAGAGGATTGCTGCTAGGCCTAGCAACACTTTGACCCTAAATTTTGAACAATGTCAATAAATGCTAATTAATTAATTATTCACTATACATATGAAATGTGATCAAATTAGTAATTTACCTGTGTGTCAATGCCAAATGTCTCGTTCAGGAACTGATCGATGACAAGCCCATCATTCGCACCATCTCTGACATGAGTGCCAAATGTGCATAGGGATCCACATGAAGTGCACATGTGACCACGACGCATAGAAGGCTCCCCCTCAACTAATGGGCTCATGGAATGGATGAGGGTGTGTGTCAAAGCATTAATGGTCCCTAGAGTGCTGGCCTCTACATGTTTCTTCACAACTAAAGGAATAATCACATGCTCGTGTTGTGGATGGACCACAGGTGCCCTAACTACATTAGGGTCATGACATGCTCCTGGCCTCTCAAAAGATGACCCCCCACCTCTACCTTGGGAGTCTAACATATCAAAATAATTAGGGATCTCCCCAAGGAAAAACTCACAATATAATTTCTTCAAAAAATACATGGGGACCTCGTGATTGTTGCAAGGAGGGGCATCAAAAACCATCCACCATCTATCCCAAAAATTATTTATAATAGCATCATGTATGCACCAATGGATGGGAAACCATTTAGTACCCTCTCTAACTATATTTTGCTCACCGATTTTTCTAAATAATGCACATATACTACCTTTTGGTATTTCTTTTTTTTTAACATCTTCATATGACAATTTATTTGCATAAAATCTTTTTTGTTCATCCCTCTTAGCCCACCAAATATCTAACTGACCACTAACTGAGGCTATCTGAGTGTTAATGGATTCGAGGGATGATGCCAATTGAGCCCTCATTGGATTGGTTTGTCCGAATTCTTTCAACTGAGAAATGAGTCTTTCTAATTCAGTTTTGCCTATCTCTATTTCATTTATTATATTTTCTTGTGTGCCTAGCGAAGGTCTTGCAATTGGTTCAGGTTGTGGAATTTGTTGTTCTTCTTGAGGAGGGTTTTGATTTTGAGGTTCTTGAGGGTTTTGTGGATTTTCTGGTTGATTATGGACATTTCCTAATAAAAAATCAATTGAAATTCAACTAAATAAACAAATCTAAATGAAATTTGTAAAAACCCTACAAAAGAATATCAAAAACCAATAAAACAATATGGAAAACATATAAAACAATGCAAAGTTAAGTTTATATCACTTACCTTGTCATCGTGGGTGTGCTCATTGTCTTGGATTTCATCGGTGAGGAGGCATTTTGGAAAATGGTGGTGAAATTTCACTGTTAAACCCGCATACGTGCTGTTGGAGAGCCAAAAAAAAAATTGAAAATGATGGGCCATGGGTCTGCAGCCCATCATATAACTTTTTGGTCACAGAATAGCGCGTACGCGCTATAGTGCATACACGCTATTGAAAATTAGGAAAAAAAAATACTTTTCATCTTTTTGGCACCACAACTTGGTGCATATGCCCATTTTATAAACTTACAAAGAGACCCATAAAATTATAAGAAACTATTGCGGTTTGTACTATTTGAAAATTATAGTTACAAGTGATAAAGTTATATACCTTTGATTTAGAGAGCACAAATAATGGAAATGAAGTATTATCGAAGGCGCAAGTTCAATTGCCCCTTGCCCCCACATGTGGATGACACTATTAAGTAAAGAATAGTTACATACATACATACATGGTTTAGTGCTACCTAACTATGTCCAAGGCATCTATACACTGGAGGCATACTCCGCCTACTAGGCTGTCTACATAACCATATCCACAGGAAGACCCTTGAACTACTCACTCTAACAAATATGTAGTTTCAAATTCTAATTCTTTTGATATAGTTGTATTCCTATAACCACTAGTGAGCTTTACTCACCTAATAAAACTCTTTGCAATCATACATCCACTCAGACGAATCAAGCAGTTTTCTATAATTAAAATACTGTAATACCTTGGTGCAACCTTTGTGTTGTAGTTTATAGTTAATGTAAGGTTAACCTATATATGTCATAACTCACTCCTTATATAGTTATGTTTAAAATCTTGTGACAATACCCATGGCCATGCTACCTATTGAGAGAGTTTTATTGTGTTTCTATTGTGCCAAGATCTCTCTGTTTATATACATACATACATACATATACACATATATATACATATACATATGTATATATACATACATACATACATATAAAGAGATCACAAGGGCACGGCAACAAAATCTTAGATCTTCACTATTCTCTACAATCCACAAGATCTCTCTCTATATATACATACTTATACATACATACATAAATACATCTGCATATGTAATTTTATCACCTTGAAAAAGTGTATTTGATCCTGCTAGTTGGGAACAAAAAATTGTTTGTTTTATTGTACCTAATTTGATGACATTTCTACAAGAATTTTTAATCAGCACAACTAATCAGCAACTAGACCAATTTAACTAGGTTATGGCTTGTTTCTTTCTAAAAATATCTGCACTATGATATGTTTTTCTAAAATTTCTTGCCCATTTTTCCTAGTCTACATTATTTTTATGCAGGGCCTTGAGCTAAGTCAATTAGCACAAGTTGAGTGAGTTTTATTGTTTTATTATTTGGATTCTAGAATATGGGCTTTCTTTTATCATTGGCTTTGTTCAAGTCCTAATTTTAATAAAGTAACAAAGTGGTTTTTAGGATGGAAAGGACTATGTAATGAAGAGGAAACTTAAGAACTTGAATGTTGAAATGTTGAAATGAAAGCTATCAAGGATCAAACACCTATGGCAGAGTTACAACACAATGTAAAGTTGATTTTAGATATAAACAAAAAATAAACATGACATAAATCATTCTCCATTTTTTTTAATTGTGGAGAGCTGCATGCAAAAGAGGGTGGAGAATTTCGAACAAGGGTGGAGAGCTTCGAATGTTGGTGGAGATTTCATTGTCATGCCCTTGTGATTGTTGCATTTTGTTGTCGTGCCCTTATGATCTCTGCATTTTATTGTTGTGCCCTTGGTGGAGGTCAGTGAAGATCTAGGATTTCATTGTCATGCCCTTGTGATCTCTGTGCCCTTTCTTTCTAATTTGGTTTTCATGTTGTGCCCTTGTGACCTATGTGCCCTTTGCAACTGCACTACAACATTTAGGGTCAAATTGCGACGATGATCTAATTTTTGGTGTTTGGTCCCAAATGTAGTAGTGCTTGCTCTACGATTTTCTTTAAGGGGAGAAGAGGTACCTATGTAAATGTTTTTTTCTTTTCCTTCTAAACATGTATCTCTTTATATTCACCCCAACAGATAATTAGAGAAGCTTCTCTTTATGTATATGTATGTGTGTGTATGTATGTATGTATGTATTATGTATACACATATAGATACATATATATATGTATATATATGTATATACATACATACAAACATACATATACAAAGATCACAAAGGCACAACAACGAGATGCAGAGATACATATATACATACATACATACATACATTTGCATATGCAATTTTATCACCTTGGAAAATTGTGTTTGATCTTTACTCAACCACCAAGAGATAATATAATTTGTAAGTATAGATTTCTGCATACTTAGTTTGGTATGAATAGTTTCAATTGAATTCATCCAAGGAGAGTGACTCTACTCATGATGATAATGGTTTCATGTATTGGGCCTTCAGAGGAGAGAGACTTACAGAAGATTAGATGTTGTTTATGGATATAGGATGATTCATTTGTGTGAATGGTTGATCAGGCAAGTTGCAAAAAATCAAGGTGTCAATTGCAATTAGTTTCATTAATTAGATAAGGGAATCAACTTTGAAAGTGGGATCATCAAAATTGGCATGTCCGTCCATATGATAGATGTCTCTATCTCATAATATAAAATTACCTCAAATAACAAGTGACAAATTATTAAATATATGGAAAATTAGAAGAACATTCGCCTATAATATTTTTGAAGGACAAAAATATAATTTGGTGGAAAAAGACATGAGCTATGTGGCTCCACACTATGGCTATTCCACTATCCAATAGTGGAAACTCTTCATGTTAAATATGAAGATCTTGAAATTAAGAAAGATAATTATCAGAGATCTATATTTGTGTTTTAGTGATAACAAATATAAAATCTAATTTTAAGAAAAATAATAGTCTTAAATGTATATGATTAAATAAAATAAACAAGAGTACTAGTTGTAGTTGTATACTTCTAGTATTACTAATTATGTTAAACAAAATGTTCAATAAAATAATTATGAAGTAACATAAATGGATCATCTGCTTGATCCTATTATGACTTAATGTGAATGCATTTGATCATTACCTAGACAATATTATGCACAAGATCTTTACTCAATCACAAAGAGATAATATAATATGTAAGTATAGATTTTTGCATACTTAGTTTGGTATGAATAAATTCGATTGAATGCAAGGATAATTGCTTGTGTGAATCCAAGACATGAATGATTAATTTAATTTAGCACAAGTACTATGCAATTGTGTATGTATGCATGTAAAGCAATTCACAGAGTGAATTGATTTACATACATACATGGACATATGTATACAATCACCATAATCAATTATTCCTGAATCTAACCAAAGCTATTATATAGGAACAAGAGATACATGTTTAGAAAGAAAAGAAAAGAACATTTACATAGGTGCCTCTTCTCCCCTTGAAGAAATCACAGAGCAAGGGCACAAAGATCACAAGGGAATGATAAAAAAATCCTAGATCTCCATTGATCTCCACCAATGTTCAGAGCTCTCCACCTTTGTTCAGAGCTTTCCACCCTCTTTCACGTGCAGCTCTCCACAATCAATCAAAACAAATGGGGAATGATTAATGTCATGTTTTCATTTCTTTTTTGTTTATAATTTGTAATCCACAAGATCTCTCTATATACATACATACATATACATACATATACACATACATACATACATGAAAACAACAATGCACTTTCTAAGAGTTTACAATTGTTCAACAAAATTAATGTTTTACAAGAAAATGTATCTAAAGAACTATTAGCTCAGAAGAAAGAACATGGTGTTGAAACAATACAAAAAGTGCTTGACATGAGAGGTCCACAAGTGAGGGTGTTGACCAATCTTGAAAACTTGAATGCTGAAATGAAAGCTATCGATGATCAAACACCTATGCCAAAGTTGCAACATAGTGTGAAGTTGATTGTAGATAAGGTAGATGTAGATATTCAGAAGTTTGATAATCAAAATTTAAGGCATGCGAGCAAAAGAGAAGGAGTGGCTTTAGAAAGAGAGTGCATGGAAGAAACAACTAGACAACATAGAGGATATTATGGGAGCCACGGGATAGAATCTAGGAAAGTGTTGCAGTAGGTGCTATGACATTGGAATCACTTGCAAGTGTCTTTGAGAATTTACAGTCCAAATATCAAATTCTTATAAGAGTGTTTCAAGTATTGGCATAGTCTCCCTACAATGATCCCAAGTATTAAATGCTTATAAGAGTGTTTCAAGGTTGGGAACCACTTCAACATCCTTTGTAAGGTTTAGAGGTAATATCATAGTGGCAAAGGCTTCTGCAAGGGAATGAGCCTCGTGATTATGGCTAGTTTCTTTCTAAGAATATTTTCTATCATATGTTTTTGTAAAATTTCTTGCGAACTCTGCCCATTTTTCTTGGTCTGCATTATTTTTGTGGAGGATCTTGAGGTAAGTCACTTAGCACGGGTTGAGTGAGTTTTATTTTTTATTATTTGGATTCTAGAATATTTATGCAGCTAGATCAATTTTTTTGTTATGTAGCTAATATGTAATAAGAAGCTTTAAAAAGATCTCTAGATATACATGTTCAAAAGGAGATATAAAGAGATACTTGCTTAGAAGGAAAAGAAACCAACATTTACATATCCTTGAAGAAAATCACAGAGCTAGGGCATGCCAACAAAATCATAGAGCAAGGGCATGGCATGGCAACAAAATCATAGAGCAAGGGCATGACATGACAATAAAATTGCAGAGCAAGGGCACGACAACAAAATGTAGAGATCACAAGGGCATGACAATGAAATTGTAGAGCAAGGAAACAACAACTAAATGCAGAGATATATCATAGTAAAGAAATGCACCAAACACATATGCATAATCACAAGGCTCATTCCCTTGTAGATGACATAAACTAGTTAAATATATGTATATATCAACCCAACTAATCAACAACTAGACCCATTTAACTAGTTATGGCTTGTTTCTTTCTAAAAATATCAGCTATGATATGTGAACTCAGCCCATTTTTCATGGTTTGCATTATTTTTGTATAGGATCTTAAGGTAAGTTACTTAGCACGATTTGAGTGAGTTTTATTTTTTATTATTTCAATTCTAGAATATGTATGCAGATGGATCATATATGTAATAAGCACCTTGAAAAAGATCTCTTTGGATGTATAAAGAGATCACAAGGGCGCCATGACAACATTCATAGCTCTCCACCTCTTTTGCATGTAGCTCTCTCCAAAATTAAAACAAATGGAAAATGATTGTCATGTTTCTTTTTTTTTGTTTTATGCTCATGAGGGCATCACAATTATGACACCAATGTCGGTACTGTGATAAGATTGGATACAATTACAATAAAAAAATAAAAAAGACCACACATTACACTTTCGTCACAAATTATTGTCACAATTTAACCCCAAATGTTGTAGTGCATGGTGGTTGGGTGTTGTAAATGCTCTTATTTGGGGAGGTAAAGGAGATCATACTTTGCACTGATGAGCACTTGGTGGTATTAGTGGAAAGATGAGTTATGGTTTGCATGGGTGTTCCTTCTAAGAGTTTTTTGAGGTCATCTATTATAGTTGTAGTTCATGATTTATTTAACTACAATATGTAGTCTTTGCATGAGGATTTGGAAATTGTCATGTGATTTTTGTAGTAGGTTGGTTGTGGTTTGTAGATCATCTCAAATTGTTTCCACACCTTTTATGTGATGATTGGTAGATTGACTCAATTTTTGGTTGACACTACTCATATGATTTGGATTTCTCTATAATGGTCTTCTAGGTTTTTTGCACATCAATGGTTTATGGTGCTTTTTTTTGGAAGATAGTATTTTTTACATGGTGAGCTGTATTGGATGGATATTTTGGCATAAATGTACTGATGTTGTATGGTTAGTTTGATGTGATTAGCAACTAGTTGTGGTTACTATTCTAGCTATGGTGATAGTCTATTGGCAATTTATTACAATGAGATTGATAAGGTAAAATAGAGTTTATGTGGGAGGTTGTTCAAATGAGAGATCGCAACACGAGTTAAACTTTACGTAGGAGATTGTTGGATGTGAAGTCCAACTGTTCATTTCTTCTTTCCTAATTTTTCATTTCTTGTTTGACTCTTCATCTTCTCTTGAAGACTATTATATACATATGAGGGCAAAGTAAGTTGTAATGATTGAACAAAAGATTCCCTCTACTCTCTGGTGGATGTAGCCAATTTTGTGAATAATGTTAAAATATGTGTCTTTTTTGCGAATGAGTTGTGTTTTAGTTTGTTAATTAATTTTACACTTAATCCTTTTCTTTAAATTTTGAATATTTTCATAAAATTGAATGCTAAGAGAGCATTAAATATAATTTATCAAAGACTCAAATTTTCTTTCTGTATCATTGGATGGGATGCGGGATACACTCTAAGAAGAATTTTCAACTTGTTATTTGATCTCCTTCAATGAATACCATATTAAATTCTCTCACGACTTCAGAGCACACCGATGATTTTTTCTATGTGTATGGAAAGAAAAACAATATGTTATTTGCAAAAAAATATGATTTATGACATTTTAGCCAATAGGTTATATTATGTTGAGCATTTTCCTGGAATTAAGTAGTTCTCATGTCTAAAAACAAATTTCCCCGAAAAGTTGTCTCACACTAGGTAAAAAATAACTTAAGGTAGTTCAATCATATCTCACTTGATGCCTAAAACAAACTTTAACTTGCAACAACTTTTTTGATCAAATAGGATATAAAGTTTTTTTTGGAAATATGTATGCAATAGGTTCATTTATACATACAAAAGGATTTTCATTCCTATGCTTTGTGTGAGAGTTAGGGATGCACACCAAAGTGTTTGATAAATTGTCTAAACCTAGTCTGGTGTGTTGGAACACACTACTTGCAAAATACTCTTGGAAGATCATTAAGACAAGAGAATTGGATGGGAAGGTAGATGAATTTTCTTTTGTTAATGTTTTGAAGGTGTGTATTGGTTGCAGGAAGATTTTATCTTGGCCATGAAAGTACTCCTTACATCATTTTGTGACTTACAAACTTACAAAATACCAATTTTGCATGACACAAAGATTAGCAATGTATTCAAATTAGTTTGGATTGACATATTTCATCTCAGGAAGGTTGGTAGAAATGTCATCAAATACACTAATTAGAACAAAGGTGTTCGACCATTTGAGAGTGGGCTGAATTTGTCTTGGAATCTCTTTCATAAAAGACTTATTGCAGCTTGTTCGTTGTATGTTTCTGTGGCTCTATACATACAGGTTTGTGATATTTCTTGAAAATTTGAGATCATGGTTTCAAAATCTTATACAATTTTAGTGATATTCATATAAATGTTATTCTTAGTTATCTTTCTCCCTTTTCTTCTCTATTTGCAATCATGAATAAAAATGTGAAAAATGAGGTAGCCCATAAAGGGGTGTAAAATGCTTTCAAAAATTAAATGTACATCTAGATGTGTATTTGACTATAGGAGATATTGAAGTTACAAGTCTTGAGCATACATAGATAAATCACTGGTTATTATTGGATGCATTTGTGGAAAGTTGTGCTAGAATTTCAACAATGATGCTTTTAGTAGCAATGTTCAGTAGAGATTTGAAGGTCATAAGTTTTCCAAAAATCTCAGTTGTGTGCCAATACTTGGAATGTGTGTTAAGTGTTCCTCAATTCAGTTTTTTAATTCATCTATATATATAATTAATGGCTTAATTTCACATTCCCGTACGACTGCTTAAATGTAAAAGAAGTAGGAATTCCTCAGGCTTTCTCTTTGAAAATTGCATTGCATGTTAAAGATCTCTAGTTATTTTTTAGTTCCATACAAAAAATGGTCCAACACATCAATATGATTTAAGATCCTTTTACATTTCTACAACATTGTAAATACTCATTATGAAAATAACACTAAAATCTATTATAACACAAAAATCTATTCTGATATACAAAATTGTGTTTTCTTATAGACCTGTGCAATAGTATTGTTTTGTGTGGAAAAATAGTTATATCTAATATTGTGTTTTCATATACACATGTACAATAGTAATGTTTTGTAGAAAATTAGTTATACTTATATTAAAGAGTTTGAAAAATCAAAGCTGATAGACTTATATATATATATATATATATATACACACACACATATGTATACATATGTATATATATACATATATATATCTATATATATATATATATCTATATATATACATACATATATGTATATATATACATATGTATACATATGTGTGTGTGTGTATATATATATATATATACATATGTGTGTGTGTGTGTGTGTGTGTATGCACATATACATATACATACATATATATATGTATATGTATGTGTATGTGTATATATATATATATATATGCATATGTGTGTGTATATATGTATATATGTATGCATATACATATACATAGACATACATACATATATATATATATATATATGTATGTATGTATATGTATATGTATATGTGTATATATATGCATATGTGTGTGTGTGTATACATATGTATGTATATATGTATGCATATGTATATATATGTATATGTATATATATCATAGTTACAAGACTACAAATCTGAGCCAAAGTCCACATTTCTGAGGCAAATGACATCTACACTCAAACTCAACAGAGTCCATGTGGACTCATCGAGTCTCAAGCTTAGGACTCTCGCTAGCGGCTGAAGCAAAAAAGAGAAAAAATAAATTAAAATAAAAGGTTAAGTTACTTTTGTTTTGTTTTTTATAATATCCATTTGACCTAAAAAGGTCATTCCACCCTCTGCTAATGCTTGTGATAAAGAGGAAAGAATTAGATAAGAGTATTGAGGTTTTGAGAGAGAAATTAGCAAATTAGTTGGCTATCTCATATCAATTTTTGATGGTTTGTGCAACTTTGTAGCTTGCACTTAAGCATTGAGAGGAGCTTAAGGAAGCATTTGGAGGAAGCTTTGAAATGTCCCTTTTCTGATTTTACATGATATTTCCAACCTCTAATCAGATCTTTAAGATCAAACAACTAATATCACAAAGATCCACCAAATTTCTCAAGAAACCCCAAATCGGGTATGCTGAAAATAGTGCCAAAAGCTTCACAACTTCACAAATTATTAATAAATCTGAAAATGGACATTTTTATATAAATTTCAGCAGCATAACAGCCTAAAAAATGACATTTCCAGATCCGTATAGCCTTTACACAACAGTTCACAAATGTAGGACAAAAACTATGCTCCTCGGGCTCCCAAAATTAACATAAGAATGCCCGAAAACACCACAACAATGCTAATAATCTATCTCAGAAGTTTAATCACATCCCAATAAATATATTGAGCTCTATTTTAACACCTTAAAGTCTGAAATACAGCAGCAACCCAAACTGATATGAAATACTCAACTGTAAACACCAAACTCATACAAAAAACACACCCGAAAACCCACAAATCTGCACTGTTCAGCACAAAGGCAAACTCTGTATGAGCATGCACATGGAATGGCTTCAAAATCCCATCCTTAGCCTTCTTGGAAACTTGCAAACTCTCATTCTTGGGTCTCCCTAGAAACCTGCAAACTCCCGTTCTTGGGTCTCCTTCTCCACAGGTTTGGCAGCCTCTGAAGAATAACAAAGAATGAGCAAAAATCAAGTTCTGGAATCCGCCCAAAATGCCTCCAAACCCCTTAAAATAGGGCATAACCATAACTCACATCCAAGAGAGGTTAATGAAACATATTTTAATAATAATTTTCATTTATTAGTCCAACGGTTTCCAAAGATTAACCCCCTTTTTCCGAAACTTCACTTTCTTGGGCCTGCCTGCCTTAGCAAAGATTATTATTTTTTAATTATTTGAAAGGGGGACATGACAAGCTTCTAAAAACTTACTTACATTTCCATTGTTTGTGCAAATTTGAAGAGGTAAGCAACAAGTTGCATTTCTTTGTGTTGTTTTGTAAATTGTTTTACATTCATATTTTTTACTTTCCATTTTCTTTACATTTGTTTTAGTCTCTACTTCTAGCATCTACTATTTATATTTATTCTAATTTATCTCGATGATAAAATTGATAAGTAAGAATTAAGAAGGTCCTAAAGTTTTAAAATCTGACTTGATGCTAGCTTTTTTCTATTTATAATATATTCATATTGCAACAACACCCACATTGACATCATGCCTCAGGGTGACCCTTGTGGAAGTGGAACTAGGGCTGCATGTAACCCTAATGAAGACCCAACTACAATAGCAAGGGATATGGCTTGGAAACATGTCATCCTGGGCCACAAAAAGGGAGTTGTTACATGTTGGCATTGCAATGTAACATGTAACAAGGGAGGCATAAATAGATTGAAGTATCACTTAGCACATATACCTAGGTGTGATGATAAACAATGCAAAGAAGTGCCCCAAGATTCTCTTCTAGAGGAAAAAATGGAGAAATGTAATTGAAAAAGAAGCAACAAGAAGAAATGGTACAACTAGCTCAAGAGGGATCTTCTAGTTTTCACTCTCCATTATCCCCTACTGCACCTACTACTGATACTACTTCTACGTGTCTAACCATTGGGCATCAATTTCATAAGAAAATATTGACACTTGATTCCATCTTTGTTCTACACATGGCTCCAGGTGCACAACCATCGCTTGAGAGATGGGTTGAAACAAGGAGAAGCATGATAATGAAAATTGGCACTTGGAGACTTCTTCATCTACAAAAACATTTCATTCAATGTAGAAAGGTACTTATTTATTTAATTTATGTCTTACTTCTCTTGCTTTCAAGTTTCAAGAGACAATTATATCCTTATTTTTTAAATTTTAATTTGTTTTCAAAATTAATATTAATAATATAATATACTATTTTTTTAAAATTTAATTTAATTTTGTTTGGTTCCGTTATTGGCAAATTGCAATCAATGTTGTTACTATTTATGGTTTGGTGTTCAAAGCCCCTAGTATTAATGAGCTAGGAGGCCCTATTTTGACAGAAAAGGTGGCTAATGTAGAAAGTGCAATTAGTGAGCACCGTGAGGTGTGGAAGATGAAGGGTTGCACCATCATGACTAATGGTTGGACTAAGAGAAGGAGTAGAACACTACTCAACTTTCTTGTCTCCTCATCAGGTAATTGTAGACATTAAAAGTTTAAAAGTAGAAATTGTACTTAAAAATTTAGAATCTTGATTAAGTGATTAAGTTTATAAATTATGAATTTATGATTGATCATTGATCATTATACTAATTTATTTCTTTTTCTTCAAGAGCCACAATTTTTTTTAAATCAATTGATGCCTCAGGAAAACAAAGAATGTTGAATATCTTTGTGAGGTAATGGATGAAGTGGTAAAGGATGTGGGTGAGGAGAATGTGGTACAAATAGTTATAGATAATGCAAGAAATTATGTTGTTACAGGAAAGCTTCTTATGGAGAGACACCCTCACTTATTTTGGACCCCTTGTGCTGCTCACTACATTGACCTCATGTTAGAGGATCTTAGTAAACTCCTTTAGATAAAAACAATTTTAGAGCAAGGAATGAGTGTATGAAAATTCATATATAATCATACATGGGTCATCAATCTCATGAGGAAATACACAGAATAAAAGGAGTTGTCTCGTCTAAGGATCACTAGATTTGCAACCAATTTTCTCACATTCACTACTATATTTGACCTCATTTTTGTACCAAAATTTTTGACCATCAATTAAAAAGGTTTAGGTTGGTTAGATTGTAGAAGGAAAAAATTATTTATTTTTTAAAATCTAAGCCCATGTTGGTCAAATTTTCAACCAACACGGGCTGAACTTTAAAATGAAAAATCATTTTCGATTTCATTATTGAGCACGTGAAGGAGATGGAGCTACATAGCCTTTACCATATGGCTATGGCCTTCCCATTCAACCTGTGCATGCATTTTGAAGCAATAGATATTGAATAACCTACCTAAGTTTGCACCAGAGTAGGGGGAGATGGAAAAAGGATGGTAAGAAACTCTTCTCATGCGATGAGAACCCATGTTCTATTGGGGTTGGAACCTTCCTCCATTTGGGGCACCAATCAATCTTCTCCCCCTACCCCCTACTATGGCAAAGAGGGATGGGAATTGCCCCCCAACTATAGTGTCAGGGGGGGCTATAGTTGGAGTTCCTAACCACCTAGCCACCTAGCTACCCAATTAAACTAGGGGCAATAAGTCTATAGCTGAGGGCATTGTACAAGCCAGTCAATAATCCAAATTTTCTAGGTTTTCCAACAACTAGCTCACCTGATCTTCCAATCAAATTCAACATGAATTAATTTTCAAACCATAAGGGTACTAATCAATTCATTGTGCATTGTATGTTCTAGGTTTTTTGTTAATGAGAATTCTTACTAATGGTTGTATATGATAAACACACTATAGTGGTTTGTAGGTATCTTCTATTTTGAAGCGGATTCAGTTGATTCAATTGTTTTAGCTATAAAAATCTCAAAATAAAATGTAGCTTTAATTGTATGAGGTGGCACTAAAATTTTATGTGTTGCTACTAGTGTGGGAGATTCAAGGGAGGGGAAGCTTGCCTGACCTATTTCATCTTGCAAGACAATCTGATCCTGCATCAAACATGAAGGCATTAGCAAGCAAACCTGTAGATAATCACCTTGCTGTGGTTCCATAGATGCCTTCCCAATGTTCCACATGTGTGCAGGAGTTTTCATCAGATCAAAAGGCAGGTTGTGATAATGTAACTATGAATGAGGACCACTTGATGATGGATGATGATAATGAGGCTTTGATGGAGGATGATCTAATATCACCACCACAAGCAATCATTGCTTGTAATAATGTAGCAAATAAAATTGATAGTGATGGATTGCAGTGGCAATATTGCATGACCCATCAATTACCACTCAACACACAAGTGATGTGGTCATATTAATTACTTTTGAACTTGAAGCCTCTTTCCATGATGAAAGGTATGGTATGTAAGATTAATCCTGAATGGAGAGTTTGGAAATTTTTCTGTATAGAGAGTGGAGGAGGCAACAATAGTGGAGTTCGAGGCTAAGGTATTGTTTATACTGTAATGGATTTGAGTTCATTTTGAGCATTATGCATGCATTTTTCAAAAAATGACCTCTATGGGAAAATCCTATATGTCTTTGATGCTCATTGGTGAAGCATTTTTTCTATGATTACTGTTAGGACATGTAGCTCTTTTGCTCTCTTTTTAAAGCTGTATCTCAGTCTCTAGACCCTCCTACAAGGATTATCAAATATATTAAAGTACATGCTTTTCTCAAATAGATTTGTGTTTTTCCTAGACTCCCTTAATAGAGTTAGACTATATTGCAACTTGACCTTTATGTATATATAAAATATAGTACTATAATTGTTTTCCTTTTTTTAAAAGAAAACATATTTTTTTAGGTTTTTGTTATTTATATAAATGTGGAAGGATTAAAAAAAAAACAAAAGAATAATAAATTGATGTTTGAAGATGTAGATAGATTTGCTAAGTGTAATATTTAAGGAAGAAAAATTTAGGGCAGTTGTTTCTTAGGTCTCTACATTGAAAGGAAACAAACATTATCACTCCAAGATATCAAAAACAAAAGTTAAGATAACAATTCTCAAAATAGATATCAATTTTGTATTAAGTGATGCATCATAGCAGTAGTTTTAACTCTAGTTTTTGAAGCTGAAAGACTGATCAAAGTGTTTGTTTCTCAAGGTTTGTACATTTTGTTCTCAAGTCTGTACATTTAAGACAACTTGTTCCTTGAAAGTATTTTAGGATCAATATATAACAGTATGAGCTTGGAATTACATTTTGAATTGGCTTGAACATAGTGTCCCTAATTAGACTGCAAGGAATACAGCAAAAGGTTGATATGAGCAACTAAAAATGCAATTGAACTAGACAAGCTTTGTCTTGTAGGCACTATACATGACTGTAAACCAATCGTCCCAACATCTATTAACCATGTTAGTTTGCAGTTTGAAAACAAATCCAATGTAACTCATTAAAGAAAGAATATGCTGATTGTGTGTTCTTCTAGCTATCAATTTGGATGGAAGGATCATGAGAATGGTAAGGTCAAAGGGGCTTTACTATCAACTAGCCTTTTTTGACTTCTTAAATATCTACTCAAATGAATTCTATTATCTACCATAAACCAATCTATAAGAAATCTTGTTAATGAGTGCTTGTCATACCATTTTAGTTTTAACCCTTTTGGACATGTTGAAAGTTGAAAACTGTAATAAGGTTTGACAAGATAATCTGGGATGTTTCATGAATGATTGATGAGACCCTAACAAAGTGCTTAGATGCCTTTTAGTTTTAGTTGAATCTTTTTCTAACAACTGGAAGGATCTTTCTATGTAATAGATGCTTTAGGTTCTGAAACCAATATAGGTATTCATAAAATTATTTCATCATTTTATGAATAAACCAAACTAACAATTCCATGTGTAAAATCAAGCTTAAATAGAGCAACATTTTGTTTATGTTTCTTTTGATTCCATGTCCTTCATATCTCTAATGGTGTTTACTATATAGACTTCAAATCAATACCATGAAGTGGCTCACAAACAATGATATTTAGAGTTACAAACAACATAAACATAAATGTTGTTGTTAAGTACAATATTTTGCATCAATAGCATCATCACTAATACGTTTAAAATCATCTATTTTAGTTGGATATGATGTTTACAAAAGGTTGTTGCACATTCCAATTTTTGCAATAAAAGTAGGGTATGTTGCTACTATAGAGGCTAGTAACTAAATGATTAGGTTATGAATGTTAGTGAACGAATTGGGAAAACATGATAATATCAAGTTGTTGTCTGATATTAAGAGTGTCATTCATCTTGCAAAGAACTCAGTTCATCACTTTAGGATGAAACATATACACCTCAAGTACCATTTCATATGCACAGTTTTAGAGGAAGGACATTTGAAATTAAAAAAAGATACACAATACCTAGAATGCTATAGATATGATGACCAAGGTTGTAACTCAAGAGGACTTGATTTCCTATTCGGCTTTTTGTCCATTAAGCATGATAATAGTTTAAATGAGAGATAAGCCAAGTCTAGGTGGGTAAATCTAGTGGAAGCTATAGGCACAATGGTGTTTGACTAGGATTAGTATCCAAGTGGGGATTTTTTGGTGTGTTGCTTGATTAGTCTTCAAGTGGGAGATTGTTGGCATATGGGGGCTAATCATAGGCTAAGCTTAGATTTATAGTAACTTTGTCAACTATTTTTTTTTCCCACAAAGCAATAGTTGAGCATTATTTAACAAATGAATCATCTATTGTTTTGGTATGTAAACCAATCTTTGCAAACCACCTAAAAGGGCTTGGTAAATATGTGGCTTTGTAATGTGAAATATGATTAGAATGTAATTCTCCATTCCCTAGATAAAAAAATAAAGTGGAAAGTCATTTCTCTCTATATATAGCCCACATTGGATGAAGTTAAATCTATGTGTTATTATGAATTGTTGCTTTTATCTCTTTTATTTTGTATTATATTTAATATTGTTTATTGATCTAGTCTGCCTAAACCCTAATACTATAAACTACTGTATGTTCTATAATAGTGCTCCAAAATGACTGATATAAGTTGTCACAAGTTCGAGATATCTCTTTGTAGGTTAAATGGCAATTGAAAGTCTTCAATTAGCTTCCATGGAACATCAATGAATCTCTCCCATCACTACCCATCAGTAACATACAACTCAAAACACCACAAAACAAAACTAGAATGTTAAGAAATTCTAGTAAATCATGCTCGATTTGTTGGTTTGTCACATTTCAGTAGTAGTAATGTATCTTTGAAGATATTATCATATCTTTTTGAAAACATCTTTTCTCACACCCCAAACACATGGGAACAAGTTAACTAATTTGACAATGCCTTAGATCCATGGATATTCCTAGAAACCTATTCATTTATCTTAGCAAGTACTTCCACCTGTACTAGGGAGTGGTTCAACCCTTATAGGAAATATACAATTAGAAAATAGGTAAAAACATATCCTCAATAAAGTCACACTAGAATGTAAATTACAATATGGACAACCTCAAATGATGCCATACCTCATGAACAACCTATCCAATCTGATATGTGGTATGTCCAGCTAGGCCATCATCAAAGAAATCATGAGTTATATGGCCCGCAATGAAACTATGAAACACTTCAAAATTTAATCCCAAATGTTCAAAATAATCTTGACCCAAAGCTCACTGCCTCTGAAATAAACTAGAAACTCTATTGAAGCTCCAATCTAATTTTTGAAGTGAAACCATCATAAACTAGCTAGGAAGATCTTTCACTAGATTCAAGCAACTCAAGAGGGTTTTTGTCCTTAAGTATTTTCTAAAACACAAGTTCTCTCCCAAAATGGAGAAGTAAAGTCAAATTATTAGCATAACCTACAAAAATCATCCCTCAACCTTCTTTTTTAACTTTTTGAAACAATAAATATTACCTTTTTCTTTATTTGCCCTGAAACTCCCATAAAATAAATAACTTACTTTATGGAGCACTTTTCACCTTTTTGAAGAATAATAATATTTTTTCATGAACAAAATCCCTTTTCTAAGGCGTCCATTAAAATAATTTCTCTTAACATGAGCTATTATAATTTATTGTCTTTTTTAATATTTCCAACATTAGACAACTTGAAATATTAATTAATGACTAATATATCCAAGGTGTGGAAGGAACCTAAACATTATGGTTCTACAATTCTCATCATGCCAAAGTGATATCGAAGATTAGGGATGATGGAGTTCGCCGCTTAGTGTGTTGGTTAAGTTGTGGTTTTGTCCCCACCCAGGTTCAAACCCCTGATGTTGTAATTGTGGGCTTGTGGCTTGGTTGAGCCAATGTGCTTGTGGTTTTAGGCCTCATCTTTATAATAAGGGGATGTGGTCCCCCATATGTGGTCACTGGTTTATAACTCTAGGTCAAAAGAGTTTCACATCGTTCTGGAGGGTGTATCATGCTAGTGTCACTGGTTATGTTAAAAATTTTAATAGACTAATTTTTAAAAATGGGACTAGGGATGATGATCGAAGGCAACTGATTGACTTTCTAATAATAGCTTGCTCCAAAAAATTCAAAGAGCTCTAAAAAGATTAAAAATCTATTATGAAGGCATGGAAAGGCTCCATCCAACAAACTAGACTTAAACCCAAGAGTAGTTGCTTTGATAGATTGATCAAATGCTTCTCCAAGAATGTTTGAGTTTTCCCTAACTAACAAGTTTGCTTCCCTCCATAATGCTTGGAAGCTGTCTAAATGTGTGTGAATTGGATAAATGTTAGAATGGGACAATGTGTAGTTTCAAACTAGTTGAAAGCAATTTGTTTAATGGAATGTGATATCTTTGGTAAAAAAAAATTGGGTAGTATATTGAAGTGGTATGATAGCAGACTATCTTGCCAGCCAGTAGAGTTTCGAGTCACTTTTGTTGGTAGAAATGTTTTATGCAGCTAGAGGTTTCTGATAGATATTATTTTAGGACACAAGATCCATTAAACCCATCAAATATTTAAGAGCAAGTTTCTATAGCAGATTTTTTTGGTGAAGGAGTTCTAGGCAAAGTGGGTGATGTAAGAGACCAAAATGAAGCTAGTATAATGTAGATTTTATAAGATCTTGCTTGAGGATAGAAACAATTTGTGTAGTTAATGACACAAATGATGCAATTATGATTACAAACCATAACAATGGAGGTAATAATATTATGTAGGTAAACAATGGAGGAGCTAGTAACATTTACATACTTGTTAAGCAAAACCATACTTCAACTCAATATCAAGAAATTCTAATGCCTCATGTAGTTAAGTTGAATAGTCTTACAAGT
Organism: Cupressus sempervirens; assembly: GCA_028749045.1. Taxonomy (NCBI): domain Eukaryota; kingdom Viridiplantae; phylum Streptophyta; class Pinopsida; order Cupressales; family Cupressaceae; genus Cupressus; species Cupressus sempervirens. The sequence continues at coordinate 264,518,320 of CM053791.1, read as the reverse complement.
CTCATTTGACTTTTCCTAGAGTCTATTAGAAGAATAAAGTATCACCTTGCAAATGCTTATTTATTTTATATATCATATGTGATGGCCATAATTGTTATCTATATAGCTGCAAGTTTATGGACAAGCCACAAAAGTATACACAAACTGTTAATAAATAATATGGTTTGTGATGAGTGCTTTGTTCCATCTGAATTTTATGTTAAAATTAGTGGGGCTGCTACTCTAAACATATTTTTATCATGGTTGGAGTAAGAGTAGCATGAATTCTCTAGACCAAGAATCCATTTAGTTGGTTACCATATAATATAAATTATATAATATGATTGCATATTCCTATCCTTACTAATATTGTTGAGCTTGAACCTTGGGAGGTGGGTACTTGATGAAATTTCCTCAACAAGAAAGATGTAGTGACCACTATATTGAATAAATATACATTTTGATCATGACCTATTGATAATTAAAAGTGTTTAATTATGGAAGATATATTTGGTTTTTGGATTTCCATATTAGGAGTATGATTGAGTCTGCTTCTGTACTTCTAGGTTCTTTATTTTCTAGTCAGTTGTTGATGATATACTTTATTGAGGTTTCATAACATTGTACATCTATATCTAACCCTAATTCTCATACAAAAAGTTCTTTGAAGCAAAATTTTAACTTTTTTCGGTTTCATTCTATTTCTGACTCTATGATTTCAGTTAGAGCTAGCAAAGGAACTGGGATACACAATTGGAAGATTTGGACATTTAATGTACCTTGAAAATGTTTATGAGTTCACTTTTCATTGTGCATAATTATTACTTGAAGGTGTGGGAAAAGGTGAGCATATTGATAGTGGCCTTTCATTTATTTCCTTGTACTTAGCTGCATTAATCTCTAGATTATCTTGCTTGATGAAAGAAAATTATCATGCCATGCTTTATTTCAAATTATTTTCTGTGTCATGTGGTTGTACCTGGAACTTTAATTACAAATTTTTTTTTTGATATTTTCAAATATATTCTTTGAATACCTGTATGTGTAGGCTAGGCTTTTCGTGTATACTTTTTTGACAATGCATCTACCGCCATAGAAATTGCTCTTAAGATGGCATTTTGAAAGTTTTCTTTTGATCATGGATTTCATCCTATACCCTCTAATGGGGACTTCGAAAGGTGTTTCCCTGAATTCAAGGTGTGTATATCTAGTTGAATAGCTTTCCTGGGTGGGGGCTAGATATGCAAGCAATTTTTTTGATTTAAAATATTTTATTTCAGTAGATTTCTTTATTACTACTATGGTGCTATTAAAATCAAAATAAATGGAAAAATTAATTTTAAGTTGCTAATAGAAAGATCCACAAGCCATAATGTTAGATCCATATTGGTTAAATTAACTCAAATATAGATTCGCTTCATCCCCCATCTTTAAGCATAGATGGCCGTCTACTAGCAATGTAAAAGTAACAACATAGGATCTTTATTTTGTAAAGTTGTGTGAGAAAAGTCACCATTGACACACATACACATAAAATTCAATTCTGAAGGTCCATGGAGCAACAATAATATTCCTAGCTTCTTTGATTATAAGGAATCAAGATAATCATCCTACTTTATGAGGCCTACAATGTCTGTATGATGTTGGGTTCCACATTTTGTTGGTTGTTCCTTTAGAAAATTATTTTGTTGCACATCTACTATAGTTGGAGATATAAGCTTGAAGTAATCAAGGGTTATAGGGCCTTTCTTGTTCTACATCAGCTTCTATTTTTGGAACCCCTTTCAAAGTAGTGAATGCTACACCATTCGACCATTCTGCTATTTTCATGCAATTTTCACTATCCATACTCCAAGGAAGACTTCAATCCAAAAAAGATGATACTACTTTCTGGAGCAGAAATATGTGGGATGTATAGAAGCCCTTTTCCCTTATATTCGTAAGGATGTAATAAACAAGGTTGCATGGGGACAAGGGTACTTGGGTACTTAGGGTACAGGTACAGGTACGGGTATGACTATTTTTCAAAATAGGGTATGGGGGTACTTGGGTATGCCAAGATTTTTATTTAATATAATTTAATATGTATAGAAAAATATGAAAACATGAGTCATGACAATAGTTTTTGAAAACAAAAATAGTGATAGAGTTTGTAGATGTAATGTTATGGTTGCAGTTTTAGATTTGCGGTGTTATTGTAATAAATAAATATAATGAATGTTTAGATGCATAACAGAGAAGGCAGACTTAAAACATGAACAAGAAGATCATAAATCATATGACAATGACATATTGGAAATGATAAATTTCTTCATTGAACAGTGATAAAGTTTACTATTAATCAGTATAGTATCTAAGTTTTAGATAGATTGTATATTTAATTAAGCTTGATAAGCAAAAAGCCAATACACAAACAATAAACCAAAAGAAAAATCAGAAATCTTAATCAAGGATCTTAGCTATGATGTTGTCCACTAAGTATCTGGTACTTGGGGTACTTGGGTATGTGTCCCAAGGGTGTGGGTATGAGTACCCATGAAACCTTGGTAATAAATATTTTCTAGCACATATCTTCTACAATTTTTTTATTTTTCACGTGTCACTTTATATTTTTCATGTTAGTATTCAAATTATGAAATGAGGCTGTTTAATTATTGATTTATTTTTTTGCTTCTTTGCAATGTAGTATTCTGAATTGATGTGTGTATGAACTACAAATCTTATTAGAATTGATAAATGAAGAGCACAAATCTCAAATACACAACTCAGTGTTAGTCATTCATCTTTAACACATGAATCATCACATTCTATGGCTTTTTGAAGCCTTTCTTCCTTCCAACTACCCAATGCACTAACTACCAACACATAGCTAATAACTACTAACATCTAAGAAATTAACATGAACATGTCAATTTATTATTTATTACATTATTCTGGGTTATGAACAAATGATTTCTAACAAATCTTTTGGTGTTATAAGCTTGTCATGGTTAAATCTAATTCTCTTGACTTGTACAATAGGCTTATATGTTTCACATGGTGTCTATTGATGTGCTTTTCTCTATATTGAGGAGGACAGAAATGGGGGTTTTGGCACATCTATTTTAAAGTTCAATTCCTTTTTTCAAATTTGTTTGTTTAGTCAGAAGAGAATCAAATACAACCAATTTTTTTTTTGGGTGATTCTATTATTCTTTCTTGAAATGTAATATTCTAAACTAATGTGTGTAAATTACCAAATATTGTGGTGTGTTACATTTCTCTTAAGTGACTGAACATTAGGGTGATCTCATATGTGTTGTATAGCCCAATTAATTGAAGTATCACTATAAAAATTATTAGCATTATTTAATTCTAAAGATTTTCCCTTGCCTAAAGATTCTTTTCTTTTGTATCAGTTTTGTAAATACACATTAGCTAGCAGAAAACTATCAAGAATTGGTTGAATACTGCTAGCTACATGTCCCTGTGTTATGACTCATGAGCACTATAAAAAAAAGTGACAAACGAATTCAACAATATAATGTGAAACTCCACTACTTGTCTTCTGAAATGTAATGTCACTATTTGTTTTGATTGTACTGCTATTGGATCGACAGAGTTATAGTAATTTGTAAATAATTGAAAAATGAGGTCAACAATATACTGAACTTGCCCCACCTCTTCCTGTTCTTGATAAGGCATTTCCTACTTGCTTGTTTCTTATGCATGGTGTTTTAATTTTCATGGCCTTTTTTTTCTCCTACCTGAATGCCTTTTATCCAAAGTTGTATTCAAGGACTAATTTGGGTGTTTTGTAGGACATTGTGATTGTGTGGGGAGAACATGACCAGATCTTTCCAGTGGCTAAGGCCTTTGAATTAAAAAAGTGAGTACTTTATACTTTCATTTATGATTGAACATTATATTTTGTAAGTTTAATAGTATGAATAGCATGGGAAGCTTCCACATTCCATAGTGCTGAAAAGAAACTCTCGGAAGCAAGTAAGGTCATAAACATTGTAACACTCTGTATATACATTGTGACACTCTATATAAACATTGTAGCACTCTATAAATAGATTTAGGATGATAGATAATGTGCTTATTGTTGAATGTGAAGTCCAATAGTCATGTAAACATTCCTCCCTAGTAATGATTACCTCCTTGTGATCTGCCCCCTTTGTTGTTTATGAAAGTGTCTCCCAATGAAGTTTCATGATTCTTCCTCTTCATGTCCTTAGTAAGAGGAATTTCAACATCATCAAATCTTAATACACTTTCTTTCGTGCCAACTTGTTGTAGCCATAACTATGCATCCTTGTAATTATTTTATACTTTAGGCGGACAGGTAGGTAGGTAAAACATTTGAAGAACTTCAGCACTTGTCCTATATCCTCACTTGTCATAATATGACCAAAAAAATTTTGTAGGTAATGGGCTGCAGTCTAGTTTATTCATTATTTTATTTTTTTGTTGAAATTCATTATTATTATCTATTAAGTTTGAGGAGACTCGAACCCAAGACTGCCATATGTGAGGCTAACTTTTACCATTGGTGGATGTTATCTAGACCAAACAAATATCAGCTATATAAACCTTATATCTTGACTACTTCAGATAATGGAGAAAAATTTATATAAACAATTATATATGTTATGTCAATTTTAGTAATATCAATAATGCTCATAGAATAATAGAATCAAATTTAGGATGGCAAGAAGTTTGATATGTTTCTAATTTGTCTCTTTATAGATTGAATGAGTTGTAAATGCAATATTTGATTTTGTAAATAGATATTTGGATATGTTTGTGAACCAATTGTATATGGATTGGATGAGTACAATTTTTGATCCAAATAGTAATCTTGATATGGTGGCTGATCTGAAGAGAAGTCTATCATAAATTGAGAATATTTGAATTATTGATGCAATCGCTATCTATAGCAATCTCTTTATGAATTTGAAAATATGATTATCACCATCTCTAACTATTGTCCATCTTGTTTATGTGATGATCTTGTTGTAACACTATCTCTCTTTGAGTCTAGATGCAAATGTATTTTTTTATCTTGATAATTGAGAATCAATACGACCCTTCTTGGCTATGACAAGGCTCCGTAAGGGCTTGATTATGGTGTGTAAATATGAATAGATGTGATTGATGTCCTTTGAGAAGTAATTTAGTCTTCTTTAATATGTTTTGAGGAGGCATGATGGTAGAAGTCACATCAAACCATTTTGTCTCATGCAACAAATCACACTTCTTCATGTAATTAATCAAACTTGCTAATTTGGTCAACTAATTATATTTCCTTTAGTGGAAATCATGGATGTTTTCCTTAATATATGAACTATTGTTGTTTGTTATAAACAAATTGCAACTATGGATTGTCTTTGTTCCTTACACAATATTGCCATTATTATCATATTCATTATGTATATCATCTTGATAAGTTGGTTGGCCACTTTTATCATTCTACTCAATCCATCCAATTGTAGACTATTGATTCCTCGATTGTCCAATGATCAATTGAACTTTTTGTGACCTATGTATTAATTGAAATCTTGATATATATCAAATTAGATATATAATTGGCACGCGTGCGCACACACACACACACACACACACACACACACACACACACACACACACACATATATGCATACAAGTCTGTTGAGAATCTCTACTATATTATCTACTAATTCATATCGAGTTGAAGACATCTACTATAGTTCAACATCCCAATCAAGGATTAGGTTTAGTATCACTACCAATATTCTGTGTCGAGATTTCATATGGATGATTACTAATCACCAGGCTATGCATATTCACCTTTCATATAACTTGTTGTATGTAGTTGTTGAGTTTTCTTACATTATTTAATATCTATTTCTCATCCCATAGCTTATGTATTTCTGGTTCACGTGTTGTTAAATTGCTCTATGAGTGAAGCTTGTTTGAGGTGAGTCAATTGTATGCTTGTACTCATTTTCATCTTCAATTTTACATTGAGATTTTTTATGCACTACTACCTGACAAAAACCTTCTCTCTAAATAAAAGAGTTGAGCAAGACCTATAAAAAATTAAAACAAGAAATGGGTATTGTTTTTTGCAGCAAATAGATGCATTGCCAAATCACTTGAAACTGGGGATGGATTTAGAGCAATGATTAAGAAAAACTTGCAAAGAAGAAAGTGCAAGGCTAGAAGAAATAGCCAACAACCTATTTCCTCCTAGGGCTATACATGTAACAGTTAAAGAGGATACAATGCTACCCCTAATTGGACATCGAAGAATTTCCTAGTCCATAGCCCTTAAATCAACAATGTTGACCAAGTCAAGATTAGAAACCTTATTCAACATGTTTTCACTTATTTTTCTACTTTGGCTTCTACATTAGCACTCACATAGGGGATAGGAGCCCATAGAAAGATGAAGATTGTTAGTTTGTGGTGCAGGTTAATTAGTGATGAAGCGAAAAATGCAGAAGTGTCTTCTCCACAGCCCTTACAACCACAATGTTGACCTCATGGAGATTAGAAACCTTATATTAATTGATGCCTTTGACCCAAAAAAATTTGGTTGCATCTGCATCACTCACATAATTGATGGTGCCCTATGCATAAATGTCCATTTGTTCCATGTTGTATCAAGAAATTGTTTCTTATCCAAGCCATTTAATTTGTAACCTTTTAAATCTCTGCAAAGATAAGGTTGGAGCAGGAGAATTTTTCTTCTCAAAGGTGTCCTCTAATTGTAAAGTGTCCATTCCATTATCTGTTGAATAAGATAAAGTTGGTGCAAGAGAATTTTTCTTCTCAAAGGTGTCCTCTGATTGTAAAGCATCCATTCCATTATCTATTGAACAACAAATAATGGAATGGATGCTTTACAATCCGAGGACACCTTTGAGAAGAAAAATTCTCCTACTCCAACTTTATCTTTGCAGAGATTTAAAAGGTTGAAAATTAAAGGGCCTAGATAAGAAACAATTGCTTGATACAACATAAAAAATGAAAATTCAACCAAACATTGGTGGAAATTTTTACCAACAATGACAAATTAGAGTTAGAAAAAAAAAAAAATTTGGCAAATGTATTGGTCAAAATTTTGACCAACCTACAATTTGGTTGAAATTTTGACAAGAAAATTTACCACAAACTACTTGGTCGAAATTTCAACCAACCTAGGTCAAAATTTTGACCAAAACTTGTCAAAAATTGAGTCCAAATTTACTAGTGATTGCAATCCTTGGTTGATTCAAAGGGAGATTTGAGATGCATGTTTGTAAGTGAAGAGTTGATCATATCATCATATGCAAAGATTACTACAAGGACTAATATAGTTGATCCCATTTTTTATGTGGCTTCCCATTGACAATGATCACTAAGATTGTGAAGGTAATTTTCCTTTTTTCCCTCATTTCAATTTTTTAGTTTATGAAATTATGTTATAAATTATTGTTCCTTTTTTAAAGAAAAATTTAAACTTGATAAACTTTCATAATGAATGCAATTCATAAAGCCACTTATTGTTCTCCTATGAATTGTTGATAGAGAGAAGACCTCAATGGGTTACATTTATGAAGGCATGGATAGGGTGAAGAAGCCATTTGCTCTTTTTTGTAGGGAATCGAGATAGGTATGGGCCTGTATTGGATGTCATTGATAGATGTTGGCATAATCTACTCTATAGGCCTATACATGCAACGACCTACTTCCTTAATCCAGCATACAAATTCAACCTTTCAAGGTTGATGATGAGGTGTGGAGTGACATCTACGATGGTGTAGAGAGAATGTTACCTGATTCAATAGTTGGAACAATTGTAGTCCACAAGATTGAGTTGTTTAAGAAAGCTCAAGGGGACTTATTCGCATGGGAGTTGTGCAAGAAAAATAGGACAAAATTGATGCCTAGTAAAAATATATGATTCTACATCCTAATTCCTAATTCTATTACCATTTTAATTTAATAAAGTCAAAGTTATGGAATTGATTTAAAATTTTCTTATTTCAGATGCATGGTGGGAGATGTTTGGCACTAAGGTGCCAAATTTACAGAGGATTGTGATTTGCATCTTAACCCATCCATCTAGTGTATCAAGATGTGAACGTAATTAGAGTCTATTCAAGCATCTATTCTTGAAGAAGTGCAATAGGTTGGCAGTGCAACAATTGAATGATCTTGTCTTTGTTCACTACAGCCTTCACCTTCATCATAGGTAGGTCCTACGCACCGATACATCATTGATTGTATTAGAGACTATTGATCCACATGTGTAGAGTGGAACATAGAGATTGTTGATCATGTCTTCATTGATGAAGATGTGAAGTGGGTTGATTAGGTGGCAAAAGTAGTAGTGATGGCAGTCGAAGAGGCTAGAGCACAAGGAGATAGAGTGCAAGATCCTAAGGCTAGGAGTGATAGATTTGAGTCTAATGATGAGGATTATGTAGGTGAGGGTGAGGGTGAGGGTGAGGATGAGGATGAGGATGAGAATGCCCCTGAGGTTCAGACTCAGATAGAGGGAGAGAGGATGGCTCTATAGTCTTCCATGACTTATCTTAGGCATACTTGTAGGAGGACATAGGCTACTATCAGTCTTAGTCTTCTGCACTCTAGTTTTTATTTTGATATATGTTTTGAACTTTTGATACCATGGATTTTGTAATCCATGAATATTGTAGACATTTGACACTACAGTGGCCCACTGTGTTTATTACTTTATATTGTGTTAGTTTTTTTCCTTTAGAAATTCACTTTTATACTTATGTGATCTATGCAAAATTGTGTATTTTTATTAACTAGCTTCTATTTATCTCAATTATTGTGTATTTGATGTTAATTGACTAAAAGATGCATGAAAAAATCTTAAAAACCTTAAAAATCTTTGAATTTCATAGAATTTTCAATTTTTTGAGTGTGAGTCCGAGCTCAATTTTGATTTTCCAAGTCACAAGCAAGTTTGAGTCTCATAACATTGATGTGTGTGTGTGTGTGTGTGTATGTATATATATCTATGTATATACATAGATATATATGCATATATATATATATATATATATATATATATATATATATATATATATATATATATATATATATATATATATATATATATATATATATATATATATAAGTGTTATGAGACTCAGACTCACTTCTGACTCGTAACATCAAAATTGGGCTTAGACTCACACTCAACAAGGATTCAAAAAATTGAAAAACTCATGAAATTCAAAGATGGGGTTTTAAATTTTTTTCGTGCATCTTTTAGTCAATTAACATCAAATACACAATAATTGAGATAAATAGAAGCTACTTAATACACATACACAATTTTACATAGATCATGTATATAGATATACATCTATGTATGTATATATATATATATATATATATATATATATATATATATATATATATATATATATATATATATATATATATATATATATATATATATATATATATATATATATATATATAATTGAGATAAATAGAAGCTACTTAATACACATACACAATTTTACATAGATCATGTATATAGATATACATCTATGTATGTAAATATATATATATATATATATATACATATACATATATGTATATGTATATATACATATATATATCTATGTACATATATATGTATATAGATAGATATACATATATGTATATGTATAGATATATATGTATATATATATATATATATATATATATATGTCTATATATAGAGAGAGACATATATGTATATAGATATATACATATATACATACATATATATATATATATATACATATAACTATTAAAATAATTATTATAATTTTGTAAAATTAATTAAACAATAATATGCTTGAGTGAATAAAATAAAAACATATATAAATGCAATGATAACATTTAAAGAAAATTGTTCTCATCAATTCATCAATAGTTGGAAAGACGAGAGGGTCACTATCAATGGTACTTTCAAAGTGAACGAGGACTCCATAGCTATGGTGATGGGCCTTGAAATAATTGGCAGGAAGTGGCAGAAGATCACGAAGGTGATAGAGGAAGCTAGCTTGTCTAGTTTTTTTGGAGGAAACGAAGCCTTGGACTGGTGTTGTGGCATATTTCAGAGGGATAAGTTACCAGAGCCCTAGGATGATGTGTGCCTAGTCATAATGAAGTACCTCACCCTAGAAGGTAGATATGGTGCATACTATTTCTACCATTTCCCTTTGCTTAATCACTTTTGTAATAGGGAGTTAGTCTACATTCCTTTTTTCTAATGCATGCCTTAGATGAGATGGTTATGTATGTTAGGAAAGAAAGAAAGAAAGGGACTAATTTTACTATTTTATACCAAGGGCTCATGTTTCATTTATTCCAATTCCAACTGGCCCTATGCCCTCCCAGAGTGATTTCTATTGATAATTTCCTCCCTACTATTAACCCCCTTTTTCTGAAGTTTGTAGGTGGTAGTTATGCCCCTACTCCACAACCCTCACCTAGCCAAACCCCAGTCAAGTGCAGGAAGAAGAAACCCCAAGTTCCAAAGCCGATTGCCAATAAAAATCCAACACTGAAAAAGGGGTGGAGATGGAGATTGGGGACTTGGATGAAGAGATCTATAGGAACAAAAGAAGATTGGATAGGCTAGCCAAGACCAAGGGTAGATTCAAACAAATGGCTAGATGCTTACAGGAGGATGAGGAGGAAGATACTAATTCAGAGGAGAGTGCTAAGATTTCAAGGGATGGTAAGGAAGAATTGAAAGATGACACTAACAATAAATAAGAGGAGAAGTGGGATAACACGATTGATGGAACCTAGGATTTTAAGGCGGAGAACCCTACCAAGGACTCATACCAAGATCCCACTCACATTTCTACCAATTTCACCCTGTTATCTGCTACTAACCATGATGAACCCAAATCTGATAAAGCTTCCTACAACATTATTTATTCCCCCATAAGGAATGATGGTATGGAAATCTTAAGGCATCCCACTAAAATTCTAGATGTGCAAGATAAGAGGAAGTCATCAGTGAAATTTAAGTAATGCAAGGGAGGTGGTTATTACTCATAAAGACTTCTAGGAACTAAAGGATTAGTGTAATGCACCGGAGGAAGGTTTCACCTTATTCTCCAATTTCACTCTAAAGATGACCCATGTGGCTGCAACCGCCCTCCATGTTTTGGCTCAGGAGAAGGAGGAAGAGAGCCTTGGGAATGAAGATTTGAAGCTACTTTATAACTTCATTATAGAGGACTGGGCCAAAGTTCTTTTGGTTGGGAAAGGTAAGAAGAAGGTTATTGGTTAGTGGTCCTTTGTTCCTATGCCTAGGGTTTTTTTTGTGGGTTCTCTACTGGTTATTTCTTTTTGTCTAGTTTTGATGGTTTTTCTTTCTCTGTTGAACTAGGGTTTGGGTTGTGGATGGTATAATGTGTTGACCACCCATATGCCTTTTGTTAATTTGTTAAACTTTGTTAGTTTTAAGTTCATGAACCTTAATACTTTTATTAACTGTTATGATGCTACCTTTGTTTTTTATGTAAATTGCTAAGGGGTCTGTTTGGTTGTCTATTGGTTTTCTGTTGGTAGTTTTGCCACTATTGAAGGGCCAGTCCCCTTGTTTTGGCTGCTTTTATATCAAAAACATTTAAAGAAATTATTATTATTATTATTATTGGCAAAAGTGGACAAGCCACTAAATATATTTATTAAATAAAAATTGATTCAAAAGCTCAACTGAGAAAGAATCAGTAAGAAAACCCAAAATCATCACTAAATACAAAAAATTAAAGCATCAATATTTACAATACCCATATCGATGATATATAAGTACCCTACTTACAATTTGGAGATATCTTCAAACTTGAAATAATAAATTTAAGATTACTTTTAATATTAAGAATTAAATAAATAGTTTCTCTAAATTTTTAATCTTATTAAAAAATAACTATCATCTATTTAATTAATTTAAACAAACATAGTATACTAAAGTTAAGATTATTATTTTTTATAAAAATTAAATATATTTATTTATTTTCATAAAAAGTAAATATCATATATTTAATTAATTAAAAAATCTTCCATAAAAAATTCATTAATAGAAAAAGGTATGTTGTTGTTTTTAACTTTATCTTTATTATTTATTATATTAAAAATTAAAATAAAAAATAATATTGGATAATTTTTTTAGGAAAAAATGATATGTATTAATCAAATAAAGTATTAAAATTGCAAAATATTATAATAGAAAAAAATCTCATTCTAATTAAAATAATATCATTGAATGAATAAAATAGAAAAAATCTAAATTTAAGATTACTTATTATATGAACAATTAAATAAATAGTTTCTCAATATTTTATTTTCATAAAAAACAACTACCATCTATTTAATTAATTTAAACAAACTTAAATTTAAGATTTTTAATATTAAAAATTCAATAAATATTTTTTCAATACACATTTTTTCTATTTGCTAATAAATAAAATAATTAAAATAAAGTATATTTTTTATTAAATAAAATTATCAAAATTAACATGAATAATAATAAGGTATCTAAATCTCTAGATTACTAAAAAAAATAGAATTGTATGAAATAAAATAAAGTTGTATTAATTAAAAACACATATTTTTAATTTTAGTTTTGGCAACAAAATTAATAACCAAATTTATTTTTAATAATTAAAATAATGGATATAAATTATCTATTTTATAAAATAAAATAGCAAAAATTAGAATAAATACTATAAGACTCGTAGATCTTTAAAATAATAAATAAAACAAAAAAAAAATTATTTTAAATTTTCTTAAAAATAATGCATAAATCTTCTCATATGTTGAACTTCTGCCTATAAATATAGGGTTAGATTATTTCAAATAACAACAAATTTTAGAAGGCTCGCATACTAAAAGGTATTTGACATTTGTATGAATGAAGTTCAAATTGGATTTTTAATTAGTATTATTTTGTTATAAGTTGTCTATTTTGTATAGTATTAATTATCAATATATTGATTACAACTAAAAGGACACAACTATTGCAAGCATTGATATTGATGATTTGTGAGTTTTTATTTCAAGCCTCTTCGAATAGACCCGAGATATTTTATTAGAGACAATTTGTCACTTCGTACTATCTTCCTGTGTTTTAGATTGTAATAATTTTTTGGTCTACTATGTGGTATGATTTAAGGTTCAAATTAGTCCTCTAAAGAATCTTGCAATTGTTTTCAATTCAATTTTAGTAAGTAATTATTACATGGTAGGTTAGTTTTTTTAGGTGTACTAACCTTTACTTTCCTTTCTTTTCGAACCTTTTGATAAAGATTCAATGGTTTTGTATGCATAATGTTTCATTAGCATTTCTACGGTTGATATCAAAAGTAGATTGTGATAGACAATTAGCTTATTTGAGCTAAGTTCAATGAGTGTTATTTTTCCCACAAATGAGAGCCTTTAAGAATTGTTATTTTAATTTTCTCTTCTTATTACATCTACAGGTTTGCAATTATGTGGAGAGATTATAACAGTTGGTCATCAAAAAGTTTTTCATACCTCCTTTGGGATGAAGGGGAATTCTATGTGCAAGGCTAGATAACAACATGTGGGAAGGGTTTATTTAATAGTTCTCAAAATATTAAACCATCAAGTGAGCAACTACAAAACATGAAAGGGTGCTTGGGTTTATGCTCTAAATCAATTTTTTTTGAACCTAGTAGTTTGTCACTTCCAATCATTAGGTTTCCTATGAAAAAAGTAAAGACTATTGAAACTTTAAAAGGAAAATCACTCTTGCCTCAATGCACCCATGACAAACAGAAAGGGAGACAAGAATACTTTATCCGAGAGGCATCCTTCAATGTCACAATGAAGGAGAATAGACTTGATGATCCCTATAAATTTGAGAAGCAAGATAGTGCATGGTGGTTTTCCCTGGAATTTTTCACTAGCCAAGAAGGTTGAGATACATTTCCTTTTCTTGTTTCTTGAGTTATTGGGTTCATCTACCATGACAAGAATTTGTGGCAGAGTAACCTATCTATTGAGAAACTCTATTTTTCATGCCATGACTATAGGAGCCAAGAAAACTCTTTGATTGGGACAAATGATGCACGCAGTAGGAATTACGTGGATAATTTGTTCAATTTCACACAATTAGGCATATAGGTAGTTAAGTTAAAACATTTACAAAATTTTCTATTAGTTATTCCCTCGCACCTCCTATGGCACAAGTGTTGGTGATATTTAATGATAATACTAGGAACTATGTTGATGAGGGAAAAATTTAGATGAAGTGTTAGTTTTTCTTGGAGTTCAATTAAATACTTTGTGTGGCACTTGGAGAAACACCTACCACTCCATTGGAAAAATGTCTAAAAAACAATTTGCCCCTCAGATTGAACAAAAATATAAAAGATGGTTTTATTTAATAATATAATATAATCTAAATGAAAGATGACACATGTTCTATAACCTTTGTTAAGTATTTATTATGTTCTTGTTACCAATTTAGCCTACCACCTAATTGGTTAAGTCTTGAACTTTCCTATATATTGAGCTATGTTTTTTGAGTTGTTGTTCATACATATTATAGAATGTTTTGGATGTGGAATCTAAAGTATAGAATACATAAAAAAATAATAAGTTTGAGCAATTTTCATTCAAATTTATGCATTAGTACAACATAGTTTACTTTTATTGAAATATGTTTCATAACTGTTTTATATGGTATGAGATGTTCAAATTTTAAAAAGTACTTGATACAATGCATTCAGATATCACACAAGCCATGGCATCTCCTAATACACTATCTAAATAAACACATTGCATAAATAGAAAAATTACTTTAGAGATCAAGGGAAAAGCCTTCATTGCCTAAATGGAAGGCTGTTGATTTGAATTTTGAAGAAGACTCAGGTCCACATCTTCAGCTTTGAATAGACCTACAAAAATGTAAAGAAGAGGGGGTTCAGTTCATAAGAACTAAGCAATGGAAACCATTCCACAAATCTTTGCAATAGTAATTGTTCCTACAATATTCTCCTTCAAGTAAATGCATTAAAATATGCAAAGGAAAAGGAAGAAAATAGAGATAAAAACATTTTTTATACTAATAGGTGTTTTTCATGTACAAATACAGGTATAAAGACTTGAGGTTGTTGAAGGATCATGCATAAGTTACATGCATGAAGTCTTTTGACTGAATCATGTAGAGGTGAAGAAAAAATATTTTGGGGAGACTTTTGAGATGGAATACATTCATTATAAGTATGGAACCTTCCAGTTGAACCATAGTAGATGATTCAAGACAATGAGGTTATTATTAAAGGGACATACATAAGTTTTATATATGAAACCTTTCAGTTAAATCTTGGAGTAGTTAAAGACACATAATGGATTACTAGTTGTTGAAGGGACATGACAATTTGTCATGAAATCTTTTGGCTAAATTGAAATTGCTACAAGAAGTCTGTATTACTCCAGAAAGTTTATATTTCTATAGGAACAATTCTACAGGAACTTATCATATTCATATATGCATTACAAGTTGCTACATGAAGAGATTTTCTTCGCATAATACTACAAGAGGAGCCAAGGTTGAAGGTTTAACAACATAAAGAGGTACTACAATAATGCAGTCATAGGTATTGCCAGAATGCATATAAAATTGCAAACACCATTAAAAGCTATAGTGAATATTTCAAACATTACATTGAAAGGTTGTAGCTAAAATGTTATAGAAATAGTGAACAATGATATTCTTGAAGAGACAAGGGCTAAAGAATAAAGGGAAATCATCAACTGAGGAACTACACATGTAAAAAAAATTGTAGCCTCTTTCAAGCAAATGGATCATTGTTATTATTCTAGGAAAAGGCAATATGTTGTGTAGGATTATTATTACTATTGGAACGTTCAGCAAAAAGTATTCACATTGCAGAGAGCTACTGAAGGGAGAAGCTAAGATAAAAATAGTTGTAAACCATATAAAAATTTCTACAAGAAATCTAGTGTATATTAATCAAGCTCATGGCTAGCAAAAGAAAACATATTAGAAGATCTTTATTTTTTACCAACAGGTCTCCAAGTAGCCATATAGATAAAAATATGTCAGTTGCAAGGGTTTGAACATACAATAGATATATAAATCTATATTTAAAGCTATAGGCTTGGTAAATATATCAACCAAAATCTAAGTGTATTTAATAAGAAAAATGCTCAAATAAGAAAGCATTTACATTAGAAATGTTAGAATGAAATAAATGAGCAATCACATTAAAAGTGATCATAGCTAGAGCAAATAAAAAGAATTGCATAATTTCTCCATGACAAAATGAGACCAGTAAAATAAGAGAGATATTATAGTGAAGAAAAAGAACATGACACACAACCAACAAGGTATGAAGATAAGTGTTCAGCATATGCAAAGTTAACAATGAGTAAAAGAAGGAGTGCAATGAGTAACTAATAAATGACTACATAAAGAAACAAATGTGAAGTTGCAATCAACAAGAAAATATAGTCATATTGCGGGGCATTTTTTGGTTAACTAAGAAGGAATTAAAAAAACTTTTTCTATCATAATAGGGTGATTTAGGTAGTTGTGCAGGTATAATCCCTAGAAAAGAAATGAGGAAATAGATAGACGTGATTTTCTAAGAATGACATTTTGTTATTTATCCACTCTGGCTAAATATATGTTCCAAGAATTTAGTGAAGAAAAGAAACCACTTGCAGAAAAGAAGGCATGAGAATCCAAATGATATCTATTGTTGTTCACACATATCTCATAGTAGGAAAACCATGTAGCTAGAGTGAAGAAAGAAAACCAAATATCTGTAAGAGTTTTGGAACAAATGAATAGTAAATCATAGCTATTAGAGTGAGTTTCAGATTTACCAACTTAGAAATGCATAATAACACCCAGTTGTGGTTGTCATAAGAACTCTTGAGTCATGACATTACAAGCAAATATCTAGTAACGACTGAGAAAAAATCAAATACCCAAGATCCAAGCAAGACTTTAGATGCAATGACTCAAAAATGGTGTCCAAAACAAGAAAACGTCACTATAACAAACTCAAAGAGCCAGTCTAGAAAAGTAGAGGTCTCTATAATGGTGGCTAGAGTTTTTTTAAACCCTCTTTCCTCTCCTTTCTTCATGCCTCATAATGAAATAACAAAACAATATTTTATTTTTAGCCTTTTGAAATTTACACTTCATTTCATAATATTTCAGGTCTGCCACATATTTGAGAGAAGGTTATGTTTATAAAACATAATAATATATAACTTGTTTATATTAAATTACATATAATTATGTTTAATAAAATAATAATATTATTTTAATTTCATGATTTGAAAAAGTAATTATTATTTTATAATTCAATTATTTAATAATAAATTTAATACAATTAATTAATAATTAAGGAGTAGTGATATTTTTGAAACTCAAAGTATCTACCAGTTCGACCTTAGAGTTAATTTTCAACTAAATTAAATGATTGTAGTCAAGTGCATGCTATAGGGAGTTCTTTTTCAATCAAGGGGCAGTTTAATTTTCTCATGCACTTATTGAGCACATAAGTGTTATTTTTGGTGAGTTATTGAACAGTTAAGGCCATGATACATGGAGTTTACTTTGGGAGGCCTTTTTAGTCACATTTTACATGGAGATGATTCATTTGACATGTGATATTTTTGGCTTGATTATCATATCCGACCTAGGATTTTTGCATGTTTTTTGAGGATATACAGGCATATTTCATTTGGCTATCAGTTGGACATGTACTTGAGAGCAGATTTAATAGGTTTCTTCACACCTTGGGGGAGTTTTGACATATTATTTCCTTGCATAGTTGTGATATTTGAATTAGAATTTGAGTTTGAGGGCTCTATTTATTATATTTTCACCTCATTATGAGGTTTCTCTTCTTTCTCGCTCAGATTTTTTTCACATTGCAAATTTTTGAGTTGATTGTAGGAGCACTTTGTAGCAGAGATTTTTTCAACATTGATTGTGTAGATTCAATAGTTCCTTCTCATTAATTCTCTTTTGCAATATTATGGGTTCTTTTCTTTTATGTTGTGTTCATCCTTCATTCAAGCTTTATTCCTTACTGCATGGTAGAATATCAATACTTGTAATTGCAGGTCTTTGTTTGTGTCCTTATTCTTTTTCGCAGAAAACTGGTAAGGCCTAGGTTTTCCTTTCAAAGAAAAATATTTTGGGTCCTTGCATGGAAATACTTTTGTAATTGCATACTTGTCTTGGTATTGTGAATTATTCATATTGTGGGTAATTTGTGTTGATTCAATTAAAGTTGCATATAAATCATTGGTGTATCACCTCATTTAGGTTTAGTACTCATTATTTTCATTCACTTCTCATCCCTTTTCTTGCATACAATTAAGTTTTTAGGTGATCACTATCTAGGAATCAGATGGATCTAGAGATTCATCTCTCATTTTAGGACAACTCACCACTCGAGAGAGTTTCCATGTTTCAACATGATAGCTAGATATTTCATCTTGCTAAAGGTGCAATCCTGATTGACAACAATTCTATAATATTCGTTAAGTATAAGCATTGATTAAATTAGTTACCATAAACCAATCACTTTTCATAAAAGAAAAAAATTATTTATATAAAAATTTAATACTGGGTAAAGTAAAATGCATAATGTTTAAATTTTCCAATTATAAAACTAGTTATAAGGATAACTTTAACAAAGCTAAATATAGTTTTAATAATTCAACATGCAAATTTTTCATTTCATGGGAACTTTGTTAAATATAAAATAGTTTAAAACAACGTGAAAAAGTTTATAAACAATTATGAAATAATATTTTTATTATTATTTTATTATTAAATGAACAATAAACTATTTTGATAATATTTTCCAATTGATTTTTGGTTAGAAATTTTTAAAATATTTAAACACATTTAATATAATTTCATTGAAAATTTAAAATAATAATAATTAATAAAATAATATAGCTAATTAAATTATTAATAGTAATAAATAATATATAATTATTTAACATTACATATTTTAATTTTTTTCTAAATTTACATTACATATTTCTACAATTTTAACACTTTTCATATTAATATTTCTTAAAAAAGTTAAATTTTAATCAATTCCTTCAAAATTGTTATGCAACCTTGTTCAAATATAATTCTTTAGTTTCAAGATTTTATCTTATATCATCAATTTATATTAAAAAAAATTAAAAACCTTTCATAAAATTGTTGGATTTAATTTTAAAGTTTATAACATTCAACATAAATTACAATTGTGTAACCATTGGAAGTGTTAATAATGTGACTTTTGAGATTTAAGGAAAGGAGATTATATTATTATGGGTGTTATTTAAAAAATATTTAAAGAAATATATGAAGTGTAAATAGCAACTTCTTAATTTTGTTTTTGAATTTCATATTTTTAATTAATTATATAATTTGTTAAAAATATCTTAACTTTTTAAATTTATTGATTTGATCTTTCAAAGATATTTATTGTTAGAGTTTAAAGTGTCAAACATCTAAATCTTCATTTGGCACACTATTTAAAAGCTACTCTATTCTTTTTGGTCAATTTTAAAAGTCACTTATTTGGTATCTTACAATTTTGACTATTTCATTATTAGTTAACAACTCACAACCATGTACAATTTAAAGTTAAAGATGAGAGTATTTATGTTCTAAATTATGTATTTAAAGATATTTAGCAAATTAATTGTGACGATTATTTAAAAAATTGAGTGACTTATAATTTAGTTCATTTAATCTTCTTTAAAAATCTATTTTGTGTTAATTTACATTCTTAAACATCTTTAATAATTTTTTATTAACCAAGTGCCAAAACAAGGGCATTGACCCTTACACAACAACTTCCTGAAGGTTGTGAAGAGATCAACATCACATTTGAAAAAGTGTTGTATATTATAGATCAAGGGCACAATGGGCACATTGTCAAAAGACTACCTACCTTCCTTAAAAGGCCACTTACAAAACAAAGGGCTTCTATTAACCACTTAGAGTACACAGGCCAACAAAAGCCATTAACAATAGACAACCAATGGACAAGAAACTCCCAAATAAGTGAGGTAAAAAGATAGAGGGATTTTGAAAGGCTCCCCAAGAGTTCATAATGCATAAAAAAATAGTATTAGAAATCACCATGTAGTACAATATAACATTTCTCCAACTAGAGCTCCACCCCTCATCAACCAATCTCATTTCCATCTTCACAAAAAAGGATCCCACCCCAATAGGAGTTAGCGGGGAAGATATAATCAAACTCAAGAGACAACCACATATTCATCACACACTCATGCAACCATGAAAAGGAGAAGATAAATCAAAGTTATAAACTTCCTCCTTCATGAAGCAAGTCCCCACTTTTATAGGAACTACAAAGATGAAGAAATAAACTGAGTGTGTTAAGTCCTTTCCATGGCCAACATAAATCATCCCATTGTAATAGGGTTTAACATAGCCCCAATATTGGCTACAAATTTCTACCAAATACCAAATCAAGCCCTTGAAAACTAATAGCAATTGATTGACCAACAGAAGGAAAAAAGATCATTGTCCTTACTCATTAAAACAAATAGTTTAAGCAAGTCACACAAAAAAAAGTCAATCCTTGGTTCTTAACTAAAGAAGTCATCCATATGGCTTCAAACAAAAAAAAAAAAGGATAGTAATAAAAATGTCCATTACAACCCAACAATGAAGGGCAAAATACATCCCAAAATTTAAGATAGGCACCATCATTTGTTAAAGTGAAAAACATCATGTCTCCTCCCAACCAAACATTATAGGGCATATAAATCTCATCTAAAACCTTACACTATCAAAGGGCTTGAATGACCATCTACTCAACATGTACCATCTCCAATCATCCCTCCAACACATACTTCTACAGTCAAAACACCATAATAAAATAATAGGCACCATGATATTTCCTCTAAATACAATTTTAAAACTATAGAGAACACATCATCACCATAGACCAACCTTACATAGGAGTAGACACCAAGTCAAATAGAGCCAAGAAACCCAACAAAAGCATGGCCCCACCTATTTTACTCACCAACTAGAAAACTTCTACAGAACAAAAAGAAATATGTGTACCAACTAGAACAAATATGGTGGAAAATATTCCCAAATAATATAAGGGGTAGTAGGCTTACCAAGATTCCTCAATATAATCACCATTAACCATTAATAGAAAAAACTTGCAACAAGCACCGAGGACATAGCAAAGAAACTATGGTAAATCAACCAACATAGTCAAATTTTCCAAAAAAAGAAGCTCAAATACCATTGTTGAAGAAGGAGAAAAAAAAGAAAAAAATGTAAAATAGGAAACTAAATGCCATCAAAAGATAATGGTAATAGGAAGAAAGATCTGGAAGAAGACTACAAGAAGAGCCAAAAAACTAGAACATAGCAGGGCATGCAACATATTGTTAGCCCCAACTGATAATGTAACTGGTGATATTATGAATGTATTTAAAAGAGTCATATAAGTTGGCATGTTGTCATTGATGTCAAGTCTTAGTTGGCTAGATATTATGCTAATTCAATAGAGTACCATATCATTTGATTGATGAAGAGGATTTAAAGAAAGTATGTTGAAGACGTGAGTTGATAAATATGATATTCAATGGGCACTTGAATGAGTTGGAAAGTGATAATGTAATATTGGTTTTATTTTTTTACAATCATGTAATTAATGCCAATAGGCATTCTACAATGATAGAATGGGGGAGTGAGATGGTGTGACCATGTTAATGTTAACTTTTATTCTTCTAGGTTAAATTTGACAACCATCTACATGTCAAAAGTTTAAATCTTGTTATAAATAGAATATACTTTTAAAAATAATTTAATAAAAAAGACATCAAAATAAAAAGCTTAACTTAGTAAAAAACTAAATAAATGGAGATAAAGAAAATATAAATAATTTTAGATGCAGTAAATTAAATTATAATTATTTTGTAGTGGATATCTATGGGCATTTCTTTAGATTGATTTATTTAAGATATCTATACTAGTATTCTAATGTATTAAGTTATACAAGCTAAACTGAGTGACAAGGTTAAAGAAGGAAGACAATATTCGTCGAATGCCTACAATGTTCATCGAGCATTTGGAAAAGTAAAGAAGAAGTTTAGTATTGCCCAAGAAATTCTAGTATTGACTAAGTACTATATTACCTGAGTGAAATTTTATGTTCACCAAGTAACAACTAGAAGAATGAGATTGTAAAGATAGAATCTAAGGCTGAATTTTGATGGAAATATAGAAAGTTTAAGATATTTGAAGGTGTGAATAAAATACAAGATCAATGGATAAGAAAATTCAATAAGGATATGATGATGGATATTGAAGAAGGATAAGGATGTGCACAAAAATCTATGAAAGTTCTATTTTCTAAGTGGCTAGATACATTGTATTTGGTAAAATCAGAGATCAATGATTATGATTAAGTGACAATAAATGGAAGAATCTAGAAGCATAGAAATTAGTATTTAAGGAGATGTTCAAGAAAAAAATTATTTTTTGGTTGATTTTGATTTTTAAGGTGGTTATTGCACAAAATTGTTGAAAGTTGTAAGAAGATAGTTGAGCCAAGTGAACCAAGCAAAGTTGAAAGAAGAAGAAAGAATGTAACTCTAAATCAGCTAGTCAAGATGACATAGAAAATAAATTAGAAGATAGAGATCAAACAAAAACAAGAGAAGAAAGGAGATCTAAACAAGAAAGGTAGTTATGTACCTAATAGATCATTTTTATACTATTACTTTCTAATAATTATAGTAGAAAATCTCATAGACTAAGTGGACCTAATAAGTCTGTGAAATCCTATATGTTAACATCAATTGGTGATGTGCTTAAGTCCTTTAGAGTAGGCCACTCTTTAGACAGGATCAAGGAGTGATAAGCTCTAGATGACCTTTTGGTCAAAATCCTCTAACAAGGTTGCATTAACAATGTGTATGTAACTTGTAACAAGGTTGGCTCTTAGCTGAGCTCACTTCAGAAGAGTGAAAATTTTGGTTTGTTAGTCCTGAGTGGATTTTCCCTTTATAGGGTTTCCACATTAAAAATTTTGGTGTCAATTATGTTAATGTTGTTAAGTTGCAAGTCCATTTACATGTTATTTTCATTTTAATGCAACTAGATAACAACCAAGTTAATGGTAGGTAATAACTAAGTTATATTACTATCAATCAATTATAATAGAACAATGAGTGAACCATTTGGAGTAAAATAATTGAAAGAGATAATTGTGAAGTTGAATGAGTATACCAAGTGAATGTTTGTGATGTTTATGAAGTTTTTTTGGTAAAATAATTTTTTAAAGGGATTGTAGGATAAGTAAACATAATTGAACCATCCCCCTACCCCCGCCCCCTCTCAATTATTTAATGATTGGTATCAAAGCATAGTGCTTGGAGAAAGAAGTTTAAATGAACTTGAGCTAAAGATCAACGATGTATAGGAGAGAGGTATTGTGACTGAACAAAGATAACTTATCATCATAAAAAGATGGAATGAAGTTCATGCATCTATCTAGAATTGGAGATAATTTCATGCATTGGTTGGAACATGAATATGCTACCCCTATCGGTCCTCTGACCGTGGAGAAAATGAAGGAGAAGAGGAATCACAATAGCTCGATGATTGAGATTACTTTTGCACCCAATGATGTTGAGTTTGATGATATCAAGGATTGCACTACTGCCAAAAAAATATGGGATAAATTGACACTTGTACATGGAGGAGATGATATTGTAAGAAGAGCTAAAGTTGAAAGTCTTAGAGGAAATTATGAAGACATGAGAATGAATGAAGGTTAGAATGTTGTACAATATGTAAACCAAATCAAGGAAGTTGTGAGTGCAATCAAAGTTGATGGAGGAGCTATCAGTAATTCTAGAATTGTAAGTAAAGTTCTCATGAATCTTTTGTCTATTTATACTATCAAAGTTTTTGCAATTCAAGAAGTGAGAGCTTTGTCTATTAATGTATTGACACTTGGCCCTTTAGTTAATTAGTTGACTACATTTGAATTGAGTAATTATGAAAATAGTATGATTACAATTGGAAATTCTTTTAAATCTTCATAACCATTGGAAGTTCCAAGAAAGAAAGAAAAAAGTAAGGAAGAAAGTGAATCTAAATCTAAGGATGATCTGAATGAACTTGAAACATTATTGGCAAGGTTGTCAAGAGGTAAAGGTAAATTGCCTCTAATTTGTTTCAAGTATAATGAATTTGGTCAATTTTTTGCTAAATGTCCTAACAAAAATTAGAATGACAAAAATGAGAATAAAGATTTTAAGTATAGAAAGAATATGGATTACAAAGACAAAGGGAAGAAATCATACCACATTGTTGAAGAAGAGCTCACTGAATCTAGTACTGATGAAGAAAAGGAAGTAGTTGAGATGATATATGTTGTTGTTAATGAAGATCCTAATAGAAAAAGGTATGAAAGTGAAACTACCCTTATTTTACATGTTAGAAAGGATGATTCATGGAATATAGATAGTGGATGTTCACTTCACATGATTGGTGATCTAAGTAAGTTTGATAAGTTTGAAAAAAATGATGATGGTGGAATTGTTAAGCTAGGTAATTATGTTTTGCATCCAATGAAAGGTAGATGATCACTAATGTTTAATGATAAGATTAGATACGATGATGGATACTGGGCACAAGAACTAAAGTATAATCTTTTGAGTGTTTCTTAGTTGAACAATTTAGGTCATAAACTGGAGTTTTAGAATATTAAAGCCAAGATCTTTCATGATGAAAGTAATTTGATTAGAACTAGAATAAAAAAAAGAGGTAACCTATTTATCTTGATCATACTATTGAGACATGTTTATTTGCTCAAGTTGAGGATGTACAGTTATGGCATAAAATGTTGTGGTATGTAAATTTGAGAAAATGGTGAAAGTCAATAGAAATAAAAGAGTAAGAAGCTTATCGAATCTACAAAAAATAGAAAATGCTATATGTAAATAATGTCATCTCGATAAGATGACAAAATATAGTTTTTCAAGAAAAACACACACTTCGAATGATATCTTGGAATTAGTTCATATTGATCTATGTTGTCCAATAGGTATTGATAATTACTATGGTGACAAATATTTCAGATTGTTTATGGATGACTATTCTAGAATGATTATTTACATGTTCATGAAGGTGAAATTAAATGCTTTTGATATGTTCAAATGGCATAAAGCTAGAGTTGAGAAAGAAACTAGCAAATATTTGAAATTTTTAAAGATCTAATAGAGGTGGTGAGTTTATATCTATTGAATTCACTAACTTTTGTGTTGAGAATGGTATTAAAATAAAATTACCTACACCAAGGACACCACAACAAAATGAGATTGATGAAAGGAGAAACACATCAATTGTGGATTGTATAAGGATACTAATGATTGAAAGTGCAAATGTAAGGTTTGATGAGTTTGCAGACAAGAATGATATGGAAAGAAAGAAGGAACCTAAAGATTACAATAATTTTGCATATGTATATGAAGAGGCACCTAATACACTACTTGAGTTACAAAAAAGATCCACCGAGCATTAGACAATAGCACCTGAGCTATGGAATGCTTTACCCGAGCATCAGACAATAAAAGCCAAACAAGAAGTTGAACCCCTATTGAGTGGATAAATTATTGAGAATCAAAGAACTAAACTTGTTTTGTCCAAATATTTAAGGAATAATCATTCCTCTAAAAAAATTATTTGAGATAGAAGTCATAGAGTACAAACAAGAAGTAATTAAAGAGATAATACTATTGGAAATGATTGAAAAGATCATGAGGAAAGCTGTTGGAATGATTTATGGAAATGGTAAAGAATGTTCTCAATCATTGTTTTGTCATTGATGTCAAACTTGCTATTTGCAGGAATGACAATTGCTTTAGTGATCCAAATACTATCAATTAGTTGATTGACAAGGAGGAGGCAATCAATAAGATGTAACAAGTACACCACGAGAAAGTTTGAAGTTATGATGTTGTAATGAAGTACAAGGATCAGCTAAGCCATTGATGAAAAAGTGTGTTGATGACATACTATAAGACATAGAGAATGGGCACACTGAAATATATCAATAGATGTAAGGCTTTTAGCTAAGACATTTGCAAAGCCTAACTAAAAGTTCATTAAAGCTAATAGGAGCCGAGCAAGCTAGTAGGAGCCGAGCAGATTCCTAGTTGAAGCCGAGTAAACTCCAGTAAAAACAATAATGCTGAGTTGCTGCATTATTTTAAAAATTGAAGATTCGCCAGATCTAAGCCGACAAGGTTGTTATCTAGAAGTTTGTAAATTAAATGGAAGATAAGAATGATGAGCTGGTGGCACAGAACACCATGTAAAATGTTTTAAGGATACAACTGACAAAGTTTCTAGATGAGAACAAGATATGAGGTAGATACATTGTATCCTACCTAATACCTTTTGAAACCCTAAAATTGGAGAAGGAGAATTGAGCGGCAAAGGAAAAAATCAGATTTCTATTTAAGGAGACATAAGTTCATGAAAAAAAAAAAGAATGAGGCGGGCAAGCATGAAAGCATAAAATGCTAAAGGAGGTGCTAAGGAGGAGAGAGAGCATAGTTACTCTGTTTCAATAAGAAGACCCCAGATATGGATGCATTGGCATGATGAGTAAGAAGACTCAAAGGAGATGAAGCTTGATATGAAGACAAGCAATCAGAGCTGAAGTGATTGAAGCCAAGCATAAGGATTGAACTAAAAGTGTGATCTAAAATCTGAAAAGTATGTTGTAAGTTATATCAGATCAAAAAGCCATTATTGTTACTTTCTAGCAATTGTAAAAGTTAGTTTAAATCCTATGGACTTAGGTTGGTTTTATAGCCATGAGATAAATCCTTTAATAGGGTGACATTCCAAGTGAATGTTCTAAAGTCCTTTAACCGGGCCCATTCCTAATAGTTTGGTGAAATCCTCTAACAAGGTCACATTTAACAGTGTGTTGTAAGCCTTTAATAGGGCAGGCTTTTAACAGGGCATCACTTTAGAAGAGTGAGAATCAAGTAGCATGTTACTAGTGGTTTTTTCCAAATTGGGTTTCCACATAAATCATTGTGTCATGTGTTGATCCTAAATGCTTTATTTCTGCATATTGATTTACTGTAACTTATTAATATGGTTGATTTGAGTTTGGATGGATGAAAAGTGTATGGATTTATTAAAAGTGCTGAAAAAGTATTATTAGGGAATTTGGACCTTGAATAACTGATTCACCCCCCACCCTCTCAATTATTCTAAAGAATTCTAACAATTGGTATTAGAGCTTTACTGCTGATTCAGTTTAAAAGAACTATAAGCAGAAAAGATCAAAATGCTTAAGAGAGAAGTTCCCAAGCTCAACAAAGACAACTTTGTTGCATGGAAAAGTTTGATGAAGCTACATCTTGGATCCATAGGAGATTATGCCCAAAATTCAATTGTCACTAAACATGTAGATCCAACTGGTACTCTTACTACAAAAGATATGAAAAACAAGCAGGAACACAATCAGACAATGCTGGAGATTGCCTCTACACTCAACTATGCTAAATTTGATGATATTAAAGGATGTGACACTACATTCAAAATGTGGAAAGCCCTACCAGACATCTATGGAGGAGATCAGAATGTACAAAGAAAAAAAAGAGAAAGTCTCAGAGGAAAGTTTGATGATATGAAAATGGAGGAAAATGAGAATGCTGCTCAGTATGGCACAAGAATAAAAGAAGTGGTAAGTGCAATAAGATGCTTAAGTGGTCAACTGGATGAAGATACTATTCATAGTAAGTTCTTAAAAACCTTGCTCCCTATCTATGCTATTAGAGTATCAGCAATACAAGAACTAAGGTATATTCCAGGAAACAATCTAAGTTTTGAAGGTATAATAGGTAGACTCACTACTTTTGAGTTATCTAATTTTGACAACTACAGACCAGAGAATATTGAATTTGCCTTTAAGGCTAAGTTATCACTAAAAGATGTTGAACAGGTGAAATCAAAGAAAGGAAGAAAAATGAAGTATGTATCTAGTGACAATAGCACTGATGAGGAAGATGTGGAATAATTGGAAGCACTGCTTGCTAGAAGATTTCACAGAGGAAAAGGAAAATTCAAAGGTAAGATGCCTATCATTTGTTTCAATTGCAATTAAGTAGGTCATATTGCAGCCAGGTGTCCACAGAAAAAGGATTACAAGGAAGGCAACAAAAACAAATTTAGAAGAGATGATGATAAGAGAGATTACAAAGAAAAAGGTAAGAAGTGTTATATTGTTGAAGAAAATTCTGATGACAATGATGATGAAGTTGTTTATGTAGCCATGAAGGATCAATCTGATGAAGAAGAGCCCATAGAATTGGTAACATGTATGAACAAGAAGGACAGGTGGATCATAGACAGTGGATGCTCACATCACATGACAGGAGACAAAAGTAAGTTTGTTAACTTTACTCAGTATGATGGAAATAGTGTTAGATTTGGTAATGATGCTCCATGTCAAATCAAAGGAAAAGGTTCCATTAAGCTCACAAAACAAATTTCATGTGATAATGCATACTATGTTGAAGGATTAAACTACAATTTGCTGAGTGGCTCATAGTTAGGCAATATAGGATGCAAAGTAGAATTTGGAAACAAAACTGCAAAAATCTATGATACTGATGGTAAATTGATAGGAAAAGGAGATCAAACAAGGAGTAATCTATTTTACCTTGATATGGATGATGTTTCTTGTTTTATTGCAAAATTTGATGATGAATGGTTGTGGCATAGAAGATTATGTCATGTCAACTTTGACAATCTAGTCTAGATCAGTAAAATGAAGAAAGTCAGAGGTTTACCAAAATTGAAGAAGCCTGATAATATTATGTGCAAACAATGTCAGCTAGGAAAGATGATAAAGTCAAGTTTCAAAAGCAAAAACTATACATCCAAAGAAGTACTTGAACTAGTTCATACTAACTTATGTGGTCCAATGGAAGTGTAAAGCTATAGAGGAGATAAATACATGATGTTGTTTGTTGATGACTATTTCAGGATGATGACTGTTATGTTCTTAAAACAAAAATCTAACACTTTTCAAATGTTTAAGTGGTATGTGGCTAGAGTTGAAAAGGAAACAGGAAAAAGCTTGAAATGCTTAAGATCAGACAGAGGTGGTGAATTTAGATCAAATGAATTCAAGATATTTTGTAATGATAAAGGAATCAAAAGACAAATGTCAGCTCCAAGAACTCCCCCACAGAATGGAATTGCTGAAAGAAGAAATAGATCTATGATTGATTGTGCCAGAACATTAATGATGGAAAAGACTATTGCTCTAAAATACTAGAGAGAAGCTGTCAGTGTAGTTGTTCATACATTGAACTGAGTACAAGTCAAGAAAGGTACAAATACTACACCTTTTGAATTATGGTATGGTCACTCACCCAATGTAAAACATTTCAAAGTATTTGGTTGCAAATGTTTTATCCTTAAAGATGCTAGAAATGGAAAATTTGATGCAAAAAGTGATGAAAGCATATTCCTTGGTTATTCCACTAGAAGTAAGGCATACAAGTGTTTGAATACTAACACTAATAAAATTGTGGAAAGTGCAAATGTAAACTTTGATGAACATACATAAGTCCAAGCTTAAGAACCAAAAAGAATGGATAAATACATAACCTTTTTGTATTCTTATGAATGAATGACTGATGAGGATGATGTCAATCAAATTGAAACTCAACAACAAGTTTTAGTTTCAGTCGACTCACAACCAGTGAATGCCAAGTTGCATTTAGAAGCTGAGTTGCAGAATGAAGAAAATGCACAATCTGATTTTGAAGTTAGTACAAATGAAAGAGATGTAGAACAACCTGAAAACTCAGTACATAGTGACCCTGAATCAGAAATATCAAACATGGAAACAAGGACAGAACCAAGATTATCTAAATATGTAAAAAGACATCACCTTGCTAAATAGATAATTGGTGACAAAGATGCAAGACCAATGACAAGGAACAGACTAAGACATGAGTCATGTCTAATCAGAAAATCTGAACCTAAGATAGTATATGGTGCATTACAAGATGATGACTGGTACAAAGCTATGGAAGAAGAGATTGATCAAATAAAGAAGAACAAAACCTAGAATCTAGGTTCTAGACCAGTTGACAAGAATGTGATTGGCACCAAATGGGTATTTAGAAACAAGCTAGATGAGAATGGTGAGATTACTAGAAACAAAGCTAGGCTAGTATGCAAGGGTTATGCTCAAGAAAGAGGAATAGACTATGGGGAAACATTTGCCCCTATTGCTAGAATGGAAGGAGTAAGAACTTTACTTGCATATGCTACATATAAATATTTTAAAGTCTATCAGATGGATGCAAAATCTGCTTTTTTAAATGGCATACTAGAAGAAGAAGTCTACATTGAACAACCAGAAGGATTTGTTGATGAAAATAACAGGGATATGGTTTGTAAGCTACATAAAGCACTCTATGGTTTGAAACAAGCACCTAGAGCATGGTGTGAGAGACTTCACAAGTATCTAATACAAATAGGATTTGAAAGAACTGATGATAACAGTAACATGTACATCAAAGAAGAAAAAGGTAAAGACATTATTGTATCTAAAATTTTTGTGGATGACATAGTGTTTGGTGGAAAGGAAGTGCTTTGCAAAGGCTTTGCTGACAAAATGAAACATGAATTTGAGATGTCTATTTTTGGAGAAATCAAATTCTTTGTTGGATTGCAAGTACATCAACTCAAACATGGTATATTTGTGACACAATCAAAGTACATCAAAGAGATTCTTAAAACATTCAGGTTAGAGGAGTCCCAACCAGTCAGCACACCAATGGCAACAGGAAATAAGCTATCCAAAAATGATGAATCGGCTGAAGTCAATCAAACAATGTATAGATCCATGATTGAAAAACTACAATATGTTGTACATAGTAGACCAGACATAGCATTAGCAGTTGGAATAGTGGCTAGATTCTCTGCTAATCCTAAAGAAAATCATCTCATAGTAGTAAAAAGGATAATGAGATATCTTAAAGGAACTGATAACTTTGGTCTATACTACAAAAAGAATAGAAAATTTGAGCTCAATGCATATACAGATGTAGATTGGGGAGGTAACATTGATGATAGAAAAAGCACAAGTGGAGGTGCATTATTTCTAGGCAAAAGGCTAGTTACCTAGACTAGCAAGAAACAAACATGCACATCTCAGTCCACTGCCAAGTCAGAATATGTGGCAGTAGTAGTCAATTGCACAAACATTGTGTGGCTCACACATCTATTGGAAGGAATGAAATAAGAGGTAACAAAACCTGTGATATTATATTGTGATAACACAAGTGCTATAAACATATCTAAAAATCCAATAATGCATGCATCAAAAACCAAGCACATCACAATCAAGTATCATTATGTTAGAGAACTAGTAGAAGACAAACAAGTGAAGTTGGAATACATTCACACAAAGGAAAAAACTAAAAATATCTTCACCAAACCATTGCCAAAGGATGCTTATGAATATCTTAGAGGCAAGTTGGGGGTAATACCCCTAACTCAAGCAGTTTAAAGCAACAAGGAAGCTGCCCTGCATCACCAACAATAAATCATTGAAATATCAAAAGAATGATGCAGAGGATCACAAGAGGAGCAGAAACTCAAAATCAGTCACAAGCATGGTGATAGAGGGAGAAAACAACAAGAAGCCAAAGCTCATATTTTGCATAGTAAAAATGCTACATCTTTGGCATTTATGTCAAAGAGGGATAAATGTGAAACCTAATCAATACAAAGCAAGAGAAAAATATATATGAAAGAGGGAGATATATGAGATCAGCTAGTCAAGATGAAGCTAGCAAATTCAATAGCAGATAACATATACAATCTTGGTGGTAACTAAGTTGATCAATTGATCAGTTTGGTTTGCCATCAATGCAAAAGAGGAAGATTGTTGGAAATGATTGAAAATATCATGAGGAAAGTTGTTGGAATGATTTATGGAAATGGTAAAGAATGTTCTCAATCATTGTTTTGTCATTGATGTCAAACTTGCTATTTGCAAGAATGACAATTGCTTTAGTGATCCAAATACTATCAATTAGTTGATTGACAAGGAGGAGGCAATCAATAAGATGTAACAAGTGCACCAAGAGAAAGGTTGAAGTTATGATGTTGTAATGAAGTACAAGGATCAGATAAGCCATTGATGAAAAAGTGTGTTGATGACATACTATAAGACATAGAGAATGGGCACACTAAAATATATCAAAAGATGTAAAGCTTTTAGCTAAGACATCTATAAAGCCTAACTAAAAGTTCATTAAAGCTAGTAGGAGCTGAGCAAGCTAGTAGAAGCCGAGCAGATTCCTAGTTGAAGCTGAGTAAACTCCAAGTGCTGAGTGATATCAAGTGTTGAGTAAACTTTAAGTGTCGAGTAACACAGAGATGCCGAGCACCAGTAAAACCAATAGTGCCAAGTAACACAGAGATGCCGAGCACCAGTAAAACCAATAGTGTCGAGTAACCCAGAGATGTTGAGCACTAGTAAAAACAATAATGCCGAGTTACTGCATTATTTTGAAAATTGAAGATTCGCCAGATCTAAGCCGACAAGGTTGTTATCTAGAAGTTTGTAAATTAATAGAAGATAAGAATGATGAGTTGGTGGCATAGAACACCATGTAAAATGTTTTAAGGATACGACTAATGAAGTTTCTAGATGAGAACAAGATATGAGGTAGATACATTGTATCCTACCTAATACCTTTTGAAACCCTAAAATTGGAGAAGGAGAATTGAGTGGCAAAAGCAAAAATCAGATTTCTATTTAAGGAGACATAAGTTCATGAAAAAAAAAAAGAGAGAATGAGGCAGGCAAGCATGAAAGCATAAAATGCTAAAGGAGGTGCTAAGGAGGAGAGAGAGCATAGTTACTCTATTTCAATAAGAAGACCCCAGATATGGATGCATTGGCATGATGAGTAAGAAGACTCAAGGAGATGAAGGTTGATATGAAGACAAGCAATCAGAGCTGAAGTTATTGAAGCCAAGCATAAGGATTGAATTAAAAGTGTGATCTGAAATTTGCAAAGTATGTTGTAAGTTATATTAGATCAAAAAGCCATTATTGTTACCTTCTAGAAATTGTAACAGTTAGTTTAAATCCTATGGACTTAGGTTGGTTTTATAGCCATGAGATAAATATTTTAACAAGGTGACATTCCAAGTGAATGTTCTAAAGTCCTTTAACCAAGCCCATTCCTAACAGTTTGGTGAAATCCTCTAACAAGGTCACATTTAACAGTGTGTTGTAAGCCTTTAACAGGGCATGCTTTTAACAGGGCATCACTTTAGAAGAGTGAGAATCAAGTAGCATGTTACTGGTGGTTTTTCCCAAATTGGGTTTGCACGTAAATCATTGTGTCATGTGTTGATCCTGAATGCTTATTTTTTGCATATTGATTTACTGTAACTTATTAATATGGTTGATTTGAGTTTGGATGGATGAAAAGTGTATGGATTTATTAAAAGTGCTAAAAAGGTATTATTAGGGCATTTGGACCTTGAATAATTGATGCACACCCCCACCCCTCTCAGTTATTCTAAAGAATTCTAACAAATACATGTTTGATTACTAATTTTGAACCAAGAATAGTTTAGGTTGCATTAGATAATGAGGGTTGGATAAATAATAAGAATGAAGAGGTTGATCAAATTGAGAAGAACAATACCTAGGCATTAGTGGTAAGAAACAAGGAAAGATTGATTTGCAAAGGTTCTACACAAGAAGAAGGAATGTATTATGAAGAGACTTTTGCACATGTGGCAAGGTTGGAAGGTGTAAGAACATTGTTGGCTTATGCTACACATGAGAAGCTCAAAGTTTATCAAATGGATGTCAAATTTGCATTTCTGAGTGGAATACTTTAAGAGGAAGTATATATTGAACAACTTGAAGGATTCATTGAACCTTATCAGAAGAACATGGTTTGTAAACTAAACAAAATATTGTATGGACTGAAACAAGCACTGAGAGCATGGTATGAAAGGTTACATTCCTATTTTATTAAGATTGGATTTGCTATAACAAGTGAGAATAGTAATCTATATTTAAAATGTCAATCTAAAAGTATGGTATTGATTGCTGAAATATTAACACACAATTTTTGGAAGAAGTGGCATATTATGGAAGACATGTGTTGATCAAATGAGCACAAAATTTTAGATTTCAATGTTTGGTGAAATCAAATTTTTATTGGATTACAAGTTCATCAAACAAGGAAATTTATATATGTGACTCAATCCAAGTATGTCAAAGGAATCTCAAAGACATTTGGGATGGATGATTCTAAGCCAGTTAGTACACCTATGATGATTGGAGTAAAATTATGAAAGGAAGACACTAATGGATAGGGAAATGAGACACAATATAGATCTATGATTGGTAAGTTACAATATATTGTATATAGTAGTTCAAATATTGTACATATTGTTGGTGTATTTGCAAGGTTTTAATCTAATCCAAATGAGACACACATGGTTGTTGTGAAAAGGATATTTAGATATCTAAAATGAACTAAAGATTATGGCTTATGGTACAAACAAGATGATGACTTTAATCATAAAGTCTACACAAATGTTGATTGGGCTAAAAACATTGATGACAGAAAAAGAGTAGGTGGTGGAGCTTTCCTTTTAGGAGAGAGATTGATATCATGGATAAGCATGAAACATAGTTGTATTTCACAATCTACTTCTAAGGTTAAATATTTTTCTATTGTAATAAATTATTCTAATTTTTTTATTGATTTGGCAATGATTCGAAGGTATGCAAGAAGAGATAACTAAGCTTGTTACTATTTATTATAATAAAACTAGTGTAACAAATATTTCAAAAAATATGGTGATGCATGAAAAGACAAAGCACATATCAATCAAGTATCATTATTTGATGTAGCAAATACAAGAGAAATAAATAGGGCTCGAATATATATAATTAAAAGAGAAAATTGCAAACATATTTACTAAGCCATTGTCTAAGGATTTTTTTGAGTATTTAAGAGGTAAACTAGGGGTTTTTCCCTTATTCAATATTTACTAGGTGAAGATGCATGTTGCATCAATTCATGGATGAACATAAATTTCTTTGTGGAATTGATGTAAGAGTTCACACTTTATGAACATTAGTGAAGTTGTGAAGATGACAATAATGAAACTAATGTATATTGTACATGCAAGGTACAAGGATAAATGTAAGGTTTTATAAGTTTCATATTGAAATTTATAATGAACTTTGGAATTTCTCTCAAAGGGAGAATATATTTGTAGTACAAAGAGGGAGAGAAAGAGTAAAGGAATCAGTAAAGGAGAATATTAGATTTTTTGCTGATGAAGATGAAGAAAACTAGAGAATGTTATGCAAAGGGAGAGTAGACATCAAAGTGAAGCAGAACTAAAGAAGATCATATCCTAAGGGGGAGAAATGTTGACAAAGATTGTTGTTGCTGAAGATATAGACTAAGTTATAGAGAACCTTTATGATAAAGATAAAGAGACAAAAAGTTTTATTGTTGAGAAGATGACTTTGATTAAACTAATGTGTATTGTACATGCAAGGTACAGGGATAACTACAAGGCTTTACAAGTTTCATATTGAGATTTATAATGACCTTTGGCATATCTATCAAATGGGGAGAATATTAATAGTACAAAGAGGGAGAGATTAAAAGAATTAGTAAAGGAGAATATCACATTTTTTGTCGATGAAGATGAAGAAAACCAAAGAATGTTATGCAAAGGGAGAGTAGACATCAAAGTGAAGTAAAACTGAAGAACATCATATCCTAAGGGGGAGGTTGCTACTAAAGATACAGACTGAGTTACAGAGAACCTAATGATAAAGACAAAGAGCTAGAAAGTTGTATTTTTGAGAATGTGTACATTTAATTATATTATGTTATGTTTTGTAATGTAAAATTATATGTTATGTGTTTCCACCAATTCCAAAGGGGGAGATTATTAGCCTCAATCAAAATAATGTGATTGGTAATGCTATGAACGTATGTAAAAGAGTCATATCAGATTTTATTTTATCATTGATGTCAAGTCTTAGCTGGCTAGACATTATGTGGTGCAGGAGCACTTGCACCTAGGCAGGCTAAGTTTGAAACCTAGGTATATCCTTATTTTTGGCTTGTAGTGATTCTAGCCACATCACTATTGCAATAATAGGACTATACTAGTCCTTAGGTAAGGTTGGTTAAGCTAGAAGGATCCAAAATGGGTCTACAAGCCTAAAGTTGCTCACTAGG
Organism: Cupressus sempervirens; assembly: GCA_028749045.1. NCBI lineage: Eukaryota > Viridiplantae > Streptophyta > Pinopsida > Cupressales > Cupressaceae > Cupressus > Cupressus sempervirens. Next base: position 264,481,954 of record CM053791.1, on the reverse strand, counting down.
TGATTTAGGTCCAATATGTGAGAAAGTGACTAAAATAGGATTTTAAAGGGTTGAATAGGTTTTTGGAGTTCATATATGTCATTTAATATGTCTATGTGGTCCTTGGAGAAAGTTAGAGGGTCTAATTCCCTCTAGAGCAAAAGTTGCTCAAAAGTTGTTAATGTTGTCATGACAACATTGCAACTTTTTCTTGCAATTTTGACAACTTTGTCATATTGGTTGGTTGGAAGGCCATAACCATAAAAATTGGTTGAGTGCATGTGAGGGAGCCTATAATAGGTCAAATGGAAGGATTTTTATAGGTTGGACAAGTTGGTTTGATGAATTTTGCATTTGTACAGACTTTGCACATGGTTTTGTTGCCGATTTTATGCATTTGAAGCATTTTTCAATAGAAGTGGATTGTATGGCCTCATATTTGTGTGGGAAATATTCTGAAATTTTTTTTTCAATCTTTTTGTATAGCATTTTTTATCATTTCAATCATTTTGTTGTGGTTTAAAAAATCATTTTTGTTTTAGACAGTTTGTTGTCTTGAATAGGGCTGCATTTGGAAAATGGCATCTTAGGGCCACTTCCCACCATTGGAAACCTCTAGTATTTTGGGATTTGGAACTAAGGTCCATGTAAATTATGTACCAAGAAGGAGGGCCCTTGAAAACAACATAAAGTACTTTTAAAGTGATGCCCTAGGCAAGCCAAATGCAACTTGGCTAGGGATCACAGTCAGAAAAACAAGCTATGGAGGGGATTGAGAGTTCAAATGTCTTAATCTAGACACATAGTGATTAAGGAGAAGGTCTAACCTTGATCTAGTCCAAAGGAGAGGTCTTGGAAAGGTTTCTAAGGTGGTTTTCTATCACAATAGTGATAAAGCCTTTGAAATCCTCATTTTTAGCCAAATTTTGTACTTTGGTTGTACGAATAGTTTGGGGGTTGGAAAATTATAGAATCTTGAGGTACTCAAAAAAGGGTATCCATAAATATAATTTTTTTGCAGGGTTGTTAAGAAGTTTTCCAAAAAATCTTGTTGTCAGCTATTTAGGAGGGCTAATTCCTAGTAGCCTTTTTGGAGCATTTTGGTGTTTGAAGCCTTGTGGGTTGAATGTGCCCATTAAATCAGAATTTTTTGGGATCTTGGATGTTAGAAGGAGTCCAAAGAAGCCATAGATGACTAGTTAGCACACTTGGAGGTCTAGATGGACTTGAGGGTTGATGGTGGATTGGGGAAGGCTAGTGAGCAATGATGTTACTTTGTTGGTGTGCCTCCAACTGAAGGAATAATATCTCTTGAGCAAGATCCTAGGAAGAATATGGTCTATAGAAGCCCTAGTGGGTGAGGTGAATGACCTAAGGAAGCCCTGAGAAAGCTTGGGATTTGGAACAAGGTTGGGGTGTTACATTAGAGTGGTACCAGAGCAAGTTAAAGATTTGGGAAAAGGTAGTGGATGTTTGAAGCTACAGAATCAGTAGGTGAATCCATGATGGTGACTAATGTTCAATTAGCCAAAGATGTTAATGAACAAAAGGAAAGAAACTGGCTTCTTGAAGAAGCACTAGAAGAGGTGAAGCAAAAATTGGATGCAGTTGTAGAGGAAGCTAGGAAAAGGGAAGAAGAAGAAGATGGGAAGGGTGAGAAGGTAGCAGAGGAAGAAATCATACCTAAACCTGATCCTATCTTGCAAGAAGAACCTTTCTTGAAGACAATCAAAGCCTTGGGAGGTAAAGCCTTGGAAGGAGTTCCACTTTTTAGTGGTAAGATGGATATTGATGCCGTTATGGATTGGTTAAAGGGTATGGATAACCACTTTGAGTGTGAGGGTATCTCAAAGGCACAGAAGGTTAAGGTGGCTAAGTCAAGGCTTAGAGGATCAGCCTTAACATGGTGGAAGTATTTACAAGATGAAAGAGTCAGCATGGGCAAGAATCCAATTGCAAATTGGAGTGCTATGGAAAACAAAATCAAGGAGAAATTCCTACCTAAAGACTTTGAGATCCAACTCCATAAAAAAAGGCAAAGACTGAAGCAAAAAGATCTTGATGTGACCTCCTATACTAAATAATTTTAGAGGTTGTGTTTGAGATCCAAGAAGCAAGAAAAGAAGTCACTCAAGGTGGCAAGGTATCTCGATGGCTTGAAGTGGAACATTCAAGAGGAGCTTAGCTTATGGGCCCCTACCATTGTCCAACGATGTCATCAGCTAGCTTTGAAGGTAGAATAAATGAACAAGAGGAAAGGAGATTCTAACTTCAAAGATAGAGGCAAAGGAAAAAATTAAAAAAATCAAAGAGGAGGCTACCAAGGCAAAGGTAGTGATCAAAAGAACCAAGGAGAAAGCAAACCCATGGAGAAAACTAGTGACCACTCTTCAAGAGGTGGTTATAATAGAGGGAGAGGCAATCAAGGAGGATCAAGTAGGGGTAGAGGAGGTAGGAGTAGCTCTTACTTTGCAACAATGAAGTGTTACAATTGTGGTCAACTAGGCCATCCTGCCTATAGGTGCCTGGACAAACCCTCTTCCTCAAGCCAAGATAAAAGGCTAGCATATGCACAAAAAGACAATACAAGTTGCAAGGATGCTGATATAGACCATATTGAGTCTAAAAAAGGTGAGAACCTCATGTTTAGGAGGGTGTTGATCAAGCAACCATCTCCTGATGAGCCTAGCCATAGAAGAGCTCTATTTAGGATCAAGTGCAAGATCCTAGGGAAAGTTTGCAAGGTAGTGGTAGACTTAGGATCCATTGATAATGTCATCTCTAAAGAGGTTGTTACTAAACTAAAATTAACAAGGATACCTCATGAGAATCCCTACAAGGTAACTTGGTTAAATAAGGGGCAAAGTATCTTGGTTAATGAGCAAGCTTGGGTGGAATTCTCCATAGCCGGCTACAAGGACAAGTTGTTGTGTGATATATTGCCCATGGATGCATGTCATCTTTTTTATGCAGGAGCATCAAGAGGTATAAGGGAAATCCTATGTCACCCAAAAAAATGTACTTAGCCTTAGTTTCTATTTCATGTGTTTTCATTTTTGGATACCCATTTGGGTCAAATAAAGGTTCCAACTCTCACAGTTCCACTATCAGTGTTCTAAGATAGAGTATTTGAACACCTTGGGATATGTGTAAATGCCAAAAAAATAGGAGTATGTAATTGAGCCATAATTTTGGTGAACTAGAAGGTGTAAATTGGTAGGATTATTGTAATTGTAATTTGGAGCATTCTAGAAAAAAAATCAGGTCAAAAGGCCCCACTGTTTGAAAGTTATCACAGTTTTTTGGTTTTTGGAGACCTCCTAAGAATGCTTCAAAGTCAAGTTAGGGGCATTAAATGAACTCAAAAAGGGCCAAAAAATGGGGCACAAGAAAAGCTCCATACGACTATAGAGCACTTCGAGAGCTTTCCAAAAGTGTAAACAGTTTGTCAATCGGAGCTACGGTTCAAAAGTTATGCCTCCTAGAAGTTTGATTACCGTTTTTGGATTCTTCTAATTTTGTGCTGACTTTCAATGTGACTTCTAGAGCCTTCTATTTGGTCGGTGGATGCCAACTAGCACTTTCTAGAATGTATTCCTAATCCTTAACCCTTCGGGGTCTATTTAAGAATATTTCTAGTATTGTAATAGGCAGTTCAGAGTGGAGTTTGAGAGAAGGTACTAGGAGAAGAAATTATCTCCAGATTTATACTATTGTAAGCCCTTAGGGCATATTTTGGTTTTTTTTTCTCTGCACTAAGTGTACTAGCATATTTTTACAGTTAATAAATTTTTCCCTTTCCTGTTGTGTCCATTCTGTGCTTGGGTTGTGTCCCCATCACTTTTTCTTGTTAGACCATGGCAATTTGATAGAGAGATGAAGTATGATTGTAGAGAAAACTCCATTTCATTCAAAAAACGAGGTAAGACTTTCAAAATTCAGTCTTTATGAGAAGAAGAGGGAACACAAGAAGAGGTTCATAAAGTATTGTTGTGTGGTGAGAAGAAGTTCTTAAGGGAACTTAAACAAGTGGAAAATTAGGGTTTTGCTATCATACTAAAGTCTGAAAATGAAGAAAAATCAGTTAAAGAACCTTTTCCTTTTGAAGTGCAAACTTTGCTTGATAAGTACAAGGAAATTGTGAGTGATGGTACACCATCTACTTTGCCTTGAAGGAGAGTCATTAGCCATCAAATTGACTTTTTTCCTAGTGCCTCTCTACCTAATAAGGCAGCCTACAAACTCACCCCAAATCAAAATTTGGAAGTTGCAAGACAAGTTCAAGAGTTGTTGGATCAAGGCCTAATTGAAAAGAGCATAAGCCCATGTGTAGTTCCTATGGTTTTGGCAGCCAAGAAGGGAGGAAAATAGAGGCTTTGCACTAATTCAAGAGCAATAAAATGGATCCCAATCAGGTATAGGTTTCCCATACCCCGGATTGAAGACCTAATGGATTGTCTAGGTGGTGCTATGTACTTCAAAAAGTTGGACTTGAAAAGTGGGTATCACCAAATTAGGATAAAGGAGGGAGATGAATGGAAAACAGCATTTAAGATAAATGATGGTCTTTATGAGTGGCTTGTAATGCCATTTGGTCTTTCCAATGCTCCTAGCACATTCATGAGACTCATGAATGAAGTGCTCAAAGATTTCACAGGTAGATTTGTGGTGGTGTACTTAGATGATATTCTCATCTATAGTAAGACAAAGGAGGACCATTTCAAGCATGTGGAGGCAGTCTTAAAGAGGCTTCATGAAGAGAAGTTGGCTATTAATTTGGAGAAATGTGAATTTTTCAAACAAGAGCTGGTGTATTTGGGTTTTGTTGTATCCAAAGGTTCTTTGAAGATGTATAAAGAGAAAGTTGCTACTATCTTGAGTTGGCCAACACCTACTATAGCCACTGAGGTAAGAAGCTTCCATGGATTGTCTCAATTTTATAGGAAGTTCATTAGGAACTTTAGTGGTATTTGTGCACCATTTCTTGATACCATAAAGGGGGGAGTCAAGTCCAAGTTTAGGTGGACTTTAGAGGCTGAAAAGTCATTTGATATGTTGAAAAAACAAGTAGCTACTCAACCCATTCTAAAATTGCCTAGCTTTGAAAAGTTGTTCACCTTAGAGTGTGATGCAAGTGGCCTAACAGTGGGTGGGGTGTTGAGTCAAGAAGGTAGACCAGTTGCCTTCTATAGTGAGAAGCTAAATGAAGCCAAGAAGAAATACTCATCCCATGATCTAGAATTGTATGCCTTAGTCCAGTGTCTTAGGAAGTGGAGACACTATTTACTGCCTAAAGAGTTTGTTGTTTTTACTGATAACCAAGTCCTTAGTTATATTAATACATAAGAGAAGCTAAGTAATAGGCATTTGAAATGGATGGAGTATTTGCAATCTTTTACCTTCACCATAAAGCATAAAAAGGGGCAATTGAATAAGGTTGTTGATGCCTTAAGTAGAAGAGTCTTGACTATTCAAGAGATTCAGCTCCAAAGCATTGGAATAGAGTGTTTAAAGTACCTCTAGAAAGAAGACAATGACTTTGCTAATGCATGCAAAGTACGTACTAATTTTGAGAATCACTTCCATAGAAAATTTTCAGAATTCACATTGCAAAATGGACTACTTTTCAAGGCTAATCAGTTGTGTGTTCCAAGGGGTTCAATGAGGGAGAACCTAATCCAAGAGAAGCACAATGGTAGCATGAGTGGATATTTTGGTGTCAACAAGACAATAGAGCTTGTACAAAGATTCTACTATTGGCCAAAGTTGGTAAGAGATGTTACCAGGTATGTGGAGCAATGTTTGGTATGCATGAAAGCCAAGGGTGGAATGAATAATGTAGGTCTTTACCAGCCCTTACCAATTCCTAGCAGACCATGGGATTGTGTAAGTATGGATTTCATTGTTGGTTTTCCTAAAACTAAGCAAGGGTATGATAGCATTTATGTTGTTGTTGATAGATTTATTAAGATGGCACATTTCATACCACGTAGGACAACTAATGATGCAAGTCTTATAGCTCATTTTTTTTTCAAGGAGGTTGTGAGGATTCATGGCCTTCCATTAAGAATAGTGTCTGACAGGGATGTGAAGTTTATGGGACACTTTTGGAAAACTTTATGGAAGAAGCTTGGTACTAACATAGCTTTTGGTTCAGCTTACCATCCACAAATAAATGGGCAAACTGAAATGGTTAATAGGACCATAGGTAACCTATTAAGCTGCCTAACCAAGGAATATGGGTAGACTTGGGATATTTTTATCTCACAAGCATAGTATGCCTATAATGATAGAAATAATAGGACTACTGGTAAGAGTCCCTTTGAACTTGTTTATGGAATGCACCCAAGAGGTGTATGTGAGCTTAGGAATCTTAGTAAGATGGATCAAAGGAGTGGACAGGCTGAAGACTTTGTTCAAACAATGAAGGAGATTCAAGAACAAGTTAGGCACACCATACAAGCAAACACCATGAAACATAAGGCCAAAGTTGATGCAAAAAGAAGAGATGTTCAGTTTGATGTTGGAGACTATGTGATGATTCATTTGAACAAGGCAAGGTTACAAAAAGGTATCCCTACTAAGCTACAAATGAGAAGAGTAGGACCTTGCAAGGTATTGGACAAATATGGTGAAAATGCATATAAGATGGAGCTACCAAGTGATCTCGGCATATCCCCTATATTCAATGTACAAGAATTGAAGGATTTCAAAGCCACCTTACCTCATATTAGTCCGGTATCCAAGAAGACATTGGAGTTGCAGCAGCACCTAAGGTAACCAAGCTTGAGGTAGAGAAGTTACTAGATTCAAGGGTAAAGAAGACTACAAGGCACAAGGTGTACATGGAACACCTCATCAAATGGAATGAAAAACCAGTTTTAGAGGCTACATGGGTTGCTAAGATAGAGTTCAAGAAGGTTGGCATACCTCTAGATTTGTTGCAAACTGATCCACCTTGAGTTCTTTGTTGGAGGGGAGTATGGTGCAGGAGCACCTAGGCAGGCTAAGTTTGAAACCTAGGTATTTCCTTATTTTTGGCTTTTAGTGTTCCTAGCCACATCACTAGTGCAATAATAGGACTAGACTAGTCCTTAGGGAAGGTTGGTTAAGCTAGAAGGATCCAAAATGGGTCTACATGCCTAAAGTTGCTCACTAGGTGATTTAGGTCCAATATGTGAGAAAGTGACTAAAATAGGCTTTTAAAGGGTTGAATAGGTTTTTGGAGTTCATATATGTCATTTAATATGTCTACGTGGTCCTTGGAGCAAGTTAGAGGGCCTAATTCCCTCTAGAGCAAAAGTTGCTCAAAAGTTGTCAATGTTGTCATGACAACATTGCAACTTTTTCTTGCAATTTTGACAACTTTGTCATATTGGTTGGTTGGAAGTCCATAACCATAAAAATTGGTTGAGTGCATGTGAGGGAGTCTATAAGAGGTCAAATGGAAGGATTTTTAAAAGTTGGACAAGTTGGTTTGATGAATTTTGCATTTGTATGTACTTTGCACATGGTTTTGTTTCCGGTTTTATGCATTTGAAGCATTTTTCAATAGAAGTGGATTGTATGGCCTCATATTTGTGTGGAAAAAGTTCTAAAATTTTGTTTTAAATCTTTGTATATAGTTTTTTTGATCATTTCATTCATTTTGTTGTGGTTTAAGAAATCATTTTTGTTTTAGACAATTTGTTGTCCTGAACAGGGCTACATTTGAAAAATGGGATCTTAGGGCCACTTCCCACCATTGGAAACCTCTGGTATTTTTGGATTTGGAACTAGGCTCCATGTACATTATGTACCAAGAAGGAGGGCCTTGAAAACAACAACAAGCACTTTTAAAGTGATGCCCTAGGCAAGCCAAATGCAACTTGGACAGGGATCACAGTCGAAAAAAAGAAGCTATGGAGGAGATTGAGAGTTCAAAAGCCTCAATCCGGCCACACAGTTATTAAGGAGAAGGCCTAACCTTGATCTAGTCCAAATGAGAGGTCTTGGAAAGGTTTCTAAGGTGGTTTTCTATCACAACAGTGATAAAGCCTTTGAAATCCTCATTTTTAGCCAAATTTTGTACTTTGGTTGTACGAACAGCTTGGGGGTTGGAAAATTACAGAATCTTGAGGTACTCCAAAAGGGGTATCCATAAATATTATTTTTTTGCAGGGTTGTTAAGAAATTTTCCAAGAAATCTTATTGTCGACTATTTAGGATGGTTAATTCCTAGTAGCCTTTTTGGAGCATTTTGGTGTTTGGAGCCTTGTGGGTTGAATGTGCCCATTAAATTAGAATTTTTTGGGATCTTGGATGTTATAAGGAGTCTAAAGAAACCATATATAACTAGTTAGCACCCTTGGAGGCCTAGGTGGACTTGAGGGTTGATGGTGGACTGGGGAAGGCTAGTGAGCAATGATGTTACTTTGTTGGTGTGCCTCCAACTAAAGGAATAGGATCTCTTGAGCAAGATCCTAGGAAGCATAGGGTTTGTAGAAGCCCTAGTGGGTGAGGTGAATGACCTAAGGAAGCCCTAAGAAAGCTTGGGGTTTGGAAGTAAGGTTGGGGTGTTACATCATTATGCTAATTTAGTAGAGTGCCATATCATTTGATTGATGGAGAGGATTTAAATAAAGTATGTTGAAGATAGGAGTTGATAAATATGATATTCAATTGGCACTTGAATGCATTGGACAGTGCTAATGTAATGTTGGTTTGGTTGTTTTGTAATCATGTAATTTTGTAATGTATTGAGTTACACAAGCTAAATTGAGTAACAAGGTTAAAGAAGGAAGACAATATTCATGAGTGACTACAATATTCATTGAGAAGTTGGCAAAGTAAAGAAGAAGTTTAGTATTGCCCAAAAAGGTCTAGTATTGCCCAAGTACTATTATACCTGAGTGAAATGTTATGTTCATCGAGTAATAGTTGGAAGAATAAGATTTTAAAGATGGGATCTTATAAGTCTGACTTTTGATGGAAATATGAAAAGTTTGAGATGCTCAAAGGTGCAAAAAACTTTTTTACAAGACCAAAAATTGATCAAATTCAATAAGTATTTGATAATGGAGATTGAAGAAGGCTAAGGATATGCACAAATTTCTATGAAATTTATATTATCTAAGTGGATAGATACATTGTGTTTGGTAAAATCTGAGATTGCTGATTATGATTAAGTGACAATAAATTGAAGAACCTAGAAGTACAAAAAAAACTATTTAAGGAGATATTTAAGAAATTTTTTGTTTGTTGGTTGAATTTGATTATCAAGGTGGTGATTGTGAAAAATTGTTGAAAGTTGTAAGAAGATATTTGAGCCAGATGAATTGAGAAGAGTTTAAAGAAGGAGAAAGAGTGTAAGTGTAAATCAACCTGTCAAGATAACAGAGGAAAGAGATTAGAAGATAAAGATCGGATAGAGACAAGAGCATCAAGGAGATCTCAACAAGTAAGGTAGTGCTATACCTAATAGATCATTTTTATAGTATTACTTTCTAATCATTGTAGCATAAAATCTCATAAACTTAGTGAGCCCAATAAGTCTATGAAATCCTATATGGTAACATTGATTAATGATGTATGTAAGTCCTTTAGAGTAGGCCACTCTTTTGACATGATCAAGGAGTGATAAGATCTAAATGGTTTTTGGTTAAAATCCTCTAACAAGGTCACACTAACAATGTGTATGTAACCTATAACAAGGTTGGCTCTTAGTCGAGCTCACTTCAGAAGAGTGAAAATTTTGGGTTGTGTCCCAGGTGGTTTTTTTCCTTATAGGGTTTCCATGTTAAAAATCTTGGCATCAATTGTGTTAATGTTTTTATGTTGCAAGTTGATTTATATGTTATTTTCATTTTACTAGTACTAGGTAACAACTAAGTTCTATTACTATTAGTTAGTTATAATAGAACAATGAATGAATATTTTGAGTAAATTAATTGAAAGGGATAGTACACTAAGTTATTTTTTGTTATATTTATGAAGTTTTTTTAATACTAAAATTGTTTGAAGGGACTATACGATAACTTAACATAACTAATTCAGCGCCCACCCCCCCTCCCCCCAAAAAGTTATCTAGCAGATACTACTGCCAAAGAGTTCAAATAGAGCATGGGAGGTAAATGATAGGAAAATAATCTTTGACTCATAGAACATATAGGCTCTCCAACAAGGAAAAAGGAGAAACTACAAACCCAATAAACAAAATAACACTCCACCTCTCACTATACACCATCTTCTAGGAGCATAAAGAAACAAGGTAGTCAACCAATTTGTGAGCCAAGAGAATGTATATTAGACTCACAAATTTTCTCTAGAACCTCAAAGCAAGAGAAACACTAAATAAGTTGAAAATGAAGAAGATTAGCCCTTTCATGATTTTGAAGAAGCATGAATCATAGGATGTATATGAGGTAGAGTTTCTCGAAGGAATCAATATTTTCTCTTTATCCAACATTGTAGACTTAATAAAATATTAGATAGGTGGGATAGATGAGAAACTTGTAATGAAATAGTGTAGTTATTTAACACCTAATCCACAAAAGGGGCAGATTAAAGAAATATTGGATAGTTATGTGAGGAGTACTAGGAATAGATAATATGAAGAATATCTAGTGAAATGGAAATGAAGACCTCTAGAAGAACAATCATGGTTGTACAAAGTCAAGGTTTATTAGTTAGGTTTTCCTCAACTAGTTGAGACATGACATGGTCACTTTTCAAAAATACCCTAGGTATATGATGCAAGAGAATCCAACAGTGTCAAGGCAATCTTGCATCACCAAAAAAAAAGAATATTTTTTGATAGTTTCTTTTTGTTTTCATTTTTGGACATCCATTTGGGCAAATTAGAGACTCTAACTCTCAAATTTCCACTACTACAATTTTTAGTCAACTTGGTATTTTTAGTAAGTTTTGATTTTAAGGTGGATGGAACCATAAATTTAAGGGAAACTTGAATTCGGAAAATTAAGTAAATTGGAAAAATAATTAGGTCAAAATTATTTATGGTTTGAAATTTATAAGGTTTTAAGTTTTTTTTAAAACCACCAACCTTCTTTGATGTTAGGTTTGATGCACCAAATGGCCCTTTAGGCCCTAAAAAAGGCAATGAGATTGTAGGAAAAGGGTAGTTTTCATAACCCTGTGGAAATTGTAAATTGAAATAGCCATTGGGCATGTAGTTTGGTAATATAATTGTAACCAAAATTGATGTTAAACAAATAATAAAGAAGAATTATTTTATTTCCTTTATGTATCTCAAGTTCATGCCCTTGTTAATTTATAAATGACTCAACTTTCCTATAGATGATATGTCTAAAAGCATGTTTTTATTTTTAACTATAGGTTCCTTTTCATATTTTAAGGAAGAAAATCTTTAATATTCTTTGTAGACATTTTTTTCTTTTTTTTAAACCTTGACCACTAATTCAAGGAACTTATTACATGTAAATTACCAAAAAGTAACCTTACTTTGTTTTAAATAAAATTTATAAAAATGTAATGTTTTAAAATTTTGCATATTGCAACCTATAAAGAAAATTTATGAAAATTTGATGAAACTCTATCCACAAAATTAAAGGACTTATTTTAAGATTAATAATATACCTTTTTTATTTGATAAAGGAATTTTGCTAGACCTATGAATAAGTGGGGTCACATTAGGGGCACCATCTCCCGATGGAAATACTTGACTTGTGATTTTTGAGGCTAGAATTGTTGGTAGTGGTCCAGCATCCCTTGTAGGGCTTGCAACATGGTTTAACCACCTCATGTGGTTCTATAAGACTATTGGTTGTATCACACATTAATAGGTTGATCTTTTGGTGTAATGACAACCCTATCCTTTCAAACAATTGGTATCAAATCTTATCATAGGTTCAAAACCTTCAAGCCACAAAAAATGACATTGGGAGGTGAATTATTGGTAGTGGGATAGTATCCCTCATAGGATTGTGGCATGGTTTAACTACCTCCTATGGTTCTATAAGACTATTGGTTCTATTAGGCATTAACACGTCAATCTTTTGGTGCAACGAAAGCCCTGTCCTTTATAATAGGAACACCTACTATAATGATCTTTATTTGTATCAAATGTTGATTAATTTCTCATTAATTGGACTACCTTATCACTCCACATATTATTTTTCTCTATCCACAATGCAAGACCTCTCTTTATATCTTCCACCTATCACATACATGACATTATCCTTATGCCTCCCACACCTTATATCTTTGTTCTACCTAATATCCACTCCCTTATCTCTCCAAAGAAAAACTTATCTCTTTTTAATTGACATTTATACATATGATGGAGGTACATATGGGTCCAATACACACTAACATCATTGGCATTACACATAGCTTACTATGTTAATGTCATAGAATTTTCTATTTTGTATGGGTCCACAAATTTGTCTAATTGTCTAGTCTCCTCCATCATACACATGTTTAGAGCTTGGTGATTTTTTAGAATATTGAACAACCTTTACGTACACCTTATCTAGAAATAGGTAGGATTCAAACTCAAAATCATCCTCTTGCTTGGGCTCATGAAAATCATGGGATCGCGAGATCATCACCAAAGTATAATAATATGCTACAAAGAACTAAACTATCTATTTTTTCATTATCGTGTTCCAAATATGTAAAGTATTTAAACAATTCTAAAATTGATGGCCTACAAAGAAATTTATGAAGCATAATTAAATATCAATAAATTTTTACGAAAATATAACTTGAAAGCCTCATTATTTTTTAATACTTATCTAATTATAAACCTAAACATAAATTTTAAACTCTAATCTTAATCCTATCCCAAAATCTAGCCCTATTAAAAACCCTATTCCTATCTATAATATTAACCATGATGTAAAACTTAACTCTAGTCATAATCATAATTCTAAACCCTAAACCCTAGTCCTAGTCAATATATTAATCATAACTATAATCTTAGTAAAAATTAACTATATATTAACCCAAATTATAATATTAACTCTAATTCTAATTATAAATGATAAACCTTGATTCAAACATTGATGCCTAACCCTAACCATAATCCTAATCCTAAACAAGATCATAATCCTAATCCTAACTAATACCATAATCGTAATCCTAAACAAGAGGGCAAGCTCACTAAAAGTGTAATGGTGAAGATGGGAGACACTACCATAAATATAGGAAAATTACCAAGATCCCTCCACAAGAGGAACTAAATTGTTACAAAGAGGAGGTATCAATGTCTGATCTCCCTAAATGTAAGGACACTTTGGGTTGTTTTCCTCCTTTACCTAGAGCAAGGAATCATAATATTATGATAAAAGGAATTTCTACAAAACTAATTATGTGATCTAATTTATGAAATGACAAAGAGGGAAGATATGCTCAGCAAAATAAAAACCTAAAAATATACTATCAAACTGAAGAAAAAATTGAAACCGAATGAGATATGTAACCTGTAGGCTAGACTCTACAATCCCCAAAAATATAGAAGTCTCAAGTCAAGATCAAATTTTGAGGTCCAAGTTGACATAAGGTCTAGGTCAAATTGGGTTGAGGTCAAGGTCAAACTCAACCTACTCTACATAAAAATATAAAATCCAAAAATTTCATCAAAGACTAAAACCTTTGATCTACAAATTTGGTTTTAAAACCTATAAATTTGCACCTATACAAAAGAGGTGAAATAGATATAAAAGAAGGAATTCCAACATGTATTATAAGTATATGTGAAAATAGAGAATTCCATACCAATGTTGGTGCAATTATGTTTAATACATGACTAAGTATGTTAATACAAAAGTCTTGACTCAATACAAAAACCAAACAAAAATCATGCATGAAAAAAACTCATGTATTTGGATGCTTCCAACTTTGCCTAATGATGAATGTGTGAATGCATAAAATAAGATCTCCTCCTTGATGTCTAAACTCCACTATCTCCAATAAAGAAATAATCTTGATCTAGAATGAGAAATTCTTTTAGATCTTGAATGCTTGAAGGATGGAAATGAATGCCTTAATTATTTTCTTAAATAATCCTTAAATGCACTTGTATAATAAGTTGGGTGTGAATTTCTGAATTTCTTATAGAAAGTTTGGATTGCCAAATAAAGTGGGAAGGCCATACCAATTTTGGGATCAAAATTGAAAGAGAAGTTTCATAAGGTAGGAAAATGGTAATATTTTGCATTAGCTTGAGAACCAATTAAAAAGTACTCCTCAAGTTGAGGTCAACCTCAACCTTAACCCCAAGGTGTTGACTTTCAAACAAAATTGTCAAATCTAAGTAATATTGTGAGATCAGAGGAAAATATGGTAAGATATATGGGAAAATGGTCAAAAATGTATTTAAAGTATAATTTTCATGATTGGAGGAACAAATGGGATGCCAAGCATAGAAATTGATGCTAAATTAGAGTTTTTAGGAAGATTGGAAGAAGAGAAAGGACCTTTATTTAAGTTATAAAATGCAATAAGATGTATTGATATACCAAACCACACTCAAGAGTGATAAAAGGTCTTATAGAGAAAGAGTTCAATTTTTGAGATGGTACTTTTAGCCCCCACTTAGTGGGAGTACAAGGCAAGTTGTACTCATGGAGAAGGAAGAGAAAGAAGATGAAATGAATAATGAATGAGGTGAATTGCAAAGAGATGGGATATCACTAAGCATAAGCATATAATTCCCCAAACTAAGGATCTCAACTACACATCCATGTACTAGGGCACCAAAAAATAAAAGATACAAAAAGGGGTTGGTACTGAAACAAACTCGAAATCAACTAGTGAAAGAGGCTTCATCCAAAAGTGCCTCCTCACTTAGTATAATGTCTAAAAATATATTTCAAGAGAGTACATGATAACATAGGGAAAATAAGAGCATCACTATTTATGGTACAAGCTCCATGATCAAATTTATTGCCATGAAAGAAAGGGAGAGGGGGAGGATAGAGACATGATTACCTCACCCAGTAAGATTTGTGTGTCTTATTATGAATCACAAAACATAGGATTAAATAGACTAATATGTTTGTGTGCTTGATATTTGATCATATTAAACTTGCACTTTTTGGTGGCTTTGCATGTGTGTCTGTTGTACTCATGAATGGATTGGGATCCATTATCCATGAAGAATTTTTTGTGTGTGCACCCCACAAATCAATTGGTCTATCAACGCAGGGTTTTCCTATTATTGTGCTCTTTATGGGTGGACAAGGGTTCATTGTCCATAGAGATATGTGTATGTAAATGTGAATTCTAGGGATGGACAAGGGCCACTTATATCTATCTGGGATCATTTCCAACAAAATTAAATGTAATAATCCATAAGTATAATACACTAGATGTCATATGAATGCCCCCCCTCCTTAAGATAGCTATACATATATAGGCATTATA
Organism: Cupressus sempervirens; assembly: GCA_028749045.1. Classification (NCBI taxonomy): domain Eukaryota; kingdom Viridiplantae; phylum Streptophyta; class Pinopsida; order Cupressales; family Cupressaceae; genus Cupressus; species Cupressus sempervirens. The sequence goes on along the minus strand of CM053791.1, from coordinate 264,466,585 downwards.
AGGAAGAGAATCAAGGATACCTACTTACATCAACAAGATGATATCCTTAAACAATAATGTATACCACAATCTTAGCTAAGAGTATGGACTCCTATAAACTATGAAAATAGACAATCATGAAAGTATATTCCACTTATGAGAAGAGGTCCTTGAAAGGAAGATATCATGGTTAAAAGACATCAACCTTCAATAGGAGAATCTAAATAAAAATAACATCTTTAAGACAAAAGAGTGTGAAGAGAAAAAGAATGCAGTCATTTAGCCCCCTATTTCTAGGTGAAATAGGGATTCTTGATGAAGGATGAAAAAATTTGAAACACAAACTAAGGGAAAAAAATTTATTATGAATATATTTTTATAAATAAGGAAGAGGTGATGATTAGGGACATTCACTCTTGTATCTAAGAGACTATCCCAATCAAGAAAATAATTCCTTATAGGAAAATAATGTTGTATGATAAATAAATGCCACCATACTAAGGAAAGTAGAACCTTGGAAAAAAGAGAAAAATAATGTATAATCTCGTGATACAATCATCTTTCTCCCTATGGAGAAAATTTGAAATATGATGTGATGGATTGATGATCTAAAGTTGTTTGATGAAAGAATACAATTCAATGATGTTCAGAAATGATTGAATGTGATTACATAATATTTTGAGTGTGTTCTACATTGATTAGAGGTCTTATTGACAAAGTTTCACCAAGGTGGACCTTATTGACCAAAGTTGAGTTTTTGTGATGAAGTTTAGAAAATTGATAAAAATGAGATTTGATTATGTACCCAGATTGATAATGTGTCATAATGATGCTCACATAAGGGGCCGACTATGTCACCCCAAAAAATTCAATCATAATTTTGAGCAGTTTAATGATTTCAAATTTTGATTTCAATCCTGAAAATGGACTCAAAATCATCAAATTAGCTAAAGAGGTCTTTTTCATGCCAATTGGAGAACTTTTCAAAATTAGCTAAAAACCTATATAAGCCCCAAAAGGTCATTTTCATTTTCATTTCACACAATTGACTTTTGAAACCTCCTAAGCAAAAATGGTAATTCTAGTAGAAAAGCATAGTTTCAAGCTTTAGAGGTGTCATAACTAGCCGAGGGAGTACCTAACACTAGTAAGTCATTGAATACCTCATTTTTAATTCAAGATTTTTTTAAATTTTGGTTTAAAATTTCATGTTATTAGACATTTTTAAGTTGTAAAATTGGTTTTTCATTTAGACTAGTTGTTTCCTCATCTTATACTCTAAGAAATCTCATATAAAAATTTTGTAGCAGCATGTTTAGTCATATATAACCCCTAAATTTTTCATATGGTAGGCACCCAAATATCATTTAAGATGCCCTAGAACAAGTCATTTTATCATCTTGTCTGGTGAGAAATGTCATCTGATAGTGTTTAGTCATATGGTAACCCATGTATTTGCGTACACAAATTCACAATAATTTTTTTGTTTCTCTTTTTTTTTGTACAAAAATAGTGAGCACTTTTTTAGCCTTTTTACTCATAATTTCATCATTTTGATTCTCCAAATCTCTACATATGCATTTTAGCACATGTATATATTTTCATTGAATATTGTTGCATAGTTTCGATTGCTTATATTGATTGATTAATAATATTTTCTCTATTTTCATTTTATATATGTATCTTCCTAATGTAGCATTCTAATTGATCTATCCACCTACATAGGTGCTCATCTAAGATTTGTTAGATGTTAAAGTGGCCCAAATGGATATGCTCTTCCTTGTACACTTGTGTGAGGTACCCAACATTCAGGTTAATCATATGTTACTGACTACTTTTAGTTAGTGTTTCCTTAGTGAGATGAATTCTTTCCACGTACCTACCAGTGAGATGACCATCACCCAGAGGATATATGCTAGATTTTGAGGATTCCTTTCCATGGCCATCAAATTAGGAATGATTCTTCACCTCAAGTTGGCATCGAGTCCTTGTGGTGTGTCTTCCATGATGAAATGATTCTTTATAGAGATTTTACTAGGGATGAGCTCATCTAGAGATACAATCATGTGTATCCACTTCCTTATGTGTTGGTTGGATTTATCATTTTTTTTAATGCTAGATAGGGGTCAACTAGGATCCTATACAAATGGATGAGGATGCTAGAGAGGATGATGATGATGATGATGGAGCCTATAAAGTTTGGATGAGGTTAGTGCATGTTGTCCCATCTCTACCATGAGATGCATGAGCTCATGTACCATCATGTGAAGAGCATGGTGGTTAGTGTATTAGTACTACAGATTTGGGCATGGGAGCACTTTCCCATTTCCATATCTTTGTTTGATGATCAAAGGTGGTTAGGTCAAGCCTATATTATGAGGTACACTAGTGAGATTACCTATCCCTAGTTGGGTAAGATAAATTACTAGAGTTGTAATGCCCCGCCAAGGGATCCAAAGAATTAATCTAAAATATCACTAAGTTTGCCAAACAATTTTTTTTTTTTTAACATGAAAGTAAAACCATTCATAACATTCATGGAAGCAATAGCAAAAATTCAAGTAAACATAACATACATAACAGATTACATTCTTTTAAGATCCCTTAACATTGAATTACATCTAAACTAACTATTCATCTATCATTACATCCTTAGCAATGATACATCCAAAGTTCTTAAACAATATACAAAGTGTCCTTTTTGAAATTTATGTTTTAGTTTAGCTCAATTATCCATTGTACATGTCACAAGGTATGAGAGGCTTAAAAGAATAAACATCCATGTAAAGAGAGTACATCATCATACTAACTCTAATCCATGATGCAATAACATAAATAAAACCATACATGATATATCATCACAAAAGATATAAACATCCATCATAAAAGATAACCATATATCACAAACATAACTAACTAAGTGCACGGTTCCTCCCAACCATTAATAGCATCATTAGACCATCATGAATCCTAGCCATCCCTTTGTGCGTAACATTCCAAATCATTGGAGAGATAATCGGTGTTAACATAGTAGGAATGTCACTCCTAACATACTGCATCATATACAGAAAGTAATCTAACATGCAAATATAAGCATAAGATAACATCATCTAACATATGCAAATCATCAATATAAGAAACATACCAGTAAATACATCCATCATAGGGTATATCATCTATCATAATGCTCCAAGAACAAAATGAAGATAAATACCAACCAAGAATGCTCCAGCCACGGTGTCTCAAATAGATCTCAAATGATAAGAGTGGAAAAACACTACCACCCGACCGCGTGGAACCTAAATGGTCCACTCCCATCGTGTTGAGGAGATAATCTTAAGTCCCAAACAAGATATAAAAATCACATAGCATAATACTCTTTAAGTCCAAGAATCCTAAAAGTATACTAACTCAAAGTTTTCATCACAAAATTGACATCTAATCCTAGAGGCACAACAATAAGTACACCAGTAGAGGTACACAAAATATATAGAGGAGAATCAAGCTACATACTAGGGAGTGTCATCACATGGTTGCTTTAGTTACCCTAGACTGGTCTCTCATTAGACCTTGGACCCTCAAGCGTTGAGTTACCCTGGACTGGTTACTCTGAACCCCGGACCCTCAATGTGACACATGTGGAAACCAAGAAGCTCTCTCAAGAAGATGAGGCACTCATCCCATCCTTAGTCTATACAAGCACTCAAGGCATGGGTGGATCAAATATCTCTAACTTATCTTTTTAGTGTGTTTCCCCCCATAAATTTTAATTACTAGATTATCACTTATTACATAACTTGCATTAGGTTACCCTGGTACTGACCACTTTGGGCCCCAGACCCCTATGCAAGCCACTCCCATAGTCATGTACCTAGACAACCTCTCCTAAGCACATAAATCCACAGTTATGTCCCATACCACAACAATCATAAAGATCAAACTCGGTTCCTTAACAGGCAACCTGATAATAAGATGGTTCTCCCATCCAAGAATACATAAAACTCCTCAAAATAAACCTCATAAATATAATCTCCAATATGAATCACAATATCCATTGGTTCTCAACAAGCAACCAAAGAATATCTCAAAGCACTACTGATCAAAGACTCCAAAATGGTTGAGTCAAAATATATCACAACATGACATCATAAATCAACATTTCAGTCCCACCATGGTGACTGGAAAGTAATCCAAGGATAACTGATCAATGATTAAAAAATGGTTAAGTCTAATGTCTCAAATACATAAGAATCTCAGCTTCACACATGAAGACTAAAAAGCATTAACAAATCAGTAAAAACAACATCTCATACAGCATACCATCACATAACCATGGTTGGGTTTATAAAGATCATAATTAAGATGACATCACAACCATAATCCTCGAGCCTCTGGTAGACGTCCTATAACTGGTCAACACTAGTCAACCCAAAACCCAAAACAAGAAGCATTAGAGAAAACACAATGCAAACACATGTTTTGGTTTACTAAAATCACATGGATGAGTTAAGTATAGAGGTTTCCAATTTTTGTTTCAAGTAAACTAAGAGTAATCATTTGACCTACAAGTCAACCCGTTTGTTCTCCGATAGCATTATTCTTAAAAATAATATTCTAAGAATAACTTTAGGGATAAATACTTTACTCATTAAACTAATCTTCTTGACCCTCAATCAAATAATTCGCTTTATTTGACTAGGATCCATATTCTAATTGTATAGCTCTTCTTTAATGTTACTTCAACTTTTCAACATAATCAAAGGATCATTATTCGTTAAACTATAAGAAAGCCCATTATCAATCTTTAAATAAGAAGATTATAACTTTATTACAATGATTAATTAACATAGGTACACAATCCATGACCTTTTAACATTCGAATAGTTCTCAATTAAATATTACTAAGTCTCACCATTAAACATCTAAGGTCATTATTCAAGTCATCAGAATAAGACTTATCAACTTCGATATCAATATTTTTTTACAATCTCGTTAAAAGATTTATATCAATTAAATCTCTATTGCATGACATAATTATTAATTAAATCCCATTAACTCTAGTTAATTGATTTAATTAATAATTACACAACCATACCATCAACTTAATGAATATCAGTTGGCTAATAACTAAAAGTCAGCCATAATCCAATACACAAATATTCATATTCATAATTCAATAATAATACCTTGTTAATATTTAATAACAAGCTATATTGGAAATCTTATTAATAAATCTATAATGACCACATTCGTCTTTCTTTCAAAGAATACTAACATTCCCTTGACAAATTCGTATTATCAATAATCATTTCAAATAAGACTCTATCGCACAACCTAATTATTAATATCATAGTTATAATATCAACTCAATAAATATCAATTGATAAAAAATCAACTAGACTCCAAATCCAAAAATCAATATCTTTTACAAAACTTCAATCATTAAATAATCTCCACTAAATTAACTCTAATCGAATTTATTGATAACTATTTAAACCATTATTTATTAATAGTTTGTTAGACCCAACAAACATTAATAAATAGTAAACTCCTCAAAACTATTATTAATCGATCTAGAGAAACTTCCATAACTATTTTTTGATGCATTAATATTCCCAATGATATAAGGATAACTACCTCTCAATATCTTTATCTATTAATTACTTTAACCCTTCTTCTCATATCTCCTGAGATTATCTAAACCAATTTAAAATTATGACTTATTTCTATACTTCAATTATTAACTAACTCTAATTTGAATTGAATTAATTAACAGTTATACTAACTATACTTATCATTCATTAATAATTGCTAACCTTAGAAATTATTAATAAATTATAACTCATTAATAATTTCACTATTTAATTATAATGATCAATATTTAAATCAGACTCATCGTTCATTCAATCATTTCATGAGTATCAAGTAAACATTAATATCTCTAGGAAAAATTGTTCTTTTAAAATTCATATATAATTTTCTCAATTTTTCATTCGTGAGAATTCCAAAATTATTTGGACAACTTCAATATTTCAATTACAACATTTTTATTAATTTTAATTACACCAATTCATTACTTAATTAATATTATACATATATATACCTATATATATATATATACATTTATACACACACACACACACATACATATATATATATATATATATATATATATATATACATAAAATAATATTTAATAACTTCATATATAAAAAAATTGAATTGCACATGTATCAAACATAATATAAAATGCACGGTACTATATAGTATAGTCCGCAACCTGTGAACATAGCACTCCCATATGGGAGGCTGCCACGGCACTGCCATGGCAGTGACCGCCGTGCAGTCTTAAATGACTCCCGGTGGAACCACTGTCATGGACAGTGACCATTGGTGGGGGTGGGGTGTGACTGCCTACCCTCACCAAAATTAATATATATTTTCTTTCAAATTGTATAAAATGATCTCAGCAACTATGCGATTCATTTTTTAATAAAGGTTTTTCCATCGCGATTATAAATGATCAGTGTTTAAATAATATATGTATATATATGTATATGCATATATGTATATATGTGTATATATATATATATACATATACATATATATATATATGTATATGTATACATATACATATGTATATGTATACATATACATATGTATATGTATATATATACATATACATATATACATATATGTATATGTATATATATACATATACATATGTATATGTATACATATACATATGTATATGTATACATATACATATACATATATATATACATATACATATACATATATACATATATATATATATACATATATATATATATATACATATATATATACATATATATACATATATATATATATATATATATATATATATATATATATATATATATATATATATATATATATGTATATGCAAAATTTAAGCATTATAGTATTTCAATCATAAACATATAAAATGAGAACATATAGATAGTTCTAAATAAAAAGGGTCTTCTAACTTTTTAAATTAAGAATTTCTCTTTCAAAATAACGGTCTCTAAATTTACTCATAATAATCGTTCCTCAGATTTACCTATTAATTTGTCTAATAGGTTTGATCATAAATTTCAACTTAGAATTTTTTCATTAAAATACCAACCCTTGTCTAATCAAATCTTCGATTCCAATACAATTCAAACCTAGACCCGATTCAAATCTAATTTCTTTTCTAAATTGAATCTAGGGTTTTCTATTGTTTTCTTTGCAACCAAATAACATACATATCTAGATTCTAATTTCAAATTGTAGATTCAATCACAAAGAGTATTCAGACACATATAATAGACACGATGAAGACAGGAAGAGAAAGACTGCAAATAAATTATGTGATTATCATGGGTGCACCTGGACACTGATGCTAATTTTCTATGCCTCAGAAGTCCATAGAAAATCCCCTTCCTTCTCCAACATTCGCAATTCCTCCAAGATCCAAGCCAACTGAAACCTCTAAGTGACTAGAAGTTCTTGTAGAAACATATGAGCATGTAGAAGCATATGAGCTTCTCGAATGCATGTAAGCTTTGAAGCTTGTCCAAATACACTAGGAGAGCTTCTATTTAAAGGCCTCTAAGATGCATCTAGAGTGTCTCTAGAAACAACTAGAAGATAAGCATGACATCTAAGCATGAGTCTTCTCCAACCTTCTAGATGAGTCTTAAGGTTGTAGACACCATGTGCTCAAATAATAAGCTAACTTCTAAGTGTAGACAACTAGTGCATTCTTAGAGTGCAAACTCCTGTGTTGTCTACATGACAACTCCGGAGAATTTGCAAACTCCTAAATATTAAAATAATGCATATTAATTAATTTAATATTCACTTCACTCTTTCCAATTTAATTTATTAATTTTTAAATCTCATGCACTAACTTTAATAACTCCACTTATTTTATCTTAATATATTTATATTTTAATCAAATGAAATCTAGAATCTTTTAATAATTTAATATCCTTTCCACTTTTAAATTTATTTTCAAAACTTAATTGATAAATATTTATTTATTTAAATAAATATTACCACATTTCAACTTTAAAATTATAACTTTTATCTTTAAATTTAATTATTTTCTTTAATTAATTTCCTAATTAATTAAATAAAATAAATATTAAAATATCATATTAATTTTCCATTAAATTAAACTATTAATTAAATCTTTTAATTAGGCTTAATTAATATAAAATACTCCAAAGACTCACAAGGTAAAAATATGAAAACCCATCATAGCCAAAATAAATACAAAATCAAACCAAGGGTTAATATCATGAATTACATCATCCAACGCATTCAAAGGGTACTCAACTCATATACTTGTCCTAATTTTTAATTAGAACAAATGGCTTAAAGGGCTAGGATTTGGACTTGAGAATTTATCTCCCCTCTCTTATCATTGAGATAATGTGATAGGGTACGCTCATCCTGGCAATTCAGGGAAGTCAATACCTGGTACCTGCAACCTGCATAAAAACCATGCATGTACAAGTACAATATATACTAAACTAAATAGGCAATGGCAGGAAGTGGTGCATCGTGTAGGTCCCAACTAGTAGGTGACTACGACTCCCTTCCTTAACCACATCAAACATGTCATACATAAGAACAAACGCGCACACCATACACATGCAAGTATGGGGTAAGTAACCATAAGAAAACACATATGATAGTAAATCATCTAATCTAATCATCATCAATAATTGAAAGCAATATAATAATCATCATGCAACCATGAAATATAAAGCACCAAATAATCTCATCATATATTAACTTAATCCATAGCACAATATTTGAAAGTCTCAAAACAATGCTGATAACCATCAACATAAAACTAGCTCTAAAGAGTTTGACATTGATAACAAAGTGCGAACCAGGGGCAGGCACTATAAGAGGAGACAACTTAATGATATGATATAAGTGATATGGAGGTTGTGGAGGGATACTAAGGTAATCGTAGAGGCCTGACCATAGATGGCCTACATATTTTTATATTTCCCCTTGATAGGGAGGTCATCTTAGTACATAGAGCATTTTTTGATCTCCTAGGTATGTTGATAATTTGGCCATATGTAGGATATATTATAGAAGTTTACAACATATGCCTAATTATTGAGGAGAAGACAAAAAATTGGGACCATCTCCTGGATGCCACTTGTGCAACTCAAGATGTATAGAGGTTAGTAGTTCAAAGGTAGGACTGCTACAAGAGGTGGGAGATGTAGGTGTGAAACCAATGTATAGATATTATGTTCTCACACACCTCTTCCCTTGGTTCACGGATCTATTTGGGAGAGGAGAAAAGGTAGATAAACAACTTGATGTACCTCCACCCAAGGAGTAGAGTCTAGCACTAGCCCCTAGAGTTGCACTAATTAAAATTCCACCTCACAAAATAAGGCTAGATCTAGGAGTGAGAAAAAGTGGATACCCACAAAGACCATCTCAAAAGACATCTTATAGTAAGCATGGAATTTTAGGGTCCATTGGTGTATCATTTGTATGATTCTAGAGGAGGAGGAGATATAGAGATAGATGAGGTGTGCCCCTAGCTAACAAGAGGCATGTGCATTTGAGGTGAGATGATGATAGTGGTGGAGAGGAGCAAGGTGGAGGAGATGAGGAGATGAGGGACTAGGGGCCCCAGGAGAAAACATAGAAATATATCCTACAATAGTTAATGTGATACAAGGACTCTGGAGTAGATTGATGGTTTCTTAGAGATAGATCAAAGAGCTACAAACACATGTGGCCATGATAGATAGTAGGATAACCTATTGTGATAGATAGATTGTAGAGTTGACTGGTTTGTTGTAGATTACATAAGACAATTCCACACATTAGAACTTCAAAGTGATATAGTACTTTGTAGCTTATTCAATAATTATTCTAGAGGATAGACAAGTGATGTAGTTCTCTAGATATTTGTAGGTGTCTAAGGGTATAGACTCTCCTTCTTGTGTAGATGTTCCACCACCTCTTCTACCTCTTGATGGTGAGGAAGAGGGTTGTTGCTAGATACCTTATTTCTTCTTTTTTGATTTCTCTATCATGACATCATTTTGATTGTGATCTATACTATACATAATACTATTTTGTATCATTTTGAGATATTGACATCGATAGTGCTCCAACAACACTTATTTTTTTGATATTTTGATTATATCACCCCAATACTTTGATGACATATATATGATGATTATGGGTTGATTCAAGTCTCATTTATGTGTTTTGATTAGTTTTTATTTATATGTGATATACTTCTATATGATTTTTTTCTTTTCTCATGATATCATACTATGGATGAATACACTTTAATTTTCATGATGATCTATAATGGATGTAGTACATGAGGTTTCTATATGATGTTTCTAATATGATATGTATGGTTAATGTAATTATTATTTTTATCTTTGGTATGCAATAAAGGATGTGATGTTATACAAATATTCCTATATGTTTATGATATGCAGATGCACATATGGATGTTCTTATATGGATATAAACATTGCAATGTGATTGTATGTATATGCATCTAATATCTTATGCAGGTCATGTTTTTTGACTAATGACATGTGCTCAATCATGTTTTTATAAATATGATGCACATTCAATCACTTATTCAAATTATGATGAGAACATAACATGTTTCAATCCTCCATTCCCTCATTTTTCATGTATAATTTAAAGAGTATCTTAATCATACTAGAGAAATTAAATTAAAATCTAAAATGAATGCAAATCTATAACTTCAATAACTAAACTTTTAGCTTTTTTTTATCAGTGGGCATTTTTTGGATACTGAATTTTGATACAATCCTTACTAGGTAGACAACCATGAGTAAATGAATATGGCACTTTTGTTTTCTATTTTTTTTAGTTTTTTGGATGAGTATTGGAAGTAGACATAAGCATCGAGGCACAAGTAGCCAAGATGACCAAAATATATCTTCCTTTTGATTTGACAAGCAAACATAAGAATCAAGGTATAAATGCTAGGATTAGCATTAATGTTTCTTACATACGAGCACATGAGGCATGGTCAGTCAAATAATTATCTTTGTAATAAAAGATTGGACATCATTCTACATTGACTATATGACTAAACATGATCATGTATTTTCCTAAGAAAAACATACTAACTTCAATTTATTTGTCAACCAAAGAATGTAAGCTTGAGAGGGTAGCTGCAAAGTATATGCTCTGATTCCTCTTTAAGTCATTACAACTAAAATAGAAAAGGAATGTTGAAAGAACTAAGCTAGGAAATAAAATGAAATTCTTCCTTAAATCTTAAGATAATGTCGCAAATAGTAAATCTACCTATGCACCTATGCTATAGGAATAGTTCAATAATTATGTTATCAATGGTTGCAGGAATAGTAGATTTCTACTTTGCAAAGAAAGTGAACAGAGAAATAAAATGTATTCTAACAAAGCAGTTCACTCACCAAGTGGGATCCCTTGGATGAGTGAACAAAAAAATGATCAAGTCTGAAGGTGGAAGCTTAAACTCTATATTTTATTCATTCATAATAAGAGGTTACATCTAAAATTAAGATTACACACTACTAAATAGAACAATCTGTTCTCTCATTCTTCTAGTCAAAACTAGGAAAAATCTCTTTTCAAGGTTACAACAAAAATTATTTTAAAGGAAAGCCACAACAACTTCCTACTTCTACAATCACTCCATTATTGAGGATTAACTATCGATCATAAATTTCACAATAGAAATATCATTAATTGCATTTTAATTCCTTCAAGAATATAGCAGGTTGAGGAAGTTGTATTCGTGTACTTCTATAACAGAAATCACACCATATTCTTCTTGTTGTGATGATTCATCAATCTAGTTGGTGTTGACTTAGTGTTGAAATGTTGACTTGGACATGCACAAAAAATACCTACAAAACATTAGACACAACAACTTCTACATGCATACATATTCATTTCATCATCAATGTTAGACAGGGTATAATGTTGAAATTATCACTCTTGTAAATATATGGTTGTAGGAACAAACCTACCCAAACATAGCATGGATGAGAAGATATTTATCAACATGTAATATTCCTTCATTAAACCATAGAAATCCATAGATTCAAGAAAACACAAAATATGTGAACAATCTATACTTCAATCTTCATGTCTTAACATATAGATAATATATTCATAAAAACATAAGTTCTTTTGCTTAAACCATAGAGTCATTAAATGTTTCTTTCAAGTTAATTTCCTAAAAAAAGATAAAAGGTTCCCAAAATAATGGCCTTTTAGAGGCTCATCATTCCCCCTAACTGATCTATTGCTAGTCTCTAACAATCATGAAGTTTTGGATCTGGGCTCACACTCTCCAGTCACTAGGTGTCCTTTCACTTGGCTCATTATTCACATAATCAAAGTAATCATAATTTTTCTTGAGCCTCTTCCAATGCCTAACTTTAGTAGTCATATCATGGTTTTTTGCATTGTCATTTGCTGCTAGTAGTGGCTACATGAGAATTTGGGGATGATACCTTAATGGTAACCAATTTTTACATTGATTTCTCCCCAAGTCAATATACCAAGGAATCTGAATTATAGCAAGAGTCAAATTTTGTGGAGAATGGGGATCTTTGATTTTTAAATCATATGGCATTCTAACCCATCACTTCCTTGAGGTGATGATTGTTGTCTCAACATTCTGAGATAAGTGTTGTTCCCAATATGAAAAGGCATGTTTTCTTACTATACTCACCTTACTAAGTCCTATAGGATTGCCTATAATAAAGATCCAATCCAGATATGTTTGTCTAGATTGTTGAATTTCTAGTCTCATAAACAAGGGTGTTGTCATCTCATTCTCCCTATAGGGTGTAGCTTGATGTTCTCTTCTCATTTCATTTAGTATCCATGACATTGTTCCCCTTAATTGTACATCCCCTGCATACATGATTGGATTCCATTCAGTGTCATTAGGCACTACCAGATTGTGAAGGTATAATATGCATAGAAAATTTTTCAAAGCCATAGGAACGGATCAAAATACATCATAAAAATCATGTGGGGTAGAGATAGAGGGTTAAGTCCTTCCATAATCCTCCACAGTTTATAATTTGCAAATTATTCTTTAAGAAACAAAGTAAATGCAGGCGATGGTGACCTACATTCAATTAATTCAAGAATCAATCCTAGAATATGCTCAATTCTTCTCTTTAGAACTTCATTTTGATCTAAACTTTGTTTCAACTAGTAGTTCTACTCATCAATAACATGGTTTAATTTTTCCTTTTCCAGTTTCCATTGAGCTCTTTCCCATAACAGTTGTTGAAACAAATCAATTCTTGCAGACAAAGGTGTAGATAAGTTTGGTGGTGGCAATGGCTCGTGATTAAGGTCTATCCATTCAAGTGCCAAATGGTGGGCCTTGTTGGCACTCTATGGCATGGAGCACTCTCTTTTTCTTATGACAGTATTGTTTCCTCCTTTCCTTCCTTACTAGATTATGTGGCTATTGTAGCTAATGTATCTAACCCTTTTTAATCCAATTTTTCTAATACTTCTTTCGCAATTTTAGGTCTAAATTTTGGATAATCTTCTGAAGGGAGTTTTGCAAAATTTTCACTAACATCTTGCATAAAAGGGTTTTCTTCAAATTCCTCAGATATTTCAATCTCACTAGATTCCTTATCGCAATCGCTTAGCACATAATCAACACTACACTCAATTTCTAGTTATATATCTTGGGTTTTTCTCTAAGTTTCACTGGCTTCAATTTGCTATAATTTTTCCTCTAGAGAGAACTCCTTTTCACTTTCAAACATTTCAAGGGTAACTATGGGAACAGAGGCTTCTGGGACCCTACTCTCAAAGAGTCTCACACTTTACCTCATGGGTGGTGTTGTCAAGCATGGAGGAGTCTTTTATTTCCTCTTGCTTATAGGTGTTTCCACCACAGGTGCTTTAGAAGGTTTTCATAGATTTTCCTCCTCTTGAGAATGTAGGGTTTCATTAAGATTACTCTCCTCATCTAGTTGTTCTATCCTTTTTGCTTCAGCTTTCAAATTGTTACCTTTATCTTTCTTGGTGGAAGACCTTTTCTTAACAGATGATGAGGCTTCAGGAGCACTAGCAACTTCTACATTTTTTCTTTTCTCTTTGTTAACAATGGAAGGTTCAACCTTTTAAATTCTCCTCTTAGTCAATTTAAGACTAGAGGGAGAGGCTTCAGGAGCATTTCAGCTTTGGGAACAATTTTACAGAAACCTGTGAGTGTTATTTCCCTTCATCCTACACCCTAGCCTCTAGGGTTGACCAACCTAGGCTCTACTTATTTTAACTACAAGAACTCCTCTTATGACCCAATTTCTTGCTTATTTAATTCTCTTTCAATAATTAATTTCATTAAATCATGTTGAGAAATAGATTGATCCCTTCTTGACTACACTAGAGAAGCTTGCTTCTTAATAATGTTAAATAGGAAATTTGGATTGTTTACCTATCTATACTCATGTCATAGGTGAGCCAACATTTTAAAGTGTAGGGCATTTAGGTATTTGTAGCATCCCTCACATGTGAAATAATGAATGATAAACACAATAGGTTTAATAAACTCCATTAGCAAGGATAGCCTTGATGTACCTTGTTTCATATCAATGTCTAATGGCAGGTCCTGGCATATACTAAATTGTGCCCTAGTTATCTTTAGGTCAAACTCTTTCTCCCATTTTTGCCTTCCTAGGGCAACCTAGTGACCTTGGCTCTCACTACCTCTGAGAACTCAATTCTCAAACCTTTAACTACTGTGACACCATCCCTTAATGTAGTCATGAATTGAAGAGCTACCTCTTCATCAAATATATTCAAATTAAGACAATAATCCAACCATCCTCTTCTTCTAAACATTTCACAGCTACTACATCTCCAAAAAGAACTCGATGATCAATGGGCTCATTCCTCTATATATCTCCACCCATGGTTAATTATAGCAGAATGTTTCAAAGTTTAGAAGATTAACATTTACAACACTGGCCCTAATTCTTTAGAAAAATGGCGTGTACTTGGAGAATTCAATGCATCATATCCTTCTTGCACTTAGTTTCATAATTTTTGCTCATGTACAAGTTCATCACCCGAACACATTGGAAACCATCATTAAAAATTAAGTGACCACTTTTAATGTCTTTAATTGCATAATTATGAAATCACAGAAGGACATGTCACTAACATTATTAAATATGCACTTATTTCCATTCATCTCAATGCACTTTGAAGGTACATGCAATTTGAAATTTTAAAAAAAAAAACATTAAAAAATTTCCCTCCCCCCAACTAAATGAAGGCATGGGTCCTACCAAGCTAGGATAGGCAAGAGTGAACAATTATAAATAATACCAAATTGCAACAAAGCATGAATAAAATACATGCAAAGTTATACAAGAGGTACTTGGCAACTATTGTAGGAAAAATGTTCTGTAAAGATCATTGAAATTGATAGATTGATAAAATGGAATGGTAAGATGGAAGAGAGAGGAGGTGGAATGGAATGAATGCAAAGAAGGTACTTTCAAAAAGAAAGTGTTTATTATGAATTCCTTGATCAAAGTCAAGAAGCATTAGGAATCAAGGTAGGAGACCCAAACTTAATGACTATAGGAATGGTGATATCCTCATTGTGTTGGAATTGTTGTAGGAACCCTTCATGGCTAACTAGTTTATGGTAAAGCTTGAGATGATGCCCATTGATGAGTAGTTTGAAATGAATAGGATCAATGGTACATAATTGAATTGCATCATTTTTAAATATGACAACAATCTCATAGGGTCATAACTAGCATGTTTGGAACTTTCCTAAATTAAGCTGGTACTTTTAGTCATAAAGGAGTACCCAATCTCCTACAGTAAACACTTTATGTTTAATAAACTTGGCATGTCATTTTTTCCTCTAATATTAAATGAGCTTAGTATTGTTCAATGTAGATTTCCTCCATTCATCAAGATCATTTAAACTCAGAATTTAGTCTTGTTTGGCAGTATTGAGTTCTAGCTCAAGCTCCAGGGCAGTCTTCAATGTTTTATATTTGAATGCTATAGGCATGAATGTTGACTTACCATAAACAAGTTCAATAGGAGTAAAACTAGTTGTGGACTTCTAAGTGGTTCTATAAGCCTAGAGATATTTAGAAAGGCATGTGGCCCAATCCTTCCTATGAAGTGCCACCATCTTGGTGAGAATAGATTCGAGCTCCCTATTAGTGACTTCTACTTGACCATTAGCCTAGGGATGATATGGTGATGATTTACCATGTCTGATAGTATATTCTTTCATAAGGTAAATTATCAAATTTTATGTAAATTGAGTCCCTTGATCAGATGTCAATTGCCTAGGAATGCCAACTTGTGTAAATATGGATTCATACAAAAACTTTGCCACGTTGATATCTGTTGGGTGTTTCATGGGTTTAGCCTCTGCCCATTTGGTTATATAGTCAGTACACACTAGAATGTAGGATTTTCCTTGGGAGGTAGGTTTGATGGGTCCTACAAATTCAATCCCCCATTTGTCAAAGGGTGTGACAACTACTTGAGGCTACAAGGGCATTTCATCTGATTTAGTGGGTCTTCCCATTCATTGGAACTTGTAACATTTTTTTGTATAGCTGGTTGTGTCCTTGTACAAGCTTGGCCAATAATACCTAGTTGTCAAGATTTTGAAGGCTATTCTTTTGGCTTTAAAGTGACCTCCACAAGGCTCATCATGATAGGCTTTCAATACATCATATGTTTCATCTTCTCTTAGACATCTTCACATGACTTGATCAAGGGTAGTATAGAACATGAATCTAGCAATCCATGAATAGTTAAAGCTCTTCTCCGCTAGTAATGTCCTTGCTTGAGAAAAGAAGTGTATTGGCATTTTTCCAATGGTTAGGTAGTTAGCAATATCTGCATACCATGGGTTTTTTGCAGCCAACAAAAAGAGGTACTCATCTAGAAAACTATCGTTAATGGTTACAGGATCATCAGGGACATGTAACCGAGAGATAAAGTCAACTACCACATTAGCCTTACCAGGTATATTAACTATGGTGATGTCAAATTCTCGCATGAGCAATAACCATCAAGCCAATCTTCCTAAAATTGTAGGTTTTTTCACCAAATATTTTATAGCAGAATGGCCAGTGTGAACAAATATCTCATATCCAATAATATAATGCCTAAACTTATTGAGGTCATAGATGACTGCAATTAATTCAATTTCAATGAATGTGTAATTAAATTATGCACCTTGCAATTTTTTTTTGATGAAATAAATGGCATGTTCAATAGAGTCTACCTTCTATCCCAACACAACACTGATAGCATAGTTTGAGGCATCTGTATGAATGTGAAAAAGGAAAGCCCCAATTAGGTCCTCTCAAAATAGGTGTTTTGATAAGAACTTCCTTAAGCTATAGGAAGGATGTTACACAGTCAAATTCCTAAACAAATTTAGAATCCTTTTTGAGAAAATTGTAGAGAGTTGTTGCAAGTTGATTGAAGTTTTAACAAAATCTTGTGTAATATCTAGCATGTCTCAAAAAACTACGTACATCCTTTTGCTTCTTCGGCATAGGCAAGGTACTAATGAATTGAATCTTTATTGGATCTACTTGGATGCCTTTAGATGAAATGAAATGGCCTTAGGACTATCCCTTTCTCCATCATCATAAAACATTTCTCACTTTTTAAGGAAAGGTTATAGTCCTGACATCTTTTAAGTACCATTTCTAAATTTTCTTTTGCTTCTTCAAAAATAGCACCATAAACATTAAAATCATCCATATAGATCTCCATGCAGTCATCAAAAATATCTTAAAAGATATTGACAAAAACTCATTAAAATGTGGCTAGGGCATTACACAAGCCAAAAGGTAATACTAAATAGGCAAATGTTCCCCATGGGCAAGTAAAGGTTGTTTTGTCTCAATGATCTTCTAGGGCTATTTGAATGTGGCTATAACCACTAAAACCATCCAGAAAAGAAAAAAAAATTTTACCAGCTAGGTTATCAAGGACTTGGTCTATAAATGGCAAAGGGAAATGGTCCTTCTTAGTGGATGAATTGAGCTCCCTATAATCTACAAAAACTTGCCATTTTCCTCTCTTTTTAGGTAAAATGACTAGGGATGAGATCCATTGACTATCATAGATGGGGTATATAGAACCAACACTTAATAGTTTTCGCAAATCATTCTTAACAATATCTTTTAAGATAGGGTTAGCTCTCCTTTGAGGTTGTTGGACAGGTTTGAAGTCAGGGCTGATGTAAATCTTATGAGTGTAGAGCATAGGATCCAATCCTTTCATGTCCATGTAGTCCCAATCAAGTGTGCTTTTATTCTCCTATAGTAACTACAACATGACTTCTTGTTGGGAGGGTGATAAAGCATTGTTTACATTTAGTTACTTGCCTAAACCAATTTCCATCTTAATAACCTTATTTACCATGAATAGTTAAGCAATAGGGGAAGAATCCACCTCATGAGGTAAAAATGAATGGAGAAACTATGAATCTTCTAAATGATGTAGTGATTTCAAAGATCATACAATGGTTTCTAAGATAGATTTAGCTTGAGGACACATTGGAGATTTTGTTCCATATTCATTTAGAATAATGAATAAAATTATTTCATCTTCTTCTCAAGTAGCTATAAATGATTCTCTACCTATCATCATCAACTGGAAAATGGAATTGGCTTCTGAATCATCATCACCCAAGTCTGGCTAGATTACTTGGTCATCTAGTAAAAATGGTTGAGTAGGGGAGTACAAAGTCAGGTTCTTGGTATGAGCACCATTGGATATTGTCATCTTTCTAGATCAGTAAGCTATATAATCATCTACAGTGGCTAACCATGGTCTCCCTAAGATTAAAGGATATCCTCCGATAGTAGCCTTTGGGGAGAGAACAAAAAAATCAACTAGGTATTCCCAAGATTTTAGGGGGACTATAACATCTTCTATCATCCCAGCTAGTTTAATGGTAGAGTCATCAACAAGTTGTAGGATGGTAGGGGTCTCTCTGAGGCCAATGATATGCAACCAAGACAATAACTTCTTTGTCATGACACTAATAGATGCTTCTAGGTCAACTAAAGCATTTTGAACTTGGATGCCATGAATTGTGACTGCAACTATAGGACTCTCAGGGTTAGAGTATTTGGGTACTATTAACTTCTCTAGTATTAAGTTAGACAACTTTCCTAGGACATGAATGGTTTTGGATCTTTCTTCTTCCTTCTTGGCTACTTAATGCATGATTCCTTAATGGCTTTAGTATAGGTAGGGACCTCCTTAATAGCATCTAGAAATTGTATTTTCACTATCATTTGTTTCAGCTAATTAAGAAAATCAATAACTACATGGTTCTCCATGGGTTGTCCTTGTTCTATCAACCTATTGGGAAATGGAGGTTCTTTGGCTATAGGAGAGGTATGCTGATTTGAATTATTTGTATTCTTAGTTAGAGGATCCTTAACTTTAGTTATTATAGGTTTTTGGGGTGTAGGAAGAGTGGCTCCTGACCTTAAGTGAGTATCATTCAATGAGATGGCATAGCTTTGTTGTTGAGCCTATTGTTTAGTATTGTTTGGATTAGGATTATTTTGAACTGGTAATTGGGTTTTCTTGTTAGGAGTATTAGTGGCTACAAGAGGAGGCATTAGATATTTCTATTATGTTAGTGGCAATAGGTTTGGTTGACTAGCTGGGGTACTCTAACTCTGAGGTTGTTGCCAACCTTGGTGGGGTTTTTGCCAACTATGATTTCCACTCAAACCAGTATTTTGAAAAAATTTCCATTGATTGTTATTGTTATAACTTTGAAGAGGATCTTGTGGCATACCTTGCCTTTGAGCCCATGGCCTTCTTTGAGTGACATAAAGCACCTCTCCATTTTCATCAATGGTTTTGTACTCGATTGGCATTGGTTGTGTCTCCACACTTGCAATAGACTTACATCTACAGTTCTTTTTCTTTTCTCTACAACATGGATAGTATTTAGTCAACATGGCATCAGCTTCATCTTTCTTTCTTCAAGCTTGTATGGTGTCCAACTAAGTGGCTATGTCATTAATAATGTCTTACTTCAAGTTTGATAGTAAATTAGATAATTCTTGCTTGGATACTCCTAAACTATCATTGGACCTATATGGTAGATCTCTAAGTCCCCTACCTTTCTTCATAGTAGCTCTATAATAATTTAGGCATATACTTTGTATCTTAGTCCAAGTCTTTTGAGTGGTATCCCCTCCTGCCATAAGGTCTAGAGCTTCAATGCTTTCTTCATTTACACCTCTCAAAAAAAGATGTTTCTTGGATTCAATGTTGTGTGTTATGTTGTAGATTTAACATGAACTGAGAAACATAATCTTCCAAGGTCTCATCATCCTTTTGATACATTTTGAAAATTTCATCCCCTTTTAAATCTTGACCTCTACAATATTCCTTATACTTTGTGAGAAACAGATTGCTCATTGCAAGCCAATCTGCTATAGTATTAATAGACAACCCCATGAACCATCTCAAAGTAGCTTCTATGAGGGTAGAAGGAAACGACTTCAATTTGTGGGCATCAGTTGTATAACTATAACTTCTACATAGTATGTCAAACTCAAAGAGAAAGATTTCAGGGTCTTTAGTGATCAAGTCATAAAAACATGTGGAGTACAGTGGCAGGTATGTTCTTCAAATTTTGATGACCTTGCTTAGTAGGAATAGGAAAAGGGAATGTTAGTTGAGGCTTAGCCATTCCTAGAGGACGAACTACTAATGGTGCTTGATAGATGACCAGATCAAGTGGATTATCTTAGTATTCAAGTTCAACAAAGAGATCATTTAGATGGAAGGATTCATTAGAGGATGAGGGGATTTTTTCTTGAGTAGCAATGAATGGATTTTCAAAAGGTTCTTCTTCTTTCTCATTGTGAGGTTCTTTAGGTTCTAGATGAAAAATGTCTTCCTATATATTACAGGGAAGAAATCTCCCAAAGGGGTCTCTTCTTCTATGCATGAAAAATAATGCAAAATCTAATCTAACATAATAACTTTAGGGTTGAATTAGATTGACACCTTCCTTGGAAATGATGCCAAAAATGGTCAATCAGCTAATTACATTAGTAATAAAGGATTAGACATCCTTCTACATTGACTCTTTGCCTAAATAGAATCATGTATTTTTCTATGAACAACATACTAACTTCATTTTATTTGTCAACTCAAGAGCATAATCTTGAGAGGGTGGCTGCAAAGTATATGTTCTGATTCCTCTTTAAGTCATTACAACTAAAATAAAAAAGGAATGTTGAAAGAAATAAGCTAGGAACTGAAATGACATTCTACCTTAAAGCTTAAGGTAATGCTACAATTAGAAAATCTACTTATTCACCTATGTTGCAGGAATAGTTCAATGATTTTATTATCAATGGCTATAGGAACAATAGATTTCTACTTTGCAAATAAAATAAACAAAGAAATAAAATATATTTTAACAAAGCAATTCACTCACTAAGTGGCCCCCCTTGGATGAGTGAACAGAAAAATGATCAAGTCTGAAGGTCGAAACTTAAACTCTATATTTTATTCATTCATAATAAGAGGTTACATCTGAATGTATGATTACACACTACTAAATAGAACAATCTATTCTATCCTTCTAGTCAAAACTAGGAAAAATCTCTTTTCAAGGTTACAATGGAAATTATTTTAAAGGAAAGCTACAACAACTTACTACTTCTATGATCACTTCATCATCGAGGATTAATTACAAATCATAAAGTTCATAATAGAAATATCATTAACTATATTTTAATTCCTTCAAGAATATAGCAGGTTGGGGAAGTTGTATTTGTGCATTGTTATAATGGAAATCAAACCATATTCTTCTTGTTGTGATGATTCATCAATCTAGTTGGTGTTGACTTAGTGTTGAAATGTTGACTTAGACATGCACGACAAACACCTACAAAATATTAAATGCAACAACTTCTACATGCATACATATTCATTTCATCATCAATGTTAGATAGGGTATAATGTTCAAATTATCACTCTTGCAAATCCTATGGCTATAGGAAGAAACCTACCCAAACATAGCATATATGAGAAGATATTTATTAGCATGTAATATTCCTTCATTAAACCATAGAAATCCATAAATTTAAGAAAACACAACCTATCTGAACAATCTATACTTCAATCTTCATGTCTTAACATATAGATAATATATTCATAAAAACATAAATTCTTTTGCTTAAACTATTGAGTCATTAAATGTTTCTTGCAAGATAATTTCCTAAAAACAAGATAAAAGGTTCCCAAAATAATGGTCTTTTAGAGGCTCATCAAGACACATGAGAGATCCTTATCATCCTATCAATTTTGTTTGTCCCATCCACAATGATCATTTATCTTTTATGACCTAAGATAGAATGTAACTTCATCAAACCATAGTGACCCATATGTTCACATCCTAGGGTAGTTATATAAATTTTAATAGAAATGATAAATCACTTAAACAAACAAGGAGATGATCCTACCTCACCAAAGTTTCTAAATAAGATGATTTGAGGTACACATGGCCATCAAACATGTAATGGGGGCCCTTAAAATGGACACACGATTTATTTGGACCTAAAGGATCATAGGAACAAAAACAACAAGAAGAAAACAAAGAAAATATTATGCCTCTAGTCATTGCTCCTCTCGTCAAGGTAGACATCTTAAAGTTTCTTAAAGGAGAATAAAAAGAAAAAATTAATAGAAAGAAAATTCTAGTAAAACTCAAGCATGTTTTGGTTTTTGTTTCATGTTTAGAGGTTTGATTGATTACCACATTTGATGTTCAAGGTGTCAGTGTTTAAAAAACCTTTAGTGGTTCGGAGATAGGTGGCTAACTCATATTGGATGGACAAGAACTAACACAAAGGAGGACTCAACTTAGATGCTAGGAAATTACCCCCTTGTACAAGTTGATTTCCTTAGGACTATAATGTCAATCAATTTTAATCCATGTTGATTTGATAAGTATCACAAGTGTGATGTAAAGTTGCGTACAAGCTTAAGTAGTAGATGAAAGTAACGAATGTATAAAAGAAAAGAACTTGAAAGTGGGAAAACATGTAAGCAAAGGAAAATATTAAATAGCCAAGAGACACATTAATAGATGGAACTTTTTGAAACAAGAGTCACTTATTTACTATATTCTCACCTTCTTGGTAGAGATTCTATATTTGCTACCAGGATGTCTGTTTGTCAGGTTTTCAACAAGATACTTTTTCTTCTTTTTCATTTTTTTTGTTCCTTTCTTTCTTTTCATTTTTTTTAAATATTTTAGATCTTTTGATATTCTTTATATCATCAAGGCACCTATCACTAAGCTTTCACTAGGATGATGATTCCTTCACAACATTTTCTATTTTTAATCATTTTTTAAAGACTTAAATATATATACAAAAATATTTTTAGATATCATCTATAGAAATTTTTTAGATGAAGGGTATTGATAGGTTCCCATGGTTGTTCTCCTTCATTATTTGATAACTAATAGGTGTTGGACCCAAAGACTACAGTAACAATATATGGACCAAACCAATTTGGTTCAAATTTACCCTTTTTCTCCATTTTTTTGACTTTGGGGATTCTGTCTTAGAAAAAAACCCACTTGAAATTCTTTAGGTTGTGCCTTCTTGTTGTATCTCTTTAACATTCATTTTTGATAAGCTCTCAGGTGATAAAAAACCATCTAACGACATTCATCTAATAGACCAAGATCTTGTAGCCTAAATATTATATGATCATCATCAGTAATAAGACCTCTTCGAGAAACTTGTAGAGTGTGAATATTGACCTCAATAGGTAGTACAACTTCTTCTTTATATACCAAATCAAAGGGTGTTGCCTCAGTATGTGTTCTAATACTTTTTCAATTTAATCAAAGGTTCCCATCCCTTCTATACTTTTTAACTATGTGATGTAGGGTCTTGTTTGATGTTTATGGTTGTTCATTTCCTTAAGGATAGTAAATGGAAGACCAATATTGTTTTATCTTGAACATAGCACATAGTTTCTTGGGATCCTTATTTTTAAAATGTCCTCTATTATCCATGATAATAGAAGAGGGAATACCATACCTAAAAATGATATAGTTCAAGATGAACATTTCTACTAGTTTTCCTATGGCTTTAGTAAGAGGTAATGCCTCTACCCACTTGATAAAGCACTTAATTTTTGTGATGAAAATTGGTAAATCTATCATATCAAGTTAAAGGCTCATTATTAAAATCACCAATGCATGATAAATGGTAACAAATCCCTAGTTGGAGCATTCATCAAATTACCAAGATAAATAGTCTCTCTAAGTAATTTATGAGCTAATATCAAGTCATTTGAGTGGGATCCAAAAATTCCTTCATATGCATAAACTAATGAGTGTTTGGACTCATCATGTTCTAGACACCTAAATAGGGTACCATCTAGGCCTCATCTATATGTCATTTTCTATGACTACATATTGTAAAGAATTTCAGAGAAGGTATTGTTTCTCATTTTGAGTAAATTTTTTAGGGATTATTTGGTCAAGGAGATAGGAATAGATATGATGGTAGTGAGATGATTCATATCTCCCACTATAGAATAGACCATATATGAGTCTAGGGAATCATAGGCAAGGTCGAATAAGATCTCCACTAAGTATTGATAATGGAAATTATTCAACAATATTTATAACATCAATGCAAGAGTCATCATAGCATCAACCACTTTATTTTCAGCTCTTGGAATTTTTTGAAAACTAACATAAGGGAAGTACTTCTATAGAACATCTACCATCCTCTTGTAATATAACAATTTTTCATCCTTTGTTTGGTAGACATCATTCACTTCATTTATAACCAACTATGAATTCCCATAGATATGCAATTCATCTACATTCTATTCAATGACAATTTTCATACCATTGATCAAGGACTCATATTCTATGATGTTACTATTACAAGGAAATAGTATCTCTTACACCTTGGGTAGAGAATACTATTGATGCATGATAAATAGAGTTCCAACATCAGATCCTTTTTTTTTGAATGATCCTTCAAATAACATCTTTCATGTATGTTGTGTGAGAAGCTTAATGGATTCATATGGGAACTCAATATTCAAGTTTTGATCATCATATTATGGTGCTTCTACCAGCTAAGCACTAATTAATTTCCCTTTAATAGCTTTTTTTATCAATATATTCAATGTAAAACTCGTTGAGGATCATGACTCTCTTAGTCAGCCTTCCTATTAGCCTTGCTTCATTCGATAGATATTTCAATGGATCTATCTTTTCAATTATCCTCATAGAATGAGCTAACATGTAGTGTCTAAGATTTTGGAACACAAAGACTACCACTAAGAAAGATTTCTCAATTATAGTGTACTTCATCTCATACGATACCAATTTTTTGTTGAAAATAACAATGGAAAGTAAGTTGTGAGAGGGAGGGTTGAATTAATACTTAAAATTGTTACCACTAAAACATTTTATGTATACTTGCATCACATCCATAGCATAAAGTAAATCAACACATGACACAAAAGATTTTGGTTACCCAAAAGCCCTCCAAGGAGAAGGTAAAACTGGGATGGGGATGACACCCACAAATCATCACTACTGCAACAATAAAGTGTAGCCAATTATGGCTACAATTTTTTTTTATCATAAACTATGATCTACCCTATGAGAGGTATGCCCTATTAAAGGCTTACAAAGATTGTTAGGTCTCACCTTGACTAAATAATTTAAACTCACAATTAAGTAAGCACTTTGTTAGGAGATTTACAAAATCCTATTAAGACTACTCTATTAAGATATTTACCCTATATTACCTATCAAAATGATTCAGTACCTAATCCTTCAGTTAGAACCTATCTACTAGATGTTAGTTCTCCTCTTTACAGTTTGTACCTTGATCCTTCTGATCTAATGTATCTTCTCTGACCTTTCGTTGCTTGTCTTCACAACTGATCTATTCTCCTTACTGATTTTTCTCTATTGCTCATTCAATTATCTATCTTCTTCATACCTCTTTTGTACAAGATACTCTCCTTCATATCCTCCTTCATACATGTACTCCCTCTTAGGGTTTATCTATTTAAATATGCATCATGGTGATGATATTAGGTTATGATCAATGGCTCTAGTTGATTACTATTGTCACCTAATTTTTCCCTTTTTCTGATTGGCTACATGTATTGCATAGGGATCCATAATATGACTTCATCCTTATCTCTTAATGTCAAAAATTAATGTTCGTGTTAGTTAAAAATGGTTTGTATAGGAGCTTGTGCCATTACAAAAACCTAGGTCATTGACTAGTTACTCGGCATCAATAGGCTTCTGATTCTCGACCTTCGTTGTGTTCTTTTGTTGTTTACTTCACTCTTGAATCACTCAACATGCACTAACTATTTAGCATACACTATCTACTTGGCACTTGAGTGACTCAACACATACTAACTGCTTGACACCTACTAGTGCTCAACTTACACTAATCTCTTGATCACATGCTTGAAACTTATGCTCAACATGCTTTGATCACTTGGCTTACAGTAATCTCTTAGCTCACTCTATTCACTCAGAATGCACTATGCACTTGGCCTAAATAGTAGCTCAGTTGCAATGATGACCAACTAGCTATGTTAGATGATGATTAAGTGTTTTGTCACTACTTTTTCAAAACCATAATGAGATTAAAAATCTCCCTCTTTGACATGAGTGGCAAAAACACTTTGTCATGGCATATATATTCTTTCTTCATGCATAATTTAGATAATTTATAAATTCTTCTTAGTCTCTATAAAAAATTTCAAAACCTTCAAAATTTGCAAAAATGCTACTATTACCTTGTTATGTTATTCCCCCTGAGTAAGTACTTCATTTTTGTTCTATGACTCCTAAATAGATATCTACCTTGATAATATCTTCAAAATATTCAAAATCTCCCTTTTTGACACTTATGTCACTAAGGGTTCTCACAAAATTTTGCACCCTTGGCCAAAGTTTTTACCTAAGAAAAACCTTGTGAAACATGGAAACAACCTCCAAGTTGTGGGACTTGAACTGTGAGGTTGAATCTCCAAAGAAGGTCGGCTTCCTTTACTATCAAGATGCACTTAACTACTCTTGAAGAGGAAAAGGGACAAGGAATGCATAGAATCAAACTACCTAATATATTCTTAAAAGGTGATGCACCAAAATAGAGTGATTGATCTTACCTCTGCCCATAAATGCATAGTTAACTAGTTATAACCTCAAGAAATATAGATTCAAACTTTTTTTAATCCAACAATCACATATAGATCAGACAAAAAAAGAATGCTATAGGAAGGGACTTCACTTAACATCATTCAAATTCCAAATAGATACAATCATGTGAATTTCAAAATATAAATAAGAAACATTAACCAGAGGCAAAAGAATCTTGCACAGTGTGTTAATGGTTGAAAGAGATACAACAGAGAATTACAATAGCTTAGAGGCACAAGGAAATTATAGTAGTATGCATGGGAAGCAATACTAGAGAATCAGAGAAAGATCAACCAACCCTTTGAAAAGGTACAAAACTTACTTTTAATAAATCAAGCATAACTAAGGAAATTCTCCTAGAAGCCAAAGCACAACTACCACCATTACGATTTTTAGGGAATAATCATAAGGATCGAGAAAATTTGATCTTGGAACAAACCTAGATGCAAGAAAATCCAATATGTTTCTAAAAGAATGATTATGAGAAGATAGAAACAATGATGATTAATGCATAGTTAGGTAGATGGATAATCAGGTGATGAGTGCATGCTCCTTTTGCATTTACTAGGCATGGAAAATTTTGAAAGCATTCTATAAATGGTCAAAAGATCTGATCTGCCATTAAATTGTTGTTTCTTCTTCACTATCAGCATGCCAAATTAGATGTATCAAAAGATCTAATCTTCCATTAAAGTGTTGTTTCTTCTTCACTATCAGCATGCCAAGTTGGATGTATCAATAGGTCAATAATATTCAACATTCATCCTATATGTTTCTTACAATTCTATTGGTCAAAGACCCCTTTCTTTTCTAGCTTGGACATGTGAAGTACCTATTGGTGTAAATAAGTATTTACTATTTACACTTACTTAAGTTTACTTAGGTTAATGCATTATTTTATTATTTTATTTTATGATACACTTAGGATTTTGTGTACCTTTTTGAGTTTTCATGTTGACAACACAGAAGTATGCAACTCTATTTTAGCACATGGTATCTACCACACTGATTTGTGTGGTACACCCTT
This sequence comes from Cupressus sempervirens, assembly GCA_028749045.1. NCBI lineage: Eukaryota > Viridiplantae > Streptophyta > Pinopsida > Cupressales > Cupressaceae > Cupressus > Cupressus sempervirens. The sequence continues at coordinate 264,438,227 of CM053791.1, read as the reverse complement.
GTAGGCTTATCCTCACATCATTGCACTTACTTTCGTGCTTAATGGAGGATAACCCATATCTGGTGGACATGTACCTAGTTGTATGACATATCATGTATCTAATCTTGAGGCATTCTAGATGTATCTTAGAGGCCTTTATATAAAAGCACTCCTATTGTACTCTAAATGCATATTGAATGAATATATTGTCATTCTAATCATACTCTCTCTTTATGGTCTATAGTTGTGCTTATGTTTGAGTTCTTAGTTCCTTGGTGAATTTTTCCCTAAGGCAAATTCTTACATGGTATCATAACTTGGATATTTTCTCATCACATAGCCATTCGAGACCATTATTGCTTCAGTATCTCGACCTGAATCTGAAGTACTATAGAAATTGGGAGCATCTAGAGCCATATCTAACCTTACCATTACATCCAAAATGTTGATTCGATGAAGATTGACTATAAACTTGGCTACCTTAGCCCAAAGTTGACTGTGAGGAAAAAAATTTACAAATTGACACCCAAAGGCCCCGATTTGCAGTTTGGGTATTGTCATTTGCAGATCTATTTGATTCATTTTCAGATCTATAATTTATTTAATCTCTACAATTATTTCAAAAAAAAAATCAAATTTTTTTTTCCCAATCAGGCAACTAGCAGAGAATTTTTTTTTGCAAGTACCAGGTTGTCAGATCTTGGCCCTACACAAAGAGAATTTATTATATTTAGAGTGGGTAGTACATTTAAATCCAGCTAATATTCTAGTTGGCATCCACTACTTACCAGAGAATATTCCAAAAAATTGAACCCTTACAACCCCGACGAATGGGCAACATCCTCCACTAGTAGTGTTTGTTTCATTTACATCTCCACGGCCTTTTTCCTTTAAACTGTGCTATAGGCTTCCACATGGTCGATGTGGGATTATATCCCAACACCACCAGCCATTAATATCATCTAGCACCAGCATAATCAACTTTCCAACACAAAAAATTTAAATCTTTGGAGACTGTAGCTTTTGCTCCAATGACGACCCATTTTGCAGCTACCTGCAAGTGGTTTCACAGCACCGACTATTAGATTTTGGCATCTGCACAATGCCTTTCTAGCCCCCCGCTCTATTTGGTACTAAAGTGACACACAGTCACTCCATAGTGCTACACCAGTGAATCTTGTTGTGCCACATGTAAAGACGCACATATAACAAATCTTGCCTGCTACATGTCACCTTGACACGTAGCCCCATCAACACCTCCAAACTACCACTTCTACCATGTGGAATCCAGACTTTTTTTCTATTACGTAGGATCTAATGTAGGTAGACATGTCATCATAGCTGTCCTATGCCATGTTATCATTTGTATGATGCCACATGTATAGTCTATACTATATAGATTGCCCAATCACGCTACTACGTCAGCCTAGCCATTGATTTTTTGTTAACGTCATCAATTCATGGGAAAAAGTTTAACAGTCATCTGACCGTCATTTCTAGGAAATTTTGAACTTTTGTGATATTCATTCGATCATCAAATTTAAGATAGCAATTTTCCTGCCAGACCCTTCTTCAAATTGCTTTTTGATCTGGTAGCCTAATTTTGTGAGCCCATAACTCAAATAATTTTGTGAGCCCATAACTTAGACATTTAGACTCCAATTTAGGTACAATTTCCTAAACTTTCTAATGGTGGTTTTCTTTTCTAGTTTTGGTGCAAGGATTTTTCAAAAATTGCATTTTTTGGAGACTTTACCTGCTTAATCCTGCATTTTGCAAATTCAAATGCTCTGTACAAGCTCATCTGGTCAATTTTTCAAGTTCTATTTTTTTTGAAAGTGCATTTTTTTTGTCTACTTTCTAAATCTATAGTTAGATTCTAGGGTTTGATGGACAAAATTCTCACTTTCAAAACTAGGGCTCTTTCTGCATTGTAAAGCTTTGACTTTTTTAAGAATTGTTGTACATCTAAGCTCCAGTGCTTAATGAAATATTTGGGCCTCAAAAGGTAGTTCTAAAAGCAAAATTAGAAAGTCCACTTTGTTCATTTTGACAAGTGGTCTATTGTACACACACTACTTATAAAGTGCCAAAAGCATCTTTTTTTTTGGGGGGGGTGTGTGATGTGTTCTTGTGTCTCTCTTTTGTGCTCTTTTCATTTTCTACATCATGAATTCATTTAAATGTCTACCTCTAACTTCACATAATTATTATATATGGAAAGATATTGCATGGAGTAGATTAATGGAAAAAGGTTATAGTCTTTATGTTGAAGGTACAATTACCAAACCTACTAAAGCTAAAGAACTCATTGAATGGAAAAAGCAAGACTAACAAGCTTTATTATGGTCAACTCAAGGTTCTACGATCTTATGATCATCAACCTATCTTAACATTATGCCTCCTTTGAAGTTTCTTTATGATCTTATGATCACCATGATGCTACAACAAACCTTTTTCTTCTTACCTTTGGAAGACCTCTTCAGTTGCACCTACAATATTACAACAACCACATATCATTCTCCAAAAATTTCTTCACACTATCCATTTTAGTTGATAAATCAACTTGTCTCAGTTCTATAGCACTAGATATCTTATCCATGACCTTAGTGTGAAATTTCTTCTCAAAACATTCCAATAATTTTTCATTTGTCTCTATATCATAATCTTTAATCTTATCAACTATATGTACAAGTTTCTCTAACATAGGCTTATTGGACAATGATTCTAAAATATCAAAAGCATTAATGAAAATATATTTTATTTCATGCAAAACCTTTTTTTGTTTGTGCTCTCTTCTAAGCTTCTCTTGCTTTGACTTCCTCCATAGGCCCTCTTGTAGTATCTCCATCTCTTCCAATGTGATTATTGTTGGATTGAACTATGGTATAACAATCACCTCATCTAAAGTCACATCCTCCAGTGATGTAGTTTTAGCACTCTTTGGTGTGCTTGCACTCGGCACTAATATTTACAATGGTATGGCCTAAGTACTCTATGTCTGAAGAGTTTGGCTTCTGAGAGGAGTTGAAATGACTAGTAAAGTGACCAGTGTCTAAATTTTTTCTTGCTACTCAATCTCAATAGTCATATTGTCCTCTTTTTCTTTATCATCCTCTTTCTAATCTTCAATATTCTTTGGTGAGGTGGGTATAGGATTGGATTCCTTACCATTATTCTCTTCATTTCCTTCCTTGTCAATTACCACAATTTCTAGTATACTTGAGCTTTGTAGACAAGGAATTGATATAGCCAATGTATTTTCCTCTTTCTCTTTCATCTCAATGGAAAATATCATCATCAAAGATGGTGCATTATTAAGCTCATCTTTCCTCTCCAAAACCTTATCCTGTGATATTGTTTGTTCATTTGACTCTTTCTCCTTTCAATTTGAAAGGGGGGCACAATAGATGTATCTTTTTGTTGTGTCTTATTGGATGCCTTTGCAAGTTCATTAATCCTCACTAATATAGGATTTTTGCATGGTATAGTTGTATTGGTGGATTCTTGCTGCAATTTCATTATATCATCATCACTAAGTGGATTTGCATTCTGTGTAGAATTATCTAGGATGTCCTCTATAGTCATAGAGTCATGTTGACCCTCTTTCTCTCCTTGTGGAGTACTGATGTTAGAAAAATTAACATTTGTGTCCTATTGTATGTCATCCTCTGTTTCATCCTTAGTTGGTTCTTCCTTATCCTCCACAAATTTTGTTATCTCTCCTTTCTCTTCCATTGTATTCTCTTTCTCTTCTACAACTTTTGTATTCAACCCATAAATTATTTTCCAAAGTAGTGTGCTTTGGGTTACCACCTCTTCAATTTTCTTCTTTGGAATGTGAAAAGCTTTGTTTCTTGTCTAGAATAGGCATAACTAGAGCTAGAGTTGTCTCTATTATCTTCCTTTTAGTCTACATGTTAAATTTCCATTTTTGCTCAACAATCTCATATAAACTTTTAGGAATAGAGTTAGCAATATCTAAAGGAGTTTTCTTAAAAGTAGCCATCATGTCATAAATATCTTCTTCAACATTATTCTAGTCTCCTTTATCTAGCTTATCAAAATAAATGTGTGTAAATATAGATAAATATGCACTATTCATAACATTCTTACATAGATTGACAATATTAGATGAAGGATTGTGGCTTACCACTTTGAATTGACTGATGTCATCTAATTTAGTCTCCTCATCATTTAATTCCTCCTTTGTCTTATACTTCCTTTTTAGTTTTTTAGTAGGCATGCTCAGCTCTGTTGTGTCATCCTTCCTTTTACCTTCAGCAGATTGTGCTTCCTTGGCTTGTACAATGGCAGCCCTTATGCTTGACCTTGTCAAAGGTGTAGTTGGCTTCTATTCTATTTTCCTTGTTTCCTTCTTAGGTTTTTGCACTATATTTTGTGTCTTCCTCTTCTTTCTAGTTTCCTTAGCCTCTTCCTCAAGATCCTCTTCATCATCTAATGCTTGATCTTCACCTTGGCCTTATGTAATCTACAAAGGTCCTTAACCTCCTTCTTCTTCTTCTTTACAAAACTTCTCTTTTAGTTTCTTCACCATTTTGTTTCTCTTTTTTATAATGGTAGCAGTTTGTAAGTTTATGGAAATCCTTGACTTAGCTTCTTCACAGTTTCCAAATGATGTAGAATCCTTGTCTATCTCTTTTACCAATAGTACAGTGATGGTTGCAAATGCTTCATCAGAATTCACCTCATAAGGTAAGTGTCTCAGCCATCTAACCCTTGGAATAACTGCCTAAACATAAGTATAGTCAACATCTAATAGGAAAAAAGTATCACTGTAATGTTGTTCCACTAGAGACACAAGAATTATTGATCTCTACTTCATAGACTTCTTTAAGTCTTCAAAATAGCTGGTCATTACTAAATAAATATTTTCACCTAATTGCTCAATGTACTCTCCTATCTACTAGGTAATTGACTTGTTGGTCTTCCAAACTACCTTGCCAATTATAGAAAATGTATTCTGGACATAGAAGGATATGTAGATAATGAGTGAGCCAAACTTACATTGAGAACCGTTTGTCTTTCTGATAGCTTCTATTTTTTCTAACAATAGTTGAAGCTGTAGCTCAGCTAGGTCATAGTTGTGATATTTCTTGACAATTTTGTAATGTAGGTCCACAACACCACATTGTACATTTTTGAGTCTACTAGATTGATAAAATCTATGTGTTGTCACACACACTAAAAATGCAATTATAGAGTCTATCATATTATCAATTGACATACCCTCTTGTTCCATACTACTCTAGTATTCTTCTAAATAGCTTCCTTTGTATCACTCATCATGGTCTTGTGTCTATCTAGGGTAGGATACCATGTTACCCTATGAATAATTCTTTTGTTAATTATGACAAGATCATCCTCTAACCATAGTTTATTATCATGAGTTGTGCTTAGCACTATCTTTATCCATTTTGTCTTGAACATTTGAGGGAAATCTAGGGCACGTGTTAACCCTTTGTGATCTACAATCTTTTTCTCCTCCTTCAAGACTTTTTTTTCACATAACCTCTGGTAGGTATCCCTAATATCTAGGTCTCCAACTTCACCTATTTTTCATATATAGCAACAATGTACATCATGAATCATCAAAACCTTCACTAGGATAGTTGATAAAGCACTTGACTAGTCTCCCTTATATTGGCTCAAAATTTGGAAGGTTCATTTGCATCATTACTTATCAACTGAACATTCATAACCTCTTTTCCTTCCCTTCTATCTATTTTCAAAGAGCTCACTACCATTTTCGCTACTTAGGGTTTGCAAATTTGAAACAATGTAACTCAACACTAGTGAAATACCTTTTGAATTGATGGAATAGTATCGTGTTTTAGTAGAATCTTGTTTGTAGTCACTGAAATCCTCTTCGCAATTCTCCTTTAGGATCTTTGATTGCTTGGTAAGTGAAAATGACTCAAAAATTGATTATATAACCTTGAAAACCTTACATTTAATTCTTAGTGCAAATACAGTTGTAAGATCAATTGCTATAGGATTTTTAATGTGCTCATCTATCATAGCAAACTTGGAAACCACTATAATACATTCATGACTTGGCAAAAACATAGAAAATATCATAATGATAGATTGTCTCAACCTTCTAATTACTTCATTGCATCTAGATTTATGCTGATAAAACCTTTTCATTCCTTGGATACTTGGAACTAATGCAAAATATATAATTTAAAATGTCAGTTCCACACATACCATTGATTTCCTAGTTGGGGGTGATGTGATCACCTAATCCATTGGATAAAGTGACATCATCTTGGCTTGAAGTGTTGCAATCTTCCTTGTTTCTCCATGTCTTGTTCATTTGCATATTTACCTTTTTAGTGTCTACCTTTTCTTTACCTTTGTTGAATTCATTACTCAGTGTAGGTGATCTAGTTGGATAGTTTTTGCTTACATGAACAATCTTAAGACAACTAAAGCATACAATATCATTCAACCACCTATTGTAATTACCTCTAAAGTGTGTTCTTATGTAATTTTCAGGAATATGACCATACTATTCACAATAGTGATAACTAAGCCTTGTATTCTAATCCCAATTGTAAGAGTTTCCTTGATGATGTACCTTTGTTTGCTTGTTTGATGTCCACTTAGGTTTAGATCTACATTCATATGCCTTTGGTCCATACTTCTAAAAATTGTAGCAGTATCCTTCAAATCTTTGAGTTTTGATGGTCTTGGTCTTGTTCATGTGCCTGATGTCCTTGGTTCTTGTAGTTATAATAGTGTCTGTTGTATTTTTGCTTAGGGTTTTGATTACTAGTGTTTCTCATGCAAAAAAATTTTGTGTGACCTAATTTTATACAATGATGAAAAGTGGGTTTATTTATCTTTCCTTTAGTACTCCTTTTCTCACCACTTTTAGATTATTCTCCTTCCTTAGTAGTAGAATATCCCAATCTAGCAGTATCACTATTTTTTCTTGATGTGTTCATCAATTTTTTTAAGTTCTTTGTGGCTTTACTAGGCTTATTCATCCTTTTAATGAATTCCTTCTCTTTTTCAATTCATTCTACAATAGGTCATTTTGTGATTTCAAAGTTGTAATCTCAATGTCTTTCCTATTCAGTTCTTGATTTGCAATCATCAATTGATTCATCATGTCCAGTTGAATGTTTGCAAGTTTTTGCACATCTAATGATGTATCCTTAAGTCTATTTTCCAGTAATCTTTTCTCTTCTTCAATCATGACTTTATCTTCCTCAACTTTCTTTTTTAGTTTAGATATCTCACATAGCATTACTGATTGAGCTTCATGTTCCCTTTTTAGATTCATGACTTCTTCATTTAGGACATTTTTCTTTTCCATCATATCTGTAATAGCTTCATCAAATTATTTGGAGTTCTTGTCTTCAAATAATATTATAGTGTCTTCTTCTTGATATTGTGTTCATTTTGTTGAATGGCCAGATCCTTTCTTCTCTTTAATGATTTCTACAATTGATCTCTTTCTTCCTTAAACTAATGTAGGGCAAGCTGTATTTCAATCTTTTGGTTCTCAATAGTCTTTTCCAATTTTTAAACTTCCATATTCAAGATCTTACCTCTCAAGCTATCAAAATTTTCTTTTAAGAGAACTTATCTCTTATACCAATTGTTGGAAATAACAATGGGAAAGTAAGTTTTGAGAGGGGGGTGAATCAATACTTAAACCTTTTACCACTAAAATATTTCACCATAACCCATCTCAATAACTTAACATGTAAACTAAAATATGTAAGCATGCATTGCCTCCATAGCATAAAGTAAATCAACACATAACACAAAATATTTTAGTTACCCATAAACCCTCCAAGGAGAAGGTAAAATTGGGGTGGGAATGACACTCACAAATCTTCACTACTACAGAAATAAAGTGTGGTCAATTATGGCTACAAAGTTTTGATCATAAACTATGATCTACCCTATGAGAGTTCTACCCTATTAAAGGCTTACAAAGGTTGTTAGGTATCACCTTGACTAAAGGATTTAAACTCAAAATTAAGTAAGCACTATGGTAGGTGATTTACAAAAGCTTGTTAAGACTACTCTGTTAAGATATTTTACCTATATCACCTATCAAAATGATTCAATACCTGATCCTTCAAGTAGCACATATCTACTAGATATCATATCTCCTCTTTTTAGTTTATATCTTGATCATTCTGATCTAATGTATCTTCTTTGACCTTTCACTTCTTGTCTTCACAACTAATATGTTCTCCTTAACTAATTATTCTCTACTATTCATTCAATTATCCATCTTCTCCATGCTTTTTTTGCACAAGATACTCTCCTTTATATCCTCCTTCACACATGTACTCCCCCTTAGGGTTTACCTCTTTAAATAGGTATCATGGAGATGATATTAGGTTAGAATCAATGACTCTGGTTGATTTCTATTGCCACCTAATGCTTCCATTTTTTTAATTGGCTACATGTATTGCATAGGGATGTGTAATATAACTCCATCCTTATCTCTTAATATCAAAAATTAAAGTTCATATCAGCCAAAAATGGTTTATATAGGAGTTTTTGCCATTACAAACACCTATGTCATTGACTAGTTACTCAACATCAATAGGCTTCTGATGCTCGGCCTTCATTGTGTTCTTGTGCTATTTACTCATCTCCTAAATCACTCGGCATGCTCTAACTGTTCAGCATACACTATATTCTTGGCACATGAGTGACTCGATACATACTAACTGCTTGGAACCTACTAGTGCGTGGCACTAACTGTCATATCACTTGACATATATTATTTAGAGACTTGTGCTCGACATGCTTTGATCACTTAGCTCACACTATACTTATATTGCTTTGTTCACTTGGAATGCACTATGCACTTGGCCTAAATAGTAGCTCAATCATAGTGATCACCAACTAACTATTTTAGATGATGACTAAGTGTTTTGTCACTACTTTTTCAAAACCATAATGAGATTAACAAGTTCTATTGATATAGAAATTTTCTCAATTCTTTTTTATTTTCATCTTATTGTGCTAGAAGTACCACAAGTGATGTGGAAGTTGCTAATATATACAAGATCATTGACTTCCCCTAAATGGTTAAATTAAGCTCATTTCACAATCTTTATTCCATTTACAGGTCACTCCTTTATGTAGTGTTTTGGTGAATGGTTGTACTTTGTCCACTAGTTGTGATATGAACCTTCTAATGGATTGTATTATATCCCTCTCATTTGACTAATGTTTAAAGGTGGTTTCATGTTCATTATTTCTTTTACCTTTTTAGAATCTACTTCAATGCCTTTAGTTAATACAATTTAGCCCAATAGGTTTTTGGATGTGATTTCAAATGCAAAATTATTTGGGTTCAATCATAGTCATAATTTTTATATTTGATCTAAGGTCATACTCAAATATGCTAGATGTTTTTTCATTTCCATAGACTTAGCTGGGTATCATCAACATAGTCCTTTGGGGTCTTATGTATCATACCATGAAAGATAGTCATCATGGGACACTGATACATTTCTTCTTTATTATTTAGACCAAAGGACATAAAATTCCAAAAAAATGTCCCCTAAGCATAGGTAGAAGCTATTTTATCTTGATCTTCTAGTGTTATTTTTATCTAATTATATCTAGAGAATCTATCCAATAGTGAGTACATTTCATATATAGTAGTCATGTCCACTATCATTTCTATATTAGGAAGAGAAAAATCATCTTTAAGATACACCTTGTTTACATATCAAAAAATTGTGCACACCCTTATTGATTTGTCAAGTTTAGACACAAGCACAATATTGGAGATCCATTCAACATAGTTAATCACTCTAATGAGTCCTTCCTTCACTAACTTCTCCAATTCATCTTGTTGATCTCAAATTGGTTTTGACAAGTAAGTGTCAACACACTTAAGCCATTTACTTAGTTCATGCCAAACTAGTAATACACGCTACGCACAACATATAAATGTTAGACCATGCCAAGTTGCAATGAGTTTTGAGTCAATCATGTGCCGAGTCACTCGAGTGTCGAGTAGATAGACTATGCCAAGTGATTCAAGTGTCAAGTAAATAGTGGATCCTAATTCAGAAGTAGAAATATAATGTATGTCAAGCTTTAGAGAGTTCATATGCCGAGTGACAAAGTTTTGAGATTTTTTTTTGTAATGGCACAAACAACTATGTAAACCATTCTCAAATTGACTTAAGGATAGATCTCAATCTTTTGGAGATAAGGACGAATCTATATGTAGATTCCCTATTCAATTACATGTAGAAAATTAGAAAATGGGAAGGTTTAAGTGGAAAATTGATAAATCTTAGCTGTAGATTCATAGCTAACCCTAAGCCACTAAAGTCTTCTTAAGGAGGATGAAGCCCTCAATTCTAAATGATGAAGAGAACAATATACAAGGGATGAATAATCGAATATAGTTTGCAGAGCATTCAAGGTGACTTAGCAGTAAGAGTGAATTGTAGAATTATTTAAGTGAAGAACAAAGGATAGAGAAGGATACAACATTGATACATTAAATCATGAAGGATCAATTAGAGATTGTGCAAAGGTGATCTATTATCAGGCAAGAAAGTGCCAATCGTAGGATCTATGCTAAGACATTTTAATAAGTGATTTCAATTAAATTTCTTAATAGAGTAGTCCTAATAGGCTATATGAAATCCTTTAATAGGGTTCTTACTTAATTGTAGGTTGAAGTCCTCTAACAAGGCACACTTCTAATAGGGTGTTGAAATCCTCTAACAAGGTAAGACTTAACAATCTTTCTAAGCCTTTAATAGGGTAGGCCTTTCATAGGGCAGATCATGGTGAAATTTTTATAGGTCCAAGTTTAAAATCCTAATTCACGCCCCCCCCCCCCCCCCCACCCCTTCTCAAAAATTTACTCTCTTCCCACTTGTAATTCCAACAATTGGTGTCAGATCCTAGTTCTCTAAAAGAGAAGCTTTACAACTTAGAGGAAAGATCTTGAAATGGAATTTTACAAGTTGTGAAAGACTATTGAGAACTAGGAGATTGAAATACATCTCATATTACATCAATTGAATGAAGCAAGAGAGAAACTAAAGAAATCCTTGAAGAGAAGGAAAGAGATTGCTATTGCAGAGAATGACACACAATACAAAGAGATAGACACCACCAAGCTATTTGGAGATGGTAACTCTAGTGAATTTGATGTAGAAATTGCAAACCTAATGAAAAATAACAAAATATAAGCTAAGGAAGTTAGAAATCTCAAGATAGAGAAACAATCACAAGAAATACTACTATCTGAGGTAACTAATCAAAAGAAGAAAGTCATGGAAGACAAAGCCATGATTGAAGAAGATAAAAGAATTCTAGCAAATAGATTGGAAGAAAAGTTAACAAAACTAACCAAGATATCCAACATGAAATTAGATACTCTAGGTGAAATGATGAATGCTAACTATGAACTAAATGTCAAGGACATTGAAATAACCACATTGAAGTTGCAGAATGAACAATTGTAGACTGGCCTAAAAAGAGAAAAGGAATTTGTTGAAAGTCTCAACAAGCCAAATGAAGCCATCAAATACTTTGAGCAATTACCAAGATCCCCTAGATCCAACAAAGACACATAAGGATTAGACTACACAAGCACTAAAGAAGGAGAATCATCCAAAGTCACTAAAGAAAGGAACAACAAAGCTAAGAACTCTAAACCTACTTGTCATAATTGTGGTAAGAAAGGACATATTTCTAATGTGTGAAGGGGCAACAATAAAAATCAGAATGTCAAGCCTAAGAACATGACTCATTATCATATGTGCAACAAGCAAGGTCATCAGGCACATGAATGCAAAACCAGGACCATGCATAAACAAAGATTTGAAGGATATTGCTACAATTATTAGAAATATGGACATAGAGCCTTTGAATGCAGATCCAAATCTATATAGTCATCAAATAAACTAGCAAAGATAAGAAGCTATGGAAACCTTTATAATTGGGATTACAATACAATATATAGATATCACTATTGTCAAGAATATGGACATGTTCCTGATAATTGTATTAGAACACATTGCAATGGTAACTACAAAAGATGGTTGAGTCAAACTAAATGTTTTAGCTATTTGAAGACGGGTCAAATTATTAAGCATTGTCTAACTAGGTCAAAGGCACCAAGTTGTGAATTTGATAAAGGAAAAGGAAACACAGAAGTTGAACACATCAAAGATGAGATGAACAAGACATGGAAAAAGAAAGATGCTTGCAGCACATCAAATGCATAAGGGATCACTTCACCCAATGGGTCAGGTGATCACACCTCATCAAATTGAACAAACAAGAGGTATGTGGGACTAATATTCAAGTGCAATATCATACATCAGTTCCAAAGGGAGATAGTACTGAAAAGATTACATTAGCATGAATAAATATGCAAGATGTTGTAAATTCAAGTTAAATCTTTAAAGTTTTCATGTTGTTGTCAAGCATGAAATGTTTTCTATGTATGCCAAGTGGAGTGGTAGTTGATGTCAAATTGCCAACCTAGCTAGTTGATTTTGAGTCTATAGTAGCTACCAGGTGATGATAATATCAATGGATGCTGAATGATTTTGAAAATGGTTGATGATGAGCTTATAGTTGTATAAGCACTAAGCATTAAATGCAAGGTTTTCAAAGGATGTATGATCGATTTCACTCATTATTCATCATTTCAAATTTGAGCAAGAGAAAGTGGAGTGAAATTTGATTCCAAAACTTGTTTATGGCATCTACAAAGAATTTGACAATGATCTTACACTAGTTCTTTGGATTTCACAAGGTATTTATCACAAGCCGAGCTACACAACTTCACTTTGCATAAACCCTAGTTTGACAAATGGCATCCAACTCAAAGAATGTAGAAGGGAAAGAGGTTTTAAATGTTTAGCTTATCAGTAATGAAGTTAAACAACCTATATTTAAGGTCATTCCTTACATAGCTTACAAACAAGATCCTTCTAGCATTTTATCCATGATCCTACCAAATTTTATAATGGTCCAAGATGTAAGAAGATGTTATAATTAAAAAATTGGTAGCATTGGGGAATTATAAATTAAAGTAACATATGATAGGCTATGTGAAAATGGTGTTCTAAAAGAAGATTATAAAATAGTTGAGAAGAAGGGTTTGACGCGTGCCCTAGATTTTCCTAGTGTATTTAAAATTGAATGGATTAGAATCATTTTGAGTTGAATACATGATGGATCTTTATGGATGGAGGTTGGACCAATTAAGATTACCAAGAGAATAATTCATAGGGTTACTGGCTACCCAACCCTAGATTAGCCCAAGACTCTGAGTAGTCATTCTAAAGAAGTAATACAGAAAAGCACTAGAGCAAAATGGAGTAAAAGAGGTATGGCAGTAGATATTGTTACTAATCCATTTTTGAACTTTGTTGCTAGGGTAATTTATCATAAATGTTATCAATCTAGTAGATTGAATAGTGTACCCTATATTGTTGTGGATGTTGGCTACAAAATTGTGAAGAAAGATCATACTTATGATCTAGTCAAGCTTCAACTACAACAACTGATGGAAAATCTTGGAGCAATCAGAAAGACCAAGAGTGCTCAATATAAATTTGGTTCAATACTTGTATGTATACTCTTTTATGTTCAAAATACATTTCCTTCCTTTGGTACTATCAGTTGGAAAACAAATAGGTAAAAAGAAGTGCAAATTAATGAGTTTATTGAATAGATGGGAGAAAATTTTGAATCATTAATGACAATTTATTTTGAAGATTTTAAGAAATCAATGAAGGAAAGAATGAGGATACCTATTTCATTGGTTGAGAAACATTATAATGATATATGCTTTCTAGTTGATGTTGATTACACCTGTATACAGGCTACCACACTAAGGGTCAGATGGTTAAGGCCACTCGGGTATGAAATCAATGTTGATGAAGCTTCAGTAGCCATCACTACACTCCTAGTAGAGGAAATTGACAAGACTACTAAAATCTTTGGGAATTATGATATGATGAAATCAAAGATTGAAATGACATTGAAAATTGCCTCTACACTTAAGAAGAAAGATAAGCTAGTAAAGAAGCTAAAGGCTAAATTTGGTGAGGGTGTAGATGAGGAAGAAGAGGAAGGAGATGAAGATGATGAAGAGGAAGAATATGAACAAACTCAAGAACCTCTTGCATTGACTCAAGGCATGGGAGAGGATAAGGAAGAGGAAAAAATAGAAGGTGTCAAGGGAGAAGAAGTTGAGGAAGCACCCACACATGTTGAGCCAAAGAAGAGAAAGGCTAAGACATAGCCAATTGCTAAGTCAAATAAAACTATTAAACCAAGCCCAGCCAAGCCAACAACACCCACCACCAGAGCAAGCACACAAGCCACAATACAGAAAGCCAAGCAGAAATCCAAGCAAATAGAGCAAGGTGGCCAAGTGTAAAAAGAAATAGAGAAGAAAATATGTTGCATAGCCTGATTCAGATGAAGAAAGGACTAAATCAAATGATATAAGCCAATTCAAAGTGGTAAGTCACAAACCACTCTCTGATATTGAAACCTTATGTGAAAATGTCAAGAATGATATAGATTTATCTAGTTTTAGACATGCGAATTCTGATGATTATGGCAAATAGGAGAAAAAGCTAGTAGAAGAATCCCTATATGAAATGATGTCTAAATTTAAGACAATGCCATTAGAATTTTCCAACTCAGTATCCAAGAAACTATATGACTTAGTTGAGCAAAAATGGCATTATTGTTTAAATTTGGAAAAACAAATAAGGAAAACCACTTTGGCCCAAGTAATGCTAGAACTGACAAAAAGGTAGATTGCTAAGTCTACTAATAAATATGGAGTTAGGTTTATACCTAAATATAGAGCCTTTAACATACTTCAAAATAATATTGAAGATGTGGTCAAGAAATCTACCCGAATATGGAAACTTATCTATGGGTTGACCACTATAAAACAAGGAGAAGTTGACCCTTTTGAGGGTAAAGATGATGATAAGAATGAATATGACAAGGATGATGATGAAAAACATAAAAATGTTGATAAGAAAGATGATATAATGGGGGAGGAAACTGAAAAACAAATTGATGACAAGGCAACAACTGAAAAATAGAAAGATGAACAAAGTGTGCAAGACACATAAGTACCAAGTGTCAATCCCCCACATGACATAATCAAGTCTACTAAAACCATTACTGTAAAGGATTTCTCTGATCTTTCAACTTAGAACATCAATCCCTTGACTGCATAAGACTTGAAGAAGATACTAGACCAATCTACACTGCAAGCCAAGCTATATGAAAATCCAATTTTTGTTAATATAGATGAACTCCAAAAGGTAGTAATTGATGTCACAAGGGACAAGGTGAATACATAAGAACCACCTTTTGTCATCCCTTTAGTTACTCAAGTACAACCTTTGACTCAATTGATAGTAGATACATCTACTAAGGTTGATACATTTATTAAACTTCACATAGTTGAGCAGAGGTAGACTGCAAAAGAAGAAAAAGACATTACTACTAGACAACAAGAAGTAGAA
The DNA here is from genome assembly GCA_028749045.1 of Cupressus sempervirens. Lineage (NCBI taxonomy): Eukaryota > Viridiplantae > Streptophyta > Pinopsida > Cupressales > Cupressaceae > Cupressus > Cupressus sempervirens. The sequence continues at coordinate 264,422,694 of CM053791.1, read as the reverse complement.
TAGATAGATTCATCTATACCTAACACACAAGGACAAGGTGTTATTCAAGGCATTGTGATAAACAAGAGAAAATCTAAAGAACATAAGAAAACACCCAAGGTAAAGGAGCAAGAAGCCATCCAAGCATTGGTAACTCTACCAACATCTAGCACTTCTCCTATAAAAGTTCTTCAGAAGCTGAGCCCAAAAGCTATACCATTGCAAATCTCAATGCTAGGCTCTAGCTCTTCAAAAGTTGAAAAGGTAACTCACTATGGAGATATTGTTCTTGATGAAGAGATTGTTATTCCAAAGTTTGATTATGATACAATGGCATTAGATCAAATAGGCATTTTGCAACAAACCTTAGAGAAGAAAAAGCATCAAGAAATTCTTAGGAGAGAATACAAGTAGAAGCAAGCACTTCAAGACATTAAAGACATCTTTTTGGATGCATTTAGTCTACCATCTCTTAAAGATACCAAGCCACTACTAGAACAATTGTCAAATATAGTGGAAAAGGTCAATAATGAAGACAATAATACTAATTCTAAACTCTTAGAATGGTTTGAAAAGAAATTTCAAAGCAAGGTAAATGAAAAGATATCTAGTGATATAGCACTCACTCATGTCACACTGGCAACAAAGGTTGAGGATGTGAAGAAGGTACTTGAGAATATATTCTTAATGTACACCAAATTGTGTGACCCTACACTCTTCACCCAATAGACCAAACATCATATCTTGAGCTTGGAGAGAAATCTTAACATATCAGGTACAAGGTTACCTCAAAACCCTGCTCAGAGTGAGAAGCATTTTCATACATTGCTTCAATCACAAAGTCAATTAGTTGTGTTAATAGTAGAAGACGCTAGCATAAGAGCCAAATTTACATGTATACAAGTGTCCCTCACCCCACACATGGAAATATTGCACAAGTAACTAGGTTATGGAGAAACTCTATTGAAGAAAGACCCCAATATTTCTACTATAGATGGCCTACTACACCTTTCTGCCGAGCTTACTATACAAATCAAGTCATTGCATGTTGCATGTGACAACTAGGATGTAGCTCTTAAAATCATAATAGAATTCCATAAATCCTTTTTGGAAAAACACAGTATATGTGTATAGCCCATTTGACATAAGTGTCAAAAAAGGGGGAGAGATAAAGCAAGAAGCAGAGAATAAAGAAAAGGGGGAGCTAGAAATAGAGAAATATAGAAATGGAGTATGAACAAAGGGGGAGAAATGAATAAGGGAAAGGAAGACAATAAAATAAGGTTATATCATTGAGGTGATATACATATACATTTTTGGAGACACATTTTTGAGGAAAATAGTAAACAAACACACATATCAACTATGACAGAGAATATGAGATGAAAGAGTATTAGATACAGTGTATTGAAGTCAAAGAGAAGCATAGATTATGGATACAAAATAGATACATTAACTCAAATGGAGTTGTCAATTTTGAGGTATATAGGTTATTGCAAAATTTTGAAATTTTGAAGTTTTGTATATAAGTTGAGTCATGGATATGTTATGCTCGAGAAGTTAAGTAGAATATTGTATATATAAGTGTTTTTGACACTCATGTCAAAGGTGGAGATTTTTTTATCTCAATTTGGTTTTGATAAGTGAGTGTCAACACACTTAAGCCATTTACTTAGTTCATGCCAAACTAATAATACATGATGAGCACAACATATAAATGTTAGACCATGCTGAGTTGCAATGAGTTCCGAATCACTTGAGTGCCAAGCAGATAGACCATGTTGAGTGATTCAAGTCTTGAGTAAATAGTGGATGCTAAGTAGTTCAAGTGTTGAGTCAAAAGTATAATGTATGCTAAGCATCAGCGACTTCATATGCCAAGTGACACGATTTGGACATATTTGTTTGTAATGGCACAAACAACTATGTAAACTATTTTCAAGCTGACTTAAGGATAGATCTTGATCTTTTGGAGGTAAGGATGAATATATATGTAGATTCCCTATGTAGTTACATGTAGCCAATCAAAAAATGGGAAGGTTTAAGAAAAAAAATTGGATGAATAGATTCATACCTAACCCTAATCCACTAGAGTCTTCTTAAGGAGGACGAAGTCCTAAATTTTGAATGATGAAGAGAATAGTATACAAGGGATGAATGATCAAATATAGTTTGTAGAGTATTCAAGGTGACTTAGTAGTAAGAGTGAATTTTAGAATCAGTTAAGTGAAGAATAGAGGATAGAGAAGGATATAGCATTGAAACATAAAATTATGAAGGATCAATTAGAGATTGTGTAGAGGTGATATGTTATCAGGCAAGCAAGTTCCAACCATAGGATCTATGTTGAGACATTTTAACAAGTGATTTCAGTTAAATCTCTTAAGTCCTAATAGGCTATATGAAATCCTTTAATAGGGTGCTTACTTAATTGTAAGTTGAAGTCCTCTAACTCGCCACACTTCTAATAGGTTGTTGAAGTCCTTTAACAAGGTGGGACTTTATAGTCTTTGTAAGCCTTTAACAGGGCAAGCCTTTCACAAGGAAAATCATTATTTATGGTCAAACCATTGTAACCTTAATTGGATACACTTTATTGTTGTAGTAGTGAAGATTTGTGGGTGTTATCCCCACTCCAGTTTTACCTTCTCACTTGGAGGGTTTCTGGGTAATCATATCTAGTGTTATGTGTGTGTGTTAGATTACATATTTACATGATTGATGCATATGCTTTATATTTTATTTCAATATATTAATGCATGTGATGTATGAATGGTGAAAATTTTATGGGTCCAAGTTTAAACTCCTAATTCACCCCCCTCACCCCAAAATTTTACTCTCTGCCCACTTGTAATTCCAACACATATTTGATCAATAATACCACATGAGAATGCATCTTCCTTAGCTTATATTTTGTAGGTTTTTCTTTAGATGCAATACATAAATGATCCATGATTAGATTAGGTTCAAGACTTGACATATCAAAATATGTCCATGAAAAATTAATCTTTTTTTCTTTAAAGAATGTTGTGAATCCTTCTTTTCTTCCTCTAATAGGGATTGAGATAAAGGTATGATATGTAGATTCTCTTTAGCTCCCATATTTACTAGTTTTGTTGGTTCTATCAATATTGGTGATTTCTCGTAGAAGTGGCTTGATAGAACATAAAATATCTCATCTTCATGCACCTCAATGAGGTTTTCACCTTTAAGTATGTCTTTTTTTTCTCCTTTTTTTTTATTCTAGCATTGCTCAAATGTGGTTTTCACCATCATAATGCTTATTCTTTTTTCTTCTATATTTTAAGACTAGGATATTTGATTCTTCCTTTGTCATATTCATGCTTGATTCATTGGTGGAAGACATTACAGTTTTGACAATGTTAAGGTAACAAGCTAAACCATAGTCAACTTGGAGCATAGGGACTTCAATGGATGTTTCACTAGATTTCTAATCAATTAGCATGAGGTGCATCAGGGGAAGTTAATTAGCTATTTCAAGATCATTCATGAAAAGATCATCAAAATAATTGACTAACAAGTTGAGACCTAAACGAAGCTCATCCAAAGGTGCTTTCAAAATCACTATAAAACCTAACATCATCATAGATGGACACATTAACATAAGTTGAATCAAACTCATTTGACCTAAAACTAGACTCTCATCCTCCTTTGAGTTGGTTTTGATATAGCTACAAACTATATCTTTATCATTTTCTCTAGTAGCCTCAGACAATGAATTGAAATCATATTCCTAAGAATCACTACTGGAGGAGGTAAGTTGAAGTACTCTTTTATAGTCATAGGTAACCATTCTCTTCTTTCATTATCTTCTTTATCTTGTTTAAATCCTTCCATTAGTTTTGTTTGACCTTATTCCCCTCTTTGAAAGTGTGGAGGCATATAGAGTTCTCCTTGAAATTCTAGATTAGTTTTTTGTATAGCCTATAGTTGTTTTTGATTTATCTGATGGATTGAGGTTGTTTCCTCAAAATAACCTTCCCCTTTAGTTGTACTCACTTATGGAGCTCTCTATGCATGAGAATGATGCATGTTAGATATGATTCTAAGAATATGATAAGAAAATGGATCTTCCTCATTTGAGCTCTCATTTTGTTTCTCAGGGACTTGTATGGATCTATTCCTTCCTAGATGAAATGGTGTCTTTCTAACACCTAGACCTATTTATCATTAGGCTTCTTGAATTTAGCTTTAATTGGGTCAAATAAGCCTTTTTTATTCTTTCCAATGGGACCTTTCCCTTTGTATCCCATTTTTCATTAGCTTATAACCTCTTATATATTTCTCAGACAATATTTCACAATGTTTTACCTCTTTGTCTTCATTTTCTCCTTTATATAACCAAGCCCAAACCACTTTATCCTCATCTTCATCTTCAAGAGATGAAATTGACTATATAAGGTACCATTATGAAAAAAAATAGAAACTTAGATGGTTTCATATCTTCAAAATGTCTACCATAATAACAAGGATATGGAGGGAGTGATGTTAATTGCAACATTGATTCTAGTTTGTACTCCCCAATTCCCATATCTTTTAATTTTAGAGACTTCTCAATGTCCTTAATTTTAGCAGCATGATTCTTAGTAGATTCCCTATTAAATGGGAAAAATATGTCAATAGATTGTTTTAGTTAATTGCAAGCATAACTAGAGTCAGCACGTACAAACACTTGTACTCCATTATAGGGAAACTATATACATTGATGGTAAATAAAAGGTACAACTTGAATTTCATGTATCTAGGTCCTTCCTAGTAGGATATTTTATGATAGTGTTATATCTAGAACCTCCAAAATTGCATCTCTCTCTATGGGTCCAACTCTGATAAGTACACAACAAGTCCTTTTGATGACCTCTCTTGCTTATCATAAGATTTGATAGTAATTTTCATATGAGGATCAATAGCATGTTAAAAAAGACCAAGTTGTGTCACTATCTTATAGGTACAAAAATTAAGTCCATCTCCTCCATCTATTAGTACATGTTTGATGCATGACTTATGGACCATGACCTCAATATGTAGTGCTTAATTATACGAGTGACTCCAAGATTTATCATATTCTTCTTTAGAAAATGATAGGTAATGTGGATAATAGATTGAAACTAATCCAAGTCTATGTCTTTAGGTATTCTTTCTTTAGTGAGGGATTTATCCAAGATTTCCATGTGTGCGGGTGAGATTTTCAATAGTTTAAAGATTTTGACTTGAGCATTGGTATGTTTAAGTTGTTCAAGAGCACTGTTCAATAACACTGTAACTAGTTCCATTAGATAAAGATTCTTTCTTTAAAGTCTTAGTTTTAGTCACATCCATTTTATTTTCTTTGGATTTTTGTTGATTAGTTGATGAAGGATCAACTCCCTTAAGAATAATCTTATCTCATGATCTGGTTATAACATTTGTTGATTTAGAATTGTTGTCTTCTTTTTCACAATGATTATGTTGCAATATTTTGTATCAAGTGGTTCTAACATCTTTATTACATTGTCATCATTGGAGTACATATAGTTCACTTTAGTGTTTCTCTTGGATTTGGATCCTTCCCCTTTATCATACTTTAGAAATGGTTTTTTGAAAGTTTTATGATCAATGTTTGCATTATGTCCATCAACAAACACGTCTCCATAATCTATGAGATCTTAGATGGTGTGTTTAAGTTTCAGGAAATTTCTCACTTTATGCCCTTTTTTTTGATGAAAATCACAATAGTCATTATCATTCCACCACTTTGGTTTCACTTCCAATTCATATGATTTTGAATTATCTAGAAAGTTGATGATGTTATTTTGCAATAAAGTTTTAAAAAATATTTGAAGAGCTTCTCTTAGGGGTGTGAAGTCACATTTAGGTCTTGGTACCCAAAGTCTATATTTGAATGTGTTTCTAGTAGTTTTAGATGTTGATGCATTCTTCTTAGTGGACTTTTTTGCTTTCATGTTACTCATCAAATTGAAAATAATTTTAGTTTCCTTAGGAGTCACCTTGTCTATTACTCCATCATTTACGACATCATGGCTCTTATTACATCACTTTTTTTTGTCTTTGCTCAAATTAGATCCTTTTTTAGTCTATTTGTACAATTATATCTCTCCCTTTTTAATCATGAAATCTTATATTCATACAATAGTTTTGATCATGTCATCAAATGAATTAGGTCCTTATAGTTGCAATTTATAGCTTAAATTGGGTATGATGTTGTTTATTAAGATGTCTACTCTCTCATCTTCAAGGATATTTTAGGAGTATCTAGAATATTCCCTCCTCCATCTCTAAAGTAAGGTTAGAAAATGTTCTCCCATTCTTTATTTGGTGTTGCAAAGATCCATCATGGTAACCAAATGTTTTAAATTGTGTGAATACTATTGTATGAATAGCTTTGCAATTTCATTAAAGGTTTTAATCTTGGTATGTAATTGTGAAAACCATTCCATTGCCTATCCATCTAAGCTCCATGGAAACAAGAACATAAAGTAAGTCTAATCATGCATGAACTCCATAGACAAGGAGCCAATCTCTCTCAAATGATCTTGGGTGTCAAATGTACCTAAGTACTTGACATATTTCAGTATTTCTACTCCTTTAGGGAAAGGAGACATGAACATGTTCTTGTCAAAAGGGAATGGATAAATGGTGTCCAAAGAGTATTTTACAATGGTTTTTCTTTCTCTTTTAGCATTTGTGTTTACATAGCTTGCACCTATTTTGTGAGAATAGACATAGGAGTTTCTTCCTCCTTAGTAATGATAGTTGCTATGTTAAAATGTTAGTTATTTTAGCTCCTTCAAGAGTTAGTTCAAGAAAATACTTTTCCTTCTCTTGTTTCACCAATATGTCCATAATTTTCTAGAATTCTTTGTCATTCTGATACTTCTTGATTTCTTTACAATCAATTTTAGGGTCACCTAAACCTCTTGGGATAGTGTTTTCATTTTGATCCCTAATGTTCCTTCGATGATCCTCATGTTCTTGGTTATTTTCATACATCCTTTCAATAGGTTGTTGTAATGATATATTAGTGTTAGTTCTAATTGGTGTATGTGGCTTGATCCTAGTGATAAATTTACGTTCAGGAGACAAGTTGTCAAAGATTTATTCTATAGATTTCTCTTGGAATAATGGGTAAAATCCTTTCTTAAATTTCTTAGAAAATGCTCATTTTACATAGGTACATTTATCATGTGATGAGGGACATGATGATATGTCACTAGATGATGAGAAAGTTAAAATCTAAGTAGGAAACTTACCCTCTTTAGATCTCTCAACACATAATTTTCTACATAATTGTCTATCTCTTCTAGTCTCTATAGGCATCAAGATGTTTAACAATAGCATGATAAGTTCAAATCAAGATTACCTTTCAATTTTTTTTCAGTTTTGCCTTAAGATAATAGTGGGGTGAAGCAAAACAAGGTACGAGTTGTCAAAGTAATGGGTAAATAGCCTAGATGATGACTCTTGCAACAATAATTATGATGACATAGTAGATAGCAATAGATGGATAAATGATATAAGACTAGTTTTCATGCAAGTTAGAATGTTTAACTAGGTTTACATTGATAATTTCATATCCAAATATGAATTATCAAAGATGCAAGATAACACAGATAGTTTCCATAGAGTGTTTTTATTAGATAGGGTGTAGTGCCTCTCCCATTTGATTTTTGTAATTCATCCCAATGGATGCAACCATGATGATCTTACCTTGTGAATGATCATGATTTGGGCCCATAAGTTGTCTATGCCCTTGGGGTGATTTCATTATGTTATTTTATCAACAAGATTAATTTATGCTTATGGCTGATTTTTTAGATTATGATGTAATTAATGGCTTCATTGAGGTTTGTGCTAGTGGTTTCCTAGATTGATATGGCATCACGATGTTGTTCCATTATTACCCTAATATGTGTGTAAAGATTGCACTGTGTATTATTTGTCTTGTTGCACTTGGCTAGGTTCTTGCAGCAGTGTTTACTCATGTGTTTGACCATGTTGATTTATATGATTATAGTGTCCTTTATGCTATTGGATAATTGTTATTACTTCCATTATTAAATATGTAAATAATTAGAAAATGAGTTATCCATATTAGATTCATGGAATCATGTGCTATGGCTATCTACCTTGTTCATTTTAGTAATTTATGCAAATGATTTATTTAAATGATTATTTAAATGAAACTAATTAGATACTTTAATTACATGATTTTGCACAATTATTGCTTTGGCTATTATTATTATGTTGGAAATTTTTTAGTGCTCCCCTTAGGATTCATGACAAGGGATTACTATAAGTTCAGTGGTTATATTGAACACTGAAAGATCAGTCTTTTGGTGCAATGGTAGCCCCATTCTAACAAGTGGCACTAAAGCTTGGCAACATGTTCAAATCCTCAAACCATTGAGTAATGTTGAGGGGGAGATTGTTGGAAAACTAATTAGTGCTCCCCTAGGGATTTGTAACAAGGGCTTAACCACCTTCTATGTACTATAAGTTGATTGGTTGTATCAGGCATTGAAAGATTGGTCTTTTGGTGCAATGGCAACCCCACTCTAACATATTAGGCATCTACACTTGATTATGTTTGTTTATTGCACATGACTTTTATCCCTAGTAGTGGCACATTCACTTAGTAATCATACCTTTCATGTTGATCCAATATCATCCATATATGGGTGATGTATCTTTATCTTTTTATTTTAACCCTTCGATAGTTGGTAAATCTAGATTCCTAATGCATTAAGTGGTTATACCTATGAGTGTATTTGTGCATTTAGGAATCTGCAGTTTTCACTAAAAATATTAATTAAATGTTGATTTAATGGGTTAGAGGGATTTTATTTAATTGTTTAACTTATTTTATTTATCAACTAACTTGGCATAGTTGAATTGCAATATAATTAGAGTTACCTAAATTTATTTGGGTTAAGAGAGGTAATTAGATTATTTTATTTTAATAATCTAATTTATGTCACTTTGTAATTGGCTAAAAGTGAGTTTATTCTCACTTCTCAGATTTTAATATAGGATTTTCGGAGCAATTTCTCGAAAAGCCCTTATGAGCTTTCTAGTGTTTTGTTCATTGGGTGAATTGTGCTCATAGGATCGCCATGAGAATAGGCTCGTTGGATTCAAAATAGGAAAGTCCTCCTTTGCCAAGTGTTTTATCAACTTTGGTGCCTTTGTTGTTTTTTGGTGTTAGTTCCCATTTCTTCCATTTTGGCTATGAGGCATGGCCTTTCTATTTTAATATTTCTCTTGTTTCAGCCTTTGTTTTTTATAGTAAATTGGTTGGAGGTTGAGAACTAGTGTACCCCTCCATTTTGGTATGCTAGTTCTACTTGGTTGGGTAAGTACAAACATTTAAATTTTTTTAGGATTTTAATTTGAAGTTTCATGCCATTATGCTAGTCATTTTTGTGTATGAGCTTGGAACTCAATTTTAAATTTTATTTTTGGGAGTTTACAAACCATTTCGATAATGGGTTTTAATTTAATCAATTTTTGACAATGTTGATTTTTGTCCAATTTTTATGTTGCCTCATTTTGCATGCCACCCAGTTTCCTTGGGTATTTATTGGCACTTGATTGGTTTCCAATATGACCATATTTTAAATTTATCATCATTGGGATTTGTGTGGAATCCATACCCCTATATTTAGGCTGATTGAGTGAGTTCATGATGCTTGGTGATTTGTTACCTTATTGGGATTCATGTTGAATTCATATTCCTAGATATAGGTTGGTTGAGTGAGCTTATTATGCTTGTATAATTGTTTCATTGTCTCATATCCAGCACTTGCATTGGTATTATGTGATTACATTCCTGAAGTTGGTTGTGCCCACACACAAGTTATGACAAGATCTTCTAAGACCCAACCTCTCAAATATAGGTCAGTTGAGGGATTTTTCATTTTGGGGTTGGGTTGGAAACTTTCATTTCCTAAAGGCACTCATCATTTGATGAGCATGGGTATGTAGGATAGATGTGTGGAGTGGCTTCTCTCATGTACCTTGACCCAAAAGTAGTCAACAAGGTAACTCAAAGAGGTTCTAATAAGTGATAATCAAAATTTATGAATGGGAAATAAACTTAGTGATAAGACACGTGAACACATGTACTTTCTTTGAGCATCCTAAGGGAGTTACTTTGAGGGTGTAGTGTTGGGCCTCCTACAGGAGTGTGTTACCACACCTAGGTGTTTGGCCTCCTGTGGGAGTGTGTTACCACACTAGGTATTGGGCCTCCTAGGGGGAGTACGTTATCATGCCACCTATAGCTTGGGCTTTCCAATGCCAAGAGAGTTACACTCCACTAGAGTCCCTACATAGTTATCCTATAGTGGGTCTAACTAGTGACCTGATGTACTACATTGTATTCATGAGCATATAGATATTGGTATCATATCCTTGATTGGTATGAGTTTTAGCCTTGGATGATTATCTTATGTGATTGTGGTTGAGTCATTATCTTCATCAATATGGCAGGAGTGGACCTTTGGGTACCATGTGACTAGGAGGCATAGCTACCTATACCATTGTTGGGGACTAGTGTATAGAGATGGTCTACTTCTTGTTTTAGGTTGATGTTGGATGTTCCTTTGGTACTTTGGTGAATATGGATTATGTTTACTAGAAATCTATGCTTTACTTTGGATGTATTTGTTATCATATTTAGATGATTTTTAGTATTTTTACTTGTTACATTCCCTTATCATGATGTTATATCTAATTTCTTGGATGGAGATTCTTATAACTTCTATAGATTAGTGATGTTATTGGTATACTAGCATGTTAGATATATTTTTTCATGTGATGTTTATTGATGGTTATTGGTAAGGTATATCTTATAACACAACACCAATTATCTTTTTGGAAAGTTGAGATTTCATGCTCAAGGGTATGGTTAGGGCCCTTGAGGTCTCATGATGCCATTATGGTAGGGAGGAAATGATCAATATTATTTTAGTTCATTTCATCTTATGCTTGTTCTTTACTTTCATTGTGATGTTGTTTATGTACATGATTTACTTTGAGGATGTTTTCTATCATGGATTAGTCTAGTATGATATTATGTGTGTTATGTTGATCCTCCCTACACTTATTGATGCTCTTGATTGTCTACTCCTCAGGTTTGGTGGTTTTGGTGCTCTTCAACATGGAGGTTTTATCTTTCCATGTTTTCCTTTAAGATTTTTAGGGTGGTTGTCCTTCTAATATTGCATGGGAGAGAAATTTCTCACGCAACAAAAGAAAATATCATCTAGCAAAAAAAATTCTCGTGTGAACCTATGTTGTCTTATGTGAGCCTAGAAGGACATCTTGCCTAGCTTGTGGGAAATATTTGCATAGGGGTCCATCTTCACTTGCACATGCTTTTAGGTTGTTTCATCACATGGAAAACATTGAGTATTTTAATACAGTTTGGGAAGATGTTATTTATACTTTTGGATATCCTTTTGGGAGTTCTTTCTTCCTAGATCTTGACATTTTTCTTATTGAACATTAAGGATGTTAATGTGATGACATCTCTTTGTTATGGTGTTTTAGCTTGGTAAATGAGCTTTTATAGATTAATCACTTAAGAAATTTTGATTTGGGTATTAAAATGAACTCTAGTCTTAATGTTAGATTATATCTTGAGATTAACCTTGTATGATTAATTCATGTAGATGGAATGAATGTGTGCTAGTAAGTGATGAATGCTTGGGGATCATTGTGTTGGTTGGTTAGTTAAGCCTCCCCTTGCAATTTATTTTATTTTTATTTTTGCATGTATCTATGCTTTATCAAAAAAAAAAAATGTTTTTCTTTGTTTATTCTTTTTTTCAAAGTATCTTCAAGCGAGGCATTACATAGCTAACCAAACTGGTAAATATTTTATCACTATTTTGTGATTTTCCTACAAACTCATACAAAAGAATTCTCTCCCAGATGACAAAATGCTAGACTCATATGAAAAAGTGCATGCTCATATGATAGAATACTAATCTCATACTATAATTTTCAAATTTTAATCAAAAAATTATAGTAAATGGGTGTTTTCTTGTACAAAAGTTAAGCAATTGCTAGATGACAATTAGGGGGTCACTAGATGACAAAAAGAGGACAATAGGTACTAAAATACAAACACATATGAAATTTCTTAGAAAATAGGAGGAAAAAATAGAAGACTTCTCAAATTTGAAAATTCTAAAAAATTTATGGGTAAACTGGGACAATGTAATGTTGTAATTTGGATTTCTAGATGTTTAGGATAGGTTTGACAATATACTAGTGAAAAATGATAGTATTCGCAAGAAATTCCACAAGAGACAAAGAAATATCATAGAATGAAAATATGGGGGGTCTAACTCAATTATTGATAGATAAATGTGTTTTTTCTAGATCATTTCCACAAGTAAAGATCATTGAAGATGCTTTAAGCACAAATCTACCCGAGGACAATTTGGCATAGTCTCCAAACCTTTTATCGCACTATCTTACAAATACTAAGATGTTGAGGGATGAGTGAACCTCACATTCAAATAAACACCATGCATTTTTGTGTATTATGGAATATATATACCGTGAGTGTAAAAAATCTACAAAGATTCTAGATAATCCACTAGATCCTTCCTGCACATAGATTATGAGACTTTCGGAGGTGTTCTGGATAGCTTATATCTTAAAGTTATTAATAATTATTATATTCATAAATACCTCTTGTGGTATCATAAGTGGGATGAAGGTATTTTTACAACCATACAAGCAGTCAAATATAAGGTGGTCTTGTAAACAAGGTTAAGAGTAATAACCCCCACATAAATATTAGTGCATTCTATCATATTTCACTGAAGTGCCTAAAAGTACAAGGATGTTGGCAGCCTCATAACTAAGTTTATAGCCCAAATTCCCCACATGTTAATTGGATTAAAATTGAATAAAATAAAATATGGTACCTAAGGCGTTAGTCTCAAGGGTGATTCTTGATTATAGTGGACCATATTAGCCAAGTTTGCTTGTTTCCACTTGGGTCATTCCCACAAGACTTTTTCACTCAATGGAAGGCCCTCTAAAGAGACTCATAATAATAGAAAATATTTCAAGAGTCATGATTTCTAGTTGGACCAAGAAGCCCAAGAGAACACTCTCTTATCCTTAGGCACTTAACAAACATGATAGACAGGTCTAGTAATTTGTTGATCAAAACCCCTTATGAGACACACTCAATTCACTACTTTTGGATTTCTAATTGGACCAAGAAGTCCAAGAGAATAATCCCCTAACACTCAATTGAATGACCTTAGAAGGTATTAAAATGCCTAGAAATTAAAAATAGTAAATTAGACAAAACATTTGCTTGTATTTTCAAGGAAACCTACAAATTCATCAGTAGTCTATATGTATTTGTCTTTGGAAAGTACTCTTTTCTGTGAAATAAGAGAAGGAACTTGGTGTAAAAACTCATGAAAAATATCATTATTATTGGATGACAAAATAAATGCCCATATTAATCAAGATTAGGTACCAAGCGATAATTCAAAAATTTCAATTAATTATGCAATAGAGGATCCATGATAGAATTATAATTCCCAACCAGTAGACACGTGTACAAGCCTAGATCACGTGCTAGACAATAATTTACTAGAATGTACAAAAAATAAATTTAAAAAATGAGTATGGATGCAAAATGGAGCTAAACATTTGATTTTTAAATCACTATGATGGACACTAGAAATGTGGTGTGAAAATTGGTTACTATAGATACAACACAACACCTCAATAAGTCATTAGATTCATGGTCAGAAAAAATAATTAATCTAATAAGATACATGAAACTATGATAAATTGACCTATCACCTTCTATTCAATATGAGTATGATGCTCCAAGAGTTTTTAAGTTTTTTAGTGACTATAAACACTATTTAAATGAAGGATATAGTATGAATGCAATAATCTATTTTTTATATTTTGATGCAATATAAGAATGATAAATATAGATGAAGGATAATGATGAAACTAATATAAATGAACTCAATAACAAAAATGATTCTCAAAAAGTGATGTACAATATCTCTAGAGAAAATTTAGCATGGTAGCTTTACTCTTCAATTACACATAAGAAATGAGGGTTTCGAGTCTTGGATTCGTGGGTCCAAAGGATGAGTTATGGATTAGTTCTAACCATGCACCTCATGTTGATCAAATACCTCAAGAGGTGGAAGAACAATTCCCTTTCTTAATTTGGAGTGATAAGAGAGTTAACTAATCCATCTGATATAAACAGCTCAGTCAACAACTTCTCTTTTTCTAACAATGATGCAATGGTTCACTAAAATTGCCTTTATGATTTATGCAAAGTTAAGTTAACTATTTTATTTATCTTTTTATTTCATCTTTAGATTATAACTCAACTTTTCAAGAAAGCTCTATTTTTGTCTCTCTTTTGTTTATTTTAAAATTTTTGAAAAGATAATTGAATATTTGTCTAATTTAATCAAGTTTTCCCAATTTATGAATACTAATGGGTCTCCAAAATTCCATTGTTCTAAGTTCTTTTTATCTTCTTTTTGAGTAGTTATCTTGCAAAAATAGTCACGAATTTATGATTTTAAGTAGATGAACTTCTATTTTTGTGTGTGTGTGTGTGTTAAGATATGAAGTAGAAGCAGGGATAGTTAAAATATGCTATACTTTCTTGAATTTGTGGACATAAATGGTATAATAATGTAATGTTACATGTTGATAAATATTTTCCCATCTATGCTATGTCTTGGGTAATTTTCCTCCTGTAGCCATAGAATTTGCAAGAATGGTAATTTGAACTTTACACCCTTTCTCTAATATTGATTATGAAATAAATATATGTATGTGGATGTGTACATTGATTGTTTTATAGGTACTCATCGTGGATATTCAAAGATTGACACCTTGGTGCTAAAGTCAAAGCCAACCAAATTGCTAAACCTTCGCAAGTGGAGTAAATCATTTATTGCTTTCTATTGTTGCAGTGCATGAATATAGCTTTTACAACTTGCTATAGTCCTGGAGGATTTATTTGTGGTTAATGTTGTTTCTATTTCAAACTTAATGAGATTGTAATTGATCATCATTAATGGAGTGATTGAAGAGTTAGGAATAGTTGTAGTTTCATTTAAATAACAATTGTTGTAGCTTTGAGTGCAATTTTGGAAGAAGAATAGAATAAGTTGATTTTCATAGCAGTAGAGTGTGATTCTATTTTTCAAGTGTAATCTTTCACCATGAATGAATAAAATGTGCAGTTCAAGTTCATATATTTTATCTTGATTGTCTTTTCTATTCACTCATCAAAGGAAGCCCACTTGGTGACTGAATTATTTCATTATAATAGATTTCATTTACTTGTTTATTTCCTTGTAAGATAGAATTTTGTTGCTCTTGTAGTCATTGATAATAGAATTAGTGAACTATTCCTACAGCATAGGTGCATAGATAGGTTTACCATTTGTAGCATTATTTTAAGCTTTGAGTTAAGTTATTATTTCAATTTATAGCATAGGTTTCCTTCAGCATTTCCTTTTCTTTAGTTGTAATGACTAAAGAAGAACTAGAGCATATACTTTGCAGTCACCATATCAAGTTTACACTACTAAATTGATGAATTAAATGAATTCAGTATGTTATTTTAAGTAAAACTTGTGATTTTTTCTAACCATAGAATCATCATTGAAGGATGTCCAATCCTACATTATTAAGGTATTAAGCTGTCCGACTATTTTTTACACCATTGTCAGGGAAGGTGTCAATCTAGTTCAACCCTGAAGTCATTATGTTAGTTTAAATTCAGCATTATATTGCATGCATAGAAGAAGAGACCTCCTTGGGAGATTTCTTTCCTGTAATAATCAAGAAGATATTTTTAGTCTTGAGCCTAAAAAATCTCACAATGAGAATGAAGAAGAAGAACCTTTTGAAAACCCATTCATTGCTGCTCAAGAACATATACCCTCATCCTCTAAATAATCTTTGCATTTGAATGATCGCTTTGTTGAACCTAAATACCAAGACAATCCACTTGCCCTTGTTATCTATCAACCAACTCTAAGTCCTCCTCCAAGAATGGATCAGCCTTAGCCTACATTTCCATTTTCTATACCTCCTTAGCAAGGTATTCAAAATTTAAAGAACATACCTTCTACTACACTTCCCAAGTTCTATGGCCTAATTACTAAAGACCCTAAAACCTTCCCCTTTGAGCTTGATATCATTTGTAGAAGTTATGACTATACAACTGATGCTTACAAGCTCAAGTTGTTTCCATCTACCCTAAAGGAGCCTTCTCTAAGATGGTTTATGGGGTTGGGTGCCAATGTTGTAGCAGATTGGCCTGCAATGAGCAACTTGTTTCTAACAAAGTACAAGGAATATTATAGGGGTTGAGATTTGAAAGGAGATGAAATTTTCAAAATGTCCTAAAAGGATGATGAAACCTTGGAAGATTATGTCTCATCTTTCATGTTCAACCTACAATGCAACACACAACACCAACTAAATGGGGAATCAAAGAAACATTTTTCTTGAGAGGTGCAAATGATGGAAGTATTGAAGCTCTAGATCTTATGGTAGGAGGAGATATCACTTAGAAACATTGGACTGATATAGAGTATATGTTTGAATTATTCCAGGGCCACTATGAAGAAAGGTAAGAGACTTAGAGACCTACCACATAAGTCTAATGGAGGTTCAGGAGTATCAAAAATGGAACTACCCAATTTGTTGTCAAATTTCAAACAATACATCATTAATGATGTAGCCACTAAGTTGGATACCATGTAGGTGAGAAGGAACAAAGATGAAATTGATGCCATGTTAGCTAAATACTATCCACATTGTAGGGAAAAGAAAAGGAATTGTAGATGCAAGTTTTTTGCAAGCTTGGAGACACAACCAATGCCTACTAAGTTTAAAGCGATTGATGAAAATGGGGAGGTTCTCTACATTGCTAAACAAAGGCTATGTGATCAAAGACAAGGTATTCCATAAGATCCTCTTCAAAACTATAATAGTAATAATCAATGGAAAAATTCTCAAAATGCTAGTTTTAGTGGAAACAATAATTGTCAACAACCTCAGCAAGGTTGGCAACAACCTCGGCAGGGTTGGCAACAACCTCAACAAGGTTGGAAGCAACCTCAGTAAGGTTGGTAGCAAACCCAAAATTGGAATACCTAGCCTAGTCAACAAGCCTTAATGCCACCACCTTAGCAATAGACTCTAATGTCTCCTTCTGCAACCACTAATACTCCTCTAAAGAAGACTCAACTACCAGTTCAACCTAATCCTAATCCCAACAATACCAAATAGCCATCACAACAAAAAAGCTATGTTATTTCTTTGAATGATATCCACTTAAGGTCAGGCACAACTCTTTCTTCACCCCAAAATTCTATAATAACTAAAGGTTAAGATTCCCCAACTAAAAAAGTAGATGTGTCATTTTGGAAAACTTCTCTTGTAGCCAAAGAGCCTTTGTTTCCTCATAGGTTAATAGAACAAGGCCAACCTATAGTAATTAATTTTCTTAATTAGCTAAAGCAAATGACACTAAAAATACCCTTACTTGATGCTATCAAGGAAGTTCCTACATATACTAAAGTCATCAAGGAAGAATGTATAAAACAACCAAGAAGAAAGAAGAAGGATCCAAAAATTATTCATGTCTTAGGAAAATTGTGTGGTTTAATGTTGGATAAATTAACTGTACCTAAATATTATGATCCTCACAGTCCTGTGGTTACTATCACCATTCATGGGATACAAGTTCAAAATGCTTTAGTTGACTTAGGAGCATCCATAAATGTCATGAAAAAGGAGGTATTGTCTCAATTGCATATTATTAGTCTTAGAGAAACACCAACCATACTTCAAATTGCTGATAGTTTTACTATCAAGCCAGATGGGATGATAGAAGATGTTATAGTCACCTTAAATGCTTGGGAGTATCTAGTAGACTTTTTAGCACTTTCCCTAAAGGCTAACATAGGTGGATATCCTTTAATTTTAAGGTGACCATGGTTAGCCAATGCAGATGCCTATATAGCTTGTTAGTATGGGAACACAATAATATCCAATGGTATCCATATTAAGAGCCTGAGTTTATACTCCCCTATTTAATCACTATTTCTAGATGACCAAGTAATCTGGATAGACTTGGGTGATGATGATCCATAGTTCAATTCCATCCATTAGCTATTGATGATAGGTCGAGAGTCATTTGTAGCCACTCGAGAAGAAGATGGGATAATTTCATCCATTATCATGAATGAATATGGAGTAGAGTCTCAAATGTGTCCTCAAGTTGACTACATCTTAGAAACCATATTACCACCTTTGAACACACCCCAACATTTAAAAGCTTCCCAATTCCTTCACTCATTATTACCCCATGAGATGGATTCTTCTGTTGTTTCCCAGTTATTCATGACAAATAAGGTTATTAAGATGGAAGTTGGTCTAGAAAGAGAGTGAATGTAAACAATGCCTTATCAACTTTCCATTAGAAAATTATGTTGCAATTACTATAGTAGAATCAAAAAGCATTTGCTTGGGACTACATGGACATGAAAGGACTATATCATATGCTTTGAACTCACAAGATCTACATCAATCCTTACTTCAAACTTGTCTAATAGCCTCAGAGGAGAGTTAACCCTACTTTAAAGGATATAGTTAAGAATGAATTGCAGAAACTATTAATTATGGATAGTTCAAATATGTTATACTTTCTTGAATCTATGGAAAAAAAATGGTATAATAAAGTAATGCTACATGCTAATAAATGTTTTCCCATCTATGCTATGTCTTGGGTACTTCTCCTCCTATAGCCATAGGATTTGCAAGAGTAGTAATATGAACTTTACACCTTTTCTCTAATATTGATGATGAAATAAATATATGTGGAGGTTGTGTCCTCATTGATTATTTTGTAGCTACTTCTTGTGGATATCCAAAGATCAACACCTCAATGCTAAAGTCAAAGCCAACCTGATTGTTAAACCTTCGCAAGGGGAGTAAATCATTTATTTCTTTCTATTGGTTTAGCACATGAATGTAGCTTCCACAACTTGCTATATTCCTAGAGGATTTATTTGTGGTTAATTTTTTTTCTATTTCAAACTTTATGAGTTTGTAATTGATCCTCATTACTAGAGTGATCGTAGAGCTAGGAAGTAGTTGTAGTTTCCTTTAAATAACAATTGTTGTAGATTTTAATGTGATTTTGGAAGAAGAATAGAATAAGTTGATTCTCATAGAAGAAAAGTGTGATACTATTTTTTAAGTGTAATCTTTCACCATGAATGAATAGAATGCACAGTTCAAGTTTATATCTTTTATCTTGATTGTCTTTTATGTTCACTCATTCAAGGGGGCCCACTTGGTGTCTAAACTATTCTGTTAGACTAGATTTCATTTCCTTGTTTATTTCCTTGTAAGGTAGAATTTTGTTGCTCCTATGGCCATTGATAACAAAATCAGTGAACTATTCCTACAGCATAAGTACATAGATAGGTTTGCCATTTGCAACATTATTTTAAGCTTTGAGTTAAGTTTTTGTTTCAGTTTCTAGCATAGGTTTCCTTCAGCATTTCCTCTACTTTACTTGTAATTACTTAAAGAAGAACTAGAGGATATACTTTGCAATCACCATCTCAAGTTCACGCTCACAGATTGATGAATTAAATAAAGTTAGTATACTATTTTAAGTAAAACTCGTGATGTTGTTTGACCATAGAGTCATTGTGGAATGATGTCCAATCCTTCATTATTATGGTATTAAGCTGAACGGCCAAATACTTAATTCAATAACTAATATTATGTAGAGATTAAATTCAATTTAATTCCTTTATCATGTGTAATTGGCAAATGGGTTCAATTTAATTAATGTGCTAGGATATTTAATTAAATTGATTGATTTTAGGATGATTTAATTTCAAATTAATATATTTTTTATTATTATTGCAAGTATAATTATTTATGCAATTTGATACTCAAATTAGATTAATTAATAGAAATTGATCGCTTTTTGGTTAGGACTTTGATGATTTTGATTGTTAATTAGGATTAGGCATATGTAATGCCTTGCCCAGAGATCCTTGGAACAAGGATCAATAAAAACCAAGTTTTTTTTTTTTATACAAGTATGGATGCACACGACAATCAACATAAAGGATCAGAAAGATCACAATGGAAGACTTAACCAACAATCCTAGCAACCAATGAATCTCCAAGCACCACTACCAACTGACACACTCAAAAATGAAAGATGAGAATCAAAGACAGCAACAAAACATAAAATCTTTGATCTATCAAAACCTAGAAAAAGTAATCCTAAAGGGTACTCAATACACCAAAATTCATTTCCCAAAAAATAGTGGAGATACCCCATGTTTTATGTGCAAGGAAAAGAAACCACAATCTTGCACGAGGAAGTACACCTTCATGTGAGAAAGTGCACCATGTCATGTGAGGAACTACCCTCTTGCATGAGGAAACAATTTGGAATAGCCAGTGGTTCTCTATACTATGGTGCCAAGGTTTGTGTGAGAGAATGCCCATAACTACGTGAGGAAGTGTCAAGTCTCACATGGGAGAGAGTACAATATTGTATGAACCTCCATCACACTTCATAAGAGAGAATTCCTTCTAGTGCAAGAGAATACATTCTCCTACAAGAAAACACTTCTCTAATGCAAGAAAGTATAATAGAAAATAGGAAAAATGAAAAACAAATAGGTACATAAAATAATTCCTCCACACTGGAGAGTACAAGATCCATGAATTGAGGCTTGGACACTCGAACACAAGAGTCACAAGATGGAAAAGGAAACTAACCATTTAAACCATGGGAGTATAATGAAATGTATTGAAAGCAACATTGCAATGTACAAAAATGACTAAACACTTGCACAGTTCCTCCAAACCATAATAGCATCATGAGACCTCGAAGGCCCTAGCCATCCCCTATGTGTAGCATCCCAAACTCTTGACTAGATAGTTAGATTTGTCTTATGAGAGTTTCACTACTACAAAGTAATAACATCATAAGAACAAGAATTTCTGACATGTTAAAATAATAAGCAATAGATACTCCAATTAAGAAAATCACATCATCTAACCATACATTAACATCATAAGAAAGAATTCATTAAGTAAACTAACATAATCTAAACATGATATCCAAGCATCCCAATAAAAGCATAAAACAAAAGATAACATATTCTAAAACTTGAAGTACCAAGTGAAACAACAAGTGTCAGTTGCACTAGAATAATAGATTGTCTCTATACACCGATCCCCAGTAGTGGTAGAGGTAGCTACACCTCCCAACCATGTGAAACCCATAGGTCCACTCTTATCATGTTGATGAAGATAATGATCCAACCAAAAACACACATAAAGAAAATATCCATGGCTAAGACTCACACCATACAATAAAGAGGACTGCAACCATGATCATGAGACAATGCAAGTGGATCAGGTCTTGGTCAAACACTCAATGGGTCAATTATGTAGGGGCTATAGTAGAGAGTAATATGCTTGGGACTCCCAAGCTAACCTAGTGCAGAAAAACTCTCAAGGTACTCCCTTGGTGGTCATAACACTAGTGTGGAAACACTCTCAAGGTACTCCCTTAGACACCATCATTAAGTGTTCTCGGAATCAAATTGTAAGACACTCACCCTTGGATAAACCGAATATGCATCTCATTTTATTATCTTAATTTTATCACCCAATAATTTAATTAGTTATCACTTGTTTAGAACTTCTTCATGCCAACCCTTTGGGATATAGTCACCAAGTTGGGAGAGAAGCCCCTCCACTACCTACCCTACATACCCATACTCATCACATGATGAGTGCCCATAGGCATTCATATTCCCAACCCAACCCCAATGAACATAAATTTACCAAAATACAACTAGGAGTTTGGACCTCACAAGTCACTCAACAATGACATGTCCATGTGTACTCATGTGTGGCACACCACCATCATAAAGATCATAAAACAAGGGCTGGATGTGAACACAAATAAAATCACTCACAACTGAATACAAGCTTGAGAGTACAGATGCAACATGCATCCCAATACAACATAAAAGTAAAACTATGGTCTGGCTGACATCCTATAGATAGTCCAAGTCCATGACCAATATCATGCCAAGAAAACCCAAGAAAACTAGGCAGCATGCAAATTGAGGTAAAAACCTTAAAAATCAAAAACTTTGAAATTAAAACCCATTTGATCTTAGGGTATAAAATTCTCAAAAACCCAATAAAATTAAGTTTCAGACACCATATGCAAAAATAGCTAGCACAACGATGTAAAACCCCATACCCTCATCTTGAAAATCAAGAAAAAGTTCATAGCCAACCAACTGGGCAGAAATAACAAACAAAAATGGAGGGGAACACTAGTTCTTAGCCTCCTACAACATAGCTACTAGAAATGAAATTAGAAACAAAGCTTAACCATAAAATTGGGAGAGCCCTACTTGATAGCCAAAAGGGATAAAATAGGATTCAGCCATATAAAATAAGTATCCCGCAAAAACTATTGAAAGCCACTGCAAACCAAGGTCTTCCAGAGCTGGATCCAACAAGACTTATCTCATGAAGATCCCACACCCATAGCTCCTACAATGAACCAAAATGCAATCCTCTAGAAGAGGATTTTGGAAAATCTCTCCAATTTCTAATTTCCAAAAGTGAGAAGTAAGGAATAGATTTCCTCTTTGGATACTTATTCACTTTTTGAGTGAATAATGGATTAGGATAAATAATTAGGTAACTCAATTAAACCTTGAATCAACCCAAATGAAAATAGGCTATTCCAAGTAATTGGAATTCATCTATGGCAAAGCTGCTAGAAATTAAAATTAAATAAAATAAAGCCTAAAAACCCTTAACCAAAATCACAGAAAACCTTACACGCTTTCATGACAAATACGAACCTCTAAATGCACAGACACACTCACAGATCTAATCACATAATGCAAATGAGTCTAAATTTATTAAATCACTAGAAGGTTTTAATTTGAATAATTAACTATGATACATTGACCATGCAAGGATGACATTGGTTAAATATGAACAGATGAATCACTAACTCCATGTGCCACTGTCAGGTGCATAATTCCTACACACTAAAACACATGATCAAGTGCAATTGCATATAATAACATAGCCAAACCAATAAATGCATTAAATAAACTAATTTTTCCATTTATTTAATTATATTGAATTAATCCATTTACATTAGTCATGTTCACATAAAACATCACAAAGCAAGAATGAATTAAATAATCATAACATTAAATCCAACATAACATAATCAGAGATATATCCAAATACTGGATAACCAAATATCATCATAAAACATATTGTCTTCTCAAAATGACATAATCATGCAAATATAATCAACTGAACAACATAGTAATCTAACATCTATGATACTAAAAATCAAAGCATAATATCTAACCCTTGGGTCATCTCAAATGTAAAAATAACATGAGTACCAAATATCTCTCAGATCAAAATATAAAAAGGTATAAACTACAAACATGAGATGCACTACATCCTTCCCCACTAGGCATACGCTTACTCCCAAAAGCTTGCAAAAAGATAGGGGTACAAATCTATCAATTATGTAGCATCTTCCCAAGTAGAAAAAGTCTCATCACTTGGATCCCTCTAGACCCTTACCTTCCCTATGTCTAGATCTCTCAAAGTCAATCTCCAATGCTAAAGGATACAAATGGGCTCCGAAGAAAGTTGCTCATCCTCCACCTACAAGGAAATATATTGTCTCAAAATAGAAACATGGAAAACATCATGGATGTGTGATAGGCTAGGAGGCAATGCTATTTGATAAGCAATAGGATCAATCCTCTCGATGATCTCAAATAGTCAGAAAAAATGTGGCTCCAACTTAGAGCATTTCCCAAACTGGATGGGGCTCTTCCTCGAACACACTCAAAAACACCCTTTCACCAATAGTAAAGTGATGATCCAACCTATGGGCATCCACATACTTCTTCTATTTGTCCTAAGTAGTAACCAAATGCTCTCTAATGTGAACCCATATCCTGAAGCATCTTTGGACCCAAAAGTACTCAGTCCTCCAAATGATCCCAACTTAAAGGGGTATGGCACAATCGACCATACAAGGCCTTAAAAGGTGACATGCCAAGAGAAATATGATACACATTGTTAAATGCAAACTCAACAAGGTATAAATAATCCTCCCACTTCACCTTCCTTTCCATCACATACATGCAAAGCATGCCTTCTAGAACCTAGTTCACTCTCTCAGTTTGACCATTAGTCTATGGATGATGAGCCGAACTAAAATTGAGGTACACACCCAAAGCATGTTTTAGAGATGTCCACAGTGCTAAAGTGAACACTAGACCTCTATCTAAAATTACTCGATGAGGAATACCATGCAATTGAATAATATCTTCCAAGAAAACATGGGCTACAAAAGAAGTTGTGTAGGATGTCCTTATGGGTGAAAAATGTGCTACCTTGAACAACTTTTCCACTGTCACCATAATACAATCACGTCATTGTGATAACATAAGCAGCCCCATGATGAAATCAATAGATATAGTATCCCATTCCACTCTAGAATGATATGCAGCCGCAAAAGACCTGCCAGATGTTGATGCTCTTCCTTCACTCTCTGGCACTCGAGACATCAAGCAGCAAAATTAGAAACATCACACCTCATCCCTACCTAAAAGTAAAACTATTTAAGGTTGGCATGCATCTTCTTGATGGGGCTATCCAAAATACTATGCACGATGTGTTTCCAACAAAACCAAGGTATGAAGATCACTAGACACTGGTACATAAATACACCCCAAGTGTTACAGTAGTCCATTGGACTCAAGAAAATAACCTAACTCCTCCCCTCAATGGTATGTCCACACTCTATCTCAACCCTCACCTCTTGATACCAAGTGTCACTAGCAAAGGCCTCCAAGATACAACCTTGCAAATCCACTCCCAATGACAACATTGATATCTCATATTGCCTCCTACTCAAGATATCTACAATGACATTTTATTTCCCTTTACTATAGTGAACATCAAAGTCAAACTCACATAGGAACTACATCCAACGACGTTTTTGTACATTTAGGTTTGGCTAAGTAAAGATATATTGCAAGCTCCTATGATTTCTATGTAACTCAAACCTATGTCCCAAAAGAAATTGTCTCCAACAAACAAGAGCATGCACCATGACCACAAGTTCCAAATCATGAGTGGGGTAGTTAAGCTCATGGTCCTTGAGTTTTCTAGACTCATCTGTAATTACACAACCATCTTGCATCAAAATTGCACCCACACCTTCCAACAAAGCATCTATGCAAACCATAAAATCACCTATAGGATTAGGCACTGCAAGGACTGGTGTACTGGTCAAACACTCCTTAAGAGAAATAAATATTTCCTCACACTAGCCTAACCAAACATACTTCTTCCCTTTCCACTAAAGAGAAGTGATGGGATGAGCCACACAAAAAATCCTTAAAAAGTGACGGTAATACTACCAATCCCATGAAACTACAAATTTTAGAAACATTAGTGGGCACTGGCCAATCCATGATAGCTCAAATTTTCTCTAGATCCATTGTAATAACATTACCAATGATGATATGCCCCAAATACTTCACCTTTGATTGGAAGAATCCACATTTACCCAAGTTGACATACAACAAATGATCTCACAAGCACTACAACACTTGGCATAAATGGACCTCATGTTCCTCTACAGTCTTAGAATGGATCAATATGTCATCCAAGAAAACAATGACACACTGATTAAGGTACATGTGAAATACTCCATTGATCTCACTCATAAAAGCTAACGACACATTGGTTAACCCAAAGGGTACAATTGTGAACTCATAATGCTCATAGCATGTATGAAAAGTTGTTTAATAAATTTTGGTCTCATGTACACAAAGTTAATGGTATCTCAACTTAAGATCAATCTTCAAGAACACTTATTCTCCCTTCATCTGATCAGACAAGTCATCTATCCTTGATAAATGGTATTGGTTCTTCACCATCACCTTATTCAACTACCGGTAGTTAATACATAAATGTGAGCATACACTAGGATGAATATGGCTCTTGGCCAACAATAACTCCAACTATAGTTAGAGCTCACTCAACTCCTAAGTAGTCATGCAATAAGGAACTCATGATATTGGCTCTGCTACTAGTATGAGATTGATCCAAAAATCAATGTCACACTACAGTGCCATACCTGGTATCTCATCAAGAAACACATTTGCATACTCACAAAGGAGTGAGTGATCATCAAGTGTCACCGTACAACTCTTAGCCTCCTCAAGATCACTAACAAAAACTAAAAACATTTGACATCCCTTCCATATAGTTTGCTTCAGCTAATTAGTTGAGATCATCCAAAGTGAGACTGGTCTCTAGACCCCTAAAAGTTCCACCTATCCACCTATGTCATCAACACACTATAATGACTTACGGCGGCAATCTATCTTCACCTAATGGGCAGCTAACCAATCCATGTCCAACATAATGACATACAATCCTAATAGTAGGATACATAGATCCACTATAGTGATGAAGGTATCCAAGTTCAAAGTACAACCACTAACCAAGAAGTCTACAACCAATTTGGATCTTGTAGCTAACTTGACTTTCCACATTACCTAATATACTATCACTAGCCCACATTGTTAAACAAGATGGTAAAATAAAAGAGTCTAAAGCACCTGAGTCAAATAATAATGAAGATGAAATACTATATAATGTACCTGTAGCCTTGACTTTGATACCTTGATGTTCAACTTGACGATTATCAACCACCAAAAATACTTGATGGTTTCTACCTACATCTCCAAAAATAGGCTTTGATCTAGTTGTATCTATATTAGGTCTTATAGATGTCTTAATAGGAAATTTTTCTACTCTATGGCCAATCTAGCCACAAGAAAAGCATTCTTCAACAAGGTTGGAACTAATTCGACCTCCCTCCTGAGAAACACTAGAATATGGTGCACTAACCCTGCTAGGGTTCTACTAACTACTCTAAGGAGGGTGTTCCTATTGAGGATTTTGGCCATGACTGGTCATCCCCTTTCTTCCCTGAGGCACTAGAATTCTATCCACCCTTAGTCTAATACCCTTTTTGAGTCTTACGATGTTGACCATGATGAGAGTGTCTAACTAGGTTTGGCCCTTTCTTGAGGACTAAGTAAACTATGCATCTTATCCTAAAGTTTGTGCACTATGGTTTTGAGAACCTAATTTACCATTGAAACCTTTAGTCAAGTTTCTCTACACAATCTAAGCATTCTCTACAGCAAGAATAAGTGTCCTAGCTTGGTGCATCCAAACCTCTCCAATAAGGGAGTCCTTTAGACACTAGACAAAATATCGAGCAAGGAATATCTTGTCATGATTATAGCATGAGTACTACCTAAGCTCAAAGAATCTAATCTTGTATTGGTCCATTGACATATTCCTTTGTCTAATCTCATGGAACTCATTAGCATGAGCCTCTCCAAACTAAGGAGATAAAAATCTCTCTCTGAATGTCTCCTTGAAGATCTCCTAGGTGAGGTCTAAAATGTTGATCTAGAGCTTCTACCCTTCTATATTCCACCAAATGGATGTATGTTTCCTCAGTTGCATGACTGCACAACAGGCCCTTAGATTGGTTCTATATGGATACATGGAAAATCAATGTTCCATGTCCAATAACCAAGTCTTTGCCCTAAGGCCACCTCCCTTGCCATCATAAAATGGTGATTTATACTGCTAAAGAGATTTCATGATATCCAAACTAATGGATTCCTCACCATCACAGTCCTTACCACCCTGATGGTGCCTTCTACCACTAGGTGGTGTGTAGGTATGTCCATGCTCATGCTCATCCTCTCTATGCTCATATATGTGGGAATCTCCATGATGAGATCCCTCTTCAGAACCATAGTCATGTTGGTTTTTCTCTACACGAGGTCCCAACTAAGCTATGATCTCCTACAACAAAGGCATTAATGCCCCAATACCACCCTAGTTTTTATTACCCTATTCTTTGCCACCACTCTAATGTTCTTCCTCTTGGTATTCTTCTTCATGGTTATTCTATTGGTTGCTAACCCGACCACCAGGTCTATGTGCAAGAAGCATCACTATAGAAGCAATAGGATAGGGTTAAAATCATACATCCCAATCATAAGATTCACAAGCATGAACCACAAAAAGATATCAAAATAGCATATATAACATAATAATATATGTACTGAAAACAATAACATAGTGGGAGCATAACACAGAGATCCCAATATTGCAACATGGGCTATGATACTAGATGTAATACCCTACCTAGAGATCCTTGGAACAAGGATCTCTAAAAGCCAAGATTTTTTTTTAATACAAGTATGGATGCATGTGACAATCAACATATAAGGATCACAAAGATTGCAATGGAATACTTAACCAACAATCTTGGCAACCAATGAATCTCCAAGTGCCACTACAAACTAACATGCTCAAAACTAAAAGATGAGAACCAAAGATGACAAAAAAACATAAAATCCTTGATCTTTTGAAGCCTAGAAAATAAACAAGTCTAAAGGGCACTTAAAACACCAAAATACATTTCCTGAAAAATAGTGGAGATACCCCATGTTTTCCACATGAGGAAAAGAAACCACAATCTCGTGTGAGGAAGTACACCTTTGCATGAGAAAGTGCACCATATCATGAAAGGAACTACCCTCTTGCATAAGGAAATAGTTTGGAATTGCTAGCAATTCTCTCCTCTATGGTGTCAAGGTTTGCATGAGAGAATGCCCAGAACTATACGAGGAAGTGCCAAGTCTTGTGTGGGAGAGAGTACAATGTCGTACAAGCCTCCATCATCTTTGCACGAAAGAATGCATTTTGGTGCAAGAGAATACATTCTTGAGTGAGAAAACACTTCTATGATGCAAGGAAGTATAACATCAAATAGGAAAAATGAAAAATGAACAAGTAGGAAAAACATTTCCTCCACACCAGGGAGTATCGGATCCATGAATCAAGCCTTGGACACTTGAACACAAGATTCACAAGATTAAAAAGGAAACTAACCATCTAAACCATAGTAGTATATGGAAATGTACTACATGCAACATCACAATGTACAAAAATGACTAAACACTTGCACAGTTCCTCCCAACCATAATAGCATTATAAGACCTCGAAGGCCCTAGTCATCCCCTACATGTAACATCCCAAACTATCAACTAGATAGTTGGAGCTATCTTATGAGGGTGTCATTACTACAATGTAATAGCATCATAAGAATAAGAACATCTAACATGCTAAACTAATAAGCAATAAATACTCCAATTAAGTAAATCATATCATCTAACCATATGCTAATATCATAATAAGGAATGCATCAAGTAAACTAAAATCATCTAAACATGATATCCAAACATCCCAATAAAAGCATAAATCACAAGGTAACATACTCCAAAACCTAAAGTAGCAATTGAAATAACAAGTGTCAGTCACACTAGAATAATAGACCACCTTTGTACATCGATCCCCAATAGTGGTATAGGTAGCTATGCCAACCAACTACGTGAAACCCATAGGTCCACTCTTGCTATGTTGATAAAGATAATGATCCAACCACAAACACACATGAAGAAAATTTATACAGATAACATTCACGTAAAACAATAAAGAGGACTACAACTAGGATCATGAGACAATGCAAGTGGATCAGGTCTTGATCAGACATTCAATGGATCAACTATTAGGGGCTATAGTGCAAAGTAATACACTTGGGACTCTCAAGATAACCTAGTATGAAAACACTTTCAAGGTACTCCCTTGGAGGCCATCACACTAGTGAATAAACACTTTCAAGGTACTCCGTTGGAGGCCATTGTTGATTATTCTCAGAATCAAACTATAAGACACTTGCCCTCAAATAAACTAAATAGGTATCTCATTTTATTATCTCAATTTTATTACCTAGTAATTTAATTAGTTATCACTTGTTTAGAACTTCTTCATGCCAACCCTTTGGGATATACTCACCAAGTTGTGAGAGAAGCCCCTTCACTGCCTACCCTACATACCCATACTCATCATACGATGAGTGCCCATTGGCATGCATATTCCCAACCCAACCCCAATGAATATAATTTCACCAAAATACAACTAGGAGTTTGGGCCTCTCAAGTCACCCAAAAAAGGCACGCATGTGTGTTCTTGTGTGTGTTGCACCTCCATCATAAAGATCATAAAACAAGGGCTAGATGAGAACACAAGAATCACTCTCAATTGAATACAATCTTGAGAGTGTGGATGCAGCATGTATCCTAATGCAACATAAAAGTATAAAAGTTGTTTGACTGACATCCTATGGATAGTCCAAGTCCATGACCAATATCATGCCAAGAAAACTTGAGAAAACTGAGTGACACCCAAATCAAGGTAAAAACCTCAAAACTCAAAAACTTTGAAATTAAAACCCATTTGGTCTTAGAGCAAAAAAGCCATGAAAATCCAATAAAATTCAAGTTTGGAACTGTATGCAAAAACATTTAGCATAACAATGTGAAACCCTAAACCCTCATCCTAAAAATTAGGAAAGCATTCATATATGAGCAACCAAGAAGACCTAACAAATAGAAATGGAGAGGAACACTAGTTCTCAACCTCCTAACATATAGCTACTATAAATGGGAGCAAAAATGGAGCTGAAACATAAAAACAGGAGAGCCCTACCTTATAGCCAAAAGGGCTAAAATAGGAATTAGCAAGATAAAATAAATGTCCTACAGAAACTACTAAAAGTGGTGACAAACCAAGGTCTCTCCAAGCTAGATCTAATTAGACTAATCTCATGAAGATCCCACACACATAGCTCCTACAACAAATAGAAACACAATCCTCTAGAAGAGGATTTTGGAAAAAGCTCTCAATTTTCTAATTTCCAAAAGTGAGAAGTGAGAAATAAATTCTCTTTGGATACTTATTCACTTTTTGAGTGAATAATAGATTAGGGTAAATAACCAGGTAACCCTATTTAACCCTAAATCAACCCACACTAAAATAGGTTATTCCAAGTAATTGGAATTCATCTATGGAAAAGTTGTCAGAAATTAAAATCAATTAAAATAAAGCCTGAAAACCCTTAACCAAAATCACAAAAAACCTTACACACTTTCTTGATAAATGCAAACCTCTAAATGCATAGACACACTCATGGGTCTAATTACATAATGAAAATGAGTCCAAATTTATTAAATCACCAAAAGGTTTTAATTTAAATAATTAAATATGATATGTCAACCATACAAGGATGGCATTGGTTAAATATGAATAGTTGAATCACTAACTCCATGTGCCACTGCTAGGGCTATAATTCCTGCATGCTAAAATACATGATCAAGTGCAATTTCATATAATAACATAGCTGAAACAATAAATGCATTAAATAAACTAATCTATCCATTTATTTAATTGCACTAATTAATCCATTTACATCACTCATGTTCACATAAAACATCGCAAAGCAAGAATGAAATAAATAACCATAACATTAAATCTAACATAACATAATTAGAGATATGCCCAAATACCAAATAACCAAATATCATCATAAAACATATTGTCATCTCAAAATGGCATCATCATGCAAATATGATCAACTGAATAGCATAGTAATCCAACATCTATGATACTGGAAATCAAAGCATAACATCTGACTCTTAGGTCATCTCAAATGTAAAAATAGCATGAGTCTCAAGTATCTCTTAGATCAAAATATAAAAATGTACAGACTGCATACATGAGAGGCACTACAGGGTACCTAGTTTAGAAGAACATTTTTAGGTGATCACTATTTGTGTGTGTGTATAATTTTATATTTATATATTGTTAAAATTTATGATCTGTAATTTTAGTTGTTTTAGAGGGAACATATTACAAACAAATCAAAATAATTCAACATGGGATTCAGATATCATCATAAAACATAATGTCATCTCAAAATGGCATCATCATGCAAATATGATCAACTGAATAGCATAGTAATCTAACATCTATGATACTAGAAATCAAAGCATAACATCTAACCCTCAGGTCATCTCAAATGTAAAAATAACATGAGTATCAAGTATCTCTCAGATCAAAATATAACAAGGTACATACTACAAACATAAGAGGCACTATAGAGTACCTAGTTTAGAAGACCATTTTTAGGTGATCACTATGTGTGTATGTGTAATTTAATTTTTTTATTTATATATTCTTAAAATTTATGATCTATAAGTTGATTTACTTTAGAGGGAATATATTACAAACAAATCAAAATAATTCAACATGGGATTCACTTTGTTGATTACCAACTAGAAAATAAATTTAAATCATAACCATTGATTAAGATATCTAAATCATTTAATTTCATCTCAGTGTATAACCATCAAATAAAATCATATAAACATTTATAATGTCAAATATAAAAAACATAAATCATCTAGATATAATATGAAATCATAAATGTAACACATAAGTCATCTACATCTCAACCATAAACACATAAATCATCTACATAAATGTATGAAACATATAAATGACAAACATATAATATTAAAATGTATATAAATATTAGATAAAATATGTGCAACACATGTCCTAAGGTAGCCTAGACTCATCAAGTCGCATATAGACAACACAACCCTTTGATCGAGTGTCTTGAACAACCTTTAGATGTGAACTAGCAACAATGCCCTAAAAATTTAGTACAAAAACTAGAAATGTGTGTGTGTGTGTGTGTGTGTGTGTGTGTGTGTGTGTGTGTGTGTTTGTGTGTGCACGCACGCGCGCAAAGTATTTGAAATATATAAATACACATATTTATATATAAAACTTGCATCTACACTAGTAAGTGTCATATTTTGTCGAATATCTCCTATGCCTACACTCTAAGCCTATGCTCAAGGTATTACACTCAACTAATTACGCCTAAAATATATTTAAAATACATACATATATATATATATATATATATATATATATATATATATATATATATATATATATATATATATATATATATATATATAAGAATCAATAAATAATACTATGTAATACATTTATTGGCTAAAAATAAATAAAATTAATGGGTGCCTAGATTTTAGGAGGAGGATCATTAGCATGCACCGTTATATCATATACATAAGAACCATCACACATATCATCTTTATTCCCAATTGTTTCTAGTAATGAGGAGTATAGTGGGTGTATAACTAAGAGGGGAGTGGTGTAGAGTCAAAACGATGGAGTAGTATCTACATATATGAACCTATGTCACTTCCAACATTCATATGTCGTAATCACTATAAGTAATCCTCAAATCCTCCAAGACCTTTGATGTGATCCTAACATCACCAAGTTTTATCCCTTCCACTATAGCTCCAAATTGATCAGTGGGAGCAAAGTGTTGAAATTGTGAGGTGTATGAGTTGTTGGCGTCCTCTGGGGTGGTGAAACTAGAGGGATTTGAAAGACTCTAATGCAGTCTCTAATAGATTGTACAAGGACCCTGTGCATATGATAAATATAGGAATATGGCCACAATAAGTCCTCCAAAAAAAAAAGCTCCATATCAAGGTGACCCTATTATCTGATAAGAACTTCTACATCACGTGGTGTAGGGAGATTGATAACTCTATATTCCCATCACTTGCACTTGCAGCACTAGATGATGCCTCTCAAAATGACCAAGATTGACTTGGTGTAGTCATAATATAACCTTGTCATCAATATTAGTCATAATTGGTGCCACAATGGGAGTCTCTACTCAACCAACTTGGTGTAGGGGTACCTAAGGATTACCTAGGCAATCTAAGTTTCATATTTTTTTATGTAAGTGTGATCCTTAGGGAATTTTGGATGTGGAAGATAAGGTCATGTTCAACATAGTTGGAATAAATTGGAATTTGTGTTCATAGGTTCTTAGGCCTTTTTACAAGATGCAATTAGAGGCTAGGAAGTTTTAAAGCCCTTTGATTGGCACAAAGCATTGATGATGATATCATCATGAGGTCATTAGAATTTATGAAGAGTTGGGGTAAGCTTTTTACCATGGTTGGAGTTGGTGGTTAATTTTGAGAAGTTAGGAAGGTCATTTGACCAACTTGGTAAAAAGTTGCAAAACAAGATGTAAGATTTGCATCATGCAACTTTGCAACTTTTAAAAGTTGCATGAGAAACTTTTTGAAAAATAGTTGCAAATCAAAGAAAATGAGTTACAAGGATTCTATAACCACCCAACCACCCTATACAATGCTAGAGAAGACCTATGAGAAGGGTTGGAATTCCATTGTATGGATGGTGTATTTTTACAAACAACATTCTAAAGCATTTTAAGAGCATTTTCTTAGTTTTTGATGGTAGTGGTTGGTTAGGTGTGCAAGATCTATATTGTCACTTGAAAATATTTTAGCTTGCATTTTTTCTTGAATTTGGGTGCTGGTAGATATGATTTTTGAATAGTTTTATTATCTTTTATTAAATTACTTTGATTCCACATTTTCACTGGTTTTGTTTAGGTAGTTCTTGAAGATGGAGCTCTAACTCACTTCCCCACCGTTCAATCTATATGACCTCTTGGAGATAGTAGACTCCATGCACCTCATTTGTATAGAATCATGAGCCCTAAAATGTAGAGCAACCATTTTTAAGGTCTTTCCCTAGGTGAGCCTATGATAAGTTTGGCTAGGGAAGACTACACTGAAGTGTGTTGTTGGTGTTTGAAAATGCTGGAGGGTTTTCAATTATCCCAATGAGAATATGATATATCTAGGGGAAGCTAACTCCCATTTTCAACATGTCATTTTAGACACTGGGCCAACTATAAGGCATGACCCTTCTTCTTCTTCAGGCTCTGCAAAACCTAGGCGGGTAGACCTATAGATTCTTTATATGGTACCAGCTATCAAAGCATACATTGAATCTAATGTAAAGCAGATAAAAACCCCTAAATCTTCTATACTTAACTAGGAATCAAAAGCATGAAATAGCTAAGAACATGACTCATGAAACTGGCAAGCTAAGTGCAATCTAACATTGAATAGCTTTCAACATAAAAGGGAAAATTGATTTAATATGTTGATAATAGCAAGACCCAAGTATGAGCAATAGAGCTTAATGATCCTATCTTTGACCAGTGCCTTATCTATTGGGTAATTAAAATGAATTACAATAGTACATCTCCTAGAAACCTCTGACATAATTCCTACATCAAGATCCCTGATCTATCTTTCACCTTGTGAATAGACATCTATTTCATATTTGAATCTCATACTTAGACAATCCTTTCATGAAATCAGTAAACCTTGTGATAAACACCAAGCAATTACATGGCTCTTTGTTCTATCAGCAATACATTTTAATCACATACATTTCAAAATGAAATACAACCTAATTTATGCTCTTGGTTCAAAAATTAGAAAGGATCACATATCCATGAGCAAGAGACAAGATTCAAACTGAATTTGAAACCCTTTGATGTGCTTTATTTGCTTTCCTTGAAACCAAATACATGAAATGTACAGAAATTAACTCATAAATCACCTAACAGACCAAAACTATCTGCATAAAACTAAATTGTTGTTCATACAAGAAGAAATGCTGAAGAATGGTATCTGAGTCAAGGAAACACATCAAAACTAGAACCAGAATATGGTCTCACAGTAATGTGCCAATTTTCTCCCTAGAACTGGAACCTACTGGTTTCTTAGTCATAAAAAACTGGAACCCTTACAATGAATGAAAGATAGAAAGGTATAGACAAGAAAGAATTCTCGGATCCATTATGCAACTACCACCTGTCCACTTGAAATTCAATCTCTTGCAACTGAAAAACCTCTCTCCTCTTTCCACATATTGATTTGATTTTTTTTTCATCATTCTTGTAACTGATTTGCAAATATCCTTTCCTGAATGATGAAAACCAATGAGTCATCAAAATATCTGATTTGCCTTATGAAATGTCAGTGAAATCTTAGTTTTTACTGAATGAATCTGAACAAATTTGCACCCAAACTGAATTTTTATTGCCTTTTACTGATATTCAAGTCATTACTATGTTAAAAATTAGTTATGGACTCTAATTACCTGAATACAATTGCAATTTAGGTACCTAAGACAAATCCCCCTATAGCTTGAATCAGTGGCATTTTGTGCAAAAAGTAACCCCAAAATCAGAAAATTCAGTTTCTCATGATTTCGGTGGTATACGATAAGGCATAATTTTGCATAAAAAATGCCCCTGATATGGCCTTCACAAGTTCAGGGTTCCATTCACAGATTTTCAATTAAAATTGCAAAATTTTATTCCTTGTATAAATTTTGGACTATACAAAAATTCCAAACTTTATTTAAAAGCTCTACACGTGATTCCAGAAGGAAAATAAAATAAAATTAAAATTTGAAAATTCTCAAATTTCCCCTCATTTTCTACCTGGGTCAAACTTCCTTTGACTAAACACCACGTGGCACATTCTAACTAGTCATCCTCATCAATGACACATGTCATCTTCTCACTACTTCACCATTTTATCTTCCCTACATCTTTCTTATAGCGAGTTAACAAGAACCCTCAGATCTGCCATGTGGCATGATCTCGTGTGTCTCTAAACCTACTCACCACATCACCTTGCTTCAAAATTTGTGCCACATGTTGTCACCACATCAACCCTTGCCATGTCACTATAGTAAATCATTATACATCTTCCTATTGCGAGGTAGCGACATCCACACAATCTTACACATGTCACAATCTCAACACTTGGATGCCACATCAACATATCATCATCTGTTGGCTGCTACATCTACACTCGCTCATTGCCACATCAACTCCACCTACCTTGGTTGCTATGTTGCTATGGCTATCAAGCGAGAAACTTCCCTTGGTGACATAGCGACAGCCGCAGGATTGTCCACGTGTCAACATCTCATCGCATCTGGATTTTGGCACATCATAGCATCAGTTGTTTTGTTTAAAATTTTGTCTTGTCATGCTGACTTCAGTCCACCTCATCTGGGTCATGTCCCATTTCATCTCTCACAGCCTCCACAAAAAGTGCTTTCTCTTTAGACACAATGCCTCTTGCATGCTATTGTATTTAAATAGCAAAAATATTCATCATATGGGTGATGTGGGATATTGTTATCTCAATGGTTTTTCCTCTTTGACTGTGACTGATCCCTTAACGTTGCACTTTTTTACACACAGACTCTTTTCTTGCATTTGTTGTGGGTTTTCTGTCTTTCATGGCATAAATCTCCCTCCTCATGCATTGGAAACTCCCACCTACAACCTCATTGATACCACTGCATTGGGTGCTCTTTATGCTATCTCTATGTGAGGCTTGCTTAATGCTGAGTTTCCCCTTCTAAACTCTGCGTTGACTGTCTTTTTATTACCGCAAGCTCTCCTCTGCTTGAAACCCTGTCTACTTTTCTTATTGACCTGCATGGACTTCCATTGAATCTATGTGAACTTTCTTATCTAAAATGTGAAGTGTCAATCTGCCTCCCCTGGTCTTTTTAAAATGTGAATCCTTGCTTATAACTGGCAGCTTCCCTTCAATGAGAAGACTGAGGGTATCTCAATACTAATTAGAGAATATGCAGACATCTTTCATCGTTCCACTATGGGGTACCCTGTTGCTGTGTGGAAATTGATGTTCTCTTCATAGATGGCCCCCTCTTCATGCTTTAAGATGCCAAAAAACCCCCTATATTTGGCGTGAGTTTGAGACAGAGAGAGGACTTTAAAATAGTCAATTTACTTTTTAAAAAACTCGGCCATTCTCCCTCTTTATATCATTAAGGTTTTCGTGTGAGCTCCCTCATTTGATAACGTCCAACCAAACCTTTCTCAAACAACAACCACTCCTTCTAAACATCATATCCCCAAATATTGCAATAATAATGGAGTTGAAAATGGCTACTATTATATGACTTTTATTTGTTGGGACTTTAATTGTGATGAACAAACATGCATTAACCTAATAGACTAAGAGTCAAAAACATATACAATGTCCCTGGGTGGATTATTCATAGGTTCTGGATAAATGCAACCACCTTCTATACCTCTTACTATTATTCATCACTTGTATATGGTTCAATAGCCATTTGACCCTCAATTTGTGAAATGCACATGGTGAAAAATTTTAATAATTGGAATCATTACACTATCCTTTTCAAATCTCAAAATTGCACACATTTTATCAATTTGACATAATCAGTCGGAACCCAAAGCAGGTCCGACTAAAAAAATTTTGTTTCTGAATAATTGATATGGAAAATTGATCCATCGATCATCTTAAACCGTTTGAAATCAAATTTGAACACAAATTGATCATTTAAAATTCATTTTATCACTATTTGCACCACTGTGAAATTTGTGTCAAGAGGCTTGCTGCCTAGCTTTAAAAACTAATTCAAACATCTGACCAGGCTCCGAAACTCAGGATCTCTGTTCTCTCCATCACATTCAACAAGCCTGCAAAATCTTGTCACATGACAACATCGGGGTCAAAAGATATCAACCTCTGAAGTTTCCCAATTAAAACTGCCTATAGATAAACATGTCAGAATGCAAGAAATTATGTTTGGTTTTGGCCTTGAAACCTGGGTAAACGAGCACTTGAGGTTCTGAAAACTGGGGCATTGATGCTTTGTCATGAGGAGAATATGATTCTATGATTTGGACTCATGATGAATGACTGAGAAAATTTGGCGAGCATCTGAAGTTGGCTACTCAGACTTGTAAGACAAGAGACAACAGAAGAAAAGTGTTTTTTGCAAATGGAATGGCCCTGGAAAAGTGTGCAGACGGATTTGTCAAAACTTGCAAACTGGCACACTTAAAGTTTTTTTGAAGCAAAACACAGTGGTACAATCCATTTGATCCCACCTATCATGGACTTCAAGATATAACATCACAAACAGGGGTTCCGAAAAATCTGCAAATGCTGACACCAGTAACAAGTTATAAATTACGTTTGGAATCGCGTTTGAAAACTGATCAAACGGATTCGTCAAGACTTAAAAATTGAAAAATAAAAATTTTCTAACATCTACAATGTAATGCAAAAGGAAATTTAGCATTTTAGTCAACTGGGTCAAAGTTATGGCTTGTCAAACAGGGCTTCCCAGAACTATGTGCAAAGTGCATCGGCATACATTGATAATTGACCAACTTTGAGGGATTCAAAACCTAGTCAAACGAACTCGAAATGCCTTGAAATCTAAAACATAGGTTCTTAGGCATTGAAACTAGATACTCTCAAAGAAAAAAGTCACAAAACCTTTCTGGGTGTGAGATATTCAATGCCAAACACAGCCTCCTGTCACTGTTTGATAGGGTAAAATGCAGATTTGACATTAGCTCAAAATGAAACTTTACAAAATCGCTCGGAATGGAATTTTATCATCATGGAACAAGTGGATAGGCTGAATATAAGGTGTTAGAAACATTGAACACCTCTTAGGCCTCAAACTGACAACCGGGTACAAATGCATCAAAAAGCGTTTATAGGGCTCAATTTCTCAACAATGCTCAAAATTTGAGCTTACAATTTTGAGTGCCAACAGTGGCTCTATCTGGGGATGCATGTCCCTTGTGGGCATGGCAAGGATTTAGATCTCTAGGAGAAGCAAATCACACACCTGACAACAAAATCTTCTCTTGAACAACTTTATTTAAAACAGGGAAACTACCACTAAGATTATACAAATGATGGCCCCGAGCCACCGAGAAGTTTCCAAAACTCCTTACCCCTGCCATACACCTAATTCTCATCACCATCTCTATGAGGTAAGCTGGAATTATCTCTCTCAATTTTACCAATCAAATTAGCATCTTGAATCATATCACTTGGCAAAATGAAATATCTTTCTTCATTCTCATAGTGCATATACAAATCAAGGACTATTCCATCATCATGCTCACTATAAGAAAAAACATTAGCATGCTCATGACTACACAAACTAAACTGAGAATCAAAATCCAACGATGATTCATGCATGCTGATCAAAAACACAAAAACTTCATAATCTACATCATTCACCAAGTTGCAAACACCAAAATCTTGCAACTCACCTTGTGTCTCTGGCTACAAAGAGTATTTGAAATTTGATTGTTGCCTACTTGCAGTTGTATCATTCACTAAATCAGATTCATATTTCACTAAAAAATCTTCACATTCTTCAAACAACTGATTAGTTACCAAGCATGAAAACTCATTCTGAAAGTGTTGATCTAAACTATGCTAATCACAATCATTTTCTTCATCTAACTGAATGTTAGAATAAACCTTGAACTTATCTTTACAAGACCTATCAGCATATAAATAAAATCTATAATCGGACTAAAAACCTTCACTGTTTTCCTCTTCATCACATGAAACATCAAAACAATGTTCAACAAGATCGACATAAAAGGAATCTGAAACAGCATTAAACTTCCCTTCATTAACATTCCCCACATCCAACAAATTGTCATGTGCAAAGAAATTTGAGGTACTGTCATCTACACCTCCAAAGTCTAACAAAGATTGTTCAGATTCTACCTCTTTTTCCACATCAAACTTTGGGTAATTGATTTGATTGAATGAGAAAGTATTATGAGAGAAAATATGAAGATCCTTAGAAATACTTACATGCTTTTCAAACTCATGAGCCAAAAATTTTGAGATTTCATCAGAGCTCAAGAAGATTGCCTCACAAATCTTCTCTCGGCTATGGTTATCATCTGGATAACATGAAGAACTTACAACAGTAGGATCCTTAGTGTAACAATATGGAAAATCAACATTATTACAACATTCTTTCTTATCATGGAAATCACTAGATCTACTGTTGTTACAACTTTCTTCAACTTCATATGTACTGTAACAAAATTTATCTTCTCTTTTATATCCATATTTTTCATGCTGATTGCTATTACCTGATTCATTAACATTTGAATCCACCTCTTCACATTCGAAAGACAGATCATCTTTATATACAGATTCATTATATTCATTACTACCCTAACTTTCAGCACACTCATTATCATCAAGAGACATAACATGAAATCTATTATCATCATTTTCCATCTCCTCAATGAATCTTTCAATTTGTAAAAACCTTTGTAATCTTATAGGTACTGGCCAATTGACTGAATCAGGTACTAGAACATCAAGGAAAACACTAGGTAGGGAGGATTCCTCAAGTCTACAATGAAAAAGCATCTTGTTGATTACTGTTTTAACCCTTATATAACATTTTTCAGTATTTAAACCTTGAGTAATTCCTACCTTAATTCTTATAAGATTGACAATCCTTTTGTAAACTAGTCTATTCAACATAGCAATGTTATTACTCACAGTTTCTAAACTCTCAAAATTTGGCAAACTAATCTCAGATCTGAGATTTGACTCCATCTTAGAATAAAATTTCTACCTCTCTGTTTTAGTTTTGAAAATCACTTAATAGAGGCAACCATGTTTTTAATGTTTGACTTCCATGAAAAGAAAACATGAAAACCAAAATACCTCAAGTATTGATGCTAAACTTCGATCTGCTGATTTGGCATAGGTGCAAGACTGAAATTCTTTACACCACTGATCAAACTTTGTAGAGCCACCACCTCCCTTCAAGAGGATAAAGAGATCACTAATGTAATCTACTTTTACACTTCAATTCCTTTTAATAGAAAATTGCAAACAGCACTTAAAACTTATCAAGAATTTAAGACTCCTTTCCAAGATCTATCAATAGTCTCAGATCTGCACATACAACTAAAAATTCTTCAAAATTTTGCAATGAGATCAACTAGGAACAAACTAGTATAGAGATTTGAGAGTCACCACTCACACTTTGTGAGAAATAAAACATATTTTTTTACTTGACAAATCTAAACTAGACCTTCAATGTAGGAGAAACTTGCAGATCATTACCATCTTGAAAAGAAACTACACTTTATAAATTGATTCTTGACTCTCAAATTTTCTCAACAACACTTGCAAACTGAATTGATTGAAGATAGACTTATAAAAGTCATAGAACACAATTTACATCTAGTTTCAACATGCTACTGATTATGAATAAAGCTTAACTAGGGAACAGGAAACTTCAGCAAGGAAATGAGAAACGTCTCTTGCTATATATATGCTATATTCAATCTGTTTCATGCAAGAGATTTTTGTTCTTTCTGAATGTAACTCCCTAGCAGAGTCACCATTTTGTTGGTGACTCAGATGGGCAAAACCCAACTGAGAGTAGGACTAAAATATTCAACTTACACCTGAGATTCTTGTCCTTTTAAAAGTGAATTACTTCATAGACTCCCCAGCAAAGTCGCCATTTTGTTGGTGTTTGAAAATTCTAGAGGGTTTTCAATTATCCCAATGAGATTATGATATATCTAGGGGCAACTAACTCCCATTTTCAACATGTCATTTCAGACACTGGGCCAACTATAAGGCATGACCCTTCTTCTTCTTCAGGCTCTACAAAACTTAGGTGGGTTGACCTATAGATTCTTTATATGGTACCAATTATCAAAGCATACACTGAATCTAATGTAAAGTAGATAAAAAACCCTAAATCTTCTATACTTAACCAGGAATCACAAGCATGAAATAGCTAAGAACATAACTCATGAAACTAGCAAGCTAAGTGCGGGTTAACATTGAATAGCTTTCAACATAAAAGGGATAATTGATTTAATATGTTGATAAGAGCAAGACCCAAGTATGAGCAACAGAGCTTAATGATCCTATCTCTGACCAGTGCCTTATCTATTGGGTAACTAAAATGAATTACAATAGTACATCTCCTAGAAACCTCTGACATAATTCCTACATCAAGATCCCCGATCTATCTTTCACCTTGTGAATAGACATCTACTTCATATTTGAATCTCATACTCAAACAATCCTTTCATGAAATCAGTAAACCTTGTGATAAACACCAAGCAATTACATGGCTCTTTATTCCATTAGCAAGACATTTTAATCACATACATTTCAAAATGAAATGCAACCTAATTTATGCTCTTGGTTCACAAATTAGAAAAGATCACATATTCATGAGCAAGAGACAAGATTCAGACTGAATTTGAAACCCTTTGATGTTCTTCATTTTCTTTCCTTGAAACCAAATACATCAAATGTATAGAAATTAACTCATAAATCACCTAACAGACCAGAACTATCTGCATAAAACTTAATTTTTGTTCATACAAGAAGAAATGCTGAAGAATGGTATCACAGTCAAGGAAACACATCAAAACTGGAACCAAAATATGGTTTCATAGTAATGTGCCAATTTTCTCCCTAGAACTAGAACCTATTGGTTTCTTAGTCACAAAAAATTGGAACCTTTACAATGAATGAAAGATAGAAAGGTATAGACAAGAAAGAATTCCTGGATTTGTTATCCAACTACCACCTGTCCACTTGAAATTCAATCTCTTGCAACTGAAAAACCTCTCTCCTCTTTCCACATATTGATCTGATTTTGTTTTCATCATTCCTATAACTGATTTGCAAATATCCTTTCCTGAATGATGAAAACCTATGAGTCATCAAAATATCTGATTTGCCTCATGAAATGCTAGTGAAATCTTAGTTTTTACTGAATGAATCTGAACAAATTTGGACCCAAACTAAATTTTTACTACCTTTTACTAATATTCAAGTCATCACTATGTTAAAAATCAGTTATGGACTCTGATTACCTGAATACAGTTGTAATTTAGGTACTTGAGACAAATCCCCCTGTAGCTTGAATTAGTGCCATTCTGTGCAAAAACCAACCCCAGAATCAAAAAATTCAGTTTCTCATGATTTTGACGATATATGATAAGGCATACTTTGCATAAAAAATGCCCCTGACATGGCCTTCACAAGTTCAGGGTTCCATTCATAGATTTTCAATTAAAATTGCAAAATTTTATTCCTTGTATAAAGTTTGGACTATACAAAAATTCCAAACTTTATTTGAAAGGTTTGCACGTGATTCCAGAAGGAAAATTAAATTAAATTAAAGTTTGAAAATTCTCAAATTTCCCCTAATTTTCTACCTAGGTCAAACTTCCTTTGATCGAATGCCACATGGCACATTCTAACTAGTCATCCTCATCAGCACCATGTGTCATCTTCTTGCTACTTCACCATGTTATCTTCCATGCATCTTTCTTAT
Source organism: Cupressus sempervirens (assembly GCA_028749045.1). Classification (NCBI taxonomy): domain Eukaryota; kingdom Viridiplantae; phylum Streptophyta; class Pinopsida; order Cupressales; family Cupressaceae; genus Cupressus; species Cupressus sempervirens. The sequence continues at coordinate 264,378,399 of CM053791.1, read as the reverse complement.
AGCAAGTTAACTAGAACCCTTAGATCTGCCACGTGGCTTGATCTGGTGCATCTCTAAACCTGTCACCACATCACCTTGCTTCAAAATTTGTGCCACATGTCATCACCACATCAACCCTCACCATGTCGCTATAGTTAACCATTATGCATCTTCCTATTGTGAGATATCGACATCTACACAATCTCAACACTCGAATGCCACATCAACATCTCATCATCTACTGGCTACTACATCTACACTCGCTCATTGCCACGTCAGCTCCAACTACCTTGGTTGCTATGTCGCTATGGCTATCAAGAGAGAAACTTCCCTTGGCAACATAGTGATAGCCTCAGGATATTCCATGTGTCAGCATCTTGTCACATCTAGATTTGGGCACCGATGACTGGTGCATCTCTAAACTTGCTCGCCACATCACCTTGCTTTGAAATTCATGCCATGTGTCATCACCACATCAACCCTCGCCATGTTGCTATAGTTAACCATTATGCATCTTCATATTGTGAGATAGAGACATCTGCACAATCTTACATGTGTCACAATCTCAACACTTGGATGCCACATCTACGCCCACTCATCACCATGTCAACTCCACCTGCCTTGTTCACTATGTCGCTATGGATATCACGCAAGCAACTTCCCTTGTCTCTATCAAGTGAGCAACTTCCCTTGGTGACATAGCGACAACTGCAGGATTGTCCACATGTCAGCATCTTGTCGCATTTGGATTTGGGCACCACATCATCGCATCAATTGTTTTATTTAATTTCTTTTCTTTTCATGCTAACGTCAGTCGACCTCATCTAGGTCGGGTCCCACTTCATCGCTCACGACCTCCACAAAAAGTTCTTTGTCTTTAGACAAAATGCCTCTTGCATGCTATTGTATTTAAATAGCAAAAATATTCATCATATGGGCGATGTGGGATATTGTTATCTCAATGGTTTTTCCTCTTTGACTGTGAATGATCCCCAAATGTTGCCCTTTTTTACACATAGACTCCTTCCTTGCATCTCCTATGGTTTTTCTGGCTTTCATGGCATAAATCTCGCTCCTCATGTGTTGGAAACTCCTGCCTACAACCTCATTGATACCATTGCATTGGGTGCTCTTTATGTTGTCTCTGCGTGAGGCTTGCTCAATGCTGAGTTTCCTCTTCTAAACTTTGTGCTGACTATCTTGTTATTACCACAGGCTCTCCTCTGCTTGAAACCCTATCTACTTTTCTTATTGACTTGCGTGGACTTCCATTGAATCTACATGAACTTTCTTATCTAAAGCGTGAAGTGTCAATATACCTCCCCTACTCTTTTTAAAATGTGAATCCTTGCTTATAACTAGCAGCTTCCCTTCAATGAGAAGACTGAGGGTATCTCAATACTAATTAGAGAAGATGCAGACATCTTTCATCGTTCCACAATGGGGTACCCTGCTGTTGTGTGGAAATTGATGTTCTCTTCATAGATGGCCTTCTCTTCATGCTTTAAGATGCCAAAAAAACCCCTATATTTGGCGTGGGTTTGAGATAGAGAGAGGACTTTAAAACAGTCAATTTACTTTTTAAAAAACTCTGCCATTCTCCCTCTTTATATCATTAAGGTTGTTGTGTGAGCTCCCTCATTTGATAACATCTAGCCAAACCTTTCTCAAACAACAACCACTCCTTCGAAACATCATATCCCCAAATATTGCAATAATAATGGAGTTGAAAATGGCTACTATTATATGAATTTTATTCATTGGGACTTTAATTGCAATGAACGAACATGCATTAACCTAATAGACTAAGAGTCAAAAACATATACAATGTCCCTTGGTGGATTAGTCATAGGTTCTGGATAAATGCAACCACCTTCTATACCTCTTATTATTATTCATCGCTTGTATATGGTTCAATAGCCATTTGACCCTCAATTTGTGAAATGAACATGGTGAAAATTTTTAATAATTGGAATCGTTACACTATCCTTTTCAAATCTCAGAATTGCACACATTTTATCAATTTGACGTAATCAGTCGGACCCCAAAGCGGGTCCGGCTAAAAAAAAATTGTTTCTGAACAACTGATATGGCAAATTGATCCATTGATTATCTTAAACCGTGTGAAATCAAATTTGAACACAAATTGATCATTTAAAATTCATTTTATCACTATTTGCACCACTGTGAAATTTGTGTCAGGAGGCCTGTTGCCTGGCTTTAAAAACTAATTCAAACATCTGACCAAGCTCTGAAACTCAAGATCTCTATTCTCTTCGTCACATTCAACAGGCCTACAAAATCTCATCACATGATGACATCGTGATCAAAAGAAATCAACCTCTAAAGTTGCACAATTAAAACTGCCTGCAGATAAACATCTCAGAATGCAAGAAATTTCATTTGGTTTTGGCCTTGAAACCTGGGTAAACGAGCACTTGAGATTCTAAAAACTGGGGCATTGATGCTTTTTCATGAGGAGAATATGATTCTATGATTTGGACTCATGAAGAATGATCAGGAAAATTTGGCGAGCGTCTGAATTTGGCTACTCAAAATTGCAGGACAAGAGACAACAGTAGAAAAGTGTTTTTTGCAAATGGAATGGCCTTGGAAAAGTGTGCAAACGGATTCGTCAAAACTTGCAAGCTAGCACACTTAAATTATTTTTGAAGGATAATATAGTGGTACAATCCATTTGATCCCACCTATCATAGACTTCAAGATATAACATCACAAATAGGGGTTCCGAAAAATCTGCAAATGCTGACACCAGTAACAAGTTATAAATTGTGTTTGGAATCGCGTTTGAAAACTGATCAAACGGATTCATCAAGACTTAAAAATTGAAACATAACAATTCTTTGACATCTAAAATGCAACGCAAAAGGAAATTTAGTATTTTGGTCAATTGGGTCAAAGTTATGGCTTTTCAAACAGGGCTTCCCAGAATTATGTGCAAAGTGCATCAGCATGACATTGATAATTGACCAACTTTGAGGGATTCAAAACCTAGTCAAACGAACTCGAAATGGCTTGAAATCTAAAAAATAGGTTCTCAAGTATGGACACTAGATACTCTCAAAGAAAAAAGTCACAAAACCTTTATGGGTGTGAGATATTCAATGCCAAACATAGCCTCCTGTCGCTGTTTGATACTTAGGGTAAAATGCAGATTTGACATTAGCTCAAAACGAGACTTTACAGAATGGCTCGAAATGGAATTTTATCATCATGGAACAAGTGGATGGTCTGAATACAAGGTTTTAGAAACATTAAACACCTCTTAGGCCTCAAACTGACAGCCAGGTACAAATGCATCAAAAAGCGTTTATAAGGCTCAATTTCTCAACAATGCTCAAAATTTGAGCTTACAATTTTGAGCGCCAACATGTGCAATGCTTGAGGCGAGAAAAGATAGAGTAAAAATTCATTTTGTAAATCAAAGGAAAATTTCTTAACATCATCCCATGAATGATATAGGTTCATAAAAATCCCATAACAATCCTAAGACATCCTTGCTTACTGGACTAGCCAGTTAAGCCTAAAAAGCCCTATTTTTACCTAATTTGGGTTAGGGTAATGGATGGAAGAGTATGACCCCAAGACCCAAAAAATAGTTAAGGGAATTTTAGATGGAGCAAGAAACCTTAAAAATATTTAGGATTTCTTTGGGAGGTATAGAAGAAAAATCCTATTTTCTCGCTATAGGAGACCTAATTGGGGCTCTTAGCCTATTAGGCCTATTTGTGAAGAAACAAAGAGATCGGATGGGAAGATGAACTTGGTGAGACTTAAAACATACTTAATTGGTTGAGTAGAAGTGTTTTTAAATACCTCCATACCTCTACAAGGCCTAGTTCAAGATTTGGAGATTGTGTACCTTATTGTTTGTTTAAGGGCTAGAATGAATAAAGTGGGAATGCATCAAGTGTTGGCTTGATAGAGTGATCTTTCTTGATAGATAAATTGGCTAGTGTGACTAGGGGATCTTTAGGAAAATTAAGATCCTATAGGTGGAAATTTTTGTGGAAGAGACACCCTAGAATTCTTGTAACAAGACTAGGAGCATGAGTTAGTGAGTGACTCATCCAACCTCCCTATCATAGTGGTATTAGAGCTACAAAAGATTTGGCTCATGATACATATTTTAGGTTGAAGAATAATCAATAGGAGAAACCACAATGGTGACCAATGTAGAACTAGTAAAGATGATGCATTAGAAAGAGGAAGAAAACAAATCTCTTAGAGAGAGATTAGCCCAACTAGAGGATAAGTTAGATTAGGTGGAAGAAAAGACTGAAGAACTCAAGGAAAAGGTTGATGGGAAATAGCTAGAAGTTGTTGTAAAGGATGAAATTCCTATACTAGACCATGTTCTCACATAGGAGCTATTATTTAAGGCATTGAAGGCTATGAGTGGGAAGGCACTTGAGGGCATTCCATTTTTTAGTGGAAAGATGGAAGCATATCTAGTTATGACCTAAATAGAAGGGATGGAAAACCATTTTGAGTGTGATGGCACTACCAAGGCTCAGAAAGCCAGAGTGGAAAAATCAAGATTGAGAGGCACTTCTTTGAAATGGTGGAGATTCATTCAAGTAGAGAGAGAAAAATAAGGCAAGAAACTTATCAAATCATGGAAAGAAATGGTTCTTTAGGTGAGAGAAGCATAAATGTCAAAAGACTATGAAATTCAGTTGCATCAAAAGAGATAGAATTTTAAGCAAAGGGATCTTGATGTAAGTTTCTATACTAAGGAATTTTGAAAGCTTTGTATGAGGTCACATGTGGTAGAGGATGAAAACCTTAAAGTAGCTAGATATCTTGGTGGCTTAAGATGGAATATTTAAGAAGAGATGACTCTTCTCAACCCTAAAATGGTGCATCAGTGTTATCAATTAGTTCTAAGGATTGAAGAGAAGAATAAAAGAAAGAATTACTAGTATTCCAAAGGTATAGGCAGAGGAAGAGATCAGAGAGGCCATAGAGGTGGTTACCAAGGTAGAGGAATTGAATCAAGAAGCCAAGGGGAGTCTAAATCTCTATAGCATGGGATTGAAACCACACCTAGAGGAGTCCATGGAAGAAGTAAAGGATCTCATGGAGGTTTTAATAGAGGAAGGGATTTAGGTAGAAGAAACTCTTATTTTTCTAGCATGAAATACTATAGTTATGGACAATTAGGTCATCCTGCTTATAGGTGTCTAAAGAAATCATCCTCTTCTAACAATGAGAAAAGAATTGGGTATGCTCAAGAAGAGACATCAAGTGTCGAGTTGCCTAAGATTAATCACATTAAAACATAAATGGGGGAAAAATAATTTTTAGGAGGAGCCAAAGAAAAGGAGAACCTTATTCAGAATAAGGTGCAAAATACTTACTAAAGTATGCAAGGTTATTGTAGATTTAGGGTCCATAGATAACATCATCTCTGAAGAGGCAGTGAAGAAGCTTAGAATTGAGAAGATACCCCACAACAATCCATACAAGCTGACATGGTTGAGCAAAGGGCAAAGTGTCATTATGAATGAGCAAGCATGGGTGGAATTCTTCATTGGTGGATACAAAGACAAGTAGATTTGTAACATCTTTCCTATGGATGCATTCAATCTCCTATTGGATAGACCATTCTAGTATGAAAAAGGTAACATTTATGATGGGAAGGAGAATACAATTTCTTTCAAAAATGATGGTAGGACATTCAAGATGTAGTTCACTAATGGGAGATGAGGAACCACATATAAAGAATCCTAATTTATTGTTGAGTAGTGGAAATGAGTTTGTTAATATCCTAAAAGAGGGTGGTGAAGGATACACTATCATGGTACAACCTAAGGAGGAAGAGAATGTAATACTAACACCTATGCCAGAGGAGGTGTAGAATTTTCTTGGTAAGTTCAAAGACATTATCGGTTTTGGAACACCTACAACACTACCTCCTAAAGGGGTTATTAGTCATTAGATTGACTTTATCCTAGGAGCCTCACTACCTAACAAGGTAGCCTATAAGCTCACTCTACAGTAGAACCAAGAAGTGGCTAGACAAATGTAGGAGTTTTGATGCTAAGGATTGATAAAGAAGAGCATTAGTCCTTGTGTACTACTAGTGGTATTGGCATCCAAGAAAGGTGGTAAGTGGAGAATCTATACTGATTCTAGGGTTATTAATAAAATCACAATCAAATATAGGTTTCCCATACCTAGGATTGAGGATTTGATGGATTATACAAGAGGATCTAGGTACTTCACTATGTTGGATTTAAAAATTGGCCACCATCATATTAGGATCCAAGAGGGAGTTGAATGGAAAATTTCATTCAAGACCACAGAAGGGTTGTATGAGTGGAGAGGTTATGTCATTTGGGCTTACAAATTCTCCTAGCACATTCATGAGGTTAATGAATGAAGTGCTTAAGGATAACATTGGTAGGTTTGTAGTAGTATACCTAGATGACATACTCATCTTTAGAAAGACTAAAGAGGAGCATATAAAACATTTGGAGATTATGCTCAAAAGGTTGTAGGAGGAGAAGTTTTCTATTAACTTGGAAAAGTGTGACTTCCTCAAGAAGCAATTGGTATACATAGGGTTTTTTGTATCACAAGGTTCATTGAGGATAGACCCAAGCAAGGTGGAGGCTATCTTTAATTGGCCAACACCAATTACAATTTCAGAGGTAAGGCTTTTTCATGGGTTAGCTCAATTTTATAGAAATTTTATTAGGAACTTTAGTGGCATTTGTGCACCAGTGTTTGATACCATTAAAGATGGATTGAAGACAAATTTGAAATGGACTATTGAGGCAAGAAGAGCCTTTGAAAATTTGAAGCAAGAAGTAGCTACCCAACCTATCCTAATGTTGCCTTGTTTTGACAAGTTGTTCACATTGGAGTGTGATTCAAGTGGAATTGTAGTAGGAGTATTGAGCCAAGAAGGTAGACCCATAGCTTTCTTCACTTAGAAACTTAATGAAGCCAAAAAGAATTACTCTTCTTATGACTTGGAGTTATATGCTTTAGAGAAGTCACTAAGGAAATGGAGGCATTATCTTCTACCTAAAGTATTTGTATTGTTTACTAATAACCAAGCACTTAGATAAATTAATACTCAGGAGAAGTTGAGTAATAGGCACTTGAAATGGATGGAGTACTTACAAGATTTTACATTCACTATCAAGAACAAGAGGGAAAATTTTGTTAGAAATAGATAATACTAAGAGGGGGTGAATCAGTATTCTATAGTCTTTTGCCCACAACTAAATATTGTTGATTACTTTATAACTTGCATATGAAAGTAAATCAATAACGTTGAATAATAAATATAGCCATGCACAAAGGGAACTCATAACACTAATATTTGTTAACTATGGAAACCCTGACCAAGGGAAAACCCAGTGGGGATGGTACATACCCACAAGATGATCCACTAAACAAAAGAATCATGTTAAGGATATTGACCCTATTAGGAGTTTGTGAAATACATATAGTGTCTTGAGTCCTTATTAGAGGACTAGGCCCTATTAAAAGCCTCAACCCTATTAGGAGTTGCTTCAACCTTGTTAGGAGTTGGTAGATCATATACAATGTATGCAAGAAGAGCTCATTTCCCTAGCATGCAATTGTACAATAAGGTTCTTCATAAGATTAGGTATACATATAATATTGTCTTACTTTTGTATCTCACATTTTCTCTGACCATACATCAGATTTTTCATCACATAAGGCCCGCATATCATATAAGCCTTCGTCACAATAGTTCCCATCACATTTGTTCTTCACATCAATCACATTCACTCACATATTATCTGTGCAAGATATGATCTTTTCTTATATCTCGCAAAATAATAAATCTCTTATCAGTTAGCCTTAATGCATTCACATGTTTGACCAATTATAATAATGACTTAGGGTAAACATCTAGGATGTCATCCCATCATGACTTAGTAATTATTTTGTCACCAAAATAATTCCTTAAGTCATATAATCTAATTCTTTGATATGCTCTATTCTGTTATGTTAAATACTCAAACCGGTATCTTGATTATCACTTGCATTGTACCATCCATAGAGGTTTGTGTAGAGACATACATCACCATGATACTATAAACTATCGATCCTAAACTGCACATGTCCTAACTTGAAATTAGTCATTTGTACATATTGTATCTATCTCTATATTGCTGCAATTTGTCTAACATATAGACAATTTTCTAATTGTGATTGCATAAATTAAATATTAAATACATGTTTCCATAAATGAAAATACATTAGACATCTAACTAGCCATATTTCCAACAATCTCCCTCTTTGGCATTGATGGCAACATTTGGGAAAAATTGGCTAAGTCCGAAAATGATGTCATACAAAAATGAATATAGAAACTAACTACACAAAAATTGCCTTCAAAAAAGAAAATATTTTATTCATTTTTTGATGTATCATTACATTCCTTATCACTCCTTACAATGGTATATAGGTGTACTTCCCCATACATATACATACTTCTTTTTATAAACATACACAATTTTCTTTACTTATATTACTTCTTCCCCTTTGACATCAATGGCAAAGGTGTCAAAAACTGTATACAAAAATTGAGTTTCCTCTTGCTAATAAACTTGCCATTTTGGATAAATAATCTACAAAACCATGTTTTAGCCACTCTAGATCTTTCTTCCAACTCTCCTTGACTATGTCAGATATACTAATGAGTGTGCAAAGTGCATAGGATGCCACTCCTACCACACTCAAGTTAGTATGGGAAAACTTGTCATAGGATCCCTTAGCTGCAAGACATTCATCCAATTACCTCTGTAAAATAGTGATTTTCTATGACAAAATTTCTCTAGGAGTAGAGAACCTTCTGATTACCTATTCCTTATTAGTTTCAATGCCTTTGGTAGCATTGTAAATCTTCTTCACTTCTACTCCAAATTTTTCAATGCTTTCCTCAAGTTATTGCAATCTAGTAGTGAGTTTTTGAAGCTCACTCATTTGACCTTTGATATTGCTATCCAAATTTGACAAGTAATTCTATGATAGTGCACACTATCCATACAACTTCTTACCTTCATCAATGTTCTTCCACAATTCCTTTATGCATACATCTAATGAGTTTATGTAATTTCTCACAATAGTGCATACTGTATCAAACACTAATGCATCAATGCTTGGATTGTGCTTGTACTGAAGAAACTTTGAAAAATGTTGTGAGTTATTCATCAAAATATTTCACCAATTCTTTTTCCTTGGTCTATAAGTCTATATTTGTAACAGTAGTGTTAACTGACCTCTACATCCTATCCAAGACTTCTGACAATGTTTTCTCCAAAGACTTAACCGATTTGTTCTTCTGAAGTAGTTTACTCAAAGAACTCATCAGTCCTTTTTTACCATCACCATCATTAGATATTGTTGTTGTTTTTCCTTTTACTAGAGTTATTATAGGAATAATTTCTTCCTCTCTTCTTCTAACCTTTCTATTTCTTTGTCATCTTTTTCTCTTTTCTCCTCTTCTTTCTTTAATTCTTCTTTAGTTGTTTTTTTCATGTCCTCTTCCTTCCTCTTCTCATCATGCTTCTTCCTTACTTCTTCTTTCCTCTTCTCTTCTTTTTCTTGTTTCTTTCTTTATGCTTCCTTCTTTCTCTCTTCTTCCTCTAATCTTTTATTTTTTGCATTCCACTTTCCTTCTTCTTCCTCATCCTCTTCATTAAAACTAGTTTAGGTAGTAGTATTGCCAAAAATGTTTATTCCATATCTAGTAAATGGATTTTCTTTGACATCAAAAATTATGTGCATACTGTCCATTTGCATGGATTCAATACCAGTAACTATACAAGGAGGTGGCATGGCTTGCTGTGTCTCTTTATCCTCATCTTTACCATTAGTAGGAGTAGTGGCCTCCACATATACTAGAATTGGTGATTTGTATTGTGCACTCTCCTTGGTGACCTTAGGCATAGAAGTCATATATTTTACTATGGCTTCTTATGTTTCCTTCTTAACTTCATCATAATTTCCCCCCATTAGAAGAATTGCTCTTCTTTTATTCCTTAGTAGGGGTTTGATGCCTTTTAGAATTATGTACAAATCTTCCTTTGTGTTCACTTCACATAATTTGTTAATCATGCTCTCTCTTAGCTTGGTGTCTTCTTCTACTACTCTCTTCTTTTTGTTTAGTAACCTATTGTAAAGATATTCTTAGGATCTTTCCTTGTATGCTATCAAATCTCTTATTTCTTAAGATCATATTCCTTACAATAACATTCTCTAATTTTCTTCTATCCATATTACTAGACAAACTATAATATTTAGTCAACTATATAAAATTATCATCATTAATAATCTGCATTTTCAAATTCTCTAGCTTTGGTTTCCATGCTTTCTTTCCTATTCATGTCCTTCCTTCTTCTACTACTTTCTCAACTAGATTTTCCTTAGTTTCATCATCAGATTCCTTAGAATCAATGATTTGCAGCGTCTTTCTCCTTTTTCCTAGTCCACTAGTGGTTTGTTTGACCATTTTCTTGGAGGATGGTGTAGGTTCTTGTTTGACCTTTGCCAATCTCTCTGACTTCCTCTATACAATATTTTTATCAATATTTGATTACTTCTTTGGTTGATTACAGTGTACTCTAATTGGTTGCACTTGCACAACTGTTGCATAAGGTATAGTAGATGTCTATGCACTAGGTTCTATAACTATTACACCTTTAGATAGTGCTACAATAGGAATTGGTGTTTATTCTATCACCTTGGCCTACCCACTAGCTTTCATCTCCAACGCAATACCTTTAATCTCATTAAACTCTTCTCTAGTCATACCAGATTCCTTGAGAATGGAATTTTTCTTCTTCTCCACATTCTTCTTAATTTCCTTTTTGTGAAGTTAAGAATGTACTTCCCTTACCTTTTAATCAAATGTGCCCCATCTAAGACATTTAATGTCCTTCTCATACTGAAATATTTTTTTGTGCATAACCTTTAGTGAGTTCTTCACTCATTTCATAGCCCATAGGCTCAATGAATTTCACCCTAGGTTCAACTACTTCCATACATGTGGTATCAGTTTGCACTATGAAACACATCTCATATTTATACTTTTCCACCATGGAGGGAGGGATTATGTATCTCTATTTCATCTCAAATTGAAATTTCTTCATCATTCGATCAATGTCACTATCTCTAACATTCTCCAATCTAGCCCTATAACACTGCGTTACCAACTTCATAGCACATTCATCACTTTCCCAACTTGTCACACCAAGGAACTACTTGGTTGAATAGAAAAATAGATGTGTTAACAAAGATTCAAATCTAAAGATTACATTCTTGGTCTTCTTTAGCTTTGCAATGTTGTCCAACAACTATGTTCTAACTATCTCACATAATTTTACATTCCTTCTCTATACTACTATAACATATGTTGCATGCATAAATCTTGTTGGTATTGAGTTTACTCTAGAAATGTGGTTAAACTTCCTAAAATTTTACTCAACACCTTAACTCCTTTGTCCGGAAGCATGTCCACCTTCATGTTCCTTCCATCAAATCTAATATATAGGTTTGTCTCAACTATCTTTCTTACATTCATGTCATTCACTGGATTGCATCCCTCATTACTCAAACTTGTGACCTTATGAATTAGTTCATTTTCAATTGTGACCAGTGCATAAACTATCCAAAACATCTCTTCATGAACTCTACTCAAACTAATTCTATTTCATTCATGATTGTTGAATTTTGTGTAAAACATATACTTAGTCAAATTTAACTCATTTAGGTATGCATATTTAGACTTTAGGGTTAAGTCACCATTACACAACACTTAAATCCTTATGGATATCCTCATCACCAATGCTCTCAAATTTACAATGAATGTAGCTTTGAACATCTTCTATGTGAAGCACATTTGACGATATTTGGGAAAATGCTCCTAGTGGATCATCTATGAGGGATGCAAATGGATATTTCTTGATCTTAAATCTAGGTCTATTACTAACATCATATACTAACTGGCCTGCCATGCTACTTATAGAATATACTGGAAATTCTATAAAAAAAACTTCATAAAATACCTTTAATGTCATGTTTTAGGGCTTCTACAATTTTCACTTCGAACGCCTTTCTTCACACTTGAATTCATTTTTAAATCACTCACAAATCACTCCAATCCTTTTACATGAGAAAATGGTACTCACAATCATGCTCGCAATCCTTAAATTACTTCAAATCTTACTCTACATTAAATGTGCATTTGTTTCGTCTTCATAAATTTGTCATTGCTTACCAGTGAACTTGTTTTCTTCCATACAGCTTACTGCCATCACACAAATTCTTGTGCACTTGACCATAGCTTCCATATAACTTACTACCATCACACAAATTCTTGTGCACTTGACCATAGCTTCCACTCTATGTCCTCTACTTCTTATTGATTGTGCAGCTTCTAATTTGAAATATCTCATTAGTTTTGAACAACTAACACTCAACCTCTATTGGAAATGCTTAATTCAAATAGGATGAGTCACAAACAATTTCTGACTTCAATCTCTCATTAGATGCATCAAAATATTGTTCCTCCAAAACTATATAAGAACTTTTTGGATCCTTAGCTTTTACAAATGATTCTTTAAATTCATCAACATGCTCTTTTACTACTTTTTCTGACTATTATCATTGTTGTTATCATTCCTTCTATCATTCTTGTTATTCTTCCTTCTATAATTGGGATTCCTATTGAAGTTCCTTCTATCCATTCTACAAAATCTTGTTTTGTGTCCAAAGTTATTACATAACTAACATATAGGTTCATTTCTTCTCTGATTAGCTCCATTTTGTTTTTTAGGTGCTCTTTAATTCCTTGTAATGTGTCCAAGATTGTTACACTTGTAGCATACAACATGTTTCCTTTCTTTATTATATCTTTCTCCATCATTAGATATGATTTGTGATCTTCCTCTTCCATTATCTGCAGGGTTACTATTCCCAAACATTCTATTATTTTCATTATTACTATCAAACTTAGGTTTCTTACAATATACTTCTTTATGTCCATAACCATGACAATTATAACAATAGAAATTAGTAATAGGTTTAAAAGACTTACATGTGCAATCTCTTTTCATATGACTAACTTCATTGCATATGAAACATCTACCTCTAAATTCATGTCTAACTTCCTTGGATGGTTCATCTTTCTTAGGTTTATCAACTTGCTCTATTTTCTTTGGTTCATCATGTTTCACAGACAAATCAACTAGTCCAATCTCTCTAGATACGTCAATAGTTGTGCTTGATTCAATATTACTTGGATCATATTCTTTAGGGGACTCAACAACTGGATCTGGTCATTTCCTAATTTCAACTTTCTTTGTTGACTTTTCTCCAACAAGATATCCAAGACCTATCTTTTCATATGAAGGTCTTTATTGAAAAAAAAATTCATCAATTTTCTCACTATTGGAATAAAGTTTTTCTAACTGCTGCTTAGCTTGTGTCAATTCTCCTTTCACAATGGTATTGTACTTTTCTAATTCTACATGCTCAATCTTAATAGAATCTAATTCAAATGTTACTTGACTAAACTAGGATCTAAGGTATGCATTCTCAAATTTTAGATTAGGTTCATTCTTATTATCATCTTTCTTAAGACTCAAGTTAAGTTCAACAATTTTCAGTTCATGTTTCACAATCTCATTTTCTTTTTGGAGATTTCCTACTTCATCATTTTCACTAGTCTATGCAATTTATTCCTTACCATATTTTAGATCATCAATCTTATCTTTCAATATAGCAATGAAAACTTTTTCATCTTCATATATATCTTTCAAGTTATCTCTTTCTTCAGTAAGAAGGTCAGTCTACTCAAGAGCTTCTTCAAGATTTTTCTTCAATTGTTCCATATCTTCAGGGATCTTAATCAAGTTGTTAAAATTCTTCTGAGTGACTATGCTTTGATACCAATTTTTATAAATAGATAATACTGAGAGGGGATTGAATCAGTATTCCACAAAAGTTTGCCCACAACTGAATATTGTTGATTACTTTATAACTTGCATATGAAAGTAGACCAACAATATTGAATAGTAAATATAACCATAGACATAGAGAACTCATAAAACCATTATTTTCTAATTAAAGAAACCCTAGCCAAGGGAAAACCTCTATAGGGATGATACCCACTAGATGATTCACTAAACAATAGGATCTTGTTAAGGATATTAACCCTATTACGAGTCTATGAAGTACATATAGTGTCTCAAGTCCTTATTAGAGGACTAGGCCTTGTTAGATGCCTCAACCCTATTAGGATTTACTTCAGCCCCGTTAGGAGTTGGTAGACCAAATACAATGTATGCAAGAAGAGCCCACTACCCTAACATGAAATTATACAATTTAGTTCTTCACAAGAATAGATATATATACAATACTTTATGTCTACTATATTTTGCACTTGCTCTGATCATATATCAGATGTAATTCACATATCATCAATCAAAAATCTTGCATAGATCATATGTCACATAGTACATCATATATCACACATATATGTTACTTGCACAACACACTTATCTTCACAAGATAAGATCTTTACTTATACCTCGCATCTTCATAATTATTTGTTTAGTCTGTGTTCATGTCTTCACACGCTTAACATAATATAAAATAACTTATGGAATAATATTCACATTGTACACTCATCATGACTTAGTAATTATTTCATACCCAAAATAATTCCTCAAGTCATACAATCCAATTCTCTACTATGCTTTGTTTTGTTCAGTTAAATAACCACACTGGTATTTCAACCATATATCGCATTGTACTATCTGTACACATTTGTGCACTAGTACACATTATCATAACACTGTCATAAAGCTTCCCTTAATTGTGCATAAGCTAACTCTCAATGATTCATCCATACACATCAAATCTATTTCAGATTTCCCTTAATTTGATTCCCTACCATATTTTAGATCATCAATTTTGTCTTTCAATTTGCCAATGTAGACTTTTGCATCCTCATACGTATCTTTTTTGTTGTCTCTTTTTTTTTTAAGAAGATCAATTTGTTCAAGAGCTTCTTCAAGGTTTCTCTTCAACTATTCCATATCTATAGGGATCTTACTCAAGATCTTAAGCCTCTTCAGAGTAACCAGTCTTGGATACCAATTGTTAGAAAAAGATAATACTAAGAGGGGGGGTGAATCAATATTCTACAATCTCTTGCCCACAAATGAATATTGTTGATTACTTTATAACTTGCATATTAAAGTAAACCAACAATGTTGAATAGTAAATATAACCATGCACAAAGAGAACTCATAATACCATTATTTGTTAACTAGAGAAATCTTGGCCAAGGGAAAACCCCAGTGGGGGTGGTACCCACAAGATGATCCACTAAAAAAAGGAATCATGTTAAGGATATTGACCCTATTAGGAGTCTATGAAATACTTATAGTGTCTTGAGTCCTTGTTAGAGGACTAGGACCTATTAAAATCCTCAACCCTATTAAGAGTTGCTTCAACCATGTTAAGAGTTGGTAGAGAAAATACAATATATGCAAGAAGATCCCACTACCCTAGCATGCAATTATATGATAAGGTTTATTCACAAGAGTAGGTATACATACAATATTGTCTTACTGTTGTATCTTGCACTTGCTCTAATCATAAATCATATTTCACATCACATAAGGTTCACATATCATTTTAGCCTTCTTCACAATAGTTTGCATCACATCAATTACATTCACTCACATATTATCTATGCAAGATATGATCTTTTCTTATATCTTGCAAACTAATAAATCTTTGCTTTGTCAACCTTAATGCATTTGCGTGCTTGACCAATTATATGTTGGAATTCTTTAGAATAACTGGGAGGGGGGATGAATCAATTATCCAAGGTCTAGATGTACAATTAAAACTTTTCACAACTTAGTGAACCCATATCCATAAAACATTTTCATCATGCATGCATCCAATTGATTATGCAATCACTTAAACTTGTAGGTTACTGTCAAATCAATTTTCAAAAATGCAAACATGAAACATAATAGATTCAATGACACATTTGACATAATGATTTAACATGGAAACCCAACTTGGGAAAAACCCCTAATAACTTGCTACCCATTCTCACTCTTCTAAAGTGATGTCCTATGAAAGGCTAACCTTGTTAAAGGTTGCAGTAAACACTGTTAAATGAGACCTGATTAAAGGATTTCAATCACCCTATTAGGAGTGAGCCTTGTTAGAGGACTGTAGATCATTCACTTGGAATGTCACCTGGTTAAAGGATTTTTCAAAATGACTGTCAGGTCAACCTTAATCCAAAGGATTTACCAACCTTAATCCAAAGGATTTACCCTAGACTGATACAATGATTAGAGAGTAATAGTAAGGCTTGATCTAATAACAACTTACAACTTCATTTGTAGATTACAAATCTTTTTTTCAGTCCTCCATTCTTCTTGGCTTTCACACTCTTCAACTCTGATAGCTTGTTCCCCTTCAAGCATCCATACCCTAAAGCCTTCTTGCTTTGTTTGCCAATGCAGTCTCTTCTCTTAGGTCACTAAATGAAGAAAATACCCTAGAATCTTTTTCTTCCTTAGGTTCTCACACATCAACTCTTGCTTCTAACCAACCATCTCTATAAATCTAGAATTAATGTATTTTTCCATTTCAACCTCTATCATCCATTTTAGGTTTAGTTTGTATTAGATAAGATTCAATGAATTTACCCCTCATTTTATTTCATTCCCATCTAGAAACTTCTCCCTCATTCCTCTTTGAATTCACCTCAAAATAGTTCATCTTGAATTTTGTGCCTCCAACTCATCAATCTTATCTTCCACATGGTTCAAACAATCCAAGAAAACAAACTTGTCAACTTAGATTCATCAAATTCTCAATCTTTCTCATAATGATGACACTCAACATTAACTAGCTTCTAATGCTCAACACATACTGTATTGCTTAGCATCCACTGTCAAAACACTCAGCATGAACTAGTGTTTACTAGTGCTTGACATTAATTAAATTTTACTCAACTTACTCTATTTAACTCAACTTACACTAAAATTGACTTTGCTCAGTCAAACTGATTTTTTGCTCAACTTGCCCTAACTTTTCTTGGCACCTACTGTCCACTCAGTTAAGCTTGGCAGAAAAACTTCATTTAACTTGTTCTTCTGAACTCACTCAATGTAACCAACCTTTGTAACCTTAAGTAGATTTTCAATGCACTATAACATCATTGTCTTAACTGATCCTTGTACTCTTTTTCATATCATAACTCAACCTTTCCTCAAGGTGCTATTGTTACCTCTTTTGATCAAATCCTCTTCATCAATCAAACAAATGATAGTATTTAAATCATATAAGAAATTGTCCTACTAGCATGTAGTAGGTTTGACATCAGTGAAAAAATAATGATTGAAACACATTTATCATACTTGTATCAATCGATTTTCAACAATCTCCCTCACTGGCATCGATGGCAAACCAAACTGACCAATTTTAATCAGTATGACCAATCAGAATACCAAAAAGAAAATAATTCCTTGTATTGAAATCTCTTCGTCTATCAATAACTTTCATCTTTTGAATAGGTTACAAAATGTTGTTATGATCAACAGACAATCAACTCATTTTTATGACTCCCTCTTGGTCACTACTTGTATCTGCCTCTACATTATCTTCCTCAAGATTAGGTAGATCAAGATTTCTCCTTTATCTCCCTCAGACACTTTTCTTGAAAACAATTTCTCCCTCTTTGACAACAATACCAAAGACATGTCATCTTCATATGTAGATATGAATATTTTCAGTTTCTCCCTCTATCACCTTGCTTGTGACTAATTTGTAGTTCTAGCTCTTTGATTACTTTAGGCAGCTCCTATAGTAAGATCCACTATATCAATGTGTAACATATGTCAATTAGCTTATTTGATGCAGGGCACTTCTCATGCTTCTTAGATAGCCTTTGATAGAAGTATCACCCCTAGTTTACCTCTTAGACACTCATGAGCATCCTTAGGTATTGCTTTTGTGAAGATATCAGCAATTTTTTCTTTGGTGTTGATATATTCCATCTTCACCTCTTTATCTTGAACTAATTCTCTCAAGTAATGATACTTGATTGCAATGTACTTAGTCTTTGTATGCATCATAGGATTCTTTGGTATATTTATAGCACTTGTATTATCACAATAATGTATCACAGGTTTAGTGATTTATTCCTTCATACCTTTAAGTATTTGTTTGATCCATACAACATTTTTACAATTTACTTCAATAGCAACATATTCCACTTCAGTAGTAGATTGAGAAATACCATTTTGTTTCTTGCTAGTCCATGTAACCAGAATTTTTCCTTAGAAAAATGCTCCTCCACTAGTGCTCTTTCTATCATCAATATCTCCAACCCAATCAGCATTAGTATAGGCTCTTAGATCAAATTTCTCATTTTTCTTGTAGTATAGACCATACTCTTATGTTCCTTTTAGATATCTCATTATTCTCTTAACTGCCATCAACCAATTCTCCCTGGGATTAGTAGAGAATCTTGAAACTATCCCTACAAATAGTGCAATATCACATCTACTATGTATTACATATTGTCATTTACCAATCATAGACCTGTATAATGTTTGATTTACCTCAGCTGAATCATCATTTTTTGATAATTTATGTCTTGTCACCATAGGTGTTCTTACTGGCTTGGAATTTTCCAATCCAAAAAATTTTAATATCTCCTTAACATATTTTGACTGAGTGATTTATATACCATATTTTGTCTTATGTACTTGCAAACCCACAAAGAACTTGATCTCTCCAACCATAAACATCTCAAATTCTTGCTTCATATCATTTGCAAAAGCCTTACATAAAGTATCTTGACCTCCAAATATGCTATCATCAACAATAATTTTAGATAACAAAATACCTTTGCCTTTCCTTGTCTTCAAGTACAGATTGTTGTTATCATCAGTCCTTTCAAATCCAATCTTTACAAGATAATTATGAAGTCTCTCATACCATGATCTTGGTGCTTGCTTCAAACCATAAAGAGCTTTGTGTGTTAGAAATAAGGTGTCTCAACCTTGGATAATTCCTATTCTTATTATTTGTTTTGTAAATGTATTTTTTGCAAATAATATAATTAAGTGTGAGTGTACATGTCTAGTTGGCATGTTGATGTATCACTCTACTTGCATGTCTCAACATCTTGAATAGTGTGCAAGGAGATCATGATTGAAACAGATATGATGGATTCCTATGACGCGTAAGAGTTATGTTTGGAAGATATGATGATGGGTGAAGATGTGAAGACATGTGGTAATTGATCATTGAGTACTATACACTCAAGTCTCCATCTAGCGCATGGGGTTCAGGGCATCAGCCCCAAAAAAAATTGGGCTCCTACTTTTTTGGAGAATGGTAAAACCCTAATATGGTTCTTCTTTGGAAGTTTTCCTAAAATGGAAATCAAATGATATAAGTGACTTTAGGGTTACAGATAGGAAAGAGTAAAAGTGTATTGTTGGTAGTGTTTTGTTGTGACTAGATTAGTCTTCTATGTCCTGAAAGAACTTGCATTGCAAGTGTATTGTAATGATTATGTTGAAGATAATAAATTGTGTAGGTTTTGGAGGGGTGGGGTTGTTTTACCGAAAGGTTTTTCCCTACTGGTATATCCTTGTGTTTGTGTTTTCTTTCTCTATTTATTTTTTGTATTCATGGTTGACTACAAATTTTATCATTTACGTAATATCACATCTAAAATTGTAAGGATTTAATAGGAATTTAAACAATACTTTCCTTAAGGGATTAGTGTAGGAAATTTTTTCCACACCTAAGTTTCCTTACAAGTAGTATCAGAGGTTGATCAACTTTTGATCCTAGTTGTTGGGCAGGTATTTTTGAGCTAATCTCAAGTTGAGTGGGAGTTTTTGTGCAGAGCATTCTAAATCTTATTTATAGATTGAGATGGCTAGTTCATCATATAGAAAAATGGAGGTGGAGAAATTTAATGGCAATAATTTTGAGCTATGGAAACTCAAGATGGAAGACTTTCTTGAAGATCATGATCTATGGGAGATGACTTCACTTGATGTGAGACCTGCATCAATATCTCAAGCAGATTGGGATCTCAAGGATCAAAAAGCTAAGGGTCTCATTAGACTCTGTCTTGTTGATTCAGTTCTCCTAAATGTTCTTGATGAGAAGACTAGAAACAATTTGTGGACATGGCTTGGGTCTATGTATCAAGCAAAATCTCTAGTGAACAAGTTGTTCCTGAGGAAGAACTTGTATTCTTTAAGAATGGAGGAAGGAGGATTGATTATAGATCATCTAAATGCTTTTAATTTACTAATTGCATAGTTGACATCATCTGGTGTCAAGGTAGAAGAGGAGGATCGATGTATGACCCTGTTATATTCCTTGTTGGATTCATGGAACCATCTTGTGATGGCTCTTGGAATTACTTTAGTTACTTTCAGAATGGATGATGTGGTGTCTTTGCTATTATCTGAGTAGACAAGGAGAAAGTCATCAAATTCAGCTAAGGAAGATCTTGCTATTCCTGGGAGATCCAATGACAGAGGGAAGCAAAATGACAATTCTAGAAAGGGTAGATCCAAATCTCATGGAAAATCAAAGACTCTTGGAAAGTCCAAGGCAAAATGATGGAACTATGATAAGACTAGGCACTTCTGTAAAGACTATAAAGAGTTAGAGAAGAAGAAGAAAGCCTCAAATTCTAGTTCAAAAAAATCTCAACAAGATGGTGATGCTTTCATTGCAACCTTGGCAGCACATGCATCTAATGATGTGTAGTTGATAAAACTAGGTGCTTCTTTCCATCTAACCTCTCATCAAAGCTGGTTCTCAAAGTATGAAGTTTTTTATGGTGGAAAGGTGTAGTTGGGTGAAGATTATCACCTAAAGATAGTTGGATAAGGACGGGTCACTAATAGATTCCCTAATGAATGAGTAAAGGGGATCAATAGGTTAATGTACATCCCTAGCTTGGTATGAAACCTATTATCTATAAATATGTTTAATGATGTAGGTGTGCAAGTTATTTTTTCTAAAGATGGATGCAAGATGATGAGAGGAGCTATGGTTCTTACTAAGGGTACTAGGAGAGGTACATTGTTTCAGCTTGATGTATGTATTTCTTAGTAAAATAGTTCTTTTGTTTCAAAGAAGAGAGAAGCTATCACTTCATCCCCACCTCTGAACAAGCAGTAAAGAAGATTGTGGTTATTGGTTTTGATGGTAGTGTAGCATGTGTAACTGAGGGTGCAAACACATCGGAAGGAAAGCTTCCTACAGAAAAGATAATGTTGTCGCATATGATATTTGGCCACACTAGTGAGAAGGCTCTTAGAACCCTAAAAAACAAGAACCTCATTGAGGGATTAAATGATTGTAATCTCAAGTTTGACTTCTATGAACATTGTGTGTATGGTAAATAAAATCGTGTTCAGTTTTACTCTAGTTCTCACAAATCTTCTGATGTTTTGGATCTTATCCATTCTAATGTATTTGGTCCTATATAACTTCCTTCAATCTCCAAGTCTATAATTTTTGTATCTTTCTTGGATGATTACAGTAGAAAGAAAAAAGTGTTTAGTTGTTTCAAAGAATTTAAAGCTCTTGTAGAGAATCAAACTAGTAAGAAGATTAAGTGTGTGAGAACTAACAATGGTGGTGATTTTTTCTCAGCATAGTTTGAATAGTTCTATAAAGAACAAGGTATCAAGAAGCATAAGACAACTCCTTATACCCCATAGCAAAATAGAGTTGTAGAAAGAATGAGTATGACATTGATGGAGAAGGCTAGGAGTATGTTTAGTGGAGTTGGTCTTGAACAAAGGTTTTTGGCTGAAGTTGTGGTCACTGCTTGTTATATCATTAATAGATCTCCAACATCGGCCCTTGTTGGTAAGACACCCATTAGAGGTGTGGTCTAGTAAGAAGCCTTCAATTAGACATCTTTGTGTTTTTGGTTGTAAAGCTTATGCACATGTTCCAAAGAAGAAAAGATCTAAGTTGGAAAACAAAGTTGTCAAATGTATTTTCATCAGATATGGTGTTGGTCTGAAAAGATACAAGCTTTGGGACCCTGTGACTAGTAAGTTGTTGTATAGAAAAAATGTTATTTTTAGAGAGATAACATCTTCTCCTATTGTGCTAGAACTAGATGAAAAAGAAAAGAAGGAAGATATTGTTCAATTGCCTCCTACCCCTGAGAAGACTGAACAAAAAGACCATGTTGCATCTATTGATGAGGAGAGCTCTAGTAGCTCTGATAGTTCAGAAGAAGAGGAAGAACAACCTCAACCTCATCCCTTGAGGAGATCCACAAGAGTAAGAAAGTAGCTAGAAAGGTTTGGTTATTCTATTAGATTCCAATTGTGTTTTTTCTTTGATTACTAACACTGATGAGCCTAGATCTATGAGAGAGGCTTTCAATATGGAAGATGGAGGTTCCTAGATTGAGGCCATGGATGATGAGATGGCTTCATAGGATAAAAAAAAAACTTGGGACCTTGTACCTTTACCTAAAGGACAGAAACCTGTTGGTAGAAAATGGGTGTTCCAAAAGAAATTCTGTGTAGACGGCAGTGTTTAAAGGTACAAAGCTAGATTGGTTGCAAAGGGGTACTCACAGGTAGAGGGAATAGATTATAGTGAAATATTCTCTCCTATTGCAAAGTTGACATTGTTAGATTATGGTGACTGATCAGGGAAGTATTGTACATACTCCATAATTCCTCGCAAATTTTTTGGGTCCTATTTTATTGGGATTTTGGGCTGACATGTAATTATTAATTGTAACCCTAAAGCAGTAAAAATACTCATATAAAAGGGCTTAGGGTTAGGGATTATTTCAATAATTGTGATGCAAAAATTAGTTATTGCAGTGGTATTGAGTTGTAAGAGATTATAGATTGTAATTAGGTTGTAATCACTAGATCATAAAAATATTGGACTTGCTGTTTGGTGGATGTAGCCCAAGGATTGGGTGAACCACTTCAAATCTTGGTGTCTTGTGTTCTTTTATGTATGATCTATTATTTTTTCATATTTTTTATATTTGCATGTAATGTTTATTTATGTCTATGGTTTATTCCTAACAAGTGGTATCAAAGCGAGGTTGTTTTTTAGTTATCCTTTGCAGGAAAGTCTCATAGTTGAGTGGGAGTCTCATGGTTGAGTGGTAGCAATGGAAGATGAGGGTAAGATGAGGTTTGATAGGTTTAATGGGAAGAACTTCTAGTTATGGAAGATGTAAATGGAAGACTATCTTTACAAAAAGGATTTATGGAAGTAATTGGAAGGAAAAACCAAAAAATAAGGGATCTATGTCAAATGAGGACTTGGATCTTTTGGACAGAAAGGCACTTGGAAGAATTTGATTATGCCTAGCACCATTGGTGGCATTTAATATTTAAAAAGTAAAGACAATAGAAGAGTTGATGAAAACCCTAGCAGCATTGTATGAAAAGCCCTCAACTTCAAACAAGGTATTTCTAATGAAGCATTTATTTAATGTGAAAATGGAAGAAGGTAGATCTATTATAGATCATTTAAATTATTTTAATACTATTACTAGTCAGTTATCTTCTATGGGTATCAATTTTGATGAAGAAATTAGGAAATCCTAAAAGCTAGAATGGCTTGGTAATGGCTGTGAGTAATTTTTTTCTTGGATCTAATACCCTAAAATATGATGATGTGATCAGTGTTGTTTTGAGTGAGGAAACTCATAGGAAATCCTCAGGAAGATCTACATTTGGAAGTGCTTTAAACACAAAAAGTTGAGGCAAAATGACTAAGAGAGGAAGTAATTCTAGAAATCATGGGAAATCAAGAGGAAAGTCAAAGGGGAGGAGGTCTCAATTGAGAGGGCTAAACAACTACTGGTACGATGGGAAACCAGAAAAAGAAAGATTGTTGGTCAAAAGAAAAATGAAGGAGATAAACCAGATGGAGACAAGGAGGAAAATGTGGTAACTAACATATTCAAAGAGGATGCTTTGCTTCTATCCTTAGGAAGTGTTGATGATTCTGGGTTTTAGATTTAGGTGCTTCATTTCATGCTACACCTCATAGAGGTTATTTCATTGATTATGTCCAAGGGGATTTTGGACTTGTTTATTTAGGGGATAATGAACCCTGTTAGATTGTTGGAAAGGGAAAAGTTAAGATTAAATTTCCTAATGGGAATAATTGGCTACTACATGAGGTAAGACATGTTCCAAGGCTGAGTAGGAATTAAATTTCAGCAAGGCAACTCGGTGATGAGGGTTGTGTAGTCACTTTTAATGATAAAAATTGGAAGGTTTCAAAAGGTTCCCTTGTAGTAGCAAAAGCTGTAAAAGTAGGCACCTTATATCTTTATATAGGTCATATTGTTCCTTCTACTTTAATTGTTTCAAAGAAAAATGAATGTTTAGGGACAATTGCTATAGCTGAGCAAGGACAACAAATAGCTACTATAGATTTTGATACAGTGTTGTGGCACAATAGACTTGGGCACATGAGTGAGAAAGGTATGAAATTACTTCATTCAAAAAAAATTTTACCAAGTCTAAAATGTGTTAATATGGATTTTTGTGAAATTTGTGTGTATGGAAAATAAAAGAAAGTGAGTTTTGTGAAGACTGGGAAGGAAAACAAAAAGGAGAAATTAAAACTTGTGCATACTGATGTATGGGGACCGGCTCAAGTATCTTCCCTTAGTGGCTCTTATTATTATGTTACATTTATTGATGATGCAACTAGAAAGGTATGGATTTATTTCCTTAGACAGAAATCTGATGTATTTCAAACTTTTAAGAAATGGAAATGCTTGATTGAAAATGAGACTGGTAAGAAATTAAAATGTCTCAGATCTGATAATGGTGATGAGTATTGTAGTCATGAATTTAAATATTATTGCTTCACTAATGGTATTCATAGACAGAAGACTATTCCAAGGAGTCTACAAGAAAATGGAGTGCCTGAACACATGAACAGGACTATAATGGAGCATGCAAGAAGCATCAAGTTGCATGTTGGGTTGCCCTTTCACATGTGGGTAGAGGCTATCAATACTACTATATAGTTTATCAATAGAGGTTTCTCTACTCCTTTGGGTTATGGTATTCCAAAGGAAGCATGGACTGGTAAGAATGTGAGCTATTCTTTTCTCAAAACTTTCAATTGTGAAGCTTTTGCTCACATAGATTCTAAAACTAGAACCAAGCTTGAAGCTAAGTAAAAGAAATGTGTATTTTTTGGATATGGCATTAATAAATTTCATTATAGGCTTTGGGATTTTGAAAATCATAAAATTGTAAAAAGCAGGGATGTCATATTCACTGAGAAAGTGTTGTACAAAGATCTATTGCAGCAACATGAGAAGAAAGAAGATGATTATGTAGTGCTAGATGATACTCCAGAAGATGGTGTTCCAGCTATTCCTCATGATGTGTAACAACCGCAACAAAAAATACCACACACAACAGTGAATGTTAGATGGTCAACAAGGAAAATTAGACCTCCACAAATATTTTCTCCCTCTTTGTGTTCTATTTTACTTACTGATGCTAGTGAACCTGAATGTTATGATGAAGTTGTGCAGGTGAATACTAAGATTCAATGGGAGTCTACAATGAAAGAAGAAATGGATTCTTTGCTAAAAAGTAACACTTGGGATTTATGCAAATTGCCTGCAGATAAAAGAGCTTTACAAAATAAGTGAGTTTATAGGTTAAAAGAAGAGGATGGAGGTAAGAAAAGATTTAAAGCTAGGTTATTTGTAAAAGGATTTGCATAGAAAAAGGGCATTGATTTTGATGAGACATTTTCTCTTATTGTTAAGATGACTTCTATTCATACTGTTATAAGTATTGTGCCTGGCTCAACCACAGGGATTTGAGGTCAAAGGTAAGGAGAACTTATTTGTACAAATTGAAGAAAGGTTTATATGGCTTGAAGCAAGCACCTCGGCAATGGTATCTAAAATTTGATAGTTTTATGCATAAGCATGGATACAATAGGTGTCATTCAGATCATTGTGTTTAGTTTAAGAGGTTGGATGATGATAGCTACTTTATTTAATGTTTATATGTTGATGATATCCTTATAGCTGGGTCTAACATGGATCATACTAAGGGGCTGAACCACAAGTTAGCACATGCATTTGCTATGAAGGATTTGGGGGCAGCAAAAAAACTCCTTGGTATGAAGATTTGTAAAGATAGAAAGAATAGGAAATTGATGCTATCCCGAGCTGATTATATTGAGAAGATGTTGCAACATTTCTCTATAGAGAATGCTAAAGTTTTCAGCACACCTTTACCTGGTCATTTGAAGTTGACTAAGGAGATGTGTCCCAAGACACAAGAAGAAGAGGATAAGATGTCCAAGGTACCCTATGCTTCAGCTATAGGAAGCTTGATGTATGCTATGGTATGCATAAGGCTAGATATTGCACATGCAATAGGAGTCATTAGCAAGTATATGAGTCATCCAGGAATTGAGCATTAGAATGTAGTCAAGTGGATTCTTAGATATTTGAGAAGAACATCCAATAAGTGTTTACACTTTGGGTGCTCTACTACTAATTTATAGGGCTATGTTGACTTTGATTTGGCAAGGGATATTGATAACAAGTAGAGTACTATAGGTTATGTCTTTACTATTGGTGGGGCAACCGTGAGTTGGGTTTCTAGGTTACAGAAGGTTAATGCTTTACCCACTACAGAGGCAGAGTATGTAGCTGCTATAGAGGTAGTCAAGGAGATGATATGGCTTCAGTCCTTCTAAGAAGAATTGGGACACCCTCAGAGGGATGATTATGTGTTTATAGATAGTTAGAGTACCATTCATCTTGCAAAGAATTTAACTTTGCATTCAAAGACAAAAAAAATATATTTGTGGTACCATTTCATTCAGTCAGTTTTGGAGGATGGATAGTTAAAGCTAGATAAAATACATACAAATGACAATCCAACAGATATGTTGACCTAGGTAGTAACAAGGGAGAAGTTGAACTTCTCTTCAGTTTCGGTTGGTCTTCTAGATTGAACATGAATAAAAGAACAGCAAGGTCTAGGGTGGTTTGATCCAGTGGGAGTCTCATGGAGTAGCGGTATAGCTACAAGATTAGTCTCCAAGTGGGAGATTATTGTTTAGTGTGGAGCCTAATCAGTCCCCAAGTGGCAGATTGTTAGATTATGGTGATTAATTAGGGAAGTAATGAACATACTCCATAATTCGTCACAAATTTTTTGGGCCCTATTTTATTGGAATTTTGGTCTGACATATAATTATTAATTGTAACCCTAAAGCGATAAAAATACTTGTATAAAAGGGCTTAGGGTTAGGGATTATTTCAATAGTTGTGATGCAAAAATTGGTTCTTGTGGCAGTATTGAGTTGTAAGGGATTATAGATTGTAATCAAGTTGTAATCACTTTATCATAATAATATCAGACTTGTTGTTTGGTGGATGTAGCCCAGGGATTGGATGAATCACATTAAATCTTGGTGTCTTGTGTTCTTTTCTGTGTGATCTATTATTTTCTAATATTGTTTATATTTGCATGTAATTGTTATTTCTATCTGTGGTTTATTCCTAATAGACATCTATTAGATTTATTTTATCTCTTGCTACATCATATGATTTAGAGATAGAAACGATGGATGTGAAGACAACTCTCCTTCATGGTGATTTGAAGGAAGATATTTATATGTCATAGCTTGAGCACTACATTGTTAAAGGTAAAGAATATTTGGTTTCCAAATTAAGGAAGTCTTTGTATGGTTTGAAACAATCTCCTAGGATGTGGTACCTTAAGTTTGATGTCATTATGTTATCAATTGGATTTGTAAGATCAAAATCAAATCATTGTATTTATTTCAGAGTTAAAAATGATTGTCTTCTTATTGTTGCATTATATGTTGATGATATGTTGTTGTTTGTGTAAGGAAAATCAAGTGTAGAAAAAGCTTCCTACACTAATCTCTTAAGGAAAGTATTGTGCAAATTCTTTTAAAATCCTTAGAATTTCATATTCACTTTTGGTAAAACAATAATATTACAGTTAACCATGAACACAAAAAATAGATAGAGAAATAATAACACATAAACACAAAGATATGCTAGTGGGGAAAAACCTTCTGGTAAAATGATCCCACCCCTCCAAAACCTGCACAATGTATTATCTTCAACTCAAATATTACAACACAATTACAGTGCAAACTCTTTCAAGACATGGAAGACTTATCTAGTAGCAACCAAAAATACACTACTCATACTCCACATGCTCCCACAACTATTTACAGCCCTCAAAGTTCTTATATAATGCACTTTCCATTTTTATGGAATCTTCCAAAGATAGCTCTTATGCGTCATAGGAATCCATCATAACCATTTTATTCATGATCTTCTTACACACAATTAAATATTCCAAAGATAGCTCTTATGTGTCAGAGAAATTTGTCATAGGAATCTATCATAATTCAAGATGCTGATACATGCAAGTGGAGTGACACATCAACATGCCAACTAGACATGTAAACTCACACTTAATTACATTATTTACAAAAAATACATTTACAAAAAAATTAATAAGAATAGGAATTATCCAAGGTTGAGACACCTTATTCCTAACATTCTCCCACTTGGCAAACACCTTGTAAGAGAAATAGGAATATAACAAGAACTAACTCCTATAGGTCGAAAGGCCCACAGACTCTGAACACCATCTGAACTTCTCTATGCCTACTAGTTTTGTCAATGCATCTATAACATTCTTTATAGTATCTACCTTCTCCAAATTTACCTTTCCATCTTCCACCATATCTCTCACAAAGTGAAATTGCACATCAATGTGCTTTGTTCTAGCATGGAAAATTGGATTATTTGCAAGGAAAATAGTACTTTGACTATTGCAACAAATAGCAATCTATCATGCATCAACACCAATATTAGAACATAATCTCCTAAGACAAATGGCTTCCATAACAGCATGAGTAGCAACCATGTACTCAGCTTTTGTAGTGGACAAACCAACCACAGGTTGTCACTTACTCATCCAACTGATGGCACCACTAAACATAGTGAACACATAAGAACTGGTGGATCTCCTACTATCAATATCACCTGCCCAATCTGAATCCACAAACCCATGAATAAAAACTAAATGTAGAGCTCTAGAAGAGTTACCATGATAAAAAATGGAGTAATCTAATGTACCCCTCAAATATCTGAATACTCACTTAACTGCATCCAAATGTACTCATCCAAGATTAGCCATAAACTTGCTCAGAACTCCCACTACTTGGGCAATGTCTGGTCTAGTACAGACCATAGCATACATAAGACTACTAACTACACTAGCATAAGGTATCTATGCATGTCCTCCACCTCACTAAGAGATTTTTGACAATCATATATAGATAAGTTTGTTCCATAGAAATAGGAACACACAATGGTCTACAATTTTCCATTTTGAACCTTTCCAACACAAACTTCACATACTTACTTTGACTCAACCAAAGCTTTCTGTTAGACCTATCTCTATTGATTTCCATACCCAAGATGTACTGATTTCCATAACCAAGATGTACCTTGCTGCCCCAAGATCTTTCATCTCAAACTGTGCTAACAATTGAGATTTAAAATCAAATATCATATCCTTACCCTTCCCAAACAACAACATATCATCAACATATAATGCAACAGTAAGAAGCTAATAATTTTCAAATTTGAAATAAACACAATGGTCTAATTTCAATCTTACAAATCTAATTGACAATACAAAGGCATAAAACTTAAGGTACCACATCCTAGGAGATTTTTTTAAACCATACAGAGACTTCTTTAATCTACAAACCAAAGATTCTTTACCTTTAACAATGAAGTGCTTAGGTTGTGACATATAAATCTCTTCCTCCAAATCACCATGAAGGAAAGCTATCTTTACATTGATTTTTTCTATTTTTAAATCATATGATGTAGCAAGAGATAACAGAAATCTAATGAATGTCAACTTTGCAATAGGAGATAATGTTTCACCATAATCTATTCCCTCTACCTATGAATACCCCTTTGCAACCAATCTAGCTTTGTACCTTTCAACACTGCCATCTACATAGAATTTCTTCTTGAACACCCATTTGCCACCAACAAGTTTCCATCCTTTAGGAAAAGGTACAAGGTCCCAAGATTTTTTTAATCCAATGAAACCATCTCATCATCCATGGCCTCAATCTAGGAACCTACATCTTCCATATCCAAAGCCTCTTTCACAGATCTAGGCTCATCAGTGTTAGTAATCAAAGCAAAGGCACAACTGGAATCTAACATAGAATAACCAAAACTTTTTTACTACTTCTTTACTCTTGTGGATCTCCTAAGGGGTTGAGATTGAGGTTGTTCTTCCTCTTCTTCTAAACTATCAGAGCTACTAGAGCTCTCCTCATCACTAGACCCAACATGGTCTTTATGTTTAGTCCTCTCAGGGGTAGGAGGCAACTGAACAATATCTTCCTTCTTTTCTTTTTCATCTGGTTGTAGCACAATAGAAGAAGATGTTAGCTCTCTAAAAATCACATTTTTACTATACAACACCTTACTAGTCACAAGGTTCCAAAGCTTGTATCCTTTCATACCAACACCATATCCAATGAAAATACACTTGACAGCTTTGATTTCCAACTTAGATCTTTTCTCCTTTGGAACATGTACATAAGCTTCACAACCAAAAACATGAAGATGTTTAATTGAAGGCATCTTACCAGACCACATCTCCATGGGTGTCTTACTGACAAGCATTGATGTAGGAGATCTTCCAGAGAGCAAGTCGTGGCCACATCTTCAACCCAAAACTATTTTTCAAGACCAACTCCACTAAGCATACTCCTAGCCTTCTCCATCAATGTCCTATTTATTCTTTTTGCAACTTCATTTTTCTATTAGATATAAGGAGTTGTCTTATGCCTCTCGATACCTTGTTCTTTACAGAACTATTCAAACTCTATTGAGCAAAACTCACCACCATTGTTAGTTCTCATACACTTAATCTTCTTACTAGTCTAATTCTCTACAAGGGAGTTAAATTCCTTAAACCAACTAAAGACTTGTGTCTTACTTTTTAGGAAATAAATCCATGTCCTTCTACTATAATCATCTATGAAAGATACAAAAAATAAAGACTTGGAGATTGAAGGAACTTTTACAAGACCAAATATATCAAAATGAATAAGATCCAAAACATCAGAAGATTTTTGAGAACTAGAGTAAAATTGAACATGATTTTGTTTACCATAGACACAATGTTCATAGAAGTTAAACTTGAGATTACAATCATTTAACCCCTCAACAGGTTCTTATTCTTCAGGGTTCTGAGACCCTTCTCACCAATGTGGCCAAATCTCATATGCCCTAACATTGTCTTTTCTACAAGAAGCTTTCCTTCCAATGTGTTTGCATCGTTAGGTACACATGTTTCACTACCATCAAAACCAATAACCATAGTCCTCTTTACTGCTTATTCAGATGGTGGGGATGAAGTGATAGCCACTCTCTTCTTTGAAATAGAAGAAATATTACATTGAGAAATGCATGCATCAAGCTGAAACAAATTACCTCTCCTAGTACCCTTAGCAAGCATCATAGCTCCTCTCATCATCTTACATCCTTCTTTAGAAAAAACAACTTGCACAACTACATCATTCAAATTACTTACAAATAATAGGTTTCCTACCAGACCAGGGATGTGCATTACCTCATTGATCCCCTTTACTCATCCATCAGGGAATTTGATAGTGACTCATCCTTGTCCAACTATCTTTAGGTGAGAATCATCACCCAAACACACCTTTCCACCATCAAAAACTTCATACTTTGAGAACCAACTTCAATGAGAGGTCATGTGGAGAGAAGCACTTGAGTCTATCAACCACACATCATCAGATGTTTGTGCTACCAAGGCTACAATGAAAGCATTGCCATCTTCTTGAGATTTTTCTAAACTTGAATCTAAGGCCTTCTTCTTCTTCTTTGGGTCTTTACAATCTTTATAGAAGTGCCCAGTCTTATCACAATTCTAGCATTTTGCCTTGGACCTTCTAGGAATCTTTGATTTTCCATAGGATTTAGATTTACCCTTTCTAGAGTTGTTGCCATTTTTCTTTCCTTTGTCATTGGATCTACCATGAATAGCAAGAGCTTCCTTAGTTGAATCTGATGACTTTCTCCTTGTCTCCTCAGATAATAGTGAAGACACCACTTCATCCATTCTAAAAGTGACTAAACTACTTCCAAGAGCCATCACAAGATGGTCCCATGAATCTGGCAAGGAACATAATAGGGTCATACATTGATCCTCCTCCTCTATCTTGACACTGTATGATGTCAACTATGCAATCAGTAAATTAAAAGAATTTAGATGATCTATAACAGATCTTCCTTCTTCCATTCTTAGAGAATAAAACTTCTTCCTCATGAAAAACTTGTTCACTAGAGATTTGGCCTAATACACAAACCCAAGCCGTGTCAACAAACTGTTTGCGACCTTCTCATCAAGAACATTAAGGAGAACTAAATCAGCTAGATATAATCTAATAAGACCCTTAGCTTTTTTATCCTTGAGATCCTAATCTACTTGAGATATTGTTGTGGGTATCATGTCAAGTGAAGTTACCTCCGATAAATCATGATCTTCAAGAAAGTCTTCCATCTCGAGTTTCCACAACTCAAAATTACTGCCATTAAATTTCTCCATCTCTATTTTTCTATATGATGAACTAGCCATCTCAATTTGCAAATAAGATTTAGAATGCTCTACACAAAACTTTCACTCAACTTGAGATTAGCTCAAAAAACCCTACCCAACAACTAGGATCAAAAGTTGATCAAGCTCTGATACCACTTTTAAGGGAACTCAAGTGAGAAAATAGCTTCCTACACTAATCTCTTAAGGAAAGTATTGTGTAAATCCTTTTAAAATCGTTACAATTTTAGATTCACTTTTGGTAAACCAACAATATTGTAGTCAACCATGAATATAGAAAACAGATAGAGAAATAATAACACAAACACAAAGATATTTTGATGGGGATAAACCTTTCAATAAAATAACCCCACCCCTCCAAAACCTACACCCGATGTATTATCTTCAACTCAAAGGTTACAACACACTTATAGTACAAGCTCTTTCAAGACATGGAAGACTTATCTAGTATCAACCAAAAATACACTACTCACAATCCACACACTCCCACAACTATCTATAGCCCTCAAAGTGCTTATATAATGCACTTTCCATTTTTAGGGCATCTTCCAAAGATATCTCTAATGCATCATAGTAATCCATCATAACCATTTTAGTCATGGTCTCCTTACACACAATTAAATATTTCAAAGATAGCTCTTACGCGTCAAACAAATCTGTCATAATTCAAGATTCCAACACATACAAGTGGAGTGACACATCAACATCCCAACTAGACATGTACACTCACACTTAATTACATTATTTGAAAAAATTACATTTACAAAAGAAATAATAAGAATAGGAATTATCCAAGGTTGAGACACCTTATTCCTAATAGTTTGGGAAGCATAAGGGTATGATTTTTTATTTTAAATCTCAGTTGTTAGCACAGTTTGAGATGAAAGATCTTGGGGTAGCAAGGTACATCTTGGGTATGGAAATTAGTAGAGATAGGTCTAACAAAAAACTTTAGTTGATTCAAAGTAAGTATGTGAATTTTGTGTTGGATAGGTTTAGAATGGTAGATTGTAGACCATTGTGTGTTCTTGTTTCTATGGGAACAAAGTTATCTATAGATGATGTCCAAACTCTTCTAGTGAGGCAGAGGACATGAGTAGAATACCTTATGATAGTATAGTTGGTAGTCTTATGTATGCTATGGTTTGTACTAGACTAGACATTTCCCAAGTAGTGGGAGTTCTGAGCTAGTTTTTGGCTAATCCTAGATGAGTACATTAGGACACAGTTAACCAAGTATTTAGATATTTAAGAGGTACATCAAATTACTCTATTTTTTATCATGGTAACTCTTCTAGAGCTCCACATTCAATTTTTATTCATGGGTTTGTGGATCTAGATTAGGTAGGTGATATTGATAGCAAGAGATCCATCAGTGCTTATGTGTTCACTATGTTTGGTGGTGCCATCAGTTCGATGAGTAAGTGACAACCTGTGGTTTCTTTGTCCACTACAAAAGCTAAGTACAGGGATGATACTCATGCTTGTAAGGAAGCCATTTGGCTTAGGATATTGTGTTCTGATATTGGTGTTGATGCAAGATAGATTACTATTTGGTGTGACAGTAAGAGTGCTATTTTCCTTACAAAAAATCCAACTTTCCATGGTAGAACGAAGCACATTGATGTGTAGTTTCACCTTGTGAGAGATATGTTGGAAGATGGAAAGGTAAATTTGGAGAAGGTAGATACTATAAAGAATGTTGCAGATGCATTGATGAAACCAGTGGGCACAGAAAAGTTCAAATGGTGTTCAGAGTCTATGGGCCTTTCGATCTACAGTGGTTAGTCCCTGTTATGTTCTTGTTGCTCCTACAAGGTGTTCAACAAGTGAGAGAATGTTAGGAATAAGGTTTCTCAACCTTGGATAATTCTTGTTCTTATTATTTGTTTCATAAATATATTTTTTGCAAATAATATAATTAAGTGTGAGTGTACATGTCTAGTTGGCATGTTGAATATGTGTCACTCTACTTGCATGTGTCAGCATCTTGAATAGTGTGTAAGGAGATCATGACTAAAATAGTTATGATGGATTCCTATGATGCGTAAGAGTTATCTTTGGAAGATATGATGATGGGTGAAGATGTGAAGACATGTGGAAATTGATCATTAAGTACTATACACTCGAGTCTCCATCTAGTGTGTAGGGTTTGAGGCATCAGCTCAAAAAAAAATTGGGGTTCCTACTTTTTCAAAGAATGGTAAAACCCTAATATGTTTCTTCTTTGGAAGTTTCCCTAAAATGGAAAGCATGTGATATAAGCTACTTTAGGGTTGTAGATAGAAGAGAGTGAAAGTGTATTGTTGGTAGTGTTTTATTGTGATTGGATTAGTCTTTAATAACCTGAAAGAACTTGCATTGCAAGTGTGTTGTAACCATTGTGTTGAAGATAATATATTGTGCAACTTTTGGAGGAGTAAGGTTTTTCCCCACTGACATATCTTTGTGTTTTTGTTTTCTTTCTCTATTTTTTTTCTTTATTCTTGGTTGACTACAATATTATTGTTTACATAATATCAAATCTGAAATTGTAAGGATTTAATAGGAATTTGTACAATACTTTCCTTAAGGGATTAGTGTAGAAAGTTATTTCCACACCTAAGTTTCCTTACATTGTATAGTCTACATACCATTTTTTTGTTGTTGGCATCAACAAATCCTTCTAGTTATCCTATATAAACCTCTTTCTCCAATAATATACCATTCAAAAATGTAGAATTAACATCCATTTGATAAAATTTGAAACCTTTGTATGTAGAGTAAGCAAGTAGAGTTCTTACTCCTTCCAGTCTTGCAACAGGAGCAAATGTCTCTCAATCTATCCCTTCTTCTTGTGGATATCCTTTACAAACTAATCTTTCCTTGTTCCTTGTGACTTCACCATTCTCATCTAACTTGCTTCTATATACCCACTTGGTACCAATCACATTTTTGTCTTCTGGTCTAGGAACTAGAGTCCATGTCTTATTTTTGTCAATTTTTTCAATCTCTTCTTCCATGGCTTTACTCCAATCCACATCTTCTAAGGCATCTTTCACTATTTTTGGTTCTTGCATGCTCAACAAATTTGTATCATTTCTCAACTTGTTCCTTGTCATTGGTCTAGCATCTTTATCTCCAATGATTTGTGTAGCAAGATGATGTCTCTTGACATACTTAGACAATCTTGGTTCATCTTGAATTTCATACCACCAGCTCATCAATCTTATCTTCCACACAGTGACACAATCCAAGAAAACAAACTTGTTGGCTCAAATTCATCAAATTCTTGATCTTTTCCATAATGCTAACACTTGGCATTAACTAGCTTCTGATGCTCAGCACATACTGCATTGCTCAACATCCACTGTCAAAACACTCAGCATGAACTAAATTTTATTGGTGCTCAGCATCAACTAAACTTTACTCGGCTTACACTAAAATTGACTTTTCTCAACTCCAA
This sequence comes from Cupressus sempervirens, assembly GCA_028749045.1. NCBI lineage: Eukaryota > Viridiplantae > Streptophyta > Pinopsida > Cupressales > Cupressaceae > Cupressus > Cupressus sempervirens. Next base: position 264,342,153 of record CM053791.1, on the reverse strand, counting down.
CAAGTTTTTTGCTTGGCTTGCACTAACTTTTCTTGGCACCTATTGTCCACTTGGTAAAGCTTGGCACAAAAAATTTGTTTAACTTGTACTTTTAAACTTACTCAGTGTAACCAACCTTTGCAATCTTATGTAGATTATCAATTCACTATAATATCATTGTCTTAATTGATCCTTGTACTCTTTCTCATATCATAACTCAACCTTTCCTCTAGGTGCTATTGTTACCTCTTTTGATCAAATCCTCTTCATCAATCAAACAAATGATAGTACTTAAATCATATAAGTAATTTTCTTACCAATATGTTGCAAGTCTGACATCAATGACAAAATAATTTGATTGAAACACATTTATCATACTTGTATCAATCTATTTTCAACATTATGATAATGACTTAGGGGTAAACATCTAGGATGTCATCCCATCATGACTTAGTAATTATTTTGTCACCAAAATAATTCCTTAAGTCATACAATCCAACTCTTTGATATGCTCTGTTCTATTTTGTTAAATAACCAAATTGGTATCTTGACTATAACTTGTGTCATATTGTCTATATAGGTCTGTGCACTGACATATGTCATCATGATATTGTAAACTATCGATCCTCAACTACTCATGTCCTAACTTGAACTCAATCATTTGTATATGTCGTATATGTCTCTATACTACCACAATCTATCTAACACTTAGACAATTTTCTAACTGTGGTTGCATAAATGAAATATTGAATACATGTTTCCATAAATGACAACATATCATACATCAAACTAGCCATATTGCCAACATAATTGAACAAGGTTGCAGATGCACTAAGTAGGAGAATGTTGACAGTACATGAGATACAATTGCAAAGCATTAACATAGAAAGTTTAAAAGATCTCTACAAGGATGATGAAGATTTCTCTTAAGCCAATAAGATATGTGCTAAATTCCAAAATAATTTCCATGGTAAATTCTCTAAATATACCTTACAAAGTGGCTTTTTGTTTGAGGGGAATCAATTATGTGTTCCCCAAGGTTAAATGAGAGAGAACCCTATTCAAGAGAAGCACAATGGAAGTGTTAGTGGCCATTTTTGGGTTAATAAGCCATTGGAGTTGGTTCAGAGGTTCTAGTATTGGCCCAAGTTGCCAAGAGATGTCAAAAGGTATGTAGAACAATGTGTGGCATGCATCAAAGTGAAAGGGGGATCCAATAATGTAGGTTTGTACCAACCCCTACCTATTCCTAATAGGTCATGGGAGTGCATTAGCATGGACTTTTTGGTAGGTCTTCCTAAGACCAAAACAAGGTTGGATAGTATCTACGTGGTGATAGATAGGTCCAAAAAGATGAGTCATTTCATTTCTTATAAGACCACTCATGATGCTAGCTACATTGCCCACTTATTTTTCAAAGAGATTGTAAGGATCCATGGGTTGCCCCTAAGCATACTCTCTGATAGAGATGTGAAATTAATGATTCATTTTTGGAAGACTCTATGGAGTAGGATAGGAACTAATATATCATTTGGATTAGCTTACCATCCTCAAACTGATGGTCAAACTAAGGTGGTCAACAAAGTATTAGGGAATCTTCTAAGATGCCTAACCAAGGAGTATGGACAAACATGAGATTTGATCATCCATCAAGCTAAATATACCTATAATGATAGTGTGAATAGGACAACATACAGAAGTCCTTTTGAAATAGTGTATGGTATGTACCCAAGAGGAGAATGTGAACTCAAAGATTTAGGAGTTATGGAGTATAGAAGTGGCCATGTAGAATATTTATCTCTGATCATGAAAGAGATACAAGAGCAAGTGAAAAAGACCATAACAAAGGCTACTCACAAAGTAAAAACAAAATTGGACATGTCAAGGAAGGACATACAATTTGAAGTAGGAGAGTATGTCATGGTTCACTTGAACAAAGCTAGACTATAGAAGGGAGTGCCAACAAATTTGTAGATGAAGAGAGTGGGTCTATGCAAGGTATTAGAAAAATATGGACATGTGCCTACAAGGTAGAGCTTCCCACATATCTAAAAATTTCACTAGTGTTCAATGTGGCTGATCTAGTCAAATACAAGGGGAAAATGTCAAAAGTAGTTCAAAAATCTTTATTAGAAGATGTCAGTATTGCAACCCTACCTCCCAAGGTGAAGCAACAAGCTAAGAGGATCTTGGAATCTAGACTCAAGAAGTCTTTAATGAATAAGATCTACATCAAGCACCTAATCTACTGAAAGGGACAACTAGAAGATGAAGCTACATGGGTAGAGGAATCAAATTTTAAGAAGTTGGGCATTGACATGTCACTGATTTCTCCTCGTGTTCCTTAGAAGTTGTGGAGACAGGGAGAATGATGTAGGAGCACCTAAGGATTACCTAAATCTATGTTTCATATTTTTTTTATGTAAGTATGATCCTTAGTGAATTTTGGATGTGGAAGATAAGGTCATTTTGACCACATTTGGAGTACATTGGACAAGTTTTTTCATAGGTTCTTAAGCTTTTGTACTAGGTGCAATTAGGGGCTAGGGAGTTGTAAAGCCCTCTGATTGGCACAAGGCATGATGATGACATCATCATGAGATCATTATAATTTAGGAAGAGTTAGGTTAAGTTTTTTACAATGGTTGGAATTGGTTGTTAAGTTTAAGAAGTTAGGAAGGTCATTTGATCAACTTGGTGAAAAGTTGTAAAAAAAGATGTAAAAGTTGCATTGTGCAACTTTGCAACTTTTTTAGAAATAGTTGCAAATAGATGGAGAAGAGTTATAAGGAGTCTATGACCACCAAAAAACCCTATATAAGGCTAGACAAGACCTATAAGGAGGGTTGGAAGTCCATTGTACGAATGGTGTATTTTTGTAAATAGCATTCTAAAGTATTTTGTGAGCATTTTCTTAGTTTTTGGTGATAGCAGTTGGTTAGGTGTGTGAGATCCATACTGTCACTTAAAAATATTTTATCTTTCATTTTTTGTTGAATTTTTTATGCTGGTAGATATAATTTTTGAATATTTTTATTACCTTTTACGAAATTACTTTGATTCCACACTATCACTAGTTTTGTCTAGGCAGTTCTTGAAGATGGAGCTCTAACTCACTTCCCCATTGTTCAATCTATATGGCCTCTTGTGGATAGTGAGTAGACTCCATCCAACTCATGTGTATATAATTATGGGCCCTAAAATATAGAGTAGACATTTTTAAGGTATTGTCCTATTTGAGCCTATGATAAGTTTGGCTAGGGAAGGCTACACTAAAGTGTGCAATGCTTGCAGAGGAGAAAAGATAGAGTCCAAATTCCTTTTGTAATTTTAATAATAATATCTTACCATCATCTCATGAAGGATATAGGTTCATATCATATCCCATAATAATTTGAAGACAACCTTTCTTGCTGGACCAACCAATTAAGCCTAAAAAGCCTTATTTTTACCAAATTTGGGGTAGGGTAATGGATGGAAGAGTATGACCCCAAGACCAAAAAATATTTAATGGAATTCAATATGGACCAATAAACCTAAAAAATATTGTAGGGTTACTTTAGAAGGCATGGGATAAAAATCCTATTTTCTCAATATAAGATACCTAATTGGGGCTCTTAGCTTATTAGGCCTATTTGTGAAGAAAGTAAGAGATTGAATGGGAAGATGAACTTGGTGAGACTTAAAACATACCTAATTGGTTGATTATAAGTGTTTTTATTTACCTCCATACCTCTAAAAGGCCTAGTTCAATATTTGGAGGTTGTGTGCCTTATTGTTTATTTAAGGGCTAGAGTGAATGAAGTGGGAATACATCAAGTGTTGGATTGATAGAGTGATCTTTCTTGATAGATAAGTTGGCTGGTGTGACCATGGGATCCTTAGGAAATTTAAGTTCCTATAGATGGCAAGTGGTGTGGAAGAGACACCCTAGAAGTCTTGTAATAAGACTAGGAGCATGAGTCAATCAGTGACTCATTCAACCTCCCTATCACAATTGTTTGTGTCTAGGTACAAGGTGATTAGCCCCATGTTCTTAATTGTGGTCTAAAAGTTTGTCCTGCCCCTATTTGAAATAACTTGGAAGATCTAAGTAGTTGATGTTGAGAGATAAATAAATCTGAATATATAATTGTTGTGCAAAATATAGAGGAATCTAGTCATTATTTGGATAACAAACATTTGCATGAAGGAAATGAGGGTATATCTATTAGAATTACTTTAAAATAACTAGGAGGGGGGGTGGGGGTGAATCAATTATTCAAGGTCCAGATGTTTTATTCAAACTTTTCACTGAGTGTAGTGAGCCCATTCAACCATTCATTCGTCCAAGCTTTAACTTTTCTAATTAGCAAGTTGCTATAAATCAACATGCAAGCATAACACATAAGAAATCAACACATAACATAGTGGTTTACATGGAAACCCAATTTGGGAAAAACCACCAGTAACATGCTACTCAATTCTCACTCTTCTAAAGTGATGCCCTGTGAAAAGTTTGCCCTATTAAAGGCTTACAACACACTGTTAAATGTGACCTTGTTAGAGGATTTAACCACCCTATTAGAAGTGGGCTTGGTTAAAGGACTTTGGAACATTCACTTGGAATGCCACCCTATTAAAGGATTTACAAATGGCTATTAAACCAACATAAGTCCATAGGATTTCCATATCTAATACAATTGCTAGAGAGTATTAGAAAATATTGACTTGACTACAACATACAACTTATCTTGCAGATTTCAGATCACTTCTCAGCTCATACCCTTGCCTGGCCTTCAATCTCTACAACTCTTGATAGCTTGTCCTCCTTTCAAGCTTAGTCTTCTTGGGTCTCCATACTCAATGTAATAGTGCAATCATCTCTTCATGACCACTTGCAGAAGCAGAGCCTTTGTGCTCTTCCTTCTTGTAGATGTCTTCACCTTGACACCCTTCTAACTACTTCACAGATTTTGGCACTTCAGCAACAACAGTATCAACAGCTCTTTGCTTCTTGGTCTATGACTTCTTAAATAGAAGTCTTGGAGTACCTTTTCCCACTCAATTCTTCCATTCTTTAATTTCAATTCATATGGATTAGGTAGGATTCATTGCATCCAACCCATATTTTGTTTCCTCTAGAAACTTCTTGAATAATCCTTTAGAATTTGCTCAAAAACTATTTTCATAGGATTTTGTGCCACCAACTCATCATCCTTATCTTCCAACTTGTTCACAAAATTCAATGTAACTACTTTGTCAACTCAGATTTGGCAAATCTTCATCATTTGAAATAATGCAGCATCTCAGCACTATTCAATTACTGATGCTCGACACATACTGTGTTACTCGGCATCAACTATGTTTTTCCTGATGCTCAGCACCTGAAGATCACTTAGTATCAACTAATAATTTTCTAATGCTTGGCACCTAATCTTCACTCGACACATGAAGATCACTCAGCACACACTAGAATTTCATGTTACTCGGCTCCAACTGAGAACTTGCTTAGCTTCAATTGACTTGCTCGACACCCACTAATGATCTTTAGTTTAAGCTTTGCATTCTACCTTATTACAACTTCTTCCTCCAATGTTTCTAAGTGTGACCAACCTCTATATCCTTGAGTATGTCATCAATACATCATTTAACCATTGTCTTAACTGATCCTTGCACTTCATTACAACATCATAACTCAACCTTTCCCTTAGGTTCTCTTGTTATATCTTGTTGATCAAATCCTTTTCATCAATCAACTAAGTGATAGTACTTGAATCTTATAAGCAAATATCATCCCTACAAATAGTAGTTTTGACATCAATGACAAAACAACGATTGAAAATAATAGTCTTCCTCCTTTGCAAAAATCTCCCTCTTTTATCTTCAACAATGAGATTTTCAATCAGATTTCCAACAATATCATGTGTGCAATCTCTAGAATCACACACCGTATAACTTGATATGCCCTCTCCTTGAGTCCAACTTGATAGTAATGGAAAACATCGTGTTTGATGATATTCTTTGAGACCTTCTCCTAGACCTTGACTAAGGATACATCACCTGAGACATCAACTCTCAACTCTTAAAAATAAAATTTACAATCTTTGGTCTATATGTGGTTCGTGAGCCCATATTTGTGCACAAATGCTCTAGACTCCTCAAAATAGTGGTATAGATATCCATGTACAGACTTTCCCAAGATCTACCAATAGAATCCCATAATAATTGCATCTACTAGGTAGAAAAATGAAACATATCACTCATAATAGTAACGTGAGGTGCCTAATGTGTGTTAGCTTGAGGTAAAACATTGGATTGCATTGTGTCACCTTGAGGTGTGACACCCTACACCGGGTCACCCTAAGGGTGCATGACCTTGAGGAACCTCATCCTAAGGTACACTAGCATGATCATGTGTATCCATCTAGGGTTAACATGTGTTAAATATTAAAATTTAAGTACGTAAACTACACGTGCATGTAAAATCATAACAAAGTTGATATAAAATGATGCCATTTTAACTATAAAATAGTATTAAATCTAAAATTATACAAGTATAATTTTCTAAATTAAACTATGTTTATAGACTAAACATATAATATCTTGAGAGAGAGAGAGAGAGTCCCAAGGGGGGATAATTAAAGGGAAACAATCCTAAGAGGAGAGACAGAGAGTCTTAAGAGATGGGGAGAAAGAGTATTAAGGGAAGAAGGATTGAGAGTCTTAGAGGATGGAGAGAGAGAGAGAGAGAGAGAGAGAGAGAGAGAGAGAGAGAGAGAGAGAGAGAGAGAGAGAGAGTGCTAAGGGAAGAAAGTATGAGTCCTAGGGGAGAGAGAGTCTTAAGGGGTGGAGAGAAAGACTATTAACAGAAGAGAGAGTGAGAGAGTCTTAAGGGATGGGGAGAAAGAGTGTTAAAAGAAGAGAGTCTTAAGGGTTTGGGACAAGAAAATATTAAGGGAGAGATTGAGTCCTAATGAGAGAGATTCTTAAGGAAGAGATAGAGTCTTCAAGGGTGGGGAGAGAGAGTGTATTAAGGAGTAGGGAGAGAGAGTGTATTGAGGGGAGAGAGAGTGAGAGTCTTAAGGGGTGGGGGGGGAGTGAGAGATTCTTAATTAGGGGAGATGGGTCCTAGCTAGGAGAGAGAGAGTCCCAAGGGGGGGGGGGGGGAGAGAGAGAGAGAGAGAGAGAGAGAGAGAGAGAGAGAGAGAATCATTTGCATGGAGAGTCTTAAGGGGGGAGACAAATAATGTTAAGTAGTGGGGAGAGAGAGAGTTTTAAGGGGGTGGGGGTGTCTTAAGGGGTTTGGTGAGATTTTTAATTGGTCTTAAACTATACTGAGAGAAAGAAAATCTTAATGGGTGGGAGGAGAGAGATTCTAAGAGGGTGTGGACAAAGTCTTAAGGAGTTTAAGAGAGTCTTAAGGGGTAAGAAGAGAGAGTTTAATTTTTTTCTAAGGTTTTAAAATTTTCTAATATTTTCTAATAAGTTCCAAAAAAATTCAAAGGCTTTGAATTTTCCTAAGATTTCTTCTTATTTTTTCTAAACTCCTAAGGATTTTACTTTTTGTGAATTTACCTAAGGTTTCAAATTTTTCCAAACACTAACTAACTAAAAATAAGAAATAACATTACTAACTAATATTTTCTAACATTTTTCTAACATTTCCTAACATTTTCAAATATTTCATGGTATTTTCTAATATTTTCTATCATTTTCTAATTTTTTATAATTTAAATCCATATTTTTTAAAATTTAAAATAACTAGAAATTAATAACTATTTGGAAATGAAAAACTAACTGAAATAATTCATAAATATAATTTACAATAAAAAAAGAAAAAATACACATACCTAGAATGTACAACGGTTGAAGGACATCAAGAAAAATATAAAGACATTGATGTCTCTCTGCAATATCAAGGGGTTTGCTTCAACATTATGGGTCTACAATCATAGTAACAATGAAATGTCCTCTATATCAAAATTTAAAGAAAAATTGGAAGGGGATCCTTTATGCAAAGGGGGTCTTGACACAAATACCCTAGCATAGGGTACTACGTGTGAAGAACCCTCCTTCACATGAAGTACCCTGCATGGGGTACTTCATGTGAAGGGGGTTACCTCCTTTGCATGAAGACCTCCCATTCATTCAAGCACTACATAAAAGAAATTTTGGTGCACAAGTGAAATTTCTTTGTCTCCAAAAGTGGAACACACCCTTGTGAGATCACCCTAAAAGTATTTCTCAATTATCCATTTCATGATCAATATGGGTCATTATATCTTTATGGACCTAATACATATATAGTTGAATATCAAGATTTTGAATGACTCAATTTTTTCTAGAGAAATCTTCCTTGGGATAGGCTCCATGTGAGGGTTCAAATGTGTTGTAGTCTTGATCAGGTCTTAAATTTCTCCTACTCTTGATATGTACCATCAAAATTTGTGACTTTATTATCATATCTACTTGTTATGGGAGCTAGAGGATTTTGCATAATAAATTTTCAAATATAAGGGACTTGGATCATTAGAAGGGTTGTGGGCCTTGAGTTATTGTCTATCCTAACATACTTCTAGGTACTACATAATAAATGAGCATAGAAATGTAACAAATAAGGGATGCATTGTGAAATAGAAAGAAAATTGAGAGAAATCATCTCAAAAGGACTTGTTCTTCAAGAAAAGTTCATCAAAATATGTCTTCTTTGAACTTGACTAGCCACTACGACATGTGAGACCAATAATGAGAACACATGTTTCATGCTAAGGAGATAAAATTATATTATTTTTCTTCTTAAGGAAATAATAGTGGTAATGATGGTGAATTGAATCGCGTGATCTTTATAAGGATAAAGTTAGTTATGAATAGTGAGTAGGTTTGATTTTTGTACATTAAGCATGGTGTAATTAGTAGTAATGATTCATTAGGGCAGATGAGGCAGTAGTCACACAAGCTATCTTCACACACCTAAAGTTCCTAATCTGTATCTTAAAATTTGACATTTTTTTAGATGAACCTCTGGAGGTGAGTAAAGATCTTAAAGCTAACCTTTTGGTTTTTCCACATTTATGAAGCTCTCTATAGAATTCATAGAGTGTTAGGTGGTCCAAAGTACCATTTTAAAACATTCTCCCATAACCTACCTCTGAAACACCCCAATTATTAGAAGTCTTATTGGGAAACAAGATACTGAGAGGGAGGGTGAATCAGAATCTAGCAAAAATTTCACTTCTTAAAAAAAATAATAGATTAACTCCATTCATTCCTAATCCATCTCATATCTTATATCAAATTTTATATACTCATAAACTATAAAACTAAAATGAAATCTATCTATGCATAACATTCATGAACCATAAAAATGTAAACTCATAACACAAAGATTTTGGTAACCCTGAAACCCTCCAAGGTGAAGGAAAAAATGGGGTGGGGATAACAAACACAAATCTTTACTCCTACAAAAACAAAATTTCCGTGTTAGGGCTACAATTTGATCACTTTTAATGATCTACCATGTGAGGGGTTTGCTTGATTAAAAGCATTACAAGACTATTAAGTCTACCTTGATTGAAGGATTTAAACTTATAATGAAGTAAGCACTCTATTAGGAGATTTAACAAGGTCTATTAAAAACCACTTTGTTAGGATATTTTCCCTAATATAGTGGTTACAATGTCTCAGTACCTAATTATTTAGTTTTCTCTACAAAACTTATTATAGATCTCATCTCTTCAATATCTAAATTTGATCTCCTTATTTAATTTTCTCTCTTCTACCCTTCACTGCTAGGTTGCTATGTCTAATCTTTTTATCAAACTTAGCCTTCCTTGCTATGTCCTTAGCCTTTTCACTCATTCACAATATTCCTTCATACTAAATTATGATTTAGGGTTAGATCCTGATGCAGGAGCATCCTGGGTTGCATTTCTATCCTACATGGTTGCTGATTTTCTTAGTTGTTGAGTTGCAATGTCTTGCATTGCTGAGTAATCTATGTTTTTCAAGCTAACAGTTGTTGCCAAGTTATCCTTTGGTTACTGAGTCTTCTTTGTCTATCAAGTTCCTTTGGCTGTCAAGTTCTTATGGTGGCTCAGTTCCTTTGGTTCTCGAGTTCCTTTGGTTGCCTAGTGTTCTTTGGTTGTCGAGTTCATAGTGTTATCGAGTTCCTTCAGTTGTCGAGTGTTGTTGAGTTTGTTGAGTTACAGCATTTTGCTTGGTTCTCCATTTGTCAAGTTGTATGTCTTTGGTTTCTTGTTGGAGCCAACCTTTGCATTTAATTTTGTCATAGGTGTTTTCTAAGATCTGACTTGTGTCTTGTTTTAGCATTTAATGGGAGGTATTTCACAATAAGTCAACTTGTGGTCATGTGTGAATTTAACAAGGTCTTTGGTAGAGTCTTAGGAGTATGGAAGTTAGATGAAAGTTAGATTGATGAAGCTAGGAAGAGAAGTAAGGAAATGTGAAGTTTATCTTCATTGTTCAAATTTTGAATTATAATGTGGTTGTAACCTAGAAGGCCTTACATTTGGGCATGTATTTGGTTATTTGATGAATATATGAAGGCATTTTGTTCCTCTATCCCCCAAGTTTTCTATTACCAAGGTTTTTTTTCTACCCTATTTACTCTCATAGGAAGTTTGAATAATTGGATATGCCTTTGGCCTTGGTTATTTCATCCCTCCCTATGTTAGATCCCTTCTTAAATAAATAATCATGGAAAGTTCTAGATCATAATCAATGATCCAGAATACATTCTTTTGTCATTTAGCCCTTCTAATTTTTTGATTGGTTAATCTTCCTTCTTAGGGATTAATGGTTTTTGATAAAATAAAAAGATTTTATCCTTAGTTGTCTCTACAATACATAAATTTCATATATAAGTCACCTAAAATGATTTATATAAATGTTTGTGCCATTACAAACACATATGCCAAAACTAGTTTAGTTAGCAATTGAATGTTGTGACGCTCAGTCATAACTAACATTCACACTATATCTCGACTTCTATAGGCTTGGCATAAACTGACTCACTTAGTATAAGTTAACTTTACATCATTCAATCTCTACTGGGGTGCTCAGCAACCTTTGACTTGCTTGACATATAGTGAAATATAAACAAGTCCATGTAGCTCAGCCTTCTTAGGATGGCTCGATCATTGTGATGACTGACCAACGTTTCCTAGAAAATGACTAAGTGTTGGACACTTATAGGAAATAAGACTTAGAGATCAAAAATATACCCCTTTGACATTAGTGGAAAAAACACTTTGGCATGACTTAGCAATCTATTCAAAATTATAAAATATCAAAAATTTGCACTCCCCCTAAGACTGTGATCTAGTCTTCAAAAACTTGTCTCTCTTATCCACAATATATACATGTTTATGAACTCCTAATGTTGACTCATTTGATTTCCTTTCTATGATTCTAATATGATTTCCCCTTTAAATGTTTTCATGAATGGTTTTCCCCTTGTTTTGATCACTTTATGGCTTGGGGTTTTCAGGGGTCAACTTGTACTTATCCAAAAATGTTTTCTGATTTGCTAAAATTGCCTCGAATCCTTTATTCCACCTAGTGTAGACTAATTCTAGAACTTGAATCTAGATTTCTAGCTAGTTAGCTAGATCAGTTAAGTTACTTTCTATTGAGAGATGCAAATCTCTCTCAACTAGAGTCTGTGCAACTGATAGCTCTTTCTAAATCATTTCCAAATGGGGTGGAAACATGAGTTGGATTGAAATCATTTTATTTCTAATTTTTTTGTCTCTGGCCATCAACTTGGCTAATTTTCCCTGATCAAATTATAATTTATTATATGAATGTGAGCTTGAACTTTCATTCTTGCTCAGTGAAATAGTGCAAGCCTTCAAATCTACTTGGATTTAATCAATAGAGTTTTGATTCTCCATACTAAAGAAATCAATATCACAAAGTTTCATATACAAAGAATGAATGATTGTCAAAGTTCCTTGCAAACTAATGTTAAGGTTAGAAAGCTCAACCTGCCTTATTGCAAGTTCAATTGAGAGTTTCTCCAAAAATTTGTGCTCAAACCTCTTCTTAGACCATCTCATAATTTTATCATTGGTCTCTATGTATTCATTATGGACTTTGTCAACTATATACACTAACTGATCCAAAATTGGATGCTTCTCAATTACATTATGAATATCAAAAGCAATAACAAAAATCTCCTTAATGTCATGAAGTACCTGCTTTTGTTTGAACTCCCTCCTTAATTTCTCTTTCTTTGTCTTGCAACTTAGCAAAGCCTATAGATCTTTCATTTTTTCTAGGGTCATATTGTCAAGGTCATAGTTTGGTAGTGTGATGACCTCATCTAGACTGACTGTTGTATTTGGTGTATCTATGTTTTGTGTCGCTAACCTATGACTAAGGGGTGTTGTCACAAGGTAGTGAAATCTTCAATTGTTTCCCCTCTCTACTCGATCTAGGTGTCTGTTGGTCAGTATGCTCTTGTTGAATTCATATAACCTATTGAATAGGTCTAAAAGTTAGTGCATTACTAGAAATGACACTCAATAGTTGAATAAGAGCTTGGATAGCCTCTTGCACTTTTGGCATTTTAGTCACTGTTGGCTCTATCTATTTTTCTCCTTCTATGGTGTCTATTGGAAATAATTCTTCAAATTGTATGTTGTCATTGATGTTACAAAATGTCAGTATTAACTAAGAAATGAAGAGTTTGTAGTATTAACCTTGCACATTTCAGTATTTAACCGAGTAGTTGGGTAAAGAAGAACCTTCATTATTAACCGAGTAGTTGGTTAATGAAGGGTTTCCTTCTTGTAGTATTGATCAAGTGGTTGGGCATCAAAGGACTCAGAGTATTAACCAAGCATTCAATCTCAGTATTGACTGAGTGATAGAAAAATGCAATTGTCTAATATTCTTCAAAATGTTAGTATTGTTAGAAGTTGTAATCTTTCCTTGGTGTATTTATAAACCAAGGTTAGACCTCCTTTATTCATTATTATAATATATTAGGATATAAGCCAAGGTATCCTAATATATTTCTTTTTTTTCCTTTTTCCACTACATTTTATTTTTTCATCTAGTGGAATATGTGAGGACAAATATATATTGTAATTTTTAATTTTAGATTATTCCTCCTTAAGAGGAATCTCACACTTGGCCTCACACACTTATGAATGGTGGCATTCATAGACATGGGAGTTACATCCAACTCCTCTCTCTCATCTCTATTTAAGAGATGACCCTCCTCTCTCATTCAACAACAATGAGGTTTCTTCCTCTTCTCAAATATTGTATGAGCCATTGCTCTCTCTCTCTCTCTCTCTCTCTCTCTCTCTCTCTCTCTCTCTCTCTCTCTCTCTCTCTCTCTCTCTCTCTCTCTCTCTCTCTCTCTCCCTTCTTAGGCTTTTCATGCCTCATTCATAATGTCACAAGGGGTTTTCTTTGCTTTCCCCTTTCCAAATATCTTGTCTCATGATGTTGGAGCTTGAAGCTTTCTCTCTCTCCTATTTTATGGTAATATCTTTTCATGCATTTACTCACTTAGATTCTTTCTTGGTATTGCTTATTTACAGATTTCTTTTTCCATTTCTAACATGGTATCAGAGCAGTTTAATCTTTTTTTTGAGTGTTTGCATGAAGGTACGATTCGAAGGAGACTCTTGAGAGAGATTTCACTAATTTCTTCTTTAATCTTCTTAAGATGGAAGAAATTGAATTTTTTTTGAGTTTGGCTGGTTTACCGCCAAACCCGATTAACTTCTGTTTGCTCTAATTTGTGCAGGTTACTTCTAACAAGTATTAACTAAGAAATGAAGAGTTTGTAGTATTAATCTTGCACATTTCAGTATTTAACCGAGTAGTTGGGTGAAGAAGAACCTTCATTATTAACCAAGCAGTTGGTCAATGAAGGGTTTCCTTCTTGTAGTATTGATCGAGTGGTTGGGCATCAAAGGACTCAGAGTATTAACCAAGCATTCAATCTTAGTATTGATCGAGTGATAGAAAAATGCAATTGTCTAATATTTAATTGATTAAGGCCAACTATTTGGATAATTATTAATTATTTGAAAGGGTATTCAAGCTGAATCGATAAAGCTTACGATATATAAGAAAGGTCAAGTTGTGAGGATAGGATATACAAGTGGAATATGGAATAAGATGGCTATGTGAGAAAAGGAAAAAGCGGAGCAAGAAAGTGTGAAAGATAAGCTAAAAAGAAAATCTTATCAATAAGGATCTAGAGTTCAAGCCATAACAGAGATCTAAATATGCAAAGATAATTTCTTCATAAATCAGGTCAAATTATTGTTAGCTTCTAACCATTGTAGCAGTAAATAAATCTCTTAACAAAGTTGACTTAACATTCATATTGTAAATTGTCTAACAAGGTGACATTTCAAGATTGAAGTGTTGAAGACCTCTAACCAGGCCACTCCTAATAGGGTGATCTAAATCCTCTAACAAGGTCATACTTAACAATATATTTTGTAACCTTTAACAGGGTTGGCTCCTAACGGGGCTCACTTTAGAAGAGTGAAAATATTGTAACTAGTTGTATGGTGGCTTGCACAAATTGATTTTCCACATTAAATCTTAGTGTCATCTATGTTCATGTTATTTTATTAAACTTTATGTTTCTACAACTAAGTTACTAAAGGTTAAAACAAATTAATAATCATAAGATTACATTTTTAACCGAGTGATAGTAATATTCTGGTGTTAACCGAGTTGAACAATATTGCATGATCAGTGGAGATTTTGAATTGAGATCTAGGGGTAGGGAATTATTTTTGTGGTAACTGATCTACCCCTCCCCTCTCAATTACACTCTTACATTTCCAACAATGTCTTATGCAGATTGATCTACTTTATCTTTCTCATCTATTTTCTGTCTAATAGCATATGTAGATTGTGGTAGCACAATAGTTTCCTTACCATGTTGCTTGAAACTCATGTCTAAAATAATTGTAATTGATGGAACTTGTGTAGTATTAGTTGTTGCACAACCAACCCATGGATACTCATGTATTTGCAACAAAAATGGATTGGTGCATGGAAGAGAAGTGTATATGGTATTTGATTTGGCATTTTCCAAGTCTTCCTTAGTTAATATGTTCCAATTTAGTGGCATTGAATCAAGAATATCCTCTATAGTGGCAACATCGTGTTGTTCACTCTCTTCTAACTTCCACACTTCTTCTTCAATTTTGTCAAGTTCATCATCATCTTGACTCTCCAATTCTACAACATATCTTCCTTCTTCCTCTTTTTCTTCTTCTTCTGATGCAACTAGCAAGCCAAATGCTTTCTTTCATATCACAATACTCTACTTCTCAACTTCATAAACTTTATTCTTCAAGAAAATTTATGCCCTTTCTTTTGACACTAATTTCTTTGTAAAATCATTTAGGGAAATAGACATATGTGTCTTCCCTAAGTTAGGAATTGTTTGTGATAATGTTGTCTCTCTTATCTGTGTCTCAGTGGATAATGCCCACTTCCATTTTGCATCAAGTTTATCATATAGATCCTCAGGAATACCTTCTCCTAATTCTATAGGTGTGTATTTGAATTTTAGCATCATGTCCATCATATCTTTTTCAATCTTTTCTTGATTTGTAAACCTCCATTTCCAAGATTTGAACTCTTAAGTTGTTAGACTTCTTTGAAGAGAACAAAGCTTTGATAGAAATTGTTGGAAGTCTTATTGGGAAATAAGATACTAAGAGGGAGGGGTAAATCAAGATCTGTAAAAAAATTCATGTCTTGAAAAAAAATAACATATTAACTACATTGACTCCAAATCCATCTCATATCTAATATCAAATATTATATACTCATAAACTATAAAATTGAAATGAAATCTATCTATGCATAAGAGTCATGAACCATGAAAATGTAAACTAGTAACACAAATATTTTGGTAATTCAAAAACCCTTCAAGGTGAAGGTAAAACTAGGGTGGGGATGGCACCCACAAATCTTTACTGCTGCAACAACAAAGTTTGTCTGTTAGGGCTATAATTTGATCACTTTTGATGATCTACCTTGTGATTAGTTTGCTCAGTTAAAAGAATTATAATATTGTTAACTCTACCTTGATTAAAGGATTTAAACTTACAATGAAGTAAGCACTCTATTAGGATATTTAACAAGGTCTGCTAAAACCACTATGTTAAGAGATTTGCCCTAATAGACCGGTTGCAATGTCTCAATACTTAATCCTTCAATTTTTTGTATGAATCTTATTATAGATATCTTTTCTTTAATATCTAAATATGATCTCCTTATCTGATTTTCTCTATTCTACCCTTCACTGCTAGGTTGCTCTATCTAATCTCTTTATCAAACTTAGCCTTCCTTGCTCTATCCTTAGCCTTTTCTCTCATTCATGATCTTTCTTCATACTTCATAATGATTTAGTGTTATCTCTTCTTAAATAGACAATTGTGAAAGGTTTTAGATCACAATCAACGATCTAGAGTATATTCTTTTTTTGTTTAACCCTTCTAATTTTTTGATTGGTTAATATATCTTCCTAGGGAGTAATGCCTTCTAAAAAAATACATAATTTTCTCCTTAGTTGTCTCTACAATCCATAAATGTTGTATAAATGATTTACATTAGTGTTTGTGCCATTACAAACACATATGCCAAAATTGGTTAACTCGGTAATTAAATGTTCTAAAGCTCAATCATAACTAGCATTCACATTGTCTTTCAACTTCTATAGGCTTGACATAAATTGACTCACTTGAAAAAGGTTGATTTAAATCACTCATTCTCCATATGTTGTATGTGTAATGTGTAGTATCTCGGTCTCTATTGGGGTGCTCAGCAACCTTTGACTTGCTCAACATGTAGTAAAATATAAACAAGTCCATGTAGCTTGGCCTTCTTAGGATGGCTTGGTCACAATAGTGACTAACTAACATTGCGTAGAAAATTACTAAGTGTTGGACACTAATAAGCAACAAGGCTTAAAGATCAACACCTTACTGATCACTACCTTTTAACCCAAATTTCTTTTACAATCTATTTGATTTGTAATAGCTTTTTGTGTCAATGAATGTCCATTTTATCATGCGAACCCATGCATCAGGTAGAAAAGGTGGCAACAAGGTCATTGTAAGGGGTCATTTTAATTAAAACATATTATCCCTAGCATTAATCAAAGCTCCATCTTATTGCACCCCTCTGTGCACCCCACTTAACCATAATTGTCCTTAAACTTGTTCACCTTAACATGTTTCCATGTTCACAAAATGCCATGTTACCACCCACGGTTAACTCAATTACCATGTTGATTGAACCATAAATTGGTTTATTTTCATCGTGTAGAAATCACCTACAAAGATCCTACCAAAGCTTCTTGTCACCTCCATCTCTGTCATTTCTCTCAACCTTGTTCTTCTTTTGCATTTGAGTTGAGAAATCACGAAGTAGAAATATCTCCCTGTTATTTATCATTCACTTTTTGTTTCCATGATTTTCCTATTATTTTTGTGGCATTTTTTTTTTGTTTCATTATGAAATAACTTCATATAATGTGATAGAAAGAAATAATTAGAGGAAATGGTAAAGAAATAGTGTAGAATGTCAATATAATCATTGCTTTATGTCATTTTTTTGTGAATATTTGTAGTATCTTGTAGGTTTTGACATAAATTTGGGATTTTGTGTGTGTTTATAATTTTCTTTGACACATTTACCGAAATCATTTCTTTAAGAGTGTTTCAATCATTTTTTAAGGTTCTATTGTAGCTAATAATGTCAATCAAGAAAATCATTATAGGAAAAGGGAAATGAAAAAATGGGGTGTCAAATGGTTTTGAAAAAAATAGATGTAATACAAAAGAGATTCTTTTAAATGTTAATTAAATTTTGGTTAAGGGTTTGTAATGATTTAAGGATTTTTAATCATTGAATGGGCATCCATATAAACAAATAATTACTCAAAATGGTCAAGTAATTGTGTAGATTGTCAACATAATCTTTATTTTTTGTTGTGCTTTTCTGATTCTCTGTAGTTTCTTCCTATTATCAATTTTATAATGGGGGTTTCTATGTGCATATCATTTTTTTTTGCATAGTTACCCTTTATGTGTTCTATTGAAAAAAAATTGGTTTCGTAGATGGAGTATTCAAGGGTTTTGGGATGAGGTTAACAATTTGGTGATGATTCAAGGGTTTTGAATCATTAAGGTTAAGGGTATTTACTGATTTAAGAGGTTTTAATCATTGAATGTGTAGCAATGGAAATAAATAATTGGATGAAATGGTAAGAATTAGTCTAGAATGTCAATATATTAATTGCTTCTTCTTCTTTTTTTACCAATGTTTGAAGTAGCTTGCAGGTTTTAACACAAATATGGGGTTTTTCCTGTGTTTAGATTTTTCTTAGACATATTTATCAAAATAATTACTTTTTGTGTGTTTCAATCATTTTTAAGGTTTTATTGCAACTAATAATGTCAATGAAAGAAATCATTATGGGAAAAGGGAAATGAATAAATATGGTCTCAATTGGTGTCACAAATATTAGAAGAAATGTAAAAGGGATTCTTTTAAATGATAATTGATATGTGGTTATGTGTTTTGGGATGATTGAAGGGTTTTTAATCATTGCAGTTAAGAGTTTTTAATGATTTAAGGGTTTTTAATCATTGACTATACAACAATAGAAACAAATAATTAGTTGAAATGGTGAAGTAAAATTGTATACATTGTCAAAAATAATTTGGGTTGTTGTTGTACTTTTGTAGTTTAATCTTTCCATAGTTATATGTTTCAATCTTTCCACCTTGAAATCATTGCATGTAATATGATAGAAAGAAATAATTAGAAGAAATGATAAAGAAATAGTGTAAACTATTGATTTACTCATTACTTGGTGTTGTACTATTTCTATATCTCCACAGTTTCTTCCACTTTTTTTTTTGAAATATGGGTTTATGTTCATCATTTTCTTCAACATATTGTTATTTTGAAAACTACAACACCTGCTCATGCTTCCTGCCACACACCTTTGTTGTTGGAAACAATTGATTAATTGTCTATTGTCTTTGATGTTACACAAAATATCATATCATTGCTTGTTAGTGTATGTCAAACTCACTCGGGCATTGAAGATAGTTTCCTATTTCTACCGAGCATTCCAAAGTTTGCCTAGTTTAGAAGACAGTGTCTACCAAGTTCACTTGGGTGACAAAGGAAAGTTTTTAGAAGTTGAGTATTAACCAAGCTCACTCAGCTAATGAAGGAAATGTTGGATAGAACCAATGTTAACTGAGCTCACATGGTTACCAAAGGAACTTTGTGAATATGCAGTGTTAACCGAGTTCACTTGGTTAACACAGGAAAATCTCCTTGAGTTAGTAACTACCGAGCAAGGTTGGCTAACGAAGGATTTTCTTATTTTGGCATATTGGGTTCAATTGAATTGTTTGTGAGTTCTAGCCAACTAAGGAGATGAATATTAATTATTCTAAGTTGTATTCAAGTCAACTTGACAATGTGTAAGATATAAATACAAGGCCAAGTTGAGGATTGAATGTGTAGAACATAATTGAAGATTTAATGATGCTCAAAGGAAGTGAATTAGAAGGATAAGAAGAATATCCTTGTCAAGATGTGAAGATACATTCGATCAGGAAGGATCAAGTATTTAAGCCAAAATTGAGATATGTAATCAGCAATTCAGTTGCATCAGAAATCAAGTCATCTCTCGAACCATTGTAGCAGTGATCTAAATCTCTTAACAGAGTTAGCTTAACAGTTATTTGTAAATCCTCTAACAAGGTGGCATTTCTATTGAATTGTATAAAGACCTCTAACAACGCCACTCCTAACAGGGTGATTAAATCCTCTAACAGGGTCACACCTAATAGTGTGTTTTGTAACCTTTGATGAGGTTGGCTTCTAATAGGGCTCACTTCAGAAGAGTGAAAAACCATAACTAGTTGCAATTGGTGGTTTTTCCCAAATTTGATTTCCACGTTAAATCCTAGTGTTAATTGTGCTCATGTTATTTCTTTTATGTGTATGCAACTAATTTAAAGTAAGATCAATCACAGATAATATCTTAAGATTTTCGTGATAAGCATTTGTTGAGTTATTTCAGTGTTTACTAAGTTACAACATTTGTTAGTATAAACCAAGTGCCAATGTATTTGTTGAGTTATAGTAGAGTTTTATTTACACTGAGTTTTAATTTTTATTGAAATCTAAGAGATTTTGGATATATTTTTGTGGTAACTGATTCAACACCCCCCCCCCCCCACCAATTACTCCTCTTATATTTCCAATACTTTGTAGCACTTGCCTTACCTGTAACCTTTCTTAATTTGTCATTCATTTGTTGGACACCCTAAATGTACTCTTTTACATATATATGTTTGACTGCATTTCCTCATTCAAGTATCTACATGCATTATTAGGTTGTTATCAATGTATGCATTGTTTAGTTGACAACATTATTAAGTTGATATTAATTGTATGCCCTATAAAGTTGATATTAACTATATGATTTGTCAAGTTGACATTGATTGTATGCATTCCTTGAGGTACCATTACATGTATGTAGTTTTTTATGGAAATCCATTGTATGCATATGTATAAAAATGTATCCATTCTTCAACTCACATGCATTCTATGCATTACTCTAGTTGTCAATCTATCACTTTCCTTTATTCATCGAGCATTCTTTCCATTAAAAATTTTACATTTACTTGATGTGCCCCTGAATCTATGTACAATATCAAGCATTGTTGTCTATAGTTAAGTGATAAAATTCATCTTGGAGTTGCTCAATAATTGTTTCAGTTCAATATCAATTGTTGTTACCATGTGTTTCTCTTGTTAAAACCAACTGCATTTACAAACAAAGGATAATTTTGTAAGACTCACCAATGAATTAAATTAATTAGATGGAATCACAACAATTGAATTAGATTAAATAGATGGAAGTATAATAAAGAAAGAATAAAGAATAAGATTTTGAATTCAAGAACTCATGGCATGGAGCAAACATTAAATTTAATTCATTATATGAAATGGCTGATCACTTCCCACCACATTTTGAAATTATAATTGACAACTATATCTTCTATGAAAATTCTTGTAACAACTATACAATGTCATGTTAATATCTTTGATGATTCCTTGTCTGAATACTCCTGGGTTATTCTTTCCAGTCTACAAATTCTCTGTGCTTATTCAAGTTGGAAACATATTGTTCAATTAATGTTTCTTTCCTATTTTAGTGTTTTGAATGCATGGTTTTTCTCAAATTTTAGTGCTTGTTATGCATGGTTTATTTTCAATTTGACTGCTTCTAAATCATGTATTTTATTCAATTTTATTGCTTCGACTTCTAAGTGAATGGTTCATGGTCACTGATAACCTATGTTGTAATGTATATGAAATATTTCTCCTCATTTAATTTTTCTTATTCTTGGTTATCATATGCATAATGTAGGCTTTCATAAAGTTCAATGCAAGTTTTTTTTCCCATTTGTGTAGTTTCTATTGCAAGATTATTTTTAATTTTTTCTTCTTTTACTACTTAATAGCTCTACTTAATGAGTGCTCTATGGTAATGCTTAACATATGTTGAAAACTATATGCCTTTCTTATGTCATTATCATTTTGTTTATTTTTAGACTAAGTTTTCAATGAGTAGATTACTAAATCAAGACTACATAATGCACTTTTAGTTATGTGATGCACACATAGATGAAATGTACTCATCATTTTTCCAAGTTGTATTTTTGGTACATCTAGAATTCACATTGCTCTCTTTACTTTGTAATGTTTTCAATGAGTAAATTTCAAAACTAGTTACACATTATGCACAAATAGTTTTATGATGTATTCTACAATAAAATGTTGATGCAGGAGCATCCTAGGTGTAAGGGTAATCTTGCATCACCCAAAAATATTTATGTTTCCAGTTTTTGTGTTTTTAATATGGGCTAATCCTGTACTGAGTTTCTATTTGAGGGAGCTTGCTAATTTTAGTAAGCTAGTATTATGTTCTCAGATTGTTCTAATCTCATACATGGAGTTTTATCTCTAACATATCAGCTTGCTGGATGATTTTTAGTGTCATATAATATGTATTGGTGCTATCATTTCATATTTTTGGTATGAATTTTGGCTATCCAAACTTCAGGTCCAGCAATGAAGGCCTAAATGGCTCTAAAATGAGGCAAAACCTTGATTAATAATTGCTTGCATGAATAGCTCACATACATTGCTTAAGTTTAGGGGATGGGGTTATAATAGACCATCAAGTCAGAAATTTCTCGTTATGGTCTCCAAAAGGTGGACCCATCCAAAAATGTAATTTGTAAATAGTCTTGAGTCAATCATATGTAATAAAGTATAATGGAATAATATAATATGAGGTCAGTTGGCCTTGAGGAAGGCTCGTAGGTTATCTAGGGTAGTTATGCATGATAGTCGCATCTCTATCTTGCAAATTGTTGTAAGGAAGGCACCCATGTGGGTTTTCATATTGTAATTATTTAATTCCACATTTGCAGTGATAATAAGAAGCCCATATCTTTTTCTCTCTATTTTTGTTGTTCTTTGTTTCTATTGTTTGTTGTGGTATTAGGGTAGCACCCTTCATCAAATGTACATGTCTATCTACTAGTGTTCTTATAAGTATACTCTCAGATTTCACAATGTTATCTTTCTTTTCTAATGTACAAATGAATACCATGTTATTCATTGTTCATATATATCATGTTGTCAATGAGTATATTACAAAACTAAATTTTTATTATGAACAATTAGTTAGGTGATGTATTCACTAATGAAATATACTTAATTTTTCATCGTGCACAAATAGTTATTTGATGCATTCACATTGTTATCCATGACTATATTACAACTCTACATAGTGCACAATTATATGTCTTTTGTAATTAATGAATTCATATACTTGTCGATCTAGTTAAGTCGTGATCATTGCACTTTTTAATTTGAGATCGTTGTCTATGTTTTTTAATTCAATAAAATAGTACAAATGGTTATTGTCTATTACTTTGTTTTAAGTGTTCTTAAGGGGAAAAAAATTGGTATTCAATGTTAGGTCTCTTGTTAAGAGTCATTGGAAGACCAACTCTCCAGATTATTTTTCATCCAACATGAAGATATATAGGATGCTATTTTATATCTTTTGTGACACAATCTAGGTGATCCTCATCCATAGGATGGGGGCATCTATGAGCTTGTATTTTTTATCATTCTTCAATTTACTAGTAGAATTGACTAGGTAATGGACTTCATCACCCAAGTTTTGATTCCATCAAACCAGAGAAAAATTGTTGAGAGCATTAATACTATTAATCCTCACGATGTAAGTGGAAAACTTGGACATATTTTTTTAATTTTCAAAGAGAGGGTTCTCAAGATCTTATGATCAAATCTTGGGAGATGTTGACAATTGCATGTGGTAGGGATGATTAAAATTACTTTTTAATTTTCATTGCAAGAAAAGAGGATTTTTTCATAGAATTTGAGAAAACCATAATTCTACACAACTTCTATAGAGTAGCCCTTTTTGTAAAACATTTTGTAGATATGTAGGCATTAATGTGTGCAACAAATCATACTTAACAACTATTTTGAAACATTGGATGATTGTAACATTTTTTATTGGGTTACCAAATTCCATTGTGTTTATGGTTCAATGGTCAACAACCTTACATTCTCATGTATCCATTGAATATGTTCGAACACTATCACACCATAAGGTTGCTTTTTTTTTGTAATGTATGAAATGAATTAAATATTGTTGATGATTCACATTGCCAAAAAAAAATTGCAATGAATTCACTTAATACATTACAAAACCAAGACAACATTGTGCAACCTTAGATTTTTAATGTAATCTATGAAGACCTTATAAAACTAGATCAACACACTTTTGCCTTTGTTTCATAATGTACTCCAAGAAGATGTTTCTTAATTGAATTTGTACTAGTCTACACAAATACATTACAAAAGCTATTTGGCCAATTGGTAGTATAGTTATCTAATGTATTCAATAAAATAGAATGTTGAATACAAAAACAAAATATATCTAATTAGTAAAAAAAATTGTCAATGAATGTTTAGTTTATAATGTGAATCCACATAGAAAGGGTGGCTATGGGGTTATCTTAATTAAAATATAATTTCCCTAGCATTAATCAATACACAATCTGGACACTCCTCTTAACCACAATTGACCCTAAACCTATTCACCTTGGCACATTTCCATGTTAATCACATGTCATGTTACCACCTATAGTTAACCCAATTACTAAGGTGAAGGAACCATAAATTGATTCATTTTCTTTGTGTAGATGTCAGTCACAAAGATCACGCCAATGCTTCCTACTGCTTATATCTCTTCCATTTTTCTCAACCTTGTTCTTCTTCTTTATTTGAGGTGAGATATCATGAAGTAGAAATATGTTGTTATTTTTTATCATTCACTTATGTTTTCAAGAATGAAAAATGAAATATTTTTATCAGTGTTGTCATTTTCCAAGCTTTTATTTACTATAATCAGTTTTTAGTTGACATTTACTACACTCACATGAAATTTACTATATGTAACTCTATAACTTGTGGTGTCATATATATATACATATATATATATATATATATATATATATATATATATATATATATATATATATATATATATATTTATTTATTTATTTATTTATTTATTTATTTATTTATTTATTTATTTATTTATTTATTTATTTATTTAAATTTGTGTAACTTAAAGGGATCCACCTTTAGACAACTTAATGTTGCAAGATTGGATGATGCAATTCTTCCAATAATTTGCTTGTCTACATGTGTAGAATTTTATTGTTGAACTAATTGGGGAAAAACTCGTTCACGACCCAAGGATAATCATTTATCCATCACAACTAGTTTCTATCTTTCTATCACAACGCATGGACTTGTTGCAGTTTAGTTCTCCCTTAAAAATCAATGCCTATAATTACATTAACAAGTCCTTCCTTGGAGGGTATACTTTGGAGGATTTCATAAGGTCATATGACCTTTATAGTGGTGAGGCTTACATGGCAAGTATTGTACAATAGTCAATGCTCAAGGAAAGCAATGAGATGAGAATAATATTGAGAATGGTAATGGACTGTGTAGTGGATGCTCATGAGGATGATGTCAAAATTTATTTTAGAACATGAGTCGATAGTGCCACAACATTTTGAGAAAACTTTAATGAGAATTGTAAATTCATTAAATTCCTCCTCTTTGATGCCTAATTTCACACTCTTGTGCGTACTGTTAGAGTGGGGTTGTCATTCCACCAAAAGATCGATCTGTCAATGCCCAATATAACCACTCAACTTATAGTACATAGGAGGCGGTTAAGCCCTTGTCATGAATCCCAAGGGGAGCATTGAATAAATCTCCAACATGTACGACCTGTGAATGTTGAATATGCAAGGTGAATCAACGTGTTAAGAAAGAGGGATGTGATAGTCTGAATTGACATTTTTTAGAGGTCATATTTACTTGTACTGCTTTTACAAACAATGAGAGTACTTAACCAATGTACTACTTAATTTTTTCTATTTCATTTCTATAGACAACAACTAACTTCCATTTATTGATTTTTCATTAAAATAGTTATAATTATGTAATGTTGTTGTTTTCAAATTCTTTACTTGTATTTTATGAATGCCAATTTCTATGCATATAGTCAATTTCAACTTTGTAATGCATACAATAAATTCAAGCTTGACAAGGGATATATTGAAAATGATTGTCTATATGTGTTTGTATGCATTCATTTGGTTGATATTTATGTATATATGTATGTATACACACAATTAAACTTTATAATTATGTATGAGTGCATATAAATATGTGTGTGTGTTTGTGTAAACACACACCATGCACAAACACATATATATACATTCAAGTGGATGCAAATTATTGTATGTATACATATATTTGTATAGATGTGTATGTATGTGTGCATACATGTGCATTTATGCAAGGATGTGTATTTATACACTGAAATGTATGATTCATAAGTCAAATTGAACATTATGTAACATTAAACATTGTGGTGTCTTAATATAAATTGTATTGGTGAGGCCTTTACCATTATCTTTTTCTTGCTATTTGTCTTTGACAATATGGTCAAATTCTATGTGTTCATTTTGTTGCATATTTATGTATGTGTGGTATCCATGTATGTATATGTCTATGTGTTGAAATGGATTATCAATGTTGTATGTTGTATCCATACACTGAAATTTATCACTTGTCTGTCAATTTGAACATTATCTAACATGTAACATTCTAAACTATTAATATTAATTGTATTGGTGAGTCTTAGAAAATTAACTTTTCATGCTACTATTCATCTTTGAGCATGTTGTTAAGTTGTATTTGTTAATTTTGTTGCATATTTATGTATATATGTATATGTGTGCAAATGGATGTTTAATTATATATGTGTGTGTGTATCTTTGTGTATATGTGTGTATATATATATGTATATATACATATACATATATGTGTGTATATATATATGTATATATACATATACATATATGTATGTATATATGTATATGTATATATACATATATGTATATCTATACATACATATATGTATATGTACGTATAGATATACATATATACATACATATATATACATATACATATATATATATGTATATGTATGTATATATATATGTATATATACATATTTATGTATGTATATGCATGTATATATATATGTATATATACATATATGTATGTAGATACATATATATGTATATATACATATATATGTATCTACATACATATATGTATGTAGATACATATATATGTATATATACATATATATGTATCTACATACATATATGTATATATACATATATATATATATACATGCATATACATATACATATATATACATACATATACATATATGTATATATATACATATATGTATATGAATATAAGTATATGTATATATATACATATACGCATATTCATATACGTATATGTATATATATACATATACTTATATTCATATACATATATGTATATATATACATATATATATATGTATATATATACATATATATATATATATGTATATATATACATATATGTATATGTATGTATATGTATATGTACATGTGTGTGTGTGTGCGCATGCGCGCATTGAAATGGATGCAAAATGTTCTATGTAAGCTTATGTTTGTGTGGATGTGCATGTATATAAGCATATATATGTTTTTATGTAGGGTTAATGTATGCATACATGAAAAAATATTTTTATTGTTTTGATTAATGTGTAGACATTAATGAAAGTGTAAGATTATCATGCATACAATAAATGAATGATAATTTCTATTAGAATTGTTACTTCCATTTGTTGTTGCACCATTTTGTAGGTATCTGAGGCAATGGGGAGTTGACCATGGCTTATGGATTTGTACAAGTCCATGTATATGTGTTTCTCAACATTTCCATTTAAGTACTACTAAACCTATGTTTATTAACACTCCATATTTTTTGGAAAATCACAATCTTGCAATGTAATATCAAATAATTTGCTAACACAACAATACATGTGACTCACCCAAAATGTTGTTTCAATATATGGTTAATTGGCAGTTAACCTTATAAGAGAGGACAACTTTTTATATGGAAAACACAAACAAGATACATGTAAAGTCTAATAGACTTTACTATGGCCATGAAACTAGTTGAATGTATTAAACTTTATAGTTTACTAATTTTTAGTGCATTTTTCTATATATTGCTAAATTTGAAATCATCATTTTCACATAATTTTCATTATTGGTAGGATGTATTTAATATAATTTTACATAACCTTGTAGTATTTCAAAAGAATTATTTGCATCTGAATGCAATGATACATATGCATACATTTGATTTGTACTATGCATATGTTGACTTTATATGTGTAAGGAAACTTGTAACAAAGAATATAATCATTTCCACATAACTCATAATAGATTTGAAATAAATATGCAACTGAAATCCACATGCAAGATAGTAGACAACATACCCACAAAAGTTGTGACACAAGATATACCCTAGGAAACCCTCATTGAGGGAAAAACCCAACCTCCAAAAGCATCCATCACCATGTATTATTTAGCAAAAAATACCATTGCAATACAATCATGGAAGCCTTCAAAGCCATAGCCAACACCAAGCAATCTATGTGAACAAGTATGAATCCACACATCCCATGTCATGCTCCCAACCTTCACAAATGCTCTCTTGGCTAACCTATCAAGCCTTGTCCCACTTGACTCATGCCTTTTTGTCTTCTCACTCATTTTTCACACACCAGCAACTACCCTTGTGTTTACTTATATAGTAGCAAGTCCTACAAAACTACCAAGTGGTATTACATAAACCATGTGATAAAACCATGTGCTATTTAACCCACTAACCCCAATTTAATATTGAAATTTAATTTGTTTTCCCCAATATTAAATAATTACATGAATTATTATCACAATGTTACAATACAACTCATCAAGTATATCCCATGGGAATCTTTACATGTTGCACGTCCATATAGGTGCAACATTACATAATAAAATAAAATAAAATAATACAATATAACACTATTATGCAATGTGTGCAACACCCAGTATCTCAACAATCTCCCTCTTGTTGTATACATTGCATAATTTGTAGCCACATAAATGAACAAGGGAACAATCCCTCCTAGCACATCCACCATCATGGATCAAAGTACATGAAGTTCTCCATCTTGGTACCCACAACAAAATCAAAGTATCCAGCATCTCAAAGATGAATGAAGCCACCTCCTATTATGCCACTACCACTAGACATACATAGAAGTCATCCAAAGAGAAATTCACCCAACCTGTTGCATTAGAAGATCATAAAATCCTATACCAGCTGAAATTCCAAGTACAAAAATATGATCCAAAGGTAATCACATATATCCATAGTTGTCAAATATCCATAGATGAAATAACACCCATAGCAAGTGCTAGCCCATCCAACTATCCATACCTCCAAAGGTATACCAAGTGAATCTCTCATCATCAACATATCCAATTTGTAACCTGTAATCACAAGCCTCAAGAGCAATACCTACCACATATATACCAAGAAGCTCCCACTGCAAAAGATAATGTCAAATATATAACCAATCCACTCACAACATCTCAAAGAAGTGAATCCATGTAGTCTCAAGGACATCCACAACACATAGAACAATAACTTGCAAGAAAAACTCTCATAAAAATCTCCAACAATCTCCCAAGTTCTCCACAAATAATAAAGGAAAGAGATAAAGGAATAACCATGTCATCTCTCACATGGCATACATGAACACAAACCAGTGATCACAATCTCCAACCAATCTCAAATCCAATGTAAGAAAAACTAAACATTCAGGAAGATAACCAAGACTAAAGAGAAACTATGCAAATCATAACCTATATCATGTCCTTCTAGACACACCTTTAGATGCAAATTTTGCAAGTATGATCTCCTCCATAAAACCCAAACAAGAAGCCTCAACAACACCCAAACCATACCATATAACTAATCATGGATGTAAGCCTCTCACAAGAAGATCAAACTCATAAACCATTCCTAAACCAAGGAATATGCCCAATATAAAACCATCTCCAAAACTCAACTAGCATAAAAACATATGCAAATGGAGATAACCAATGCTAAACCATCTCTCAAATGAACCCTCTAGAACTAACTCATGTACCATAGCTCAAGATCCATATCCATGAAAGACAATCATAAATGTAATGCACCTGAGAGAAACAATGGGCTATACCTCTCAAGTATCAAACCACCGAGTAGACCAAGAGTGTGCAATGAGAATGCTCATCAAGATATCCAAGTCTCCAACCAAGACTCATCTAAGAACAATCTCCTCTCAAGTCCATATCAAGTGATTGCCCCTTAGACTTCCTCTTGAAACCAAACAACTATCCCAACAAATAATTCTCTAAGCCAAGAGAAATTAGCATCACCACCATCTCTAAGTATCCATGAGCACCTGTAAACAATCAATCCATGCCAACTCCAAATGCAATAGAGCAATATCATGAAGTATCTAGCTTATGATCAATGTACTCAATACCAAGAAACTAAATCAAGATCAATGTCAAATTTCCAATCATGGCCTCCGGAACATAAACATGACAACATGATCTAACCATCTCAACCAAAGAGATAACATGCTCCATATGAACATACTATAACATGTCACAAATCTAAACTCATATCAAGATTATGCCATGACATAATAATGAAACCATTCTCACACCAAGGATAACATGCCAAATTAAAGAATAAACCACACCTTTACTAAGAACCTCATAAGTCCTCAAGATGCAACCATCTCCACACACCATGAAGAAAACCATCTCCACATACCATGAAGAACCATCTCCATACACATGAAGATAACCAAGTACACCATGCAAATGTCAAAGAGGCTTCTGTAGCAACAGGATCTAAGACAAACCTCCAACATCTGCAAACACTCAATAAATATATCAATGCCAAAAAACTCCCACTCAACCATGGTACCAAGTCACCTATGGCATCATAAAATCCATCTCGTACATGAAGATCCTCTAGCTCTACACTCACAACCAAAGTGTTAATACTAAGTGAAACCAAGATCTCCAAACCCAAGAAGATACAAACCAAACCAGGAACTAATCTTGCACTGTCACCTTATCACTATCACAAGCTCCCACTAAACTGTGTATCCAAGCTATCAATGACATAGGATGAAAAACCATCCTCTAACCATGAGAATCAACCAAGGCATCAAACCGTCAAAGAGCTCAAAGTGCACATCATGAGCTCCTTAAAAGAAACCAAATAACCTTGATCCTCAACCAAGATGATTTACCACCATAACCAATTTAGAAATCCAAACCAATGAACATCAAGGATGTACCTGTATATCTAATTATTTAATGCCAAAATCCATGGCACCATGATCACATCCATGAACCAAGTATCTAACTCTCAATATGTCCAACCTATCAACATAAAATAGTCAACCACAATCCTCCACCATGACTGTACCTGGTAACAACATCTCATCCCTTCTATATGAAGAAAAATTAAAAAATCATGTGACTTAGGGCATAGAAAACCCAAATACAAGCCACCAATCTAAATATGCATCAATAATGAAAGATCAATGGGCAAAGACAACCCATAACCAAGCCATAAATGCAACATGTAAGTATAGACCGCTTATAACATTGCACAACTTGTAGACCCAATAAGTTATCACACATATCCAATTCAAATACTAATAACCATATCATCATGAGACCAATTTGAAATATGAACTGAGTATACAATGACATCAAATCTTAAATCTCCAAGCATACAATGTCATAAACTCACAATGCTACCATAGTCAAAATATATCATAAACTATTTAGATCAATATATCACCAAATAAATCATGCCAAACCTATACCAAATCTAAATCAATGTGTAGAGCTCTTCTAGAGCTTTCTGTTGATTACTCAAAGTCCAAAATATGAATCTGTATGCCCAAGTTATGCCCTAATCTTTGCTCAAAATAAATAACATCTGACTTTAGGGCTCTTAAAACCTAACAAAATGTTAAAATCATAGAACCAAGCCTTCACCAAGTTGTAGAGCTTTGAATTAGCTTTCAAATTTCTATAAGAAATTTGAAATCTGATACCCTTAGAGAAAGTTATGGTCATTTTACTAAGATACTCTTTTTACCATTTCCACTACGATTTTTTCTTTCTTTTTTTCTTTTTGTGAGAAAAAATTCGACAAGATTAAATTTGATGGCCATCACTGGCTGAAACAAAAAATTCTTTCATTTTTCTCTGAACATGGCCAAACTAGGGCATATTATATATCAAAATTTATGGAAATGTTGACCCGGATCCAATGGTGACGTATGTTTTTACCTAGGAGGTCATTTCTACAAGCTCCCCCTTACACCCTCATTTAAATTAAACATCCAAAAAATCCTTTTGTCCAACAATTTCACATGCCCAAAAATCTACCAATATTCCATCATAATAGAAAATCCAAAACCCTCTGATCTGCAATAAACAACTCATATATCTTGCCCTTTCTTTTATCCTCTCATGCATTTCCATGGATTCAATCCAAGGTTACAATAATAAAACCATAGCTCTGATACCACTTGTAAGGAAACTTGTAACAAAGAATATAATCATTTCCACATAACCCATAATAGATTTGAAATAAATATGCAACTAAAATCCACATGCAAGAGAATAGACAACATACCCACAAAAATTGTGAAACAAGATATACCCTAGGAAACCCTCATTAAGGGAAAAGCCTAGCCTCCAAAAGCATCCATCACCACATATTATTTAGTAAAAAATACCATTTCAATACAAACATTGGAAGCCTTCAAAGCCATAGCCACCACCGAGCAATCTATGTGAAGAAGCATGAATCCACACATCCCATGTCATGCTTCCAACCTTCACAAATGCTCCTTTGGCTAACCTGTCAAGCCTTCTCCTGCTCAACTCTTGCCTTTTTGTCTTCTCACACACTTTTTACACACCAACAACTACCCTTGTGTCAGCTTATATAGTAGCAAGTCCCACAAAATCACCAAGTGGTATTACATAAACCATGTGCTACCTAACCCACTGACCCCACATTTTATATTGAAATTTAATTTCTTTTTCCCAATATTAAATAATTACATGAATTATTATCACAATGTTACAATACAACTCATCAAGTATATCCCATGGGAATCTTTACATGTTGCACGTCCATCTAGGTGCAACATTACATAATAAAATAAAATAATATAATATAATATAACACTATTATATAATGTGTGCAACACCTAGTATCTCAACAATATGTTTATGCTTAGTTATATATTGTTCATTATTTTATTGATCAATTTAAATTATCACAACATTATATTGGATATTATGAAACTAAATATGTGGATGTGAAATAGATTGTATGGATGCATACAATAGTAAATCATGGTGCATATGTAATTGGTTCTCAATGAATACCCAACTAGTAGCATTTCATTTGTATAATATTGTGATAATTTATTCAATTCATGCAATCATACGTATCTATAATGTTATTAAAGAAATTATCAAAATGTGTGCATATGTGTGTACGTACATGTGTATGCATACATATGAATGCATAAGTTTTTGTTCATATGTATGTGTATGTATGCATACTTACATTTGTTAGTGCAATGGAAGTCTCGAAAAAATATATCAAGATAGCATCATCTTCCAATATAATCCTTCCATCAACGTCCATCTATATTCAGATCCTTTAATACAATGAATAATTAGTTACATTGTTTCATTTTTTACAAATACATTGTGAACCAAATATCTTCATAATATGATGCAATTTCTCCACACTATTAGGTTTTTCATGCAAGTAGCAATTGAGGTTGGCTAGATTACTTAAAGTTTTGATACATTGCTCTTACAACAACATATTCATTCATACTATACATGTATGAAGGCCTTGCATTCAGAAAAACATTCATTAGTGACTGCATATTACAATATTTAATTGTAGTTTTTGAATCCTATATTTATTTGAGACTATCATGCAATGGGACACATGATGATATGCATTTGTGTAGTTTTATTGGAATGTATTAGCTACATGCATTGTTACATTGTGATTGATGAAAAAAATTAATTGGATTGTTAAGTTTACCGTTGGCTGTATTTATTCCTTCAAAGTAGCATTGAATGCACTATAATAATAGCACACCATGACCAGCAAAAAAAGCATGAGCACAATTCAAGTAAATTTATATAATAATGTTGAAATGGTTTAGTTCACATTAAAACCATGTTTGTCTTATCTATTCTGAATACATCACAAATCGTTATCAATTACAAAACCTTGGAAGTTCTCTCAATTACTTAATGTATCAGTTGTCCATAAAATTGAGAAACACAATAGTAGTCACCCCCACAATCCTAACATTCTCCTCTCCACTACTAGGAGATGTGTGTAATGTAGGAGTCAACTATGTCAACTAAGATAGGGTATTTACAAGTGGATTAGGACTCTCACCATTTGTGGCCAACTATGGTGAAAATGCTTGGGGTTGCAGTTGTTGAGTAACAACACCTACTAATTTAGGGATTAGAAAAATGAACATATCACCAAGTGCTTTATGTTGTGTAGGAAGAGGTGTGTTGGGCATACTAATTAACTCTAGGGCTAGCACAATTACATCTTGTTCCACTAGTATTGTAACTATAATTGTTGTAGATATGGAAGGTGCACCTTTATTGTTGGATCAATGTCTCTTGCAACCATTTGGATTTTCCCCTCTTTCTTTCCTCTTATATTACTTTACAAAAGCCTTCTATGCAGCTCATTTTTCCTGCTCTGCAACATTTAAGAGCCTTTATCATTGTCTCTTATCCCTTAAAATATCATTTTTTGTAGCATTGTATTCTTCCTACTTTCCCCTACCTCATTTTCTCCTTCCTGCAAATTACATTCTCCTCTATCTACTTTTTAGTCTCTTCTTATAGTTTCTCAACATGTTCATTCAATTATAAGAATATGTGAGTTCCTCCTTAGACAAAGTTCCCCATGTCATGCATTTATCATAAAAGCATGCATCCTTTACATGGATAGCTATAGGAATCTAGTAGTTGCACTAGTAGGACATTGTTCATCATCTAATGGCGTACAAGGTATAAAATCAACATCTTCATCAAACTTGCTTTGGGCTTGGGTATCAGTGAATAGTTGACTATCTATTTCATCCCAATCGCCATCATTTGCAAAGTAGTGGATGACCTCAATGGGTTGAACATGTGGTAGGGAAGGCATTGAAAGGGAAGCATCCTCATCCCCAAAAGTAATTGGTTGACCAATATTTTTGGCAAACTCATGCAACCAATCGAGTTGAGAAGCTTGCATTGGCAAGATCAATCCAACATCAATTTCTTGTAGAGAAGGGTAAATCAAAATTGATGGAGTCAATTTCCAAGTAAATGAAAGTGTTATTATGGAAGTCACTGACTCCCCTTCCAAGAGCATCAAATTCTTCAAGGATAAGAAGGTTTCCCTTAATGTTGTCAAAGATTTTGCTAAGAATGCCAAAGAGAACAATGATTTGGTGAAGACGAGGGCATACTATGAACCAGCTTCCATTAAAAAGCTTTGTAGGTTTGTTATTAGGGGGATCATCTCTTACATCATGCTAGATACTAGGTATAATAAAGTCTGAACCCATCACTATGTCATCTTTAATCACTTTAGGTTGTATCAAAATCTCTATCCCTTACTACCTATTCTTCTCTGTTAATAAGAATATCATGGGGTATAAAAGAAATCTTATGCCAACCCTTCTTCCCATGAGGACTTTCTTTTGCTGATTAATGAGCACTTTAAGGCTCTAACCCATGGTAGCTCTATAGCCTAGAAAGTTAAGCCCTTCAAATACATTGAGAGCTCCTATCTCACATCTGATACTAAGGATAGTGTTGGGCTTCATTTGAAGGATGATGATGAGGTTGCTAAGATTATTAAGAATTTGTACAAAAACAAGAAGAAAAATGAACCCAAAGAGAAAATCATCAAGTTGGGTAAGGCTCAACAGGAAAAAATATTAAAACTAAAGTGAATTTTGTTGATGACTACAATGAGGAGGGTGAGGTTATGGACATGGAGGAGGATATCAATGTAAAAAAGGAGGTTTCAAGCAATGCCCCAATTCATAGGAAGGTGGATAGCCTAGCCAAGAAATGAATGTTGATAAGGATTCTGGTAAGTAGTAGGATTCCCCCCTTCATGTCCAGGTAGAGAAAAATGAGGAATATGGTGTGGATAAAACCACATGTATAATCGGGTCCAATGGGAGAAAAGAAATCTAGAGAAACTTTGAGACTAGGACGGCTAAAATGGCCATTATCAAAGAAACTAGTCATCTCAAGCTTTTGGAGGGTAATGATGGTAGAATTCATCGAGATGAGCTCATTAATTTGGCCATGGTGGTTCTCAGTGATAATGCTAGGGAAGTGGAGATCAATCTCCTCAATAATGCAAGGAATAGCATGGTGGACAACTTTTAGTCAATTAAGTGGATTTTTCCACGAGACCGAGGAGATTAAAAATAGGTTGTAGGGGCTAGAAAGAATGGAAGGGGATGTTGGGAATGACAGAATCAACAATATGGAAAACAAGGTTACCAAGGTGGACAAAAGGATGGATAGAATGGAGAGTTCTCTCCATGGTACTACTAACCAAAGCATCCAAATTATCAAATCTTTAAATGATAACATTAAACAGCTACAGAATATGTTGGAGGCTAGCAAAGGGGACAAAGAAGAGAGGGGAAATAAGCTTAACAGGGACAAAAAATATGAGGTCCACCCCCAAGATGAGGGCCTTGGCAACAAGACTAGATCGAGCACCAAGAAGAGGGATAGGGATGATTCTTCTGAGGACATTTAGTTGATCAATGAAGTGGTTGAGACTACGGAAATGTTGGAGCTCAAGGATGTTGAACTGGTTAAGAACATTGCTTCCTAACTAGTTCTCCTGGCTTTTTAGGTTTTCCTTTAGTTTCTTATTTTGTTAGGCTAGCCTACTCCTCCAAAGGCTTTTTTTTGTCTTGATATCTTGGCCTTCTATGGCCTATTGTTTCTTTGTTGTTTGTTTTGTGTTCAAGACTTAAAGTTTGATACTTTGTTTAATTGTTGGGTTTCAGGCACCCATTAAAACCTATTTTACTTAATCAAAAATATCAATGTTTTATATTTGCTAATAGTTTTCTAACCTATAATGGTCTACTGGTTGGCCTAGGTTTGCTGGTAGGTCAGTGTTAGGTGAAATGGTAGTTGGCCCTTCACTATTTTGTGCATTGTTACCCTACCTTTTTTTTTACAATGTGCAAAATTGTTGGCCAAGCGTCCTTTTGTAACTTGAAGTTGAACTTGAACTTTGACTCACTTCAAGTTCAAGTTCAGCTTCACTCACCTCCCATCATCCCAGCAAAGTTCCTCCCCATTGGCCCAAGTTCATGTACTTGAAGTTGAAGTTGAAGTGGGAGTTGATTCAAACTTCAACTTCAACCTCAACTTTGAGGTTTTATGACGTTTGCTTGTTTTCTCGCAGGATGTGCATTAAGAGATTATGAACTCTTTTTCTTTGTAAGGTAAAGGAATGGGTCCCACCTCATGGTGATCTTGAAGATATTAAGGGAAATAATTATGAAAATTATGACAAATCATGCTAAAGTATAGTTACTTTTATGGAAAAGGTGGCACACAAATTTTGTGACATCATGAAAGGTTGAGCTATGTGTGGATTTGATGGATATTAAATGCAAATGACCTTGCGAGTCTTGTCAAGGTATAGGTGGCATGATTGTAATAAATATTCTGCTTGCTTATATCTGTCCTGAGATTTTCAAAAAATCACTCCCTATAACTACCCTCTATCCTGTATAATTGCTCATTTAACCATTTTGAGCTCTTGGTGTCGACTACTAAGCAAAGGAAGTGGAAGTTTGAGTCTATCGAGAACTGTAAGTGCATTAAACCTTAACAATTGAACATTTCATTAGGGAGATTATAGATATTGTGTTACTTTTAAATAGATTCAAGGGCAATGATCATGCCTTCCATTGGGAGAGCTGGATGTACCTTTTTATTCAAAAAATTGTTGAAGGGGAAAAATTCATGGATTGGGCAGATTTAATAGCTGAAAATTTACATAGGGACCTCATAGCAGTGAGTAGTTTCAGCCCATTCCTTCTATATTCCTTCTTAGTCTACATTTTAGCAGCATCCAAGGAATGGGAGGGACTTCCACACATGCCCTAGACTAAAGAGATAACCATCTACCAATACTACAAAGACCTTCAGGCAACTAAATCTTGCAAGGAATTTAGGAGGGTTAATGATGTCTTCTTTGGGAGGTTAGTATTTGAGCTCCAATGACATGAAAATCATAGATTATCTGAAGAATCAATGAAAGCTATCAAAATTTATGGTTGTTTCTATATTTAGTTCCCTAAATTTATGTATCTCAGAGTTGGAGGTTTTTTTGGTGAACCTCTTAAGTTGCCACGCTATTGTTTAGACAACATTGTCTTATTTGAGATATGTAGGCAATTTGTTTCTATGTTTGAGTCTCCTAAAAGCAGAAAGAAGTCAACCTCTTTCTTATTTCTCATTGAAATTGGTCATGATAGATGTCCAAACTTCAAACAAGCTATGTTAGCAGAATCTACACTATCACATTTTTGCCTCAAACCATATGCTCCTAAAGAAGAATTTGATTATACATGTTTTTCTAGGGATAATTTTAGGCATGCATCCTCATTAGTCTATGTTCCACATTTGGAATATTATTGGGGCAATTATCCTAATGAATTTGAAGTAAGAGAAAGATTATGGTATAGGTTAATGGTCAAAGAAATACTCAAGAGCCAAACACAAAAAGGCACAGCCAAAACCAAAGGCCATCAATAACCTTGATATTGCTGACCCTAGTACAAGTTCTCCTAAAGCTGAAGTTGAAGTTGAAGTGACTCCACAATGACTTCAACTTCAAGTTCCTAAGGAGGTGCCAAAGTTTAGAAAGGTAACTCACTCCAGCACTAAGAAAGCAATACCAAGAAAAGAAAAGGGGACAATTACAGTTGACCTAGATTCTACCAAAATGAGGACAAGTCTCAGAGCAGTCTCCTATTCCTCCTATGGCTGATAATACTCCAAATCCTCAGAAGTCTCCTGAAAAAACCGATACTCCATCTGGTGCCCTCACCTTAACTAAAATCTCCCCCATGACAGGAAAAGAACCTACTACTCCCAAGTGGTTGGAAACCCCTATTGAGAAGAAAAGGAGTTTGGTACCATTATCCATGCCTATCTATGACCTAGTTAGCAAGTGCTTGGGGAAGTCTTTGAAAACTAAAAAGGCTAGAATTGAGTCCAAGTTAAATTTTGATAAAGATTTAGGACATTGGACAGTTGAAATAGCCAAACCACCAGAATGTAGATTGCATGAGGATCTCACTCCTCAAGATTATCAGGTATCAAGGATTGATCTTGGGAAGGGGAGTTGTGCAGTTGATATGAAGATTTTTGAAGCTTCAAACAAAAAGATTGCAAATAGAGTTTGGAAACATGCCCAAGATAAGCAAGATATGAAAGAACTGATGAAGAGCATGGTGCAATACATCAATGTTATCCTGCATCTCGAACCCAAACCCTTGAATGAGATGTCAAAAATGGTAGATGTATCCTCTTCATCCAACCAACAGTTTCTTGATAATTTGTAGAAATAAAAAGTTGTTGCAAGAATGTCTAAAGAGTGGCTGCAATTTGTCCTGAAGGAAACTAAGAAAAAAAAACTATTGGACAACGCTTCAAAAGAAACTATACCCATTATCAAGAAGGTGGAGTCCAATAATGAAGCCTTTGAAAAAGAAATAAATAACTAGGTAAAAGTGGTGCTTTGGATTGAGGAAATCCAAGAATTTGGATTGCAAAAGTTTCAAGCTGAATGCCCTATGGTTGGTCTAGATGACAAAACTTTGCATGTGATTAAAGATTGTATCAAGTGGAGGAATGAGGCACTAGTCTAGGTAGTGATTGAAATCAAAGAAATCTTGGATGGTCTTAGGCTTGTGGAGGAAATAATCTAAGGTGATTTGAATTTTTTCAGCAAACATTGTGCAGGCAAAGAAAGTGACTCTATAGCCTCGATGGAAGAATTAATAAATGAAGTCCAAAAGAAGTTCCAAGAAGTTTAGGAGAAGAAGACACCATGTAGACAAGAGTTGTCAAATGTTTCCCATATCAAAGCCATGTTGATAATAAACTTGAAACATTTAGAGATGCATGGAGAAAAGGTAACATAACTAAAGAGAGAAAAGGAAATCTAGAAGCAAAGAATTACATACATTGCTTACCTCACCAGTCAGTTATCTCCGCATCTACCACTACATATGAAACATAGAAGGTTGCAAGGATCATGGTTGGTACAGATAGTTCCTCTTGACATGGCACACATTCATTGGGTAGCTGCTTTTCATTTTCCTATTTATTTCTTTTATGCATTTCAGTTAACACGGTTGTGTTAGCTAAAAGACAATTTACTCTTGGCGGGGTAATTTTGGATAATTATCCATCCCTATGCCCTATATATATATATATATATATATATATATATATATATATATATATATATATATATATATATATAT
This sequence comes from Cupressus sempervirens, assembly GCA_028749045.1. NCBI lineage: Eukaryota > Viridiplantae > Streptophyta > Pinopsida > Cupressales > Cupressaceae > Cupressus > Cupressus sempervirens. The sequence continues at coordinate 264,301,844 of CM053791.1, read as the reverse complement.
ATATATATATATATATATATATATATATATATATATATATATATATATATATATATATATATATATATATATATATATATATATATATATATATATATATATATATATATATATATATATATATATATATATATATATATATATATATATATATATATATATATATATATGTAATAGATAATATCTAATAGAGTTAATCTCTCGATAGACTGAAGCAAAAATACTTTTTTTTTATACTCTACGCTTTAAAAATTTTGGAATAGAATATTTCCTTGGTTAGCAGAAATTGAATTAAAATTCCATAATTTTATATACTAAAACCTCTTGAAGTAGATACTACTGTCTACTTTGTGATAATTTGCATTCTTGAGGGTGTATTTTATATGTGGAAGTGAAGTTGTATTTTGTTGTGTGATCTGGAATTATCTATTTTCAAATCTTGAAGGTTGTGGGAGGTTGAATCTATATTATTTCATCATCTATCCTTTGTTTTAACTTACAATCATGTTAAAATCAAATGGTTTTTTAGTATTAGCATTTATCTTGTGTTTATGAGATGATTTTGAGCTTTTAAGTATTTTTAGTAAAATATGTATTGGGAAGATTTTCCTGCAATAGAGGAAACAATGATTATCTTTTCATGAAGGTTAGTTGCACCTTGAATAATAAAAAGAAAAATCCTTAAGTAGAGAATTCCTTATCAATAAGTAGGAATTCAATTTGTTAGTTTACAATTTTCTCCCTTGTTCAAAAATTCTTAAAGATCTTGGGAAAAACTATTCACTAACATGCATAATTTCTTAACAAAGTGTTGATTTATTCATTTGAATAGCCACTAATTTACATGAAGGCTTCAATAAAAATTACCTCACCCTCACCTTGTAAATCATCAATATCTGTATCAACAACAACAATCGATGCTTATGATCCACTACTTGTGGCTTGTGGTTCTATCTCAACTACTCCCTATCCACTATTCTCATAAAAAATGAAGGACTCACTTGGCCTCATATCATTCACTATGGTGTGCCTATTCAAAGGCCATATACCTATCCTGCAGAACCCACTCATTGTATTGGTGGAGGTCAGTGCTAATTTGGAGGCTTTTCTGGATAGTGTTGTTGACTCTTCATGGCCAATATTGATTTGTGGGTTTTTTTCCAACCATGTGTTCTATAGTTGTTTTAAGCAACATTTGAATGGTGAGAAAACATTAACATACAATAGTTGATACCTATGTCTGGTATGTGCGACAAGTCTAACAAAATCTATGCCTAGCTACCTTGCTTTATCAATTATTTTCCATGCCATACAGTTGTCATGACCATCTAATACTAGAAGGCATATGTTTGTGAGTGTGTCATGTCCTAAATCTAGCAAGGTAAAATTCAAAAAAAAAAAAAATTAAGTTTTAAAGGAAATATGAATAGATCTTTACTAGTTATAAACGTTCTGTCAAAATGAGTGGTATTCAAATATCAATTCATGTCCACTCGGGGATGTTATAGGGTCACAAATTTGATCATTATGATACATTACTAATGACATATTATTAATTATTTTTTTGATAAATAAAGACTAATTATTTATTGATATTTAGTTCAATTTGGATAACAATATGCATTAGGGTTTACTAGTTTTCTTGTCACTACATTCAATCTGGTATGAACTTGAACCTTGCATCCGAGGTAGGGTTGCGAAAGGGTAAACCTATAGAAGATGTAATGCACATATGTTATGCACTTAAATTAGGGTCATTGTTAGATCATCAAGCATATTATAATATTATGTGGTATAAAGTTTGTGATAATTTATTTTCATCGGGTTTCCTACATTCACTTCCTTAAGTTTTGATTCCTTATTTCTAACGTAATGTTATTTGAATAAGTTCACTTGATATCAACATGTATCGAGGATTTTTTTCTATGTGTTATGGCATATGTCTAGTAAAACTATTACTAAATAAATTCACATAAAGCCTCTCATATTCTATTATACTGATACCACTTTCAAATACTATTCTATTATAAGAACAATATGGTAACCCATAACTAATTTTTAAATCACCGCCTTTTAATGCAACATCAATAGGGTAACACCATGAGCGAAATTCACTTAATAATTAATATCTATTCTTCCAATACTAATTAAGTGATTTGAATCAATCATAAATTAAATGATATTCTTCACTTATTTAATTTCATAAAACTATTTATTATATTTTATTAACTATTAATCAATTCGCAAAGCCCACTAATAACTTATTAAATGGCCAACCATCTAACTGTAAAAATTGGATAGCTTCTATCTATAGTCATTAATACCTCCTAAAAAGATTGAGATCTAGTAAATTCATCGAGTTGCTCTAATGAATCAAAATGGCCAGTTACTAATGGAACCTCTTGTCGGCTTTCTGTGAAATACTCATTTGGCTGAGGACTCCCGAATACATCATAAGCTAAACCCGTACTGACAAATAACCAACCTGCAATGAATAGAGAAGGTATAGTAATGCTATGGTTAACACACACACACACACACACACACACACACACACACACACATTAGATACCTTAGATTTTTGTATGAATCCTATAATTCAAAATCTTCTACTATAAACCAACTTACCCTAGAACATGGCTAATTAATTAATCTATTAAATAAATCCTAGTGCTCCTATTTATTGAAATTCATTCCCTTTATTTTATTTATTTTATATAACATACTTCATTATTATTAATTTTCAGTTATCTTCTAACATAGATTAAACTCCCTAAATCATTACTAACAATTCCCATGTTTTACTTTATCTCAACCCTCAACTTATCACTACCTAACCTTTTTACCTCCAACTTAAACATCCCATGCCCCAACCCAACTTATCCTTTATATCTACATTCTACTCCTTAAAATTTAAATATTGTAGGATATAGGGTCACATGCCACTAATTCCTTTTTCCATTAACATAATTTCTTTTCTCCCCCTAATACTCCTCAAGGCATAAAGAAGGGTCTTGTCCATCATAATCCCTAGGTGGAAGTCTGACATGGACCACTTCCCCATGCCCAACCACCCCTCCCCTCTTCCAAATGCATGGTCCTACTTTCTATGCATCGTGGGGAATGAGGGATTATGTTTTGCCATAAAATTTGCAAGGTATATCACCATGCTAGGCACCTAGGGAGTGAGGTAACACTTAAGCCAAGACAAGGGTACCATCATTGCACTTTTAACTTCCTACAAGGTAAGGTCGCCTAGTCAACATCCCTTTTTCCATTTTGAGTATTACATTGGTCTTGCTGCCCAAAAATGTATGTATGGAATCTAGCAAGATTTGAAATTTTCTTCCAAATATTTTTGCATTTTGGTTTGGTCATAAAGTTTTAGATTTATATTTAATAGTTTATACTTAGAGGCATTTCATACTTAGTACTTTCTAATTGTAATCATTAAGTGTCTAGAGTTAGCTTATTATCTTTTCAAAAAAAAAATTTGACATAATCTCAGTTAGATTAAAAATATACAAACAAACAAACAAACATACATACATACATACATACGTATATATATATAGTTGTTTTCAAGAGATGGTGACCTCAGGGTCACATGATCTATGCATAATGATTTTGGCTTAAGGATATCTTTTTTCTTTTTTTTTTCTATTTTGTTCTAGGAATATTCTCTTGAATATTTTAAGAGACTATAATAGGGAAAGGGTTTTTTTGCCAATCCTCATACATTTTCTAAAGAGGAAAATGTGGACCTACAGCAAGTCTATCTTGGATTTGATCTAAGTGTTTACTTGTCTTAAGCATTTTTTTTTTTTGTTTGTCTATTCCATCATAAAATTCCAAGTAAATATATTTGTTGATAGGATGGTATTGTCTACTTAGAAAATTTATTTGAACTTTGAAAAAAACAAATGAATAAATGAATTATAAATATACAATGAATTATCAAACATGATGATTTTCTTCCAAGCTATGAAATGCACATCAAACAACCTTTTAATGCAACATATATATTTTGAATTTCACCAACTCTACTCATAATATTCTTCCACATATCACTCATAAAATATATGTCTACCAATCATCTACAATAACCCAAGGGGCAGGATCTCATACAAATTTTCTTTAATAACACATCAAATTTAACATGGAAGGTTTCCTTACAAGTAAAACATATGTATACAACTTTTTTGAATGACCATTTCCTTTAAAGTAAAACATACATATATATACACAACTTCTTAATCCTTTCTTCCACAATTTTAAATGATAAACAATGATACAATCTCCTTACATCACAATGAAATAAAAATAGAGACTTTCAAAATCACAATCCCCTTAAGATGGCATAGACATTGATCTATCTTTACACACTTAGATCTTTTCCATATAACATGGGTGAGACCCTAATACCTTCAAAGGCTGCATCTTCTCCAAACCTACACATAACACACACACAAGGAACCATGGAGGCTCACCTCCCAACCTAGGCTTCTATGAAGCCACCCACCAAGTAGGGAAAACAAGAACCAAATAGGTTACACACATACATCACTTACCAATGCATGAACACTACAGAAAACACAAAACAACTCCCTCCCATGGCTTGCACAATGATTCACCATTGGAATCATCTCAAATTGGGCAAAGGTGGACTCTTCAAAGAGGAGATGTCATAACCGAACATAAACATCATTTTTCCATTGCAATTTTTATCTCTTAAGGCCATCATAAACATCTCCTCCTTATTCACACAAAATCCCTTATATCTCCCAAAATATCAAAGGTACATGGCTTCAATGGAGCCCATACTCCATGAAATAAAACAAATCTCTCATCATGAGGTAACTTTCTCAACTGCAATGTTGAGCCCAACTAAGCCCTTCACCCAAGGCTTCTCTTCCCTCCCAAGGGCGAGTGAAACCTTCACACCCATGAACACATTAAACATTTACATTCAAACAAGAAAATCAAGGAGAAAACAAAACCCAAAGAAAATATTCAAGAACACAAAGCACATTCACATTTTCACAACACAATGCCAAATCCACAAAGCAAGATTCACAATACAATGCATGCTCCATTTGCAATCCTCCATACTTGCAAATTTACTTTTCCATACTCAAGGAAAGAAGAAAAGAAAATGAAGCATATTTTGAAAACACCAACCTTGGTCCAAGGTAGGGTAATGATAGTTGTAGTAGAGCTCCCTTAATCTCCCTCCAAAACCTAACTATTTCTAAACTTAGAGAGCGGGTGAATAACCCACTAATTTTGCACCCCTCCACTAAAAAAAATCTCTACTAACCCTTTTTTAGTAGGAACATCAAGCCTCCCCTTTCTTACATTGTTGCCCCTTCAAAAAAAGAAAGTTGACCAAGTGGGATGGTGAGGGTACTCTCATGGGGAAACTCAAATTTTAGAATTGGTTCGAGAGGGCTTTGTTCAAGGGGTCCCCTAAGTTAGGTAATCACTAAAATGGTTGAATTTAGGCCTCTAAAATGTTATACTACCATTAGGGTGGCTTATTTTTAATAAAATAACACTTTAGGATCCCATTTAGGCCCTCTAAAAACCCTGACAAGTTTGAATTCGAAAATCAACATGATGGTGACCCATCCTAACACTCTCTCCCAAGTAGGTGCACTTCAACATTAATTGGAAGAAAATAAAAGGACTAAGATTAAGTGACCTTGTGACCAACACTCTAGGTGACATGTCATCAACACATAGACAAATACAAGTGTCAAGTGACACATTAAAATACATTACACTTCACCATGACATGTCCTTAATGCATCTAAATTATGATTAACTATTTCTTCATACAAAAAAATTTACATTATGAAACAAAATACATTCACAATGAGGCTTTTGGATCTTCCAAAGATTTGCCTTGGTTGACTGTGTTAACATAGGTTTGGAACTTGTTTCCCCCAAGAATTTCCATGGTTCCACTTCCTGCACATTAAACTCAAGCATTAGTAATCCCAGGGGGGATCATATAAACATATATATCATAAATGCATAATTCAAATTTTACAAAGTCCATATTAACATAATTCAAGTAAATTTCCCTTTCCTATTCATTTCAATTATTCCATTCGAAATGTTAAAATATCAAAAAATTTATATCATAAGTCATCATAATCAAATTATATTTATCTGCATCATTAAAATTCTTCTCATAAAGCATCATAATCAAATTAACATTTATCTACAAATCATAAATCATCATAATCAAATTGACATTTCACATCGCATCATAATCTAATAGTACCATGTCATAAGACTACATCCATAAGTGTTCAATCATCTCATACACAATAACATGTTCCTAGTGCATATCATAATGTAAAATATTATTGTAGTATCAAAATCAATAGATAAAACAACCCATTGTCCATCTAAGTCTTAAATAGTTGTCAAAAAAAAATTAAGGTCTCGAATATCAAAATGAAATAAAAAGTCTATGCTATGATGGGTCGGGGTGAGGCCTCACATCCTCTCCCCTAGGCATGAACTTCCCCCTGGAGTTCATAAAAAAGATATGGGTATAGGGTCTTCATCTAAGCTACATCCTCCCATGAAGTTGTGACCATGTTATAACAATCCCATTGGACCCTAACCTGGTCCAACTCTCTGCCTTGAAGTGTGAGAGTCCATCAAGCCAAAATGTGAATGGGCTCCAATGTTATCTGTCTTTTCGACTCCACCTACAAAGCATCCCAATCTATGATGTGAGAATCATCATAAATATACTTTCTTAATACATATACATGAAATACATCATGCATGCATGACATGCTAGGTTGCAAGGCTAAATGATAAGCAACTAGTCCTATCCACTCCAAAATCTCAAAGGGACCCACAAAGCAGGGTGCTAACTTAGAGCCTTTTTTGAAATGGATTGGGCTCTTATGAGGTCGCACTCTCACAAATACTCTCTCACCAACCATGTACTCTCTATCCACCCTCTTCACATCTACATATTTCTTCTATCTATCTTGGGTTTCTCTAAGGCATTGTCTGGTCAATACCACCTGTTGCTCCATGTCCTTGACTAACTGTAGCCCTATAGATATCTTGTCATCAATCCTATCCCAACTTAGGGGTATCCTGTAAGGCCTACCATACAAGACTTGATAAGGTGGCATGCCTATGTAAGTGTGATGCCCATTGTTATAGGCAAATTCTGCAAGATGGAGGTACTCTTCCCACCTAGACTGGTGGTCCATCACATACATTTGTAACATATCCTCTAGGATCTAGTTAACTCTCTCTATTTGCCCATTTGTCTAAGGATGATAGGTTGTGCTAAAATTGAGCTTGGTACCTAGTGATGTCTGCAATTCCCTCCAAAATGAGGAGGTGAATAAGGAGTATCTATATGATATTATCTTACGAGGAATGTTATGGAGTCTAACAATGTCTCACAAGAATACCTATGTCACTACAAGTGTTGTGAAGGTGGTACGAACAAGTGAAAAGTGAGCAACTTTGGTCAAGGTGTCAACCGTCACCATGATGGCATTGTGACAATGAAAAGACATTGGGAGACCAACAATAAAATCCACGGAGATAATTTCCCACTTCCACTTAGGTATCTCATGTGGCTGCAAAAGTCCACCTGGATGTATGTGCTTTGCCTTAACTCTCTAGCACTCGAGGCATTTCACTATGATATTGGCAATCTACATCCTCATACCAGGCCAATGATATAACTATCTTAAATCTACATGAAGTTTCTTGACACCTAGATGTGTTGCATAAGGTGCTCTGTAAGCCTCCAAAATGATGAACTCTCTTAAGTCACCCGAGGATGGTAAATATATGCACCCTTTATGGTGTAGTAATCCATCTGGACCTAATGAAAAATTAGAAAACCTTCCCTCTATGGGTCTTTGGGAGTGGACTAACTGACAAAATTCTGTATAAAATACATCTTCGAGAAGATGGTGCAGTATGCGCTCTCTTAAATCTATCTTAGTGATCATAGAAGATATCTCGTGACGTCTCCTACTTAAGGCATTTGTGAGTACATTCTCCTTTCCTTTAATATAATGTACGTCAAAATCATACTTACATAAGAACTCCATCCATCTCCTCTATTGAGCATTTAGATTTGGCTGAGTGAAAATATACTACAAGCTTTGATGATCCAAATGAAGCTCAAAGTAATGTCCTAGAAGAAAGTGGCACCATCTTTCTAGGGCATGAACTACTGTTGCAAGCTCCAAGTCATGGGTGGGATAATTGAGCTCATGAGTCTTAAGTTTCCTAGACTCATATGCTATGACATGACCATTCTACATGAGGATGGCTCCAATACCACCATTGAAGCATCTATGCATACTACAAAATATGATGAAGGATCAGGTACAACTAGGATTGGTGCGCTAGTGAGTGCCCTCTTGAGTTCTTGGAAGGCCCTTTTGCACTTGTCTGTCCATTCAAACTTCTTTCCTTTTCTCTGAAGGGAGGTAATGAGGTGAGCTACTCTAGAAAACCCTGACACAAATTGCCTATAATACCTTGCTAATCCTATGAAGCTCCTAACTTCTAAACATTACTCGGTGCTAGCCAATCCATGATGGCCTGGATCTTAGATGGGTCTGCTGCAATTCCATCCCCTAATATCACATGACCCAAATAATGTACTTCCTTCCTAAAGAAGGCACACTTGGACAGACTACCATATATTTGGTTTTCCCTTAAGCATTGTAATACCTACCTCAAGTGTTCTTTGTATTCCTTCTCATCTTGTGAATATATCAATATATCATCGAGGAACACTACTACAAACTTGTCTAGAAATGTATGAAACACCCCATTCATAAGGCTCATGAATACATCTGGGGCATTGGTAAGACCAAATGGTACCACTGTAAACTTGTAATGACCATACCATGTTTGGAATGTGGTCTTATGAATGTCACTTTCCACAATTCATAATTGATGATTTCTCAACTTAAAATCTATCTTGGAGAATACTCGAGCACCCTACAATTGATCAAATAGGTCATTGATCCTAGGGAGTGTATATCAATTCTTGATTGTTACCTTATTCAATTATTAATAGTCGATACACAATCTGAGTGATCCATCTTTCTTTTTCACAAAGATCATTGGCGCATCCCAAGGTGATAGACTAGGTTGGATATGTCCCTTCTCCAAGAGTTCCTCCAACTGAATCTTAACTTCATTGAGTTCATGTGTAGCCATCCTATATGGAGAACTTGAAATGAGCTGAGCTCCTGGAACCAAGTCTATGTGGAAATCAACTACCCTACATGGTGGCATACCCGGAAGCTTGGAGGGAAATACATCCTTAAATTCTTGTAGTATCAAATAATCATCTAGAGAAGGCTCCCTCTCACCATCTTCATCCTTATTACTGATAGATACTGCAAACAACTAACATCCCTTTCATAGACATTGCTTGAGCTGCATGGCAGAGATCATAGGAAGGGACACTAGCCTATGCACCCCTAAGATCACCATGGGAGTACCACAATCATCAAGAAACTCAACCATCTTCTATCTGCATTCCATCTTAGTGTTATGTGCACATAGCCAATCCATACCAAGGACTACATCATACGATCCTAAGGGGGTAACTCAAAGGTCTACGGTCATGCTCAAGTTTCCAATTTGAATCAAACAATTATGTATATAGGAATTAACTATTACCTTAGCCCTAGATGCCAATTCAACTTCCCAATTATCATTCTGCCTAACTACCACTAGCCTGCAATGCTCCACTATATACAGAGATACAAAAGAATCAGTAGCTCCGAAATCAAACAAAATAGAAACCTTAATACCTTTGATTATACCTGTAGCCTAATGCTTGGCCTAGCGATTATCAACCATTGAAAATAATTTATGGGATCTACCCATGTCTCCTACTGTAGGCTCTGAAGTGACTCCCTGTTGATTACTGGCTATCGATACCTGAGGGCACTCTCTAGCTATATGTCCCATACCACTGCAAGCATAATATGGTCCACGAGTCTAAACCTAAACTCCCTGTGGCCTAGACTATTGTTGTTGGCCACCTATCCTGTAAGATCTACTATACCCATCATGGGAGGACTCTTGAGTCCTAGCTAGCTATGCATATGGAGCTTGTGGTCTCCGATCTTGTTAGGACCCCTAGGACTACCACTACTTGGGCTTAGAGCCCTGATATCCTGTATTAACTTATGTCCTTTATCCTATTGTGACTTTTCTTATACCTATGGGACCTTAGAGGACCATATTGACTGACCCTAATTACCCTTCCATGAGGGTTTATGTTGTCCTAATTGTTGGGAGTAATTCTAACTGTGAGACCGATCTCGAGATTCCTGTTTGCTATGGAGATCTTCTGCAACCAATGATGTCTCAACTACCTCCCTGAAAGTGCTCAAAAAAGCTAGGCATATTGAATTCTAAAGTGATAACTTAAGACCCTTGGTGAATTGGTAGATCTGAAGCTTCTCATCCTTCATGTACTTGACATAAGGTAGAAGCTCTAAAAATATGCTCTCATATTGTGCTACAGTAAGACCCCTTTGTTGAAGTTCATGGAATCCTTCAATTTGACTGTCTGAAATGCTCTGAAAGATACATGTCTTTGAACCTGGCTACAAATGCCTCCTAGGTAAGTGTGTCTATTCTAACCCTGCCTATGGTCTCCTCCTGCTTCCACCAATTGAAGCTTTGTCTTGAAGTAAGTGGATGGCAATTTGAGCCTTTAGATTGCTCTCATAAGGTCACAACCTAAAGAACCTCTCCAAACTCTGTAACCATGCCTCTGCCTATGCACCATTTTTGGTTCAAGTAAAAAGTGGTGGTTTGAGTCAAATCAAATCCATAATTTCATTCCCTATATCCTTAGGTCCTCTAAATACTGCTAGAGGCTCCACAACTAGTGGTGGGTCAACTTGATGAACTGAGGCCTCTTCCTGGTCACCTTGTCCCTCTACAACTCTAGGTGGGGGACTCTTGCTTCTTTCCCTATTACCTACTCTCTATTCCCCTACCCCTTGATGTTTAGCCTATGAATTCATAGGTGGCATTTTCTCCTGCACTACTCCAATAAGATTTTTAATGGCTACAAAGAGTTGATTAAGATCTTGGGGTTGTTTGGGTGGAGGCCCACCAATTCCCTATCTAGCTCCTCCCGATGCCACTTGTGCACCTCTAGGGCCTCTAGCCCTCCAACGACCATTACGGGTAATGGCAAGCATCCTACACAAAAGTTCAAGTTTTAATGAGTTAAGTGTAATGGGTTAGGCTTTAGTGTTATAACTTGGCACTCTAATACCAGAATGTCATGCCCTAAATCTAGCAAGGTAAAATTCAACATTTTTTTTTTGAAAGTTTTACTAAGGAAATATGAATAGATCTTTACTAGTTATAAATGTTCTATCAAACTGAGTGGTATTCGGATATCAATTCATGTCCACTCGGGGATGTTATACGGTCACAAATTCGATCATTATGATAGATTACTAATAAGGTATTATTCATTATTTTTCTAATCAATAAAGACTAATTGATTATTTATTTGATATTCAATTCAATTTGGATAATAGTATGCATTAGGGTTTACTAGTTGTCTTGTCACTACATTCAACCTGGTATGAACTTGAACCTTGCATCCAAGGTAGGGTTGCGAAAGGGTACACATATAGAAGATGTAATGCACATATGTTATGCACTTAAATTAGGGTCATTGTTATATCATAGAGCACATTATAATATTACATGGTATAAAGTCTGTGATAATTTGTTTTCAGCGGGTTTCCTACATTCACTTCCTTAAGTTTTTATTCCTTATTTCTAATGTGTAAGGTTATTTGAATAAGTTCACCTGATATCAACATGTATCAAGGTTTTTTTTCTATGTGTTATGGCATATGTCTAGTAAAAATGTTTCTGAAGAAATTCACATAAAGCCTCTCATATTCTATTATACCGACACCACTTTCAAATAATATTTTATTATAAGAACAATATGGTAACCCATAATTAATTTTCAAATCACCATCTTATAATGCAACATCCATAGGGTAAGACCATGAGCTAAATTCACTTAATAATTAATATCTATTATTCCAATACTAATTAAGTGATTTGAATCAATCATAAATTAAATGATATTCTTCACTTATATAATTTCATAAAACTATTTATTATATTTTATTAACTATTAATCGATTTGCAAAGCCCACTAATAACTTATTAAATGTCCTTAACATGTGTGTGTGTGTGTGTGTGTGTGTGTGTGTGTGTGTGTGTGTGTGTGTGTGTGTGTGTGTGTGTGTGTGTGTGTGTGTGTGTGTGTGCGCGTGTGTGTGTGTGTGTGTGTGTGTGTGTGTGTGTGTGTGTGTGTGTGTGTGTGCGCGTGTGTGTGTGTGTGTGTATTTATTTATTTATTTATTTATTTATTTATTTGTTTATTTATTTATTAGATACCTTAGATTTTCTTTATGAATCCTACAATCCAAAATCTTTTACTATAAGGAAACTTACCCTATAACATGGCTACTTAATTAATCTATTAAATAAATCCTAGTGATCCTATTTATTGAAATTCATTCCCTTTATTTATTTATTTTATATAACATACTTCATGATTATTAATTTTCAGTTATCTTCTAACATAAATTAAACTTCCTAAATCATTACTAGAAATTCCCATGTTTTACTTTATCTCAACCCTCAACTTATCACTACCTAACCTTTTTACCTCCAACTTAAACATCCCATGCCCCAACCCAACTTATCCTTTATATCTACATTCTACTCCTTAAAATTTAAATATTGTAGGATATAGGGTCACATGCCACTAATTCCTTTTTCCATTAACATAATTTATTTTCTCCCCGTAATACTCCTAAAGGCATAAAGAAGGGTCTTGTCCATCATAATCCCTAGGTGGAAGTTTGACATGGACCACTTCCCCATGCCCAACCACCCCTCCCCTCTTCCAAATGCATGGTCCTACTTTCTAGGCATGGTGGGGAATGAGGAATTATGTTTTGCCATAAAATTTGCAAGGTATATCTCCATGCTAGGCGTCTAGGGAGTGAGGTAACACTTAAGCCAAGATAGGGGTACCATCATTGTACTTTTTACTTCCTACAAGGTAAGGTCGGCTAGTCAATATCTCTTTTTCTATTTTGAATATTACATGGTCTTGCTACCCAAAAAGGTACGTATGAGATCTAACAAGATTTAAAATTTTCTTGTAAATATTTTTGCATTTTGGTTTGATCATAAAGTTTTAGATTTATATTTAATAGTTTATACTTTGAGGGATTTCATACTTAGTACTTTCTAATTGTAATCATTAAGTGTCTAGACTTAGCTTATTATCTTTTCAACAAAAAAAAATCTGACATAATCTCAGTTAGATTAAAAATACACACACACACACACACACACACACACACACACACACACACACACATATATATATATATATATATATATATATATATTGTTGTTTTCAAGAGATGATGACCTCAAGGTCGCATGATCTATGCATAATGATTTTAGCTTATGGACATCTTTTTTTATTATTATTTCTATTTTGTTTTGGGAATATTCTCTTGAATATTTTAAGAGATTGTAATAGGGAAAGGATTTTTTTGCCAATCCTCATACATTTTCCAGAAAGGAAAATGTGGACCTACAGCAAGTCTATCTTGGATTTGATCTAAGTGTTTACTTGTCTTAAGCCTTTTTTTTTTTGTGTTTGTCTATTCCATCACAAAATTCCAAGTAAATATATTTGTTGATAGGATGGTGTTGTCTACTTAGCAAATTTATTTGAACTTTGGGAAAAAAAAATGAATTATACATATACAATGAATTATCAAACATGATGATTTTCTTCCAAGCTATGAAATGCACATCAAACAACCTTTTAATGCAACATATATATTTTGAATTTGACCAACTCTACTCATAATATTCTTCCACATATCATTCATGAAATATACGTCTACCAATCATCTACAATAAACCAAGGGGCTGGATCTCATACAAATTTTCTTTCATAACACATCAAATTTAACATGGAATGTTTTCTTACAAGTAAAACATATATATACAACTTTTTCAAATGACCATTTCCTTCCAAGTAAAACATACATATATATACACAACTTCTTAATCCTTTCTTCCACAATTTCAAATGATAAACAACAACACAATCTCCTTACATCACAATGAAATAAAAATAGAGACTTTCAAAATCACAATCCCCTTAAGATGTCATAGACATTGATCTATATTTACACACTCTGATCTTTTCTATATAACATTGATGAAACCCTAATACCTTCAAAGGTTGCATCTTCTCCAAACCTGCACATACACACACACACACACACACAAGGAACCATGGAGGCTCACCTCTCAACCTAGGCTTCTATGAAGCCACCCACCGAGCAAGGGAAACAAGAACCAAATGAGTTACACACATACATCACTTACCAATGTATGAACACTACACAAAACACAAAACAACTCCCTCCCATGGCTTGCATAATGATTCACCATTGGAATCATTTCACAGTGGGTGAAAGTGGACTCTTCAAAGAGGAGATGCCATAACCGAACATAAACATCATTTTGCCATTGCAATTTTTATCTCTTAAGGCCATCATAAACATCTCCTCCTTATTCACATAAAATCCCTTATATCTCCCAAAATATCAAAGGTACATGGCTTCAATGGAGCCCATACTCCATGAAATAAAACAAATCTCTCATCATGAGGTAACTTTCTCAACTGCAATGTTGAGCCCAACTAAGCCCTTCACCCAAGGCTTCTCTTCCCTCCCAAGGGTGTGTGAAGCCTTTACACTCATGAACACATTTAACATTCACATTCAAATAAGAAAATCAAGGAGAAAAAAAAACCCAAAGAAAATCTTCAAGAACACAAAGCAAATTCACATTTTCACAACACAATGCCAAATCCACAAAGCAAGATTCACAATACAATGCATGCTTCATTTACAATCCTCCATACTTGCAGATTTACTTTGCCATACTCAAGGAAAGAAGAAAAGAAAATGAAGCATAGTTTGAAAACACCAACCTTGGTCAAAGCTAGGGTAATGATAGTTGTAGTAGAGCTCCCTTAATCTCCATCCAAAACCTAATTGTCTCTAAACTTAGAGAGTGGGTGAACAACCCACTAATTTGTCACCCCTCCACTAAAAAGACTCTCTACTAACCCTTTTTTAGTAGGAACATCAAGCCTCCCCTTTCTTAAATTGTTTCCCCTTCAAAAAAAGAAAGTTGACCAAGTGGGGTGGTGAGGGTACTCTCATGGGGAAACTTAAATTTTCGAATTGGTTCAAGAGGGCTTTGTTCAAGGGGTCCCCTAAGTTAGGTAATCACTAAAATGATTGAATTTAGGCCTCTAACATGTTATACTACCATTAGGGTGGCTTATTTTCAATAAAATAACACTTTAGGATCCCATTTAGGCCCTCTAAAAACCTTGACAAGTTTGAATTCGAAAATCAACATGATGGTGACCCATTCTAACACTCTCTCCCAAGTGGGTTTACTTAAACATTAATTGGAAGAAAATAAAAGGACTAAGATTAAGTGACCTTGTGACCAACACTCTAGGTGACATGTCATCAACACATAGACAAATACAAGTGTCAAGTGACACATTAAAATACATTACACTTCACCATGAGATGTCCTTAGTGCATCTAAATTATGATTAACTATTTCCTCATACAAACAAATTTACATAATGAAACAAAATACTTTCATAACAAGGCTTTTGAATCTTCCAAAGATTCGCCTTGGTTAACTGTGTTCACATAGGTGAACTTGTTTCCCCGAAGAATTTTCACGGTTCCACTCCCTACACATTAAACTTGAGCATTAGTAGTCCAAGAAGGGGGGGGGGAGTGGGGGGTTCATATAAACATATATATCATAAATGCATAATTCAAATTTTATGAAATCTGTATTAACATAATCCAAATAAATTTCCCTTTCCAAAACATTTCAATTATTCCATTCGAAATGTTCAAATATCAAAATCTACATATCATAAGTCATAATTATCAAATTACATTTATCTTCATATCATAATCATTCTTCTCATAAAGCATCATAATCAAATTAAAATTTATCTACAAATCATAAATCATCATAATCAAATTAACATTTCACATCGCATCAAAATCTAATAGTAACATGTCATAAGACTGCATCCATAAGTGTTTGATCATCTCATACACAATAATAGGTTCCTAGTGCATATCATAATGTAAAATACTACTGCAGTATCAAAATCAATAGATAAAACAACCCACTATCCATCTAAGTCTCGAATGGTTGTCAAAAAAAATCAAGGTCTCAAATATCAAAATGAAATAAAAATTCTATGCTATGACGGGTCGGGTTGAGGCCTCACAAAGTGATACCTCACTGGGAATTATTCTCGCAAAGTGGTCCAACCAATTCAAGAATAATTCTTTTGTCATCCATGAAAGTTCTTGTACTTCCATGTAGCCTTGGGCTCACAATTGACAATGTAGTTATTTATATGTCTCTTGGTCTTGAAAAAATAAAAATTGGTCAGTATGCTCTGTCTAACAACTTTCACACATGCTAGTACAGTGTTCCATTCTCTATTTTTTTGTAACGCCTTGCCAAGGGATCCAAAAGAATTAACCTAAAGTTTTACTAAGGTTGCCAACATTTTTTTTTTCAAGAAGGATAAATCATTCACACCAATCACATAGTAGTGGAAGCAATAACATACTATCAACTGTAAACATGCATAACAGGTTACATTCCTTAAGGATCCCAAGATGTTGAGTCACATTTAAATTTAATTAATTCTAAGGCTCGGGAGTTATGTACAAAGAGCACATAATAGGATAGTCCATGGTTTGGTTGAATTAGAAAACACATAGTTTGAGTTAAACAAGAGGGTTTCAGTTCTAGTGTTGAGTTCAAATAAATAATCTCATATTTCAAATTGGTTGATAATATACTGTTGAGTTAATGTGAGGTTCCCATTTCCAGTCGAACATAATTTTTAAACAAATAGAACTCATAGTCTACCATTACAAATTAATCCCTTTCACATTCTTATAGTAGAAGTAATCACATCATGATTTAAAAGTATTAATAATCATTTATTAAAATAATAATAATTGATCATTAAATAAAAATAACCCCAATTTCATTAATAATCAAATTTTTAAATAATCGCTATAATTATCATGATTTTATCATCAATTCCAATTAGTTCCAATATCGATTTTCCTTTCTAAATTAATAATTAATAATTATTTAATAATTAATAATTAATTAATATTCAATATCTGCTAACAATTTTCTTTGCTAAATAGTATTGTTAATCATAACAATAAACTATAAATAAAATTGTTTTAATAAATAATATTTACTAGTTATTAATTAATTAAATTATATTACAAATCTTATTAATTAATAATTAAACCATTCAATACTAATAAAGTTTATTAAATAATAAATAATTTAAAATTTTCATATTATTAACTTTTTTAAAAACTAAATTTATAAATAAAATCGCAAATAAAATTTTATTACTTAACAAATTTTATATTAATAAAAGTATTATTAAATTGAAATACAATATTAATACAATTCGTAACTTTATACAAAACTTAAAATAAAAACATTGTTTATAAATATGATAATCTAAACTTTTGATAAAACTTTAACAAATTATATAAGCCGCTATTTTTTGTAATAATTATAGCCATGCGACTATATAAAAGAAACCAAATATGACTTAATAAAGTCGCAGGCCGCCGAAATAAGGTGGGTAAAGAGGTAAGCTTCTTTATTTTATTTACCTTTTTTCATTTTGTTTTTTTTTTTAGTTAAAACTTTATAAAATGAACTCCAATATATATATTATTATTTTTTTTTTTTTTGATAAACTATTTTTGTTTAATTGAATAAACAATTCAAATGGCTCTTCATAATTTATCTATTTTTTTCAATTCCTAATTATAGTTTTTTTAATATTATATTTTATTTTAAATTTTAAACCTCATCAAAATCCACTTTAATGTAATTAAGTTTGATATATTTAAATCTAAATTTTATTAAAAGATAATAAAATTAAATCTAAAAATATTATTAATATTGTTATATATTATTTATTTATTTTAAATATCATTTGAGAGTATAATCTAATAGATGAATTACTATCAACCATTTAATTTTTCCATTTTAAAATTTTCTTTTAATCTCAACCCATTCTTGGTTTAACTACGTTTTATCTTACCTACAGACGGGGTTTCCAATTGATTTATTAAATCCTTATATACAGATGAAAATGAACAACAAAAGATTCAGGATGAAGAATTGACAGATTCGTATGATGAAATATGAAAAGACAAGTTTTCACAATCACGAAGTAGACATGAATATCAAATTATATAATTCAATCAATGATCAAAACACAAAACCCTACATGAACCTGATGCTAACACACAATCCCCAAAAACTATGAGAGAATTCGCTCCTCTTCAAGAACTTTTCTCTAAAAATCTTTTCTAGAATTCTCCTTCTGAAATTCGCTTCTAAAATTTGTCTCCAAAATTCGTTCCCAAAATTCGTGTCCAAAATTCATGTTCAAAATCATCTCCAAAATTTGTCCCTAAATTCATGTGTTCAAAATGAACCTTCTAATTGTGATAAATGGTTTTCTCTTCTTAAATCGGGGAACTAATTGTGTGTTTACCCAAGAGGACTCCTTGCTCACTAGAGTTAACTCTAAAATTATCTTTTCTTAGTCTTTCCTTATCTTTTCTTTTATCATTTCATGCATGTTAAGTGAATTATTAAATAACTTTATTTAATTTTCACTTGACTCCTCTTTTAATTAATTTCTTTTATTTTCCACTCATGCACGGATCATGCGAACTTGAATCTTTTTCATAATTTAATATATTTTCACTTTTTAATTTATTTTAGAAATTTAAGTGATAAAATATTTATTAACCCAATTAATAATAATATTTAGCATTTATTTAAAAATGAACTCTAAATATATTATTATTAAATTAAATAAATATTATCACGTTCTAAAATTATACTTAAAACTTTTTAACTTCCAATTTAATTCCTCTTTATTTAATTAATTTCATAATTAATTAAATATAATTAAATATTAAAATATCGTAATAATTTCCATTAAATAAATCATTAACTAATCTTTTAATTAGACTTAATCAATAGAAAATCCACCAAAGACTCAAAACAAGATACGAAAACCCAACATAGAAAATCACATACCGAATCAAACAAAAGGGTTATAATCATGAATTAATGTTATTTGACGCATTCGAAGGGTACTCGACTCAAATACTTGTCCTAATTTTCAATTAGGACAAATGGCTTAAAGGGTTGGGATTTGGACTTAAGAATTTATCTCCCCTCTCTTACCATTGAGATAATGTGATAGGGTACACACATCCTGGCAATTCAGGGAAGTCGATACCCGGCACCTACAACCTGCATAAAATCCACGCATGTACAAACACAATATTCTAAGCTAAAAAGGCAATGGAAGGAAGTGGTGCATCATGTAGATCCCGACTAGCAGGTGACTACGACTCCCTTCCTTAACCACATCAGAAACACCATACATAAAGAAAACAAGCACGCACACCATACACATGCAAGTATGGGGTGAGTATCCATAAGAAAACACATAATAATCCATCTAACTAATCATCATCAATAACTGAAAACACTAAATAATCATCATACATACATGAAATATAGAGTACCAAGTAATCTCATTATGTAATAAACTGGATGTGAAACAATAACTGATAAACTCAAAGTAATGCTACTAATCATAAGCATAAAACTGGCCTAAAAGAGTTCGACAATGATAACAAAAATGCGAACTAGGGGCAGGCATTACATTTTTTATATGATTTGGGTGACATTTTTAGCTCCTAAATTTGCAATGATTCTCATTCCACAGTTACAGTCTACTTGCACACCCGTTTCATCACAATTCCATATTTTGCTTGATCTGTGGTTGTAGAGGTTGTACATTCTTTCTAGGTTGTGATAAAAACATTTTGCCACAATGGGACGAAGCATAATAGCTCTTTTGATGTCCACCCCTTCTACTATTCTAAGGACTAAGTCCTTATGGTGGTATTTAAATACAAGCCACCATGATCTTCTTGATTTTTCTTCCATAAAAGGGTTAACCCCATTGCTGTGATTTGGGAAACTATTTGTTGCAAGTCCACAACCTATACACCCATGCCCACTTGAGACATTCCTTTGCACCATTGAACAACATCTAATTCCTCTATATGGGTTAATCCTATTTTGGGCCCCTTCACCTTTTTCACTATAACACCATACAACCATGCCCTCAAACTCGATGGAGGTATTCCCCACTTCTTCGTTGCAACTCGAGTTGTGCTCTACAAACCTTTCTCAATGTTAGCAATTACAACATCCATGTCCTCCTCAGTCCACTATTTTTTTTGTGGCTAGACAAGCAATACAATTTATTTTGCATTTTTAGCAATCATCTTGTGATGCAGTATCAATAGTACCAACTTATCCTACATGTGTCTCTATAATAGGAGGCAATACTCGTGGACCAAAAACACTAGTATGAATGGGTTTTGTAATTGTTAATATAACACTTAATAACACTCTTATAGGTCCACGAGGTCCCCTTGATATCCTTGTTCCTTTTGGTCTACTTCTATAATTTGATGTACTTTTTTTCTTTGATGTACTTGTATCCTTTGATTGCTTTTTCCGTGACATGATCGTCACTTAATTGCGAAAAATGGTGCTTGACACTATACATAAATTTAGGGGTGTGTCAAGTCAATGTAAACTTGTTGTGGAAAGAATGTTAGTTGAATAATAGAAACTAGTAGATTAAAAACTAGAGTAATGCATAAAATGTATGTGATTTGAAGAATGGATACATTCATATACATATGCATATAGTAGATTTTGACAAAAAAATGGCTACAAGTAACGATACCTCGAGGAATGCATATAATCAATGTCACCTTAACAAATCATACAATTAATATCAACTTTGTGAGAAAATATAGTCAATATCAACTTAACAGTTCAAATAGTCAATGTCAACTTAACAATGCACACATTCAATGTCAACTGAATAATGCATACATTGATGACAACCTAATAATGCATGTAGCTACTTGAATGAGGCAATGCAGTCAAATAGATGTATGCAAATGAGTATATTCAAGATGTTCAACAAATGAATGACAAGTTAAGAAAGGTCACATGTAAGGTAAGTATTGCAAAGGAGGATGGCAGGAAGCATGAGGGGGTGGTGAAGTTTTTAGAATAATAGTATGTTGAAGACAATGATGAACACAGACAAATCCTTAGATTTTAAACAAATAGTAGAATAAACTATGGAGATACATGAATAGTACAACACCAAGTAATGAATAAATTGATAATATACACTATTGCTTTACCATTTCTTCTTATAATTTATTTCTATCATATTATATGCAATAATTTAAAGGTGGAGAGATTGAAACATAAAACTATGGAAAGATTCAATTAGAAAAGAACAACAGAAAATTGGTCTTTATTTTTGACATTGTAGACAATTACTTGACCATTTTGACTAATTGTTTATTTCTAGTGTTGTACATTCAATGATTAGAAACATGTTGTCACTGAGGTTTGCACCCTTGTCCAGAGCCTATGCATGAGGACGACCTAGTGAAACATGGAAACAACCTCCAAGCTATGGGACTTGAACTGTGAGGTTGAATCTCCAGAGAAGATCGACTTCCTCTTACTATCAGGGTGCACCTAACTATTCTTAGAAGGGAAAAGGGAGAAGGAGATGCAAGAAGAAAATCTACCTATTCTAATCTAGGGATGTGATGCACCAAAATAGAGTGTTTAGACCAATCTCTGCCCATACATGCACTATAGAACCAGAATGAAACTAAGGATATACACATTCAAACTTGCTTTAATCTAATAATCACATGCAAATTAGAAGACTAAGATGAATGACACAAGGAAAGGGAGATTCACTTATATTATCATTCATTGGCCAATAGGAGATACAGTCATGTAGATAATAAATCTCTACAAAACACCAATGAGAGGCAAAGAGTTCTTACGCTTTCACACCAATGGCTAAGGGAGATAAGGTAGAAAATCATGCAGTTTAGAGGCACAAGGGAATTTGCAGAGCAATAATAGAGAAAATAGAGAAAGGTCCACCAACAAAATCTACAAAATTTGCCTTTATAGTTCAGGCATAACTGAGATGTCCTCTATCTATAATTACTCCACAACCACCAGATAGAAGTCCTACAGAGAACAATCATGGGAATTTAGAAGAAAGTATGATCTGAGTACACCCCCAAACATAAACAATACAAAGAACACATAATAGGACAGTCCACGGTTTCGTTGAATTAGAAAACACATAGTTTGAGTTAAACAAGAGGGTTTCAGTTTTAGTGTTGAGTTCAAATAAATAATCTCATATTTCAAATTGGTTGATAATATACTGTTGAGTTAATGTGAGGTTCCCATTTCTAGTCGAACATAATTTTTAAACAAATAGAACTCATAGTCTACCCTTACAAATTAATCCCTTACACATTCTTATAGTAGAAGTAATCACATCATGATTTAAAAGTATTAATAATCATTTATTAAAATAATAATAATTGATCATTAAATAAAAATAACCCCAATTTCATTAATAATCAAATTTTTAAATAATCACTATAATTATCATGATTTTATCATTAATTCCAATTAGTTCCAATATCCATTTTCCTTTCTAAATTAATAATTAATAATTATTTAATAATTAATAATTAATTAACATTCAATATCTGTTAACAATTTTCTTTGCTAAATAGTATTGTTAATCATAACAATAAACTATAAATAAAATTGTTTTAATAAATAATATTTACTAATTATTAATTAATAAAATTATATTACAAATCTTATTAATTAATAATTAAACCATTCAATACTAATAAAGTTTATTAAATAATAAATAATTTAAAATTTTCATATTATTAACTTTTTTTAAAACTAAATTTATAAATAAAACCGCAAATAAAATTTTATTACTTAATAAATTTTATATTAATAAAAGTATTATTAAATTGAAATACAATATTAATACAATTCGTAACTTTATACAAAACTTAAAATAAAAACATTGTTTATGAATATGATAATCTAAACTTTTGATAAAACTTTAACAAATTATATAAGCTGCTATTTTTTATAATAATTATAGCCATGCGACTATATAAAAGAAACCAAATACGACTTAATAAAGTCGCAGGCCGCCGAAATAAGGTGGGTAAAGAGGTAAGCTTCTTTATTTTATTTACCTTTTTTCATTTTGTTTTTTTTTTTAGTTAAAACTTTATAAAATGAACTCCAATATATATATTATTATTTTTTATTTTTTTGATAAAATATTTTTGTTTAATTGAATAAACAATTCAAATGGCTCTTCATAATTTATCTTTTTTTTTTCAATTCCTAATTATAGTTTTTTTAATATTATATTTTATTTTAAATTTTAAACCTCATCAAAATCCACTTTAATGTAATTAAGTTTGATATATTTAAATCTAAATTTTATTAAAAGATAATAAAATTAAATCTAAACATATTATTAATATTGTTATATTATTTATTTATTTTAAATATCATTTGAGAGTATAATCTGATAGATGAATTACTATCAACCATTTAATTTTTCCCATTTTAAAATTTTCTTTTAATCTCAACCCATTCTTGGTTTAACTACGTTTTATCTTACCTACAGATGGGGTTTCCAATTGATTTATTAAATCCTTATATACAGATGAAAATGAACAACAAAAGATTCAGGATGAAGAATTGACAGATTCGTATGATGAATTATGAAAAGACAAGTTTTCACAATCACGAAGTAGACATGAATATCAAATTATATAATTCAATCAATGATCATGTTAGAAATGGAAAAAGAAATCTGTAAATAAGCAATACCAGGAAAGAATCTAAGTGAGTAAATGCATGAAAAGATATTACCATAAAATAGGAGAGAGAAAGCTTCAAGCTCCAACACCATGAGACAAGATATTTGGAAAGGGGAAAGCAAAGAAAACCCCTTGTGACATTATGAATGAGGCATGAAAAGCCTAAGAAGAAAAAGAGAGAGAGCAAGAGAGCAATGCTCATACAATAATTGAGAAGAGGAAGAAACCTCATTGTTGTGAAATGAGAGAAGAGGGTCATCTCTTAAATAGAGATGAGAGAGAGGAGTTAGAATGTAACTCCCATGTCTATGAATGCCACCATTCATATGTGTGTGAGGCCAAGTGTGAGATTCCTCTTAAGGAGGAATAATCTAAAATTATAAATTACAATACATATATTTGTCCTCACATATTCCACTAAATGACAAAATAAGATGTAGTGGAAAAAGGACAAAAAGGAATATATTAGGATACCTTGGCTTATATCCTAATATATTATAATAATAAATAAAGGAGGTCTAACCTTGGTTTATAAATACACCAAGGAAAGATTACAACTTCTAACAGATCAAAACACAAAACCCTACCTGAACCTGATGCTAACACACAATCCCCGAAAACTATGAGAGAATTCGCTCCTCTTCAAGAACTTTTCTCTAAAAATCTTTCCTAGAATTCTCCTTCTGAAATTCGCTTCCAAAATTTGTCTCCAAAATTCGTTCCCAAAATTCATGTTCAAAATCATCTCCAAAATTTGTCCCTAAATTCATGTGTTCAAAATGAACCTTCTAATTGTGATAAATGGTTCTCTCTTCTTAAATCGGGGAACTAATTGTGTGTTTACCCAAGAGGACTCCTTGCTCACCAGAGTTAACTCTAAAATTATCTTTTCTTAGTCTTTCCTTATCTTTTCTTTTATCATTTCATGCACGTTAAGTGAATTATTAAATAACTTTATTTAATTTTCACTTGACTCCTCTTTTAATTAATTTCTTTTATTTTCCACTCATGCACACATCATGCGAACTTGAATCTTTTTCATAATTTAATATATTTTCACTTTTTAATTTATTTTAGAAATTTAAGTGATAAAATATTTATTAACCCAATTAATAATAATATTTAGCATTTATTTAAAAATGAACTCTAAATATATTATTATTAAATTAAATAAATATTATCACGTTCTAAAATTATACTTAAAACTTTTTAAGTTCCAATTTAATTTCTCTTTATTTAATTAATTTCATAATTAATTAAATATAATTAAATATTAAAATGTCATAATAATTTCCATTAAATAAATCATTAACTAATCTTTTAATTAGACTTAATCAATAGAAAATCCACCAAAGACTCATAAAACAAGATACAAAAACCCAACATAGAAAATCACATACCGAATCAAACAAAAGGGTTATAATCATGAATTAACGTCATTCCATGCATTCAAAGGGTACTCGACTCATATACTTGTCCTAATTTTCAATTAGGACAAATGGCTTAAAGGGTTGGGATTTGGACTTAAGAATTTATCTCCCGTTTCTTACCATTGAGATAATGTGATAGGGTACATGCATCCTGGAAATTCAGGGAAGTCGATACCCGGTACCTACAACCTGCATAAAATCCACGCATGTACAAACACAATATTCTAAGCTAAAAAGGAAATGGAAGGAAGTGGTGCATCATGTAGATCCCGACTAGCAGGTGACTACGACTCCCTTCCTTAACCACATCAGAAACATCATACATAAAGAAAACAAGCACGCACACCATACACATGCAAGTATGGGGTGAGTATCCATAAGAAAACACATAATAATCCATCTAACTAATCATCATCAATAACTGAAAACACTAAATAATCATCATACATACATGAAGTATAGAGTACCAAGTAATCTCATCATATAATAAACTGGATGTGAAACAATAACTGATAAACTCAAAGTAATGCTACTAATCATAAGCGTAAAACTGGCCTAAAAGAGTTCGACAATGATAACAAAAATGTGAACTAGGGGCAAGCATTACATTTTTTATATGATTTGGGTGACATTTTTAGCTCCTAATTTTGCAATGATTCTCATTCCATAGTTACAGTCTACTTGCACGCCCGTTTCATCGCAATTCCATATTTTGCTTGATCTGTGGTTGTAGAGGTTGTACATTCTTTCTAGGTTGTGATAAAAACATTTTGCCACAATGGGATGAAGCATAATAGCTCTTTTGACGTCCACCCCTTCTACTATTCTAAGGACTAAGTCCTTATGGTGGTATTTAAATACAAGCCACCATGATCTTCTTGATTTTTCTTCCATAAAAGGGTTAACCCCTTGCTGTGATTTGGGAAACTATTCGTTGCAAGTCCACAACCTATACACCCATGCCCACTTGAGACATTCCTTTGCACCATTGAACAACATCTAATTCCTCTATATGGGTTAATCCTATTTTGGGCCCCTTCACCTTTTTCACTATAACACCATACAACCATGCTCTCAAACTCGATGGAGGTATTCCCCACTTCTTCGTTGCAACTTGAGTTGTGCTCTACAAACCTTTCTCAATGTTAGCAATTACAACATCCATGTCCTCCTTAGTCCACTATTTTTTTTGTGGCTAGACAAGCAATACAATTTATTTTGCATTTTTAGTAGTCATCTTGTGATGCAGTATCAATAGTACCAACTTATCCTACATGTGTCTCTGTAATAGGAGGCAATACTCGTGGACCAACAACACTAGTATGAATGGGTTTTGTAATTGTTAATATAACACTTAATAACACTCTTATAAGTCCATGAGGTCCCCTTGATATCCTTGTTCCTTTTGGTCTACTTCTATAATTTGATGTACTTTTTTTCTTTGATGTACTTGTATCCTTTGATTTCTTTTTGCATGACATGATCGTCACTTAATTGCGAAAAATGGTGCTTGACACTATACATAAATTTAGGGGTGTGTCAAGTCAATGTAAACTTGTTGTGGAAAGAATGTTAGTTGAATAATAGAAACTAGTAGACTAAAAACTAGAGTAATGCATAAAATATATGTGATTTGAAGAATGGATACATTCATATACATATGCATACAGTGGATTTTGACAAAAAAATGTGTACAAGTAACGATACCTCGAGGAATGCATATAATCAATGTCACCTTAACAAATCATACAATTAATATCAACTTTGTGAGAAAATATAGTCAATATCAACTTAACAATTCAAATAGTCAATGTCAACTTAACAATGCACACATTCAATGTCAACTGAATAATGCATACATTGATGACAACCTAATAATGCATGTAGCTACTTGAATGAGGCAATGCAGTCAAATAGATGTATGCAAATGAGTATATTCAAGATGTTCAACAAATGAATGACAAGTTAAGAATGGTCACATGTAAGGTAAGTATTGCAAAGGAGGATGGCAGGAAGAATGAGGGAGTGGTGAAGTTTTTAGAATAATAGTATGTGGAAGACAATGATGAACACAGACAAATCCTTAGATTTTAAACAAAGAGTAGAATAAACTATGGAGATACATGAATAGTACAACACCAAGTAATGAATAAATCGATAATATACACTATTGCTTTACCATTTCTTCTTATAATTTCTTTTTATCATTTTATATGCAATAATTTAAAGGTGGAGAGATTGAAACATAACACTATGGAAAGATTCAATTAGAAAAGAACAACAGAAAATTGGTCTTTATTTTTGACATTTTAGACAATTACTTGACCATTTTGACTAATTGTTTATTTCTAGTGTTGTACATTCAATGATTAGAAACATGTTGTCACTGAGGTTTGCACCCTTGTCCAAAGCCTATGCATGAGGACGACCTAGTGAAACATGGAAACAACCTCCAAGCTGTGGGACTTGAACTGTGAGGTTGAATCTCCAGAGAAGGTCAACTTCCTCTTACTATCAGGGTGCACCTAACTATTCTTAAAAGGGAAAAGGGAGAAGGAGATGCAAGAAGCAAATCTACCTATTCTAATCTAGGGAGGTGATGCACCAAAATAGAGTGTTCAGACCAATCTTTGCCCATACATGCACTATAGAACCAGAATGAAACTAAGGATATACACATTCATACTTGCTTTAATCTAATAATCACATGCAGATCAGAAGACTAAGATGAATGACACAAGGAAAGGGAGATGCACTTATATTATCATTCATTGGCCAATAGGAGATACAGTCATGTAGATCATAAATCTCTAAAAAACACCAATGAGAGGCAAAGAGTTCTTACGCTTTCACACCAATGGCTAAAGGAGATAAGGTATAAAATCATGCAGTTCAGAGGCACAGGGGAATTTACACTGAAAATTTGCAGAGCAATAACAGAGAAAATAGAGAAAGGTCCACCAACAAAATCTACAAAATTTGCCTTTATAGTTCAGGCATAACTGAGATGTCCTCTATTTGTAATTACTCCACAACCACCATATTGAAGTCCTACAGAGAACAATCATGGGAATTCAGAAGAAAGTCTGATCTGAGTACAGATCCAAATGCAATGATATCTAATCTTGGTTGGAATAGGGAGTTGAGAAGACAGAAACAACACCATAACTGTGCTCTGACCAGGTAGATAGATAGGATCAGAGGTGGTGGAGCATTTTCCTATGTTTAGCATTCATTTCATGGTGGTTGGGATCGATCAAATTCATGTAAAACCCTGGCTTTCCTTTATTTTTGGCCTGGGAGTTAGCATAGTCAGCAAGTCAAACGAGACCCATAAGCAAGAGGAACCATGTAGGCCAATGAACCTCTTTCTTTTTGCCACCTCGCGAAGTCTTTCTGAGTTGACCACCCCCTTTAAACTAACTACGCCACCCCAAAACCTTGACCGTGGCGATAACATAGCTGTTAACACCATCGATACTCTAGCTGGGCTGCTAAGACACGTGTCTCTTAAGCGCTTCCCTGCATTACTTAACTTCCTCGCGACTTCATAATGCGGGGAAGCCCTGGTTTTTGATCTTTGTGAGATCAATGATCATGAAAATCCTCTCTAAGTCTGCACCTACCTTGGATTCGGGCCTGTGACACCTGGCACACACCTCAGCAACTGTACCACAACTGGCAACCCTCGAAGAGACAGGCCCCACAAGGGCACACGGCAGCAGAGCACATTCCTGCATCTTTTAAAGTTCATGCAATTTCATCTTGTGGGAAAGCATCATCCATTGATCTGTGAAGATCTAACAGTGGGAGCTCTTCGTACATTATCTTGTCAAATAGGCAGGCCCGTGACATCATCTGGGATAGGTGTCACTAGGGTACTTACCTGCAATGTTTAACTCACTAGCAACTTGATCAAGCGAGGATGCACCAACTGTCGATCGTCGAAGATTCGACGGTGCTCAAAACTTGTGCGTTGAAACTCGACAAAGACCCAGTGTGACATCATGTTGTCCATGTGTTAGAAAGGGGCAATCCCACAATACATAAGATCCTCGCAACTCCATATTGTGGGGAAGCCGTGATCGTAGATCATCGCAGATCTAATGGCGGATAAAACCTACATCTCTACGGCTAGCCAAAGGAAGACGGACCCACCTGCCACGTGGCACAAAAGGGCTTGCCCACAATACTTAAAACACTTGCATCTGTATCTTGTGAGGAAGCGCCCGCCGTAGATCTAGCAGAATCTGACGTGAGGAAAGTTGTGGGTAGCCGGGGAAAAATATTAAAATACCCTGGGTATTAAAATATCATTAAATTTGGTGGGTAGCCGTTAGATGGGCTGGATATTCAAATTTGAATTTGGCGGGGAGGCAAAAATGGCAACAAAACCCTTAACCTCAAACCCTTGAATCATCCAAAAACTCTTAACCACACGTCAATTATCATTTCAAAGAATCCCTTTTAAATTTCATCTATTTTTTTCGAAACCAATTGAGGACCCATTTTTTCATTTGCATCTTTAGTTATGGTTTCCTTCATTAACATTATTAGCTGCAAAAAAAACCTAAAAAAATGATTAAAACACACTAAAAGCAATGATTTTGGTTAATTTGTTGAAGGAAATTATAAACACATACAAAACCCCATATTTCTACCAAAACCTTCAAGATACTTCAAATATTCACACAAAAAAAATAGAAAGCAATGATTATATCGACATTCTATACTAATTCTTTACCATTTTTTCAAATTATTACTTTTTTTCACATTACACACAATCATTTCACAGTGAAAACAAAAATAATATACAATAAAAACTACAAAAAAATCATGGAAACACTAAGTGAATGATAAATAACAACGAGATATTTCTACTTCACGATTTGTCACCTCAAATGCAGAAGGAGAACAAGGTTGAGTGAAATGGTAGAGACATAAGCAAGGGGAAGCATTGGTGTGAGCTCTGTGAGTGACTTCTACACGAAGAAAATGAACTGATTTATGGTTCCTTCACCGTAGTAATTGGGTTAACTACAAGTGGTAATATGGCATTTGGTGAACATGGGAATGTGCCAAGGCGAAAAGGTTTGGGGTCGATTGTGATTAAGAGGAGTGCCTAGATGGGTGTAGTAAGATGGGGTTTTGCTTAATGCTAGGGGCAATGTGTTTTAATTAAAATGACCCCATTGTCACCTTTTCTACCCAATGGGTGGGTTCACACTATAAAGTGAGCATTCATTGATAGAAAATTAATTACTAATTGGATATATTATGCTTCTTTATTGAGCATTTTGTCTCAATGAATACATTAGAAACATATGATACCAATTGGCTAAATTGCTTTTGTAATGTATTTGCCTAGACCATTACAAATTCAATTAAGAAAAATTGAATGATAGATGTATAATGTATTCATTGACAATATTGTACAATAAAGAGGAATTGTTGGGTATTTATTGAGAACATAGGAAAAAGAAAGAGAGCAATGTGAAATCACAAAGTACATTAATCACAACTCAAGTAGATTGATAAGTTCATGAATTCATTGATGACATAAGATAGATTTTTGTGCACTATGAAGAGTTCATTTTGTAATGTATTCATTAGCAACAATGTGAACGCATTAGATAACTAATTATGCATTTTGTAGATTTAGTTAACTACATTTCTTAAGTAAATACATCACCTAACTAATTATAGTAAGAGGCATTCTATACAATTGCAGCACAAATGCCTAGTACAAGAATATGCCAAAATAGATTCCTCATCAATAAAAAAGGAGTAGTTAAAAACTTTTAAATTAAATATTAAATTATTAAATCATAAAATAAAAAAGTATTCTCGAAATAATAGTTGGCCCAAATAATAAGAAGCCAAATGGAGGTCAAAATAAAAAGCCCAAAAAAATAGGAGCCGAAAAAATAGAGACCAAAAAATAGGACCTGGAAAAATAGGGCTGAAATAATTTCATTGAAAATTTAAATATGATTTTTTTGTTTGTTAAATATAATTTTACATGCACATTCATGCTTATTTGTTGTGGGGAGCAAAGGAATTTGAAACAAATTCATGGAATTTGAAGAACGTCCATTGAGGGATATGAGGAGCCTCTCACAAGTTATAAAACAAAGGCTCCTCATTTCATTTTCATTTTATGTTTTTGCAGGAAGGAAATGTGGAGATTATTAGAGGACTAGATTGAAATTTCTGAACAGGAGTAGCTTAAAGTTTTGGAGTAATTTTTTTGCAAGTGAGATTTCTATTTTAATTTTTAAATTCTTATTTAGATTTAGATTTAGATGTAGATTGAGATTCAAAATTAGTTATAATATTCTACTTTGATTTAGATTTCAATTTTAATTAGTTTTATTTAGATTTAGAATTCTATTCAAAATTGTTTAGGCTTGCATTTAATAGTTTAGTCTTGCATGTTTGATTTAGATTTAGATTTGCATTCAAAATCTATTTGATTTATATATTTTGTGATACTTTTCATTTGCATTTTTTAAATGTGCATGTTTCAAATTAGTTTTAGATTTGCATGTTTCATATTGGTTTTAGATTTGCATATTTCAAAATAGTTTCGGTTTGCATGTTTTAAATTTGAATGTTTCATAATAGTTTTACATTTGCATATTTCAAATTATTTATATTTTCATGTTTCATAATTAAATTTTATCATTATTGTGGATGACAATGGCACCATAGCAATAAAATTTGTATTTTATTAAAGTTAATGATTTATTTAAAGTAGATGAATCATCTATTTAGTATGTATTTTATCATTATTAAATTATAAAATAAAAAAGCATTCCCGAAATAATAGCTGACCAAAATAATATGAAGCCAAATGGATGCCGAAATAATAGGGCTTGAAAAAAGGGGCCAAAAAAAGGACCCGAAATATATGGCCAAAAAAATAGGATCCAAAAAAATAGGGCCAAAAAAATATAACTCCAAAAAATACAGCTGAAATAACTTCATTAAAATTTTAAATATAAAACATTCTCTTTTTGTTAAATATATTTTTGCATGCATATTCATGCTTATTTTTTGTGGGCAGTGAGGGAATTTGAAACAATTTATGGAATGTCAAACGACATCTATTGGGGGATATGAGGAGTCTCTCATAGGTTATAAGATAAATGCTCCTCATTTCATTTTCATTTTGTGTTTTTACAAGGAGAAAGAGGTACAGATTATTGGAGTAGATTGGAGTTTTTGAAGAGGAGTAGATTAAAGTTTTGGAGTAATGTTTTCCATGTCAGATTTCTATTTCTATTTTTAATTTTTAATTTAGTTTTGCATTTAGATTTAGATTTAGTTATGTATTTATATTTAAATGTAGATTTAGTTTCAAAATTAGTTATATTATTCTCCTTTGATTTAGATTTCAATTTCAATAAGTTTCATCTCATATTTAGAATTGCATTCAAAATTCTTAAGATTTGCATGTAATAGTTTAGCCTTGCATATTTTATTTAGATTTAAAATTCAAATTGATTCAAAATCTATATGATTTTTATATTTGATAATACATTTCATGTGCACATTTTTAATATACATGTTTTAATTTAGTTTTAGATTTGCATGTTTCATATTAGTTTTAGATTTGCATATTTCAAAATGCTTTTGGTTTGCATGTGTTAGATTTGTATGTTTCATAATAGTTTTATATTTGCATGTTTCAAAATATTTATATTTTTCCTATTTCATAATTAAATTTTATCATTAATGTGGATGACAAGGTCAACTTATCAATAAAAATTATATTTTATTAAAGTTAATGATTAATTTAAAATAAACAAATCATGTATATTTAGTTTATATTTTTTCATTATTTAATTAGATTATGTATGTGTTTAATTTTAATATTTTTCATAGTATATATAGATTTTTATTAATATTTATGGTTCTAATATTTGAAAAGTGGAAGGCGATGCCACCATATTCCAAACATTACAATCTAACTATTTCATTCGAAATAGTTTTTATTTTTATTTTTATGTTATTTTGAACATTATTCATTTGAAAGAATTTATGTTAATTATTAAAAAAAATTATTCTAATTATTTCTATATGTTGATGTTTGTTTATAAGTTTGCAAGTTACTATTTGAGTTATGGATGCCTCAAACAGATAATCAAATATTATTGATACTAGCTTGACTACTTCAATGACCTCAAATGATTATTTGAGACTGAGTTTGACAAATGTTACAAATAATTAAAGAGTCACACATAGATATAATTAAAGTTGTGGAGAACACAATATTGTCAATTGACTATGTTGAGGAAATGGAAGTAATGCAGATGAAATATGCATAAAAATTCTAGTGTAACACATCTGCAAAAGTGGATGGGTTTCCCTCAATGATGACAGAATTCTTTTGCAATCATTGTTCAAATAAAGGTTGCAAAAGAATCCTAATCATTGAATAATGTGACATGTATTTACACCATTATAGGAAAAAAAAATTGTATATAGCTCATTCTTGTCTTTGGTTTCAAAATTTTACTTCTAATTAGTTGTATTGGTAGTTTTATTTTCCCATTTTTCTATGTAACTTTCATGAAGAAGAGAACAAGGAAAAATAAATTTATTGTTGTACAAAATATTTCTTCAATGGATGTGCCTACTAAATATGTTAATTTAGAAAGAAAATCATAAGTCTAAATAGATGTCCTTAATGATAGGCATATTTATTAATTACAATTCTTAATCATTGCAATAAAACTTGCATTAGCATTATTAAAAATTCAACAATATATAATGTTCTCACTGTAGACACTTAAATTTGATTACACCGCTTTAGTAATCCTATTTAGTTATCTCTAAAGGCATCATTAATTAAATTCTTATTTAATTAATCCTTTGTCATCCCCTAGCTGATTAATTTAATTAATCATCTATAGTCCTGATTGATAAATCAAATAACCTATTATTTATCAATTAAATCCTATTCTTCTATCTAATTTCAAATCCCCATTTATTAAATAAATCTATTTGATAAATAAAATCCTCAAAATCTAAAAACCCCTGACTTATCCCTAATCCTTCATTTAGCCTAATCCACCCCATCCACCCATACTAACCTAGCTTAGCCACTAACTCACCCACCCTCATTAATGCCATCCACTTGCACATCTCTAACATCCCTAATCTAATTCTAAACCCAAGCCTAATCCACCCCCTAATGTTGTCACATTCCCTAAGCAAGTTTAAGACTTTTCTAAACCAAACCAAAGTCTCCCCTCAAAAATCCCAACCACCAAGCCATGAGTGCTCTTACAAACCATAAAAGACTCTTACAAGCCCACTCATGACTCTTATATCCCTCTTCAACACTCTTCCCTCTTCCACACTCATTCCTCTTACATCTCTCTTACATACTCAATCCCACTCATCATGCCTTTAACCAACCCTTTACCCTACCCTCTCACACTCATCCTCCTTGTGACAAGTGTCACCTTCCCATTGGTGCTAAACAAGCACAATCCATGTGCTCTCCTTTGAGTGCATCCTAGCCCTCCTTAAGCCTTCATCTCTCCTTGCATCTTAGCCCTCCATCCCTCAAGCCTTTAGCCTATGAATTGAATCCCCTCCCAAGCCATTTAAAAAATCACAACCATTTGAGTAAAGTTATCATGCCTTTTTGAGAGCCAAAATCCATACCCATACCCTTATGATGCCAAATTGAGAGCTCATAAAGCTACTAATTTGCCATTACCCATCTCCATTGAAGCCATTTTGAACACTTGAGCATACATCTCCAATCCATAAATAGACACATCCCAAAAACAAGAGAACAATCTCATTGAGAGAGCCTATCCATGGCTCACATTCTCATTCGAGTTTGTCTTCTCTTTGTCTCTCTTATATGTTATGTTAGTTTAATGTGTAAATGCTTTTATTGAATTAGTATTTCTAGCACATTAGATTAGTGTATACGTTTTGGCATGCCCGGTGGGACCCTGTTATGGGTCATTTTTTTATCCATTTCAATCTACATTTTGCTTTTAAGAACTAACAATCTAATCATTTATTGTCGTTTGAGTTGTTGCAAGGTGTTTTTGCTTATTTTTTCAGGTTGGAGGATGCACTAAAGAGAAGGACATACCCTTTAAAATTCGAAAATAACCAAGAAAATAAAAAAATTTGGAAAAAACCCGCACCCGTCGGTTCATTACGCGCAGTGTCGTCTTCGCAAACTGGCGTCTCCACCTGTCATCTGCGCAAAACGTCGTCTGCGAAAGCTCATCTGTCGTCTTCGCACACTCAAAATGTCGTTTGCAAGTTTCGATGTCTCTGCCTATTTTTTGGTTATCTGCTTCGAAAACTAAACTGTCATCTACAAATTTTGGCATCTGTGCAGATCAGCGTCTACGAGTTTCAGCGTCTCCACCTGCCTTTTGTCATCTGCGCCACCTTCAAAAAGCTCAAACTGTCGTCTCCGCCGTCGCCAGAATTCAAACTGTCGTCTCCGCTGCCGCAATCCATCAACTGTCATCTCCAACGCTGCTAGCTACCTTCTTCATCAAACTATCATCTGTGAATTTTTGTGTCTGCGCAGATCAGTGTCTCCGCAGATTGACGTCTCTGCCTGTTGTATTGTTTTCTCGAATTTGTCGCCTACTTTTTGGTTGTCTCGTCCAAGTCATTATCTTTTCATGTTCTCAAAACTCTAACAAATGAACCTGTATATTTAAAAACACAAACAAAAAAATTTTTAAAAAAAAAATCAAAACACTTCATTTGGAGCTTTTAAAATTGAACAAAAAAAATCTCTTTTCCACATGCAATTTAGGCAAAGTTTGATTTTTGGACATTTAAGAAACTGTGTTAAATTAAACACAAATTTGCAAAAATCAATTTGAGTAGTTCCTTGGACTCACCTCTTTTCTAATCACCCATCAATTTAACCATTGGTTGCAATCTCAGCGCCATTTATGGGGATGGGTCTACTTGAAAAAGGTGTTAAATGTTTCACAATCTAACTCACTCACTTGGTCTTTGAACATTTGCTTTAACTTTATCAAAGTTCTTAAATGATCAAAACTCTAGACTAAATCGATCACATTTCAAAATTTGGATTTTAAAATTGAACAACTCTTGACGTGGAGGGCCTCCGGGCGTGCGCTTGAAATCGAATCTCAAACATCTTTGTTTTGAGCTTAAAAACAAAATCACACCAACTCTTGAATGCCTTAAAAGAAATTGATCGATACTTGATGTGGAGGGCCTCTGGGCGCGCAAGTTTGCTTTTGTTGACCCTACCTCTTCTTCTTTTCTGCATTCTTCGATCGATTTATGTTTTGTTGGCGCATTTCAAAGTTAAAATTGAACATTGTCTCTTAAACATGAGTGCTTGCAAAGTCTAGATTAGCACACATAAGAGTCAGTTGGTAGAAGAACAAGCATGTTTTTTAGCCCAAGGTCATCCAAGTCTTCTCTCTCCTTGTCGTCTTTTGAGGCTATCTTGGGTGCATAAGATTAGGATCCAAAACCTTGTTTCTTTTTTTAGGAGGCCTGCTTGGGGATTTCATCACCCCTTGGATGACCTCAACTCCCGCATTCCGACAGAGTATTAGAATCGGGAGGTGACACAAAAGACACCTCTCTTGGGATCAAGATTTTGTCACTCGGGCTAAGCCTCAAGGAACTTTATACCCTTGAGAAGTGAAAGAGGAGAAGTGGGTTACCGCTCCTCTCGACTGTGTGACATCTTTTTGGTTTCATCAACGGAGTTGGCCTCACGTGCCTTGCGTATATTGAGGACTCCCTAGCTAAACCAAATTTCATCCTTGTAGAAAGCTTCTTAGGATGTTGGTGTGTTTGACGTGCTTGCTCCAAAATTTTGTCTGCTTGTTTGTTCATAGCTTTTGAAAGAATGTTTGCCAACTTTGGTCAAAATCTTAGAAAAGCAAAAATCTCCCAGCTTAAGGCATACTTAGCGTAGTCACTGCCTCATCAAAAAATCATCCAAGCTCCCCCGTTGCAACCAAATCTATCTAGTTCTTTGCTTTAGAACAATCCCAAATCCAAAGTCCATCCAAATCATCCCCCCAACTAGCTAGCAACCCAATCCAAAATCACACCCAAGCCTTTAAAGAGTTGTTGTCACTCTGCCAGAATTTTCTATCCAATCAAACCTACTAATCAACCAATCTCACCAAGGTTATCCCTCGGACAGAGCATTGTCTAAGGTAATCCAGCTTTGTCACTTGTATCCCTCATCACCTTGAGCTAAAGGTTGGGATCCACAAGTGGTCAATCTCATGTTATGCCCATAGGATCATTAGTCTATCCTCAAGTTGACACAACCACCACCAAATCTAGTGCACAAGAAAGAAAAACTCTCACTTTTTGATAGCATGCCCTTGAAGTCTTCCATCCACAAGTTAGCCAAAAATCTCTAGCCAATCCTCCTTAGGTCTGTCATGCAGCTTTGACTCTCCCTAGGAAATCTTTCATCAACCAATCCAAAATTTACACTTAATCCAAATCCAACCATGAGCTTCCGTGTTCATCCATATGCAAGACCCCATCCCCATCCAACTCATCATCAAAACATGAAATCCCAAGCCTATCATGATGTGTTCGGTTGTATTGTCCTTGCTCCTGCCACCCCCTATTCCAATGATGATGAAAATCTTGTTGACTATGATGGGTATATTGAAAGCCTTAGAAACTTTCCCCCAAGCATCCCCCAAAATCCACATATTCTTCCAAACTATCTAGTCATGCCATCTGATATCCCAGCTTCTCCTTCATCACCCAATCAATCAAGCTTCCAATCTTCCACCCCCATCACACTAGCTATTCCTATCAATCCACCTCCACCTCCGACACACGAGTCTCCAAGGAATATCCTAGAGGAAATACAAGAAAAGTCGCGTTCAACAGTCGATAATCCATGTCATCCAATCCAACCATGTGAAGTAGTCAATGATGAAGCTTCCCCATCTATAATATCACCTCCATCTCCCATTGCTATCATCCCCATACCATCCATCAAATTGCTTAAAATCCTTCCACTTCCCACAAGCATCAAAATCCCACCATCTATCAAATCCCTCCAAATCCTATCCACATCACCCCCAAGCATTTCCCAAATCTCCCATAATGACCCTTATGCATGCATCTTCTACTCACCCATCTCCACTATCGAATCTCCCCTCTCTCCCTCTGTTGCCTTTGAAGAATCCATCCCTTCACCTCCTATCGCACCATCCACTCCAATCCAATCCAATCAAGATCTTGCCCAAAAGCATGTTGACATCCCCCAAAGCATAAATGAAGATATCATTGTACCATTTCTTCCATCCATAGTGCAGTCACCATCCCCTCCATCTCCAAAAACTCAAGCCATACCTCCTCTACTGAAGGATATCTTTTCATCCCATCAACCAAATCAAGATCCTATCCTACCATCTCCTCCACTCCATGCTTCCATCTTACCACCTATCCGAGCTATTCCACCATCTATAATCTACCCTCTTGGTTCACTTACATTCATCCATGGTGGCCTCCTCTCAATAGAAGAATTAAGAATAGTATCTCCCCATTACAGTACATCTGAGAAAGCACTTCCACCATTTTCTGCAAGCAAAAAGTATCCTCAGTTAGTTCAAATGCTCAATCGATGGCATTATCAAGGTCAAGGTTTAGGACCACAAGAACAAGGAATTAGGAAACCTATTATTGCACAACAGAATCTAGGATTTCATGGTCTTGGATATGTATCCAAAGGCTCACCATCTAAAGGTGTTGGTACACCACACCCCCAATCCAAGCCTATCTCCAAACCCACCATGCCAGCCTCCCATCACTCCTTCAAGAAATCTTATGTTGTCCCCCCTCCACCATCTTTGCAACCCAAAACAACCTACCATATCCCCCCTTCATCCACAAAATCCATTTTGGGTCCTTATGTCCCAAAATCTACCATCCTCCATCCTCCTATCAGCCATCATAAAAATCCTATTCCATCCATTCCTATGCAAGATCAACAAAGGCACATATCAGGGCACATCATCCATCATCATCCCCCTACACGCTCTTCTATATCCTCTCCATCTCACAAAAATTCTCCTAACCATTTTCCCAAAGCTTACCACAACAATGTGAATGCCAACTTCAAAATACATAAAGCTAAAAATCCACATCCTAGGCAATCATATGTTTATTCTAAAAGACATACTCCAAAAAGGCAAAATCCAATCAAAGACTGCAAAATAATGCAAAAGCCTATGAAAAGAAAATCCAAAACCATGTGGACCCCAAAGAAAAAAGTTGAAACCCAATGCATAATGGCATCCACCATTGTTAATCCCCCATCCGGTGACTCATGTCCCCCATCTCCTAACTCCATCTTGGGTGCCTATATCCCCAAGCGCGCTTCCACAAATCCACCATCAAGCCCGCATCTACCATCTATCCCCCATATGCTCTTTTCACACCTGTCCAAACATGTGCCAATGTTGATGCTGCAAGCATCCCCATCTCATGCTCCTTTCCAGCCTTTTCATCCCTCCATCTCTTATCATCAATCCCATCTAACCCAATCTATTGCATAAATCACACATCTGGTGTACCAACAGCTAGCAACAAAATTGAACATTCCAACAGCCAGTGAAAAATCTCAAAAAAAAAAAGCCAAAAATAGTTGAAGAAAGCCAAAATCATTCCAGCTAAGTCCAAAGTCAAAAAGCCAAAAAAATAAAGAAAAATAAAGTGTCCACTGGTGAAAACTTGGCAATTCAAGTGCCTTGGACAAGTACCATGATGAAAAACTTGGCAAACAAGCGTCATGCATAATCCAACCATCCCCAGCTTAGTCTATCATCCTCATGCTTTTGGTCACATCTTGCCATCCGGCTCCATCTTCCAATTTATCCACCTATCTTTCATCCTCCACCTTTTATCTATCACCATCCACTTATCTTCTGCAACCTCACCCCATCATCCCAGCTATCATCCATTTCTGTAGCGCCTTCAACTTTTCCATCCTAGCTTTAATCCTATCACATCCATCATAAGACCTCCTTTCGCATGTCATCTTCTGACTAGGGGCACTGTATTCCTTGGAGATCTTGTCATGACCATCCTCCCTTGTCATTAGTATCTCGCTCTAGGCTATCCTCATGCAAATCTAATGTCATCATCTCATTAGCCATTCACTCTAGCACCACCTATCAGCTCAGCTACCACCAACCTTAGCATTGTCCCCATCTGTGGTCGCACATCTATCATCATCATTGGTTGCATCCTGTCAAATCCATATCTTCTGCTATCACCCCATCCTTAGCTTTCGCATCTTGCACAACATCGAACCATCCCACTATCCTATCATCCTGAGCTTTTGCTTGCTTGTAACTATCTTGGTCAACTTTAGCTTGTAAACATCTTAGTCAGTCAGCTTGTACATCCTCTTTAGCTTAGTACCATTGTATCCATCCGGCTTTCATGTCAGTTCCTCCTTGATCAGCATCTTGCACACATTACACAACCCTTGGTTAGCTATTCCAATGCATCCTTTAGCTAGATCTCCTGTCACCAAAGTGTTATCCTTCTTAGTTTAGCTTGCCAGACGCATCACTCATCCAGATCCACCAGCTTAGGTACTCTCCGATAGGTCCTTGCAGGATATAGCTTTCCTCATGTCTGATCTTGGTCCGTTAGTACCTCGTCCTACCCATCTCATTGGTAAACGGTTCTCTTTTGAATTTTCGCTTTCTTTTGATTTGGAATCTTTCCTTTTGGGTCTTGAAGTATCTTTTCCAAACAATCTTTTTGTTCCCTCCTCAAAGTTTCTATGATCTTCCATATCATGGTATACTATGAATGGGGCAATCTGGGCGTAAGTTCTTGATCAAGTCTTTTGTTTTTTTTTCTTTTCTGCCTTTGGGTTACCCAGTGTCGTTTCCACACTGCTTCCTTTGGGATTCATGTGTGATACTGGGGCAATCCTTGCGTGTTTTTTTTGAGTCATTTCGTTAGTCCTCTGGATGGTTGGTGAAAAGGCCTTTATGTTCTTGGTAACCTTGGCAATTAACCAACAGTCCTATAGCAAATCTAGCGCTCAACTACATGGTGGTACTTCTCTTTGAAGTATCCCCCCCGCTCAAAAAAAGCTTCAATGGATTCCTTTCATCTCCATTATCCCCCATCCATCTCCAACATCTATCACTCCTCCCCCAGCTTATGCATCAGTATCTCTTTAAATCACTCCTCACGCTTAGCTTTAGGGATCCAAAATCCTAGTCTTAGGGATCCACCAATCAAATCAATCCACCAAGCCTCATCTTTCGAGATCCACAATCCTAGTCCTAGGGGTCTCCGAAAACCATCTTCCATCAATTTGACTCTTTGAAATCCTGTTGCATCAGCTTTATCATTCCATCATCCATCTCCCTACCATGGATTCCGTTTATAGTGCTCTGCCCCTCCATCCTCCCCCCCAATCTTGGAAAGTCTTAAGCTTGCTTTACTCTTGTGCCTCTAATTCTCCTTTATCATTCTCTCGTAGTGAGAGTTTGAGCTAATTCAGCCCCTCCTCTTTGCCAATTTGCGTCTCTGCTCATCTCGATTTCTTGTACTTTTCAAGAAGCCGTCGAGCCTCATTTCTCTCTCTGTCGCCTTCTTGAGGGGGCATCATCTAAGTCTAGTCTCTCCTCTTCTAATCTAAGACTGGGGCAACCTTGTTGCTAAAACATCTTCCTCGTGTCGTCTTCATTCAAACTTCTTTGAAATAGTGTTGTCTCAACACTATGTCAAAGAGGGGCAAAATGTAGACACCTAAATTTGATTACACCACTTTAGTAATCCTATTTAGTTATCTCTAAAGGCATCATTAATTAAATTCTTATTTAATTAATCCTTTGCCATCCCCTAGCTGATTAATTTAATTAATCATCTGTAGTCCTAATTGATAAATCAAATAACCTATTATTTATCAATTAAATCCTATTCTTCTATCTAATTCCAAATCCCCATTTATTAAATAAATCTATTTGATAAATAAAATCCTCAAAATCAAAAAACCCCTGACTTATCCCTAATCCTTCATTTAGCCTAATCCACCCCATCCACCCATACTAACCTAGCTTAGCCACTAACTCACCCACCCTCATTAATGCCATCCACTTGCACATCTCTAACATCCCTAATCTAATTCTAAACCCAAGCCTAATCCACCCCCTAATGTTGTCACATTCCCTAAGCAAGTTTAAGACTTTCCTAAACCAAACCAAAGTCTCCCCTCAAAAATCCCAACCACCAAATCATGAGTGCTCTTACAAACCATAAAAGACTCTTACAAGCCCACTCATGACTCTTATATCCCTCTTCCACACTCTTCCCTCTTCCACACTCATTCCTCTTACACCTCTCTTACATACTCAACCCCACTCATCATGCCTTTAACCAACCCTTTACCCTACCCTCTCACACTCATCCTCCTTATGACAAGTGCCCTCCATCCCTCAAGCCTTTAGCCTATGAATTGAATCCCCTCCCAAGCCATTTAAAA
Source organism: Cupressus sempervirens (assembly GCA_028749045.1). NCBI lineage: Eukaryota > Viridiplantae > Streptophyta > Pinopsida > Cupressales > Cupressaceae > Cupressus > Cupressus sempervirens. The sequence goes on along the minus strand of CM053791.1, from coordinate 264,258,765 downwards.
AATCACAACCATTTGAGTAAAGTTATCATGCCTTTTTGAGAGCCAAAATCCATACCTATACCCTTATGATGCCAAATTGAGAGCTCACAAAGCTACCAATTTGCCATTACCCATCTCCATTGAAGCCATTTTGAGCACTTGAGCATACATCCCTAATCCATAAATAGACACATCCCAAAAACAAGAGAACAATCTCATTGAGCGAGCCTATCCATGGCTCACATTCTCATTCGAGTTTGTCTTCTCTTTGTCTCTCTTATATGTTATGTTAGTTTGATGTGTAAATGCTTTCATTGAATTAGTATTTCTAGCACATTAGATTAGTGTATACACTCACATCATCATGGAGAAATAATTTCCATAAAATTGATTGTTATCTATTCTTTTACACTTGTTACATCATCTAAATAATTGTGTTGAGACTTATAATTTCCCTTTCATGAACAAGACACAATTTATTTTTTTCCACAATTCGAGTCATTTTTATAACATGTATCCTAAGTTCGACCATAATTGTGCTCCAAATACTCCAAAACTACACCTAAATCTCATACTTCCCTTAACCATGTCCCTTATTTTAGTCTAACGTTTAACCACTTATTAACCCTAACCATAACACTAAGTGTCATATAAATGAAATTGTAAACCTTGGATCCTAACTTTAGCTCTTACTTTATATATGACTGTACTAAGCATTTAGTAAACTATATGTACTAGGAACTACAAATAATATTATCTTTTTTTATAAGTGGGCATACACACACACACACATATATGTACATATATATATATGTATATATGTATATCTGTGTGTGTGTGTGTGTGTGTGTGTGTGTGTGTGTGTGTAGAGAGAGAGAGAGAGAGAGAGAGAGAGAGAGAGAGAGAGATTGGGGGCATATCTAGAAACAAGAGGGGGATCATATTATGTTTCTTATAGAGACATGTTTTTAGTAGAGAGAGAGGGAGATAATAGAGATAAGGAAAGAGATAGTCATATATGATGTATCTAGAGAGAGAGGAAGCAAGTACATTATAAAAAAGTTAATAACTTGTATCACAACAACACTAATAATAAGCATTATAATAGAACTAACCCACATAAAAATTTAACTTGACAGTTACCCTAACACTAAGCTAAAGTGTAATAATAGCATTAACATCAGCTGTAATATGATTAGTAACCCAAAAAATAACCTTAACCACAATATTAACACAAACCCTAACTCTAACTCTAGTTCTAACTCTAACTTCAACTCTAACTCTAACTCTAATTATAACCCTAATCCTAATTCTAATTCTAGCCCTAACCCTAACCCTAATCCTAACTTTGACTCTAACTCTAAATCTAACTCTAGCTCTAACTATAATTGTCACCCTATCCCTAACCCTAACCCTAACACTAATTCTAACCCTAACTCTAATTCTAACTCTAAGACTAATCCTAACCCTAACCCTAACCCTAATTTCAAAACATATTCTAACTCTAACTCTATCTCTAATTATAACCCTAACCCTACCACTAATTATAACCCTAACTCTAAATCTAACTCTAGCCCTAACTATAACTATAACTATAACTCTAATTGTAACCTTAACCCTAATGCTAACCCTAACCCTAACACTAACCCTAACCCCACCCCTAATCCTAACCCTAACACTATATATAACACTAATCCTAACCCTAACACTATATGTAACCGTTACTCTAACCCTAACCCCAACCCAAATTCTAACCCTATCTCTAACTCTAACCCTAAATCTAACTCTAAACCTAAATCTAACCCTAACCCTAAATCTAACCCTAAATCCAACTCTATCTCCAACTTTAACTCTAATTCTAACTTGATCCCCAACTCTAACTCTAATTCTAACCCTAACCCTAACCCTAGCCTCAATTCTAGCCCCAATTCTAACCCTAACTATAACTCTAATGCTAGAACACTAGCACTAGCACTAACACTAACATTAACACTAATTATAACCCTAACCCTAATGCTAACCCTAACTCTAACCGTAACCCTCATGTTAACCCCAGCCCTAACCTTAATTATAATCCTAACTCACTCTAACTCTAACCCTTACTCTAACTCTAATTCTAACTCTAACTCTAACTCTAGTTCAAACCCTAACTCTAATTCTAACCCTAACCCTAACCCTAACTCTAACCCTAACTATATTTGTAAGGTCCTAATTCTAGCCCTAACCCTAATTCTTACCCTTACCTTAACCCTAACTCTAACTCTATCTCTAACTCTAATTATATTTATAACCCTAATTCTAATCCTAACCCTAATCCTAACTCTAACTCTAACTGTAACTCTAATTCTACCCCTAACCCAAACCCTAACTCTAATCCTAATTCTAACCCTAACCCCAATTCTATCCCTAACCTTAACCTAATTCTAACCCTAACTATAACTCTAATCCTAATTCTAACCCTAACTCTAACTCTAACTCTAACTCTAACTCTAATTCTCACCCTAACCTTAACCCTAACACTAACTCTAACTCTAATGTTAATTATAACCCTAACCCTAATCCTAACCCTAATTCTAACCCTAAAGCTATAACTCTAATTCTAACCCTAACTCTAATTCTAACTCCAACTATATCTCTAATTCTAACCCTAACTATAACTCTAACTCTAACTCTAATCGTAACCCTAACCCTAACACTATCTCTAACCCTAACTCTAACCCTAAACCTACCCCTAATCCTAACCCTAACACTATATATAACTCTAACTCTAACTCTAACCCCAACCCTAATTCTAATCCTAATCCCAACCCTAACTCTAACCCTAACCATAAATCTAACCCTAACCCTAACTGTAACCCTAAATCTAACCTTAACCCCAACTCTATCTCTAACTTTAACTCTAACTCTAACTTGAACCCTAACTCTAACCCTAATTCCAACCCTAATCCTAAGCCTAACCCTAATTCTAACCCTAACTCTAACTTTAACTCTAACTCTAACTCTAATTTTGACTCTAACTCTAACACTAACACTACCTCTAATTTTAACTCTAATGCTAATTATAACCCTAACCCTAATCCTAACTGAAACCCTAACACTAACCTTAACCCTAACCCTAACTCTAACCCTAACTATATCCCTAACTCTAACTCTAACTCTAATCCTTATTCTAACTCTAATTCTAATTTTAACTCTAACTCAAACCCTAACTCTAATTCTAACCCTAACCCTAACCCTATTGTATTTGTAACCCTAATTATAAACCTCATCCTAATTCTTACCCTTACCCTAACCCTAACTCTAACTCTAACCCTAACTCTATGTATAACCCTAATTTTAACCCTAACCCTAATCCTAACGCTAACTCTAATTCTAAACCTAACCCTAACCCTAACCTTAAATCTAACTCTTACTGTAACTCTAAACCTAACCCTAACTCTAGCCCTAATTGTAACCCTAACCCTAATAATAACTCTTAACATAACCCTAACTCTAATTTAAACCCTATCCCTAACCCTACTTTTAATCCTAATGTTAACCCTAAATCTAATTCTAACCCTATTCCTAACCCTAACTTTAACACTAACCCTAGCCCTAACTCTAACCTTAACCGTGACCTCAACTCTAACTCTAACCTTAACCCTAACCCTAACCTTAACACTAACCTTAACCATAAACATAACTCTACCCCTAACTCTAACCCTAGATCTAACTCTACCATAATTGGGCTCAGACCCTAACCTTAACCCTAACTTTAATCTTGGCTCAGACCCTAACTCTAACCTTAACCCTGACTCAAACCCTAACCCTAACTTGAATGCTAACTCTAACATTTATTCTAACCCTAATCCTAACCCCAATTCTCACCTTAACTTTAACTCTAACTCCAACTCTAACTCTAACTCTTATACTAACACTAACACTAACACTACCTCTAATTTTAACTCTAACTTTAATTATAACCCTAACCCTAATGCTAACCTTAACCCTAAATGTAACCCTAACACTAACCCTAACCCTAATTCTAACCCTAACTATAAATCTAACTCTAACCCTTATTCTAACTCTAATTCTAACTCTAACCTAACTCTAACTCAAACCCTAACCCTAACCCTAACTATATTTGTAACCCTAATTCTAACCCTTGCTACAATTCTTACCCTTACCCTAACCCTAACTCTAACTCTAACTATATTTGTAACCATAATCCTAACCCTAACCCTAATCCTAACTCTGACTCTAATTCTAAACCTAACCCTAAATCTATCTCTAATTGTAACTCTAACCCTAACCCTAACTCTAGCTCTAATTATAACCCTAACCCTAACAATAACCCTAAATCTAACCCTAACTCTAATTCAAACCCTATCCTTGACCCTAATTTTAATCCTAATGCTAACCCTAACTCTAATTCTAACCCTAACCTTAACCTTAACACTAACCTTAACCATAAACATAACTCTAACCCTAAATCTAACTCTACCATAATTGGACTCTAACCCTAACCTTAACCCTAACTTTAACCTAAACCATGACTCAAACCCTAACCCTATCCCTCGCCCTACATAACCCTAACCCTAACCCTAACCATAACTCTAACACTAACCTTAACCATGACCATAACTCTAACCCTAACCTTAACCATAAACATAACTCTACCCCTAACTCTAACCCTAAATCTAACTCTACCATAAATGGACTCAAACCCTAACCCTAGCCCTATTATAACTCTAATCCTAAGTATAACCATAACTCCAACCCTAACCTTAACCATGACCATAACTCTAACCCTAACCTTAACCATAATCATAACTCTAACCCTAAATCTAACTCTACCATAATTGGACTCTAACCCTAACTCTACCTCTAACCCTAACTTTAATCTTAACTCAAACACTAACACTAACTCTAACCTTAACCCTGACTCAAACCCTAACCCTAACCCTAACCTTAACCATGACCATAACTCTAACCCTAACCTTAACCATAAACATAACTCTAATCCGAACTTTAACCATAACTCTAACCATAACCATAACTCTAACCCTGACCTTTATTGCAACTCAAACCCTAACCCTAACTCCAACCCTAACCTTAATGCTAACCCTAACCCTAATTCTATGCCTAAGGTTAACATTAACTGCAATGGTAACTTTGTAACCATATATCTACGTTTGACTATAACATTTTACATCACAATATCCCAAAAATAAAATAATTTTATTAAATCTAAATTTAACTCCATATATTAAATTAAAAAAATGTTAAAGCATAATTTTATAGTAACTTTACACAACTGTAATTAAAAATTAGTTAACAATTTTATAATATCCTTATCAAAATATAAATAAAAAGTAAATGTTTTTCCTATTGCGTCGCGACTGGCACTAGCATATATATATATATATATATATATATATATATACATACATATACATAGACATATACATATACGTATACGTATACGTATACGTATACGTATATGTATGTGTATGTATATGTATATGTATATGTATGTATATATATATATGTATGTATATGTATATATATATGTATATGTACATATGTATATATGTATGTATACCTATGTATACATATACATATGTATACATACATATATATATATATATATATACATATATATATATATATATATACATATATATATATATACATATATATATATATACATATATATATATATACATATATATATATATACATATATATATATATATCTATATAGATATATGTACATATGTATATATGTATGTATACATATGTATACATACATATATACATATGTATACATACATATATACATATGTATACATACATATATACATATGTATACATACATATATATATATATATGTACATATATATATATATATGTACATATGTATATATGTATGTATACATATGTATACATACATATATACATATGTACATATATATATATATATGTACATATATCTATATATATATGTACATATATATATATATATATGTACATATATATATATATATATATATGTAACGTTGAGAGTAATCATTCTCAAGGCGCTTATTTTCATAAATCCCAACTGCGATTAAATAAAAATAGGTGCCTTGAGAATGATTACTCTCGGTGATATATATATATATAATTAGTTTTGTAATGTACTGAATTACAATGTTATATAAATGAATAGGGAATAGTTGGGTATTGATTGAGAATAGTACAGAAGCAAGACACCATCATGAAATGTGAGAACACAATAAGATTGACATGTGCATTTCATTCTCGATATTAATACATCATAAAAAATTTATGTAGAATGTACATGTAGTTTTGTAGTGTACTCAATGAATATGAAGGAATCAAATAACTTAAGTAGAATGACTTGTTAATTTCATAATTGAAATAGGGAATTGGTGGGTATTCATTGAGAACAATTACAAAATGAAGAGAGCATTGTGAATTCTTGGTGTACAATGAATATAATTTTGCAGAATGAGCAATACATTTCATTGATGAATATATCACATAACTAAATGTGCATTATGTAGACTAGATTTAGTATTGTACTCATTGACAAATTAGAAAACTAATAAACCCAATGAAACCCCAATGTTGTAATGTAATGATTGACAACATTAGTTTTGCAATTTAATTCACAACATTAGAAACCAAATGTAAGGCATTAATAGGGTTATAGTATTGAGCATGTGTTAAGCATCAATATAAAGAAACCAAAAGTAAGGCATTAATAGGCTTATAGTATTGAGCATGTGTTAAGCATCAATATAAAGTATTTAGTAAGCAATAAACTTTGAAAAAACCTAAAATACTTGCACTAATATTGGCAAACAAACATGCATTGAAGTATATGTGAGCTAATTGTACCATGCAATAACAAAAGAAAAATAGAGCAAAATAATGACAAAAAAGGCACATAGTTTTCAACATACACTAAGCATCACCATAAAGTATTTATTAAGCATAGACACTAAGCAATCAAAGCAACAAAACTTGAAAATAATCGTGCAAGAGAAGCTGCAAAAATAGAAAAATTACTTGCATTGAACTTTATAAAAGTCTACATTATGTATATAGTAATAGGGAATAAGCAAGATGAAACAAAGAGAAATAATGCATATTCATTACAACATACATTAATAATGACCACGAAGCATTCACTTAGCAATCAAAGTAGTACAATTGGATAAAACATGTGATTTAGAAGAAGTCAAATTAGAAAAACTCAACAAAAGAAAAAACAAAAGGAACCAACACCAGAAAGAGATAGATAACAATATTTTTCTAATTGATTCATCAAATGAACAATATATACACTTGCTCTCTAAAGATTTCTTCTCCCCATAACTTCATATCCAAAAACTTGACCTCAACCTAAACCTAAACCTAAAAAATCTATTTATACTTGCTAGGATGGTCTACAGAACATTCTAGATTATTACAAAATAGGAAGAATGACTTACAAAATACTCTAGATCAATATAGAATAGGGAAGAATGAGCCCACAATGATCTGAACGAATCCCAAGAAAAAGATCTTATCCTAATGATGAAATTGACATAAATTCTTCGTGCAAAAATCACGTCCAAAATATTTTATGTGAGTGCTCCTGCACCAAAAACAATCATGCATAACAAATAATCAAATTGGAGAAAAAAAAGTGCATAACAAGCACTAAAATATTTTAAAAATCGTGCATTCAAACCACTGAAATAGGAAAGAAACATGAATTGAATAGTGTGTTGCCAACTTGACCAAGTACAAAGAATTCACAAACTATAAAGAATACTTTGGGAGTATTCAAACAAGGAATTTTTAAAAATATTAATGTGGCATTGTAGCGTGATTATATAAATTTCATCATAGAAGAAATTGTTCGTCGATTTGAATTTTGAGTTGTGGTGGGAAGTGATCGGCCATTTCATAAATGAATTGCATTTAGTGTTTGCTTCATGCGACGACTTCCTGATTTCAAATCATTATTATTTGTTCTTTCTTTTTTTACTTCCATCTGTTTAATTACATTCAATTATTGTGCTTCGCTATGTTTAATTTAATTTAGTTGGTGAGGCTTACACCATTTGTTGTGCATGTAGGTACCAAAAGAAGTTTGCTTAAATGCTAGAAGTTTCCACATATTTTTTTGGTCCATGTGTAGATGAGAATGTTTAAAAAGTGGTTATGCACCAATAGCTATGCATCTTTGTATGTCACAAAATTTGTAATGCACCTATAATTGTTCATTTGTGCACATGAATGTAAAAGAAAGTGAACATTAATATAATCACTTTGTATTCTTGAACCAATAATGTCAATATGCAAATACGTGGAGCAATATGTTTTTTAATAATACAAATGTCACTTTTTTTTGTGCAATGAGGTGTATAGCATAAACATGTTTGTACCAATACCCACCCATGTAAAGTGATTATGTATTAGTGTAAAAGTGAATGACTATTGGTGTTCATGGTGATTTATTTTGGCATGTTTGTATGATAGGTACTGACATCTTTTATGAGTAGTAATTTGGGGGGGGGATAGATAGTGGCAGATGTGGCAGTCATTAAAACATGGACGACAACTGGCTCGTCTCTCCTAATTGTCAAGATAAGAATTCTCAAGGACATGTTTGCTCTCAATGTCCTTATATGCGTGATATGCTTTGTATGATCAAAAGAGAGAAAGTATAACTAGAAATTTCTTTGGTGCCTTAATTCGAATACTTTATTTGTGTTGTCATTTTGAGTACTTTCTTAGGAGAGCAATTACCCTTAATTTTTAATTTTAAACCCAATTTTTTTTTTGAATTAATTTAAATTCATAGACTAAAACCAATGTATGAATAAAAGAAATAAATTAATGAAAAAATAAAAAACTTAAAATGACTATATATTTTTAGTTTATTTTAGATAATAGACTTTGACTTTGATTTTGACAAGTAATGATTGAGAACTAATCCTAGTGGCACATAACCACAATGTCTATATTGCATCCAAAATACCATGTTTATTATAATTATTAATTAATAAAAAAACTTAAGACTTTGATTTTGACAAGCAAAGATTAAGAGCTAATTTGAATGGTACATCACCCCAATGTCTATATAACATCCAAAATATCTTATATATTATAATAATTAATTAAAAATTAAAATTCAATAAATATGATATTTTAAATTAAATGAATAATCACTATGAATAGCACATTTTGGGTGTTGCATACGAAATGGTCACTATCACTTATTGCCCTTCTGCCTAAGGGTGTGATCCCATGAGGGGGTCTGCATGATTTTTTTTTTGGAGTGGGTGTTTCTATGAAACCAAAAATAAGTTTGCTATGGAATTAATTGGAATCTTCTCCTCAAATGTAACAACCTCTACTTTTTAGGGTGCATATTTAAGCAAGTGGAAAAGATGGGGGGCTAGAAATTGCTCCACTAGCTTAGGCTTTTCTTGTGCCACTTGTCAATTATATACCAATTTTCAATTTTTATCAATAAGATTTTTGAACATATATATTTATTTAGTAAGTAAATTGAATATGTTAAAATTAAAAAAAAAATCATGAGACCACTCGCTTCCATATATTATGGGGCTTAAACTTTTTAACAATAACTCCAATACAAAATTCATGAGACCTTCCACTTTTAAACTAGCAGTCACATGCTTTTGTACATGCAATGAGTGCCTGATAAGAGATGAGATTTAAGAGAAAAATGTAGAATGAAGATTTAGTAATGTAAATATAAGTTTTTTTAAATGAAAATACAAAAACAAAAAAGTTAAAGATTAAAACATAGATATAAAATTTACAATATTTAGGAAATTTGAATATTGCTTAAGAAAATAATCATTAAAAAAAAACCCATCAAAAAAATTATTACAAAAAATTAATAAAAGAAATACAAAAAAATAATATGAAAAATAACATTTCTAACAAATATTCTAAACTGAAAAAACAATATTTAAAAAGAAAAACTAAACTAATATAAAATAATAATTTAAAGTAATTTAAAAACTAAAACCTAAATCAATTTTAAAAATCAAAAGTTCAATAAATAGAGATCAAAACATAATCTAATGTGGAGATCACAAGTAATTATTTTTTAAATAAATAAGAAAAAAAAAACAATACTTAAAAGTTGATATTTAAATTATAATCTTATGTGAGCAAATTAGATTATTAATAATTTTTAATTTAACTAACATTATATTTACTAAAATCTTGTAAATAGATTAATATATATTATTTATTTAAATTAAATTTATCAAATATGAAAAAAAAAATCTTTTAAAGAAACTCATCAAAAATTCTATTATGAAAAATTAATAAGAGAAATACAAAAAAAAATGTCTAATAAATATTCTATTGACTAAATAAATTATAGAAACTAAAAAATAATATTTAAAGAAAAAAATTAAACTAATATAAAAAAATAATTTAAAATAATTTAGAAACTAAAATCTAAATCAATTTAAAAAATTAAAAGTTAACTGATCATAGCATGAGTTATTGTGGAGATTACAACTAATAAATAGAAAAAGAAAAACAATAGTTAAAAGTGGAGATAACAATTAATAAATATCAAAAAAGAGTTAAAAGTAGAAAAAGTTAAAAATTGGCCGATAAATAATTAACGGGAAGGATTTTCAATTTTTCGGCCAAACTATTGCAAATTTTTCGTCAAAAATTTAATTTCCGGAAACAAATTGACCTATCAACTAAATTAATCCTAAGAAATCTCTAGAATATTCATAAATTATGGGACTTAAAACTTTTTAAGAATAATTCCAATACAAAATTCATAAGACCACCCACTCTAAATTAATCTTAAGAAATTTCTGAAGTACCACTGAATTTTTTTTAGGAAGCCCCTTCCATAGGACCACACCCTAATTAATTTGCTATTAGAAACTTAGTAATAGAATTTTCGTGCATTTGAAAAAATTCTTGCAATCACACATAATCTAGTGGTGTCGTGGACGTAATTGAAATCCATCTCTTATCTCTGTGCGAGACAATCAATGACTGTAACTTGGAACTGGAAGCAATAAACTACTTGAACAACACTCGCAGATTCTCGTAAGCTTTTGCTTTCTCCGCGTGACGTGGAGTCCACATGTCCCTTCAACGTGTTCATATTTCATCTCATCAGACTCGAAAGGAATGGGTAATCGCATTGCTCTGTGCGATACGTTATAAATTGTGTTCCAGTAAAGTCTAAAGCAATCGTCCTCCTCCACAAGGATCTTCTGCACGTTCTAGTATTTGGATAACAACATGATCTTTGTAAAGGGGATCTTCCTTCGCAGCTTCAGATTCCGAGCATTGATGGAATAATTGAATTGGCCAAAGTTCTGATCCAATTCCAAATGAGGTGGAAGCAGAAGTGTTTCATAAATCGGATATAATGAGCCAGATTTTATCCACTTGCGTTACGGGGATTTTTGAAGCTGCCGGTTCGATTTCCCTGGGCGACATCAAATGCAAAAATGCGAAAGTCCTTTCGTCTTGTTGCCGGCCAGTGCTGTCAAAACGGCGGAGCTGCTCTGTCCGGTGTCAGCAAAGCAGCCGAATTGAGGAAATCCTAGGCAAGGACGGCAATGGGGCCACTGACGTGGCAGAAGTTTTGAATTTGAGTTCCAAAAATGTTGTGGCGGAGAGGGTTCTGACAGAGCCAGTGGAGAGGAAGTCCAGGGCTGGGTCACATGAGGATAAGAGGGCTTTAACAGAGCAGGTGGAGAAGAAGTCTAGAGCAGCGACACATGAGGATAGCAGAGCTTTGACAGAGCAGGTGGAAAGGAAGTCAAGAACAGCAACAAATGAAGATAGCAGGGCTTTAACAGAGCAGTTGGAGAGGAAGCCAAGGGCAGCGTTACATGAGGATAGCAGAATTTTAACAGAGCAGTTGGAGAGGAAGTCCAGGGCAGCTTCACATGAGGACAGCTTTCTCGGAAAGCAAGCGCGAGACCTCCTGAGAGCCGGGGTAGGGTCGTATGAGGAGGACGGATCTTTTGAGAGCGAAGCGTGGACACTTCTTAGGGCAGCTATAGTGAATTATTGCGGCAGCCCCATTGGGACAATTGCCGCAAACGATCCTCTTGATCCTAATATGTTAAATTACGATCAGGTTTGTTTGAATTAGTTCTGAGCATAAATGTGTATGCGTGTGTTTTTCTGCATTTGCATTTGATGTTTTCGTAGACCGTTTCAATCAAGTGCTTGGGTTTTCGTTCATTTGTTGTTTTCCATGGCGCATGGCGTGCATCATGTAAAATCAACTGCTCGTGTTTATACATTTGGTGTTTTCATAGTATTTGATCACACAATATCATGTTTTCTGGAATCAACAGCTTGAGTTTTTATCCATTTGGTGTTACCACGGGGCTTCCTTATATGATATCTTTTTTGTGTTCTGTTTATTTGGTGTCTCTCGTATTGTATTATTACTTTATATCATTTTTCGGTAATCAATATGCATTTGATGTTTGACAGTGAATCCTTATGGAATATCATTTTTGCCTATCGACCAGTGCATGTTTTTTGGATTATCATTTTGGGGTATCAAACATTTTTCATTTTATGCATTTGGTGCATCTGCAGTTGACCAATATGTAATTACCTTTTTAGCAAATTGGTTACTCGTGTTAAAATGTATTTGGTGTTTCTGCAGTGTGTCATGATATGTATACTTAAGTCAATCTTCATGACTCATCACCGTGGTTTACAATAACTTCTCTTCTCATTGGTTTGAATTTTGAACTGTTCAAGGCACTCAATGCATCTAGGTGACACTCACTTTGTGTGCATGCTTTTATTTAGCATGTTTTGCGTCATATGTTTTTGCATGAATCTATTAACAGATGATTCAATGGAACTTATGATCAGGTTTTCATTCGGGATTTTGTACCTTCTGGAATCGCTTTCTTGCTGAAAGGAGAGTATGACATTGTCCGGAATTTTATTCTTCATACTTTGCAGTTGCAGGTACCTATATATTTCATTAAGTAGGACAACATTTTTATCTGCTAAATGATTATTTTGTAGATGTCAAGATTTTATCGAGCATTTTTAAACAAGTATTTGTTGCTCTAAAAATTCTACCTCCCCCTCTCTGTCATGTACACCACACTTCATTAGATCAATGGGATAGAAATGCATCTTTATGGGCACATGGATGTAAGTAGTAGATGCATATTATAAAGAAAGAAAGCCTCAATATTTGACAGTTCTACCGACAGTTAATCTAGATCCATGTGGATCGATTTGAATATTCTTTCAGATCCTATTTATGATATATGCAAATTTAGATTCTCGAATTGACAAATCTCCCAAAAGCATCATTTAACCTAAACGCAAATTTACCTTAATTTATAACATTCAGAAAAATTTACAAGTTTGTCATCTTGCCAAAGTTTGCGAGTATAAATGGTAAATTCTTGAACTTTGTCAAATATTAGACGTGTGACAAAAATGAGGGCAAACCTTGTAAACATGATGTCAACTTGACATTGGCAGGTTAAACTTTAGAAAATTAGAGTCTGCTTCAAAACTCCAGAGGCTTGATTGGGTCTTGTTACTATGCTAGGATATACACTTACATTCTGCATTGCTCTCTCTTTTGACACTCAGTGGAGACTATCTCTTTATATCAGTGTTCGTTCTTTAGTTACTATGTGATATCAAGCCACAAAATTGCTCCCTTGCAGTGGCCATTTGTTTATGAGCTAGGTTGTAAAAACTATTTGGCATTGAATAATCCAAAGAGAGTAACTGGAGCTTCAAGTTTTTCAGTGGTTGCATATTTAAGGAAATCTATGTTAAGGGTTTGAGTGTGTGCTTATTGAACTTGTTTCACTTGATTTGGCACACTCTATATAATTTCCAAATCTGTATGTGTCATACTCATTATCCATGATTGGGTTATAGAGTGGCTGACATGTGGTGTGTGTCATGCTCCAGTAGTCTTTTAGTAGTTTCTCTATTTTCTATTTTTAGCCTGCATTTAAGGATTCTAAGGCTGCCTTTCAACCCTTCTATAGATCTATATACATGGGGTGTTTTCACTCCCAGTCTTCACTTATGAAATTTGCTTGCCTGGTTCTGATTTCAAGATTGTTCCCCTGAGATAACTGTTTTTTTATTTGAAGTTTTGCTTTTTTGGATCTAGTGTATTCTTATCTTGATTCCATTTTTATCACTTATGAAATTTTGTTGTTTGGATCATTGTATCTTGGGATTGTTCCCTTGAAATACATCTGCCTTCTTATTTTAAGTTATTGAATATTATGACGATTTCCCTACATCAACATTTTGGATCTACCTTATTCTTATCTTGCTCACATTTGTGTGGATTCCTACCAATATCTCTATTATTTTGTCAATATATATAGAAATGTCACTATGAGTGGCTTCAAGAATGGCAATTTGGGTAAATAGGGGGAAGCTTTAGCAAATCATGATTTTTTTTGAAGAAAAATATCTCATCCACTCGTGCAATTTTCTTATTGTTGGGGCGATGATTTGAAACCATGATTGTACCTTAAGATTGCAATCTTTGAGGGGTTTCCACAAATGATCACAATAGCAAGTTTGAGAAGTATTGAGGGAGTTGGATTCTTGAGAAGTTGGCCTGGAAGAACTTGTGTGATATCATTTTGGCTGTGGCAGCTTTGGCAAAGAAAGGAAAAGTCATTATAATCTTTTGATACGAGTAATCTCCCTAGATTCTTGTCTTATCAGAAATTTACAGATTTATATACTGTGTTATTAAATTAACTTCAAATGGACTAATAATAAAATATGCAATGTGCGGAATTAGTGCTCTTTGTTTGGTGAAAATTAAACAGACATACAATAAGAAACATCAAGCATAAATAAGATTAACACAATATTTCGACCTGGAAACACCAGTGGAAAAACCATTTGGAAGTGGCAAATGCTCAACTTCTTGCTCTCCCCGTGGCAAAAAGCAGATACACTGAGCTCTTAGGAGAGCATGTATAATAGTAAATTAGTAATGCAAATCTCATTGGTACACTCACTCTTCTGCCTTGCATTAAATTGGGGATTGCTTCTATGATCAACTGAACTTGCTAGCTCTTCTCGAACACTCCTATGTTTATTATTGAAACTATGCTTCTTACAAATAGATAATTGGAAGTTCTCTTTTGTGTTGTAAAGAACTCCTAGATGTTTTGGATTATGGAAAAACATTGCTTCTGCCATGACCATCCTTCCATTAATTTTGAAACGAGTAAACTTGTGTTTTCTGTCAAAACAATATTATCATGGCACTAATGAGACTTCCTTGTCGCAAAAGAAATTACCATGAAAAAGCAAACTGGCCACAACAAGTGCGAAATCATCATGCCAAATGCAAAACCACTATGATAAATTCAATCACCACGTCGTTGTCTCTGGTATTTTTTGTCAGTAAGAAAACTCCTCTCTATCTATTACCCCATTCAGACCAAACTCTAGTTTAATGAAGTGAATCTTATGGATTAATGATAGAATGTTATTTTTGATAGTTGAAGCAAATTTGCATGTCTATTTGCCTATACGTGTGCTGATGGAAAGGAGAACCATTGAGTGCAATTTTATTTGAAACCACAAGCCTTTGGCCATAAAAAATTACCCTTTTGATTGATAAGTAGGAGATATTTTCCACAGCAAGTCAAATTGTGATATTTCTATTGGGATTTAACTGTGTAGTTTTTGAGTCACACTCATTGACCCATGTTTCATGAGTAGTGATTCACACAAATCCTTATCTCATGAGAATAAATGGAACACTTAGCCCTCATCGGATCTAGTGATGCTCACAGAGGTGAAGCACCAGGACTTCCCGCGAGGTCACCCATCCCAGTACTACTCCAGCTTGAGCTTGCTAAACAATGGATTTCTCTCCATGGTTAAACCCACTCTGCTTGCAACCCCCTGTGAATCACTACTTATGAAACATGGGTCAATGAGTTTGACTCAAAAACTACACAGTTAAATCCTGATAGCACTATTACAAATTACCTTTCTCCTATCAAATCTGAAACAAAGTAGAAAACAGGGGAAACAGTTAAGGAATCATGTAAGGAAGGCATCTCAAACTCTTCACAAGTGACATAATGCAGAACAAACATATGAAGGTTTCAACAAGTGATTGCAAGTTGCAATTTTATTTGAAACCACAAGTGTTTGGTCACACCTGGCCATATAAAGAATACCTTTCTCCAATCAAATCTGAAACAAAGTAGAAAACAAGGAAAATGTGTAAGGAATCAAGGAAGGAAGGCGTCTCAAACTCTTCACAACTAACATAACTCAGAACAATCATAATGAAGGTTTCAACAAGTAATTGCAAGTTGCAACCTAAACCCATTTCAGCAGGTGGAAATCATTGGCTTCATGTAGGGAAGTCAGAATAAACTCAGGGTTCATAAATCGACTATGATCAAAGATGCAATAAAGACAGAGAAGCTCCCATTTACAAATGCTCTCAAGTTTAATCTTAAGTTCTTAACACTGTATAGATAGTTGCTGACATCATCAAGTCTTGACAAATTGCTAGGCTCACACAATAACAAGCAAAATGAAGGGAAATGGGTTCATGCTAGTATGATAACATCTATTATGTGAAGTTTGAACCACTAGTGGGGTGAAAAAAATCTCATTCTCCTAGATATTGAAGCAATTGAGAGTTGGTTAAGGAAGAAGAGGAAATAGCTGCCTGCTTATTTCTTGGTAAATTTTCCTTGGACATACTAAATTGATGTCTAGGATAACATCTAGGCTATTTTGCAGAATTTAGTGCAAAATAAAGAGACTTACGTTATTCATTCAATGGTTATCGACTACTTCGGCTATTTCCAACCAAACAAACTGCAAAAGGAAAGGGTCTAGAAAGTTATTTTACACCTAGAATTCAAGAGATGATGAATGCCTTTGTGACTTTGCTAGACTCAATTATTGACGTCAACCATGTTAGTGTGTCTCCTACGGTAAATATGAGATGTTCAAATTATTACCATTCCATTCACCATTAATTTCTCATAGCCCAGCGATAGATTAATTGCACAATAAATTCACAGAAAGAAATTCTATTTGATTTATAACAATTAATCCTCTGAGTTAATTAACTGAAATTAAATAGTGGAAGCAAAATAACAAAAGCCAAACACACAGAGACAATAACACAGATATACCTAGGAAACCCTAGTTTGGGGAAAAACCTCCAACTATTGGATCTTCTATTCAGCCTAACAACAAACCTTCTCTCAAAGTCTAATAGAATCCAATTACAAGTTTGCTATTGCTATCTTACATATATAGAGCCTAGCTGCTTTACTTAGCTTGTAAGAAAAGAATATTTTCTTATTGTGATATTGCTATCAGTATTTAATTGTGTGATTTTGAGTCAAACTCATTGACCCATGTTTCATGAGTAGTGATTCAACATGAATCCATCTCTCATGAGAATAAATGGAACACTTAGCAATCATTGGATCTAGGTGATGCTCACACGGGTGAAGCACTGGGACTTCCCGGGAGGTCACCCACCCTAGTACTACTCCAGCCTAAGCGTGCTTAACTACGGAGTTTCCTCCATGGTTAAACTTAAAGCTTGCAACCCCATTTACAAAACCTTCACCAAGTGTTTTGCCTTATGAACAATTCATTAGAAAGCCCCTTAAGCTCATCAATTGATAAGTAGGAGATAATTTCTATAGCAAGTCAAATTGTGATATTGCTATTAGGATTTAACTGTGTGATTTTGAGTCAAACTCATTGACCCATGTTTCATGAGTAGTGATTGAACATGAATCCATCTCTCATGAGAATAAATGGAACACTTAGCACTCATTGGATCTAGGTGATGCTCACAGGGGTGAAGCACCGAGACTTCATGGGAGGTCACCCATCCCAGTACTACTCCAGCCTGACCGCACTTAAGTATGGAGTTTCCTCCATGGTTAAACCCAAAGCTTGCAACCCCATTTGCAAAACCTTCACCAAGTGTTGTGCCTTATGAACAATTCATTAGAAGGCCCCTTAAGCTCATCAATTGATAAGGAGATAATTTCTACAGCAAGTCAAATTGTGATATTGCTATTAGGATTTAACTGTGTGATTTTGAGTCAAACTCATTGACCCATGTTTCATGAGTAGTGATTGAACATGAATCCATCTCTCATGAGAATAAATGGAACACTTAGCACTCATTGGATCTAGGTGATGCTCACAAGGGTGAAGCACTGGGACTTCCTGGGAGGTCACCCATCCCAGTACTACTCCAACCTGAGCGCGCTTAACTACAGAGTTTCCTCCATGGGTAAACCCAAAGCTTGCAACCCCATTTGCAAAACCTTCACCAAGTGTTGTGCCTTATGAACAATTCATTAGAAAGCCCCTTAAGCTCATCAATTGATAAGTAGGAGATAATTTCCACAGCAAGTCAAATTGTGATATTGCTATCAAGATTTAATTGTGTGATTTTGAGTCAAACTCATTGACCCATGTTTCATGAGTAGTGATTCAACGTGAATCCATCTCTCATGAGAATAAATGGAACACTTAGCACTCATTGGATCTAGGTGATGCTCACAGGGGTGAAGCACCAGGACTTCTCAGGAGGTCACCCATCCTAGTATTACTCCAACCTAAGCGTGCTTAACTACGGAGTTTCCTCCATGGTTAAACCCAATGCTTGCAGCCGCATTTGCAAAACCTTCACCAAGTGTTATGCCTTATGAACAATTCATTAGAAAGCCCCTCAAGCTCATCAATTGATAAGTAGATGATAATTTCCACATCAAGTCAAATTGTGATATTGCTATCAGGATTTAATTGTGTGATTTTGAGTCAAACTCATTGATCCATGTTTCATGAGTACTGGGATGGGTGACCTCCTGGGAAGTCTCGGTGCTTCACCCCTGTGAACATCACCTAGACCCAATGAGTGCTAAGTGTTCCATTTATTCTCATGAGAGATGGATTCATGTTGAATCACTACTCATGAAACATGGGTCAATGAGTTTGACTCAAAATCACACAGTTAAATTCTGATAGCAATATCACAATTTGACTTGCTGTGGAAATTATTTCCTACTTATCAATTGATGAGCATAAGGGGCTTTCTAATGAATTGTTCATAAGGCACAACACTTGGTGAAGGTTTTGCAAATGGGGTTGCAAGCTTTGGGTTTAACCATGGAGGAAATTCCGTAGTTAAGCGCGCTCAAGCTGGAGTAGTACTGGGATGGGTGACCTCCCGGGAAGTCTTGGTGCTTCACCCTTGTGAGCATCACCTAGATCCAATGATTGCTAAGTGTTCCATTTATTCTCACGAGAGATGGATTCATGTTGAATCACTACTCATGAAACATGGGTCAATGAGTTTGACTCAAAATCACACAGTTAAATCCTGATAGCAATATCACAATTTGACTTGTTGTGGAAATTATCTCCTACTTATCAATTGATGAGCTTAAGGGGCTTTCTAATGAATTGTTCATAAGGCACAACACTTGGTGAAGGTTTTGCAAATGGGGTTGCAAGCTTTGGGTTTAACCATGGAGGAAACTCCGTAGTTAAGCGAGCTCAGGCTGGAGTAGTATTGGGATGGGTGACCTCCCAGGAAGTCCCAGTGCTTCACCCCTGTGAGCATCACCTAGATCCAATGAGTGCTAAGTGTTCCATTTATTCTCATGAGAGATGGATTCATGTTGAATCACTACTCATGAAACATGGGTCAATGAGTTTGACTCAAAATCACACAGTTAAATCTTGATAGCAATATCACAAGTTGACTTGCTGTGGAAATTATCTCCTACTTATCAATTGATGAGCTTAAGGGGCTTTCTAATGAATTGTTTATAAGGCACAACACTTGGTGAAGGTTTTGCAAATGGGGTTGCAAGCATTGGGTTTAACCATGGAGGAAACTCCGTAGTTAAGCGAGCTCAGGCTGGAGTAGTACTGGGATAGGTGACCTCCCGGGAAGTCCCGATGCTTCACCCCTGTGAGCATCACCTAGATTCAATGAGTCCTAAGTGTTCCATTTATTCTCATGAGAGATGGATTCATGTTGAATCACTACTCATGAAACATAGGTCAATGAGTTTGACTCAAAATCACACAGTTAAATCCTGATAGCAATATCACAATTTGACTTGCTATGGAAATTATCTCCTACTTATCAATATTTTATTACTTTCTTAGGCTTTAAATCATATATAAAATCACTTTCTGTTTTTCTCAAACTCACAAACTTAGAAATATTCTTTTAAAGAATAAAAGTAAAGTTGTTGCTAAATATCCAACCTAAGTTGCTTTAAAACAACTTCTCTCCACCTTCTGAGCGAAACAACAAAAAACTAACACCCCCTCTTAGCGAGGAAGGTGTTCTGCACAACACCTAACTTATCCCTGAAGAATACAAACTTATTCTTCACAAAAGATTGTGTCAGCATATCTGCTATTTGTTTGCCAATAGGAAAGTACTGTAGTCTAGCTATCCAATTCTCCACTCAATCTCTGATGAAGAAAACCTACAATTGCACCTTCTATCCAACTTCAAGAGCAATAACAGACTGCAAGATTGCCACAATAGTTATATAGAAATAACTTCAGCATCACAATCCTCTCTTTACTAAGCAAACAACTCTCACTGAATGTGCACACAAAAACTTGTGCTAAAAACTGCCTTTAGAAGAATTTGGAAAATTCACAGCTGAATGTATAGCAATTTCTATCCACAAGAATAATTGCCTTTGCTTCCCTTGCTAAATTTTTTATTTCCCTTCTTCCCCGGTTTCTCTTGGAAATCTCTCCACACAATATATCTGGGAAATCTCTTCCTCTCAACATATCGAGGGAATCTCTTCCTCTCAATGTATCGAGGAAATCTCTTCCTCCAAGAAATCTCTTCTACGCAAGCCCCTCCTTGCACCTTGGATCCACACCATGCAAACCCCATGACAAATAATGATCACCATAGCCATCTTGCAACCTGTCTTTACTCGGTCATTGGTTGTCATAGCCATATAAGAAATTGGAGACAAATCTTTTTTTTTTGTAATCTGTGTCATAGATCTTGGTTTTTTATTCAGAGTTCATAGCTCTTGGCTCTGATACCATGTTAAATTCTCATAACCTAGCTATAGATTAATTTCTCATAGCTTTGATACCATGTTAATTTCTCTTAGCCCAGCTACAGATTAATTGCACAATAAATTCATAGAAAGAAACTCTATCTGATTTATAACAATTAATACTCTGGGTTAATTAGCTGAAACTAAATAGCGGAAGCAAAATAACATAAGTCAAACACAGAGAGACAATAACACAAATATAGCCAGGAAACCCCAGTTTGGGGAAAGACCTGCAACTATTGGATCTTCTATTCAGCCTAACAGAAAACTTTCTCTCGAAGTCTAATAGAATCCAATTACAAGTTTGCTACTATAATCTTACATATATAGAACCCAATTGCCTTACTTAGCTTGTAAGAAAAGAATATTTTCTTACTTTCTTAGGCTTTAAATCATATATAAACTTATTTCCTGTTTTTCTCAAACTCACAAACTCAGAAATATTCTTTTAAAGAATAAAAACAAAGCTGTTGCTAAATATCCAACTGAAGTTGCTTTATAACAACTTCTCTCCACCTTTTGAGCTAAAGAAAAAAAAAAACTAACATTAACACCATGCATCAATGCATATCAATGTGCAATTAATAATCAAAGCTAAGCTTATGAATATGCCAATTGACCATGCAAGACAAAGCTGCAATCAACAAACAACTAGTGGTATGGTCAAAGTGAGTTCAACAAAGGTGCATCCACAATATCTTCCATTCATCTAAACACTATTTTTAATCATACAATAAAATTTACACTAATTGAGGAAATGTAGAAACCATGCAATACTCCAAAAGATACAAGTAATCCACCATGAAGACCAACGATGAGTTAAGAACAATTTAGCAGATACAAGTAATCCACCATGAAGACCAACAATGAATTAAGAACAATTTAGCAGTATCATAGCAACAATCTCTCCAAGTCTCCTCCATTACAGATGACAAAGCTTTGCTTTTTATAAAAGCTCCAACTACAATTGACCAGAATTGACCAACAATGAATTAAGAACAATTTAGCAGTATCATAGCAACAATCTCTCCAAGTCTCCTCCATTACAGATGACAAAGCTTTGCTTTTTATAAAAGCTCCAAGTACAATTGACCAGAATTGATTTGGAATCAAGAGCCAAGATTATGTCAACAAAACCCTAATCCAACTAATTGCTGCAAGCAGTAAATGCTTGACCAATTACATGAATGTGCCACCCTTGTGGGTCAATGAGAAAATTACACTGCCAAGAGCCAATCAGAAAACTGGTTAGGTAGAAGTATTATGTGGATTCCACATGTACACTTGGTATGATCTGATTGACTGTGCTTGGATACGTGCACTTGGAGTCTTTTGATTGGTTGAGAACTTGAAAATGAGTGGGCGCCACCTCAACATGTTTATCTCATAGACTTGATTATCGTTTTGGTGATGAGAAAATATCTCTTGACACTCAATATTATCAAGCCTTTAATTGGGATGGCATATTTTCAAATTGCTTCACCTTTACAAATTTTTCGAACTTTGAAATCCTCTCATTGCCATGATCCAATTGAACTTGGATTCCTTGAGGGAATTCAAGTTGATGATAACTTCCTTCGCTTGTAGCACTGATTCTTTGATTTCATCTTCATGTTGCAACTTAGATTTGTATTTCCACTTTGATCTTCAACTTTGAACTTGCATCTTCACCTTGTCCCTGATCTCAAAGTACCTTCTTGTTTGTTCCCTTTGATGGATGGTTGGATATTTGCTTGAAGTCTTTGAGCTTTGATCTTGCCACAGCTCCTTGCTCTCTAGAAAATCCCTTGTTTCAAATTTATCTTGCAAAACAAAGGAGGCAATTTTTTTAAGATGGTAAAATGATGTTCATTGTTTCAGCATGCTATTTAGATGAAATAAACTTAACCTATAAACCATCTTAACAGGGAACAATCCACATTTTTAATTTCAGACCTGATTTGTGTTCTGTTTTTTCTGAAAACAACAAGGTTCACAGCCCTAGTTTGATTGGACTTGATGTTGTTAAAGGTCTGAAATTTCTGATGTTTCTTCCGAATTGATTTGCTGCTTACAAAATTCATCGAGTACTGGATCAGGTCTGCCCTGCTTTTCAGAAATTTTCTTTTTCTTGCTTTCCTTTTTTATTGAAATGAAATGCTTTCACCTCCTTTATATGGACCACCCAAGGCTAAAGCTCTGACCTTAACCCAGGCCAGCTTGTATAGGGAGAATAAAACCACTTTTTGTTTAAAAGTTTCCCTCCTTACCCTCTAATGTAAGTGGACCTGGTTCAAAGTTGAGACTTTGATAGGGAGAATAAAAACATTTTTTATTTAAAATTTTCCCTCCTTTATTGGGGAGGCAAATTCATGTGTGTAGTTGAGTTTTTGCCCTCCAAAAGAGGTGGACAAGAGAGGGTTGGATTCCAACCTCCCTTTGTCCCTCTTCTATTTGCTATGGACATAGAGTTCCATCAATTTTGCCTTCAATCAACAATTATACCTCAATTTGCAAACCTTGATTTAAATTTTTTTCTTTAATGACCTGATTTTCACACTTCGTTGATCTCTTACTACTCAAACTCAATCAATTTTGGAGAAAAAAAGCATAGTTTTAACCCCTGATTCTACAAGTTTTCATTGCCACAAAGTCCATGTAATGAATATTCTGCTCTAACTAGGTGGTGGATTTTTCATGGTCTTCGTCCCATAGTGGACAAGAGGGGGTCAATATCTGATTCCTCCTTGTTCCAGCTTGGACTAGAGGGTCAGAATCCGACCCTTCCTGGTTCTACCTTCATCACCGAAGTTTGGACTTGGAGTATTGTTTTTTCAATCTATGTTTGCCATCTCATTTTCTCATCGATTTTTCCTCATTTTGTTCATCGTTTCTTCTCCAAAACCTTATGTTTTCATGCTCAAATTAACCTCATAGCTGGTTCAATCAAGTTCACCTTTGGAAATCATCTTCATCACTTTGGTTTTCATCTCAATTCATCAAGCCTTCTTTCCTTGTTTTACTTCTATCATTTAAACCTTTTCACCAAGTGTTTCCCTCATGTTTTTGACTTTAACATCCCACTTCAATCTCATTTCTAGTTGACAAGACTTGGTTGGCAACTTGGACTTAGCTTACTTAGACTAGTCCTAGATTTCCAATTTTATTCTGTCTCATCCTCAATTGGCTTGAGAGACTCTGGGATTTCTACCAAACTAAAGCCTATTGCAGTCTCTACTCTATTGCCAAAGGGAAAAGAAGGGGTTCCCATTTGCAATGGGGTGATGGTGTGAAAGGGTCACAACAAATATCTTGATTTATGATTCAATGATGATTGTTGGATGATGAATCTCAAATAAATTGATCTCCCTTTAATACATTATCATCAAGAGAGTTTGATGCAAGAGCATCCAGGGTGTAAGAGCAATCTTGCATCATCCAAAAATATTGTCTAGTTTTTCATTAAGGGCTATCTCTGTGCAGAGGTACTATTTCTGAAATTTACTATTCTTAGTAGTAAAGTGTCTATTGGAGCTCTGAATGTTCTAATCTCTTCTTTGGAGATTTACTTTAGTTATATCAGCCTATCAATAAAGTTTCATTACAAGATCAAGTTTGGTTTTGAAGATATTGAATTTTCTTTTGTTTTGGCAAAAGGGTACAAAAAATTTGAACTCAGTTTTAAAGGCTTTAGAGGCTCTAAAAATGGGTCAAACTTTGGCATTAGTGAAGCTTGCAGAGCACTTCACGCCAATTCCGAAATGGGGTTATAATAGCCAATTAGGGCAACGGGTGAAGAGTCACGGCCTCAGAAAGTTGTAGTATTTAGGATGGAAAAATAAAATTCATTCAAAGACTCATTTGAGTTCTAAAAGTTGTTTAGGGCCTATTCCCTTGTAATAAAAAATAAATAATAATATCTTAGGTATGTTTGTCCTCAAAGTTTAGGATTAAAATTTTTAGAACCTTGTTGGGCAGTCAAAATCCCCCCTTACATAATGAAGGCCCATAGGGAACCATCTAGGGCATTTTTGAGGATCTATGTGGTGGCTTTGACTTGCAGAATATTGTAATAAAAAGGCCCACATGGGCATGTTATATTTTAGAATAATGCAAGTATAATTCATTGGAGATAATAGAAAGCAAGTTTCTTGTTTTTGTAATTTGTTGTTATTTCTCTATTCTATTGTGTGTGTTTGTCTTGATAAGGGAAATACCTTTCATCAGAGTCATGAGGTTTGCACACCATCACTCCATTTGTAAATGGGTACCCCTTTTTTTGTTTTGGTAGTAGCAGTAGTAGTCTTAGGTGGTGTCAATTATCAAGTTTCCGTGTCGAAGAGATGAGTTTGGGCAACTTTTGCTTGTTGGGTAGCCAAGTATGTCAAGGGTATGAGTGAGAGTTGAGCTAAGTTGAGACTATGGAGTTGAAATGAAAGGACTTGTGATTAAATGAGTTGGAATCTTTTGAATTCCAATGTCAATTTCTTCTTAAAAAGTAAGGAAAGATTGACAGAGAGAGTGTTGATGGAGGCGTTTTGAATCTTCAAATTTGGCCAAGTTTGGAATTTTTTGAAAGCTCCCAAAATCTAAAATCTTTATTATAACTCCTATGAAATTGAAACCTATCTCAAACATTCTAATAGTATTTATATAAAATTTGACTTTATAAAATAAATTTAACTGTTATATTTTATATAAATCAGTTCGCTCTCCGAGCTGAAGAATTGACGTCAATTTCATCTTAAAAAGTCAGGAAAGATTGGCAGAGAGAGTGCTGATGGAGGTGTGTTTTGGAATTTTTTGAAAGCTCCCAAAATCTAAAATCTTTATTATAACTCTTATGAAATTGAAACCTATCTCAAACATTCTAATAGTATTTATATAAAATTTGACTTTATAAATTGTAACTTAACTGTTATATTTTGTATAAATCATTTCGCTCTCCAAGCTGAAGAATTGACATGAAGAATTTGGGGGTTAACTTGCAAAATGGAAAATCCTAACATTAGGTCAGAACCTAACCATGTCTTAGGATTCACAATCCGAACAACCCCCAAAATTCCACCATCAGTTTATGAGAGTTTCAAGTGCGAATTGATAAGAAAAAGTGAATGAAGATTGCAAAATGATGGTTTTTGGAGGAAAAATTGTGACATTAAAGTAATCTCAAAGGGAGGGGCGGAATCCACTAATTCTAGTTACAAAATTTGCTCTAGCTTGGTTGATGTTAAGGGCTAAACTAAGTCTAGTAGAGTTACAAAGACATCTAGTATTTCTTACATTCTAGGAGTAAAGTAGCTTTCTAACCCTTTCCTTTGCAATTTATTTGGTTGAGAGTGATTGAAGAAGTTAAAGTCAAGTTGCTATCCATTGAACGAATAAAATAAGTCCCTTGGTGATAACTAGCATATCACATTATAAAACTGATTGGAAGTCCACGATTAAGAAGGAACTTTGAGGTTGTCTCATTTGATCACACAATTCGTCTATATCGTTTAGCATATGAGCATCCTTATGCTAGGAATAACAATCCTCGCAACACAATTGGGGGGGTGGGGTGGGGGGTGAATCAGTTGTGTCCTATATTTACAAACTTTATACTTTTCAAAATTTCAACCAAATCACCAATGAAAGATACAATTGGGCATAACAAGATGAACAAGATAAAAGCCAACACCATAAGACACAAGATTTTGGTTCTCAAGGAAAACTTTGTTAAGGGGAAAACCCTGATGGGGATGATACCTGCAAGATCATGCACTAATATGAAAATGTCCCTATTAGGAGACCCGACCTTTTTAGGAGTCGATGCAAAGCATTTAGTACATCAATCCTTGTTAAAGGACAAAAGCTTTGTTATAAGGTTCACAACCCTGTTAGGAGTTGATGGATAACAAAAGTCTCACTACATGAGCACATTGCTTGATGGGTGAAGGTTAAAGCCACCTTCAAGGGGACTCATTGTCCAAAGAATGAAAGGTAAATCCACCTTTGATGAACTCACTGTATGACAACTCAATTGCCATTATAGTTTCAATGAAGTGCTCAAGGAATAATCAAAGATTCCACTCATAACTCTAACAAAGCATTTGACCAACCTTTTGCTCCGCTCTGATATCCGACATCAAAGCTCACAACAATATATCCACATCCTACATTCCATGCATTACAACAAAGGAATTACTTTCCTTTATACAAGTTACAAACAAGCAATTAGGTCAGTCGGCTAGGACTTCCCTAATGCACAAATAATTTCACTATCCAATGCTAAGGTACACACAATACCTATTACAAGTATATTACAATTACAAATATCAAAACACCTGCTAGGATCCATGATGAACGCTCACCAACCCATAATACATGCTACCCTATTCAGTTGGCTCCCAAAAGTAATTATCCAAATGCCACACGCTAGCGACCAACACAACATGAACCAAATGAACCACAAATCCCGAAGCATGCACCAAACCAAGTCTTCTACCATGCCTTATGCTCACATACAATAATTCCTACTTGCCAACAACTTATACTGAAAACACTAACCACCTCTAGCATTATTTATTGTCAGTAGTTTGCAACCAGTCTTCACAAAAACATTTGTAACTCTCTCAAATCAACACATAAAGCTCTGTGACCATAGACATAATGTCTATACTTGCTCTGAAACATAAATCCAAGCTCGCATACTCAAGGATCTCGTACACTATCTGTAATGTCTTGCTCAATACCCTGTAACACACAAAATCATACTCTGTCTATCTCATCTCTGAAACATTCAGACATATGTTGACATCAATGACAAAACTTGTACGTGAACACCTCATTTAGCAACAATTTCAATCAACAATCTCCCCAATATCCAACATATCTAACAATCTCCTTCATTATCCAACAATCTCCCCCTTTGGTATTGATGGCAACACATGTGTGAAAAACTATCAATCCAAAAGTAGCACCTCAATATAACTTTTTGAATAGCCTAAAAAATGATCCCCTTTCGACATAGCTCTTCGCCACTAGGAAATACTTCCCTCAGATGGAGTTTTTTCACGTCTTCTCTCCCCCTTAGACATCAATAGCAAAGGGTGCCAAATAATGCAAAACTCTGAAACAATCTCCTCTTCTGACAATTCTTCTGATACAAGCATAACATCTGCTATCCAAAGGAAAATCTAGTGCCACAAAACATGCTAGGTGCTCTGATGACCCAATTTTCTTCCTTGAAACAGATCCAAAGAGCTCTTAAGCTTGGCTCTAACCACAACGACTACACCCCCCAAGGAGCAACACCTAAGCATTACATCTAGACTTATGATAATGCTTTGATAAGCTCTGGATTGATGCACTCCTACATCATTTAGTTCTTGAAAGGCGGGGCCATCACCCCGAGCATACCTTTGAGACACTAAAAGGTTCTTTTAGGTAAAGGCTTAGTGAAAATATCAGCTATCTTTTCCTTTGTGTTTACATACTCCAACTTCACCTCTTTCTCTACAACTTTTTCTCTCAAAAAGTGATACTTGATTGATATATACATTTTCTTTGAATGCAATACTGGATACTTTGACATGTCAACAGTTCTTGTATTATCACAATGAATAACAATAGGCTGAATAATTACAATACCCGTCAATATTTGTTTCATCCATACTGAGTGCAATTAATTGCAGCAGTAACATACTTTGATTCAGCAATGGTAGATATGCAACCCTGCTTCTTGCTTAGCCAAGGAACCAATCTCCTTCCAAGAAAGAAGGCTCCTCGATTTGTATTCTTCTTGTCATCCACACTTCCTATGCAATCAATTTCAGTAAAAGCATACAAAGTTAAATCATCGAATCTATCATACCACAAACCATGATTCAATGTTTCTTTTAGATATCTAAAGATTCTCTTCACAACTGTCAAATGAGTCTCTTTAGGTTATGCTTGAAATCTTGCAACAATTCAAACAACAGTAGATATATCTGGCCTTGTGTGAGTTAGATATTGCAATCCACCAATCGTTGATCTGTACCTTGTCTAAAATCTTGACAACACAACTGGAAGGGGGGTGACGGGTAATTTAGTCTTGTTGTGAGGATTGTTATTCCTAAGACCTTATTCAAGAGAGAGTTGGAGATTTGGTATTTCATCTTAGAATACTAAGCATTTGATTATGTGTGTTGTAGTGGAGCAAAACTCACATCAATTGGAGTGACAAACTTTCACAAATGCTACCATTTGAAAGAGTAACCCTATATTCTTAATCTTTGTGCTTGAGCACCCTTTCAATTTTAATAACGTCTTTGGTAATTGCTGACAGTGATTTCTTATTTAACTTTATATACCTGCCTTTATCAAAAATTGCTTGGCAATCCAAATATGGGTGTGACATTGTGTAATACTAATTCTATTTTAAATTATTTAATATATTATGTTATGCTTATTAGTAATATTTTTTTGATGAATAGACCTTTTCCATTGGCATTAATTAAAATAATAAAGATACATATTCACAAAAAAGGGGTCGAGGGATACAGGATCACCCCGCAAGTCCAAACGGCCCAAGGCCAGAAATCAACTATTCATCAAGAAACATATATAAGCAAAAACAAGAAACTTTAGGTTGCAAGAGCAATGCCAACCAAAGGAGGGTCTTTATCATCACAACCCCAAAAATCCTTGGGGTCAGTGGTTGGCTCAGGAGGAGCCCAACCGTCAGCAACAATAGTATCTTTATCATCTTCTTTTTCTTCTATAGCCCTGGGAGGAGAAATGGCAAGATCCAGCTGGGGGAAAGCCCACTTGGGTTCACAGGGAGCAGACGACCAACTCACATCAGCGACAGCAGGGGGAGCTATTGGGGACCAGCCCGAGCCCAACCTCCGAGGAGGCGAGGCCGAGTGTTGATGACCACGAAATCCACCACTAGGAGAGCGACAACGAGGCTGCGACCTAGGGGTCTGTGAGCGGCGAGCAGATCTGCTCCGGCCTCGCCAACAACCACGGGGAGGAGTGCAATCATTGGAAAAAGAATCTGGAGGTACTCGGGCAACTGTACAAGGGGCATTTCCCCAGTGAGCAAGTAGCTCCCGCAGGTGAGCCACTTCTAGCACGACCTTGTCAGTTGGTACTTGAATCTGCAACATGACATTATTATATATACGTGCTTTAGAGTACATTGCAACATAAGTATCAAGAAAGCTGTGAGAGAACAAAACAACATTACGATCTTTCCAGATTGTAAACAATATCTCCATTCTAAAAGCATGCTAGATCTGGGCATATCTAAAAGGTAGTCTAGGAGCATCACCAATAACTATCATATACCAGGTGAAAGCCTCTGGATGAAAGGGCCTGAAAAAATCATAAATCCAGAGCCAATAATTCTGAGCTCTTTTGCAGAACCAAAAAATATGCAAAAAGCTTTCAGGCTGGCCACAAAAAGGGCATCTAGGATCTGGGACTCCCAAATGGTGAAGTCGAGGGCCCAAAGGGAAACCCTGGAAGAGGAGACACCAGGCGAAGTGAGCAATCTTTGGCTCTATGATGGTATGCCAAACAATGGCAAATCTAAGATTCCAAGTCTTATGCGAAGAATGCAAATGCTAGCGCTGGTTGAGAGTGTCAACCATCGGAAGATGGGGCACCAGCCACCGATACCCCAGCTTGGGCTTATAACTGATCATTGGAGTGGCGGGGTACCATTTCCAATCTTTCCACCATAGGTGTGATGAGTGAATTCCTAGCTTGTGCAACAAATTGGGAGGAACTGTAGAAACTAGAAGATCAATTGTCTGTCGATATGGACGGATAAGCTTATACTAGACCTGCAGATCCTCCCATGAGCGAAGGCTCATAGTAACCCTGGAGAATAAATCTCTGGGAGTTCTAATACCCCTGCGAAATAATTGCAAAGCACTAGTGCCTTGAATTTTGGCTAAAGGCACACCTTGTGTGGCAAACAAGGGTGACCACCAAAGGTTTTGTTGAGTCATTGAGAGTCCATCTTTGAATCTATTACCAGACCAACGAAGCCATGGTTTGAGAGCTTCCCTGGACTTCCAAATACTCTTAGCAACAAAAGTGCTTTGAATTTGAATAGGTTTAGAGGTCACACGAAGGGTTTGAAGACCAATCCCTTTCCAGGATGGACGGTTAATCGGAAAGCTTGAAGAAATGTAGTGGCGTTGCATAATTTTCCAGGCTTCATCTCCTGAGAGAGCCCGTATGGCCCACTTGGCACAGAGGGCTAGCCCCTGCTTGTGGGTGGAGAGTAACCCAAGGCCACCAAACTCTTTGGGCAAACAACAGAAGTCCCAAGCAACTCTGTGGAAGCCATGATGCACGGCATCAGAGGGTCAGAGGAAGTCCCTGAGAAGACATTCGAGCTTAAGGTATGAGGCTTTAGAGGGAGCCCAACAAGAAAAATAGTAGACATGAGTAGCAGCAAGCACTTTGGAGTAGATTTGAAATTCGCCTGCAAGAGAGAGAGGCTTAGTAATCCAATAGTCCAACTTCTTCTCAATTCGAGCAAGCATAACATTCCACAGCTCCACAGGAGATGCTTGAAAAGCAAATGGAGTGCCCTGAAATCTAAAGATTTCACCATGTTGGACCCATTTCCATCCATACTGTTGCAGCCAGTGAGGCTCGGACAATAAAGACTTGCAGTAGTAGAGGGTTTTGTGCCATTGGACAACAAACGTTGAAGCAAGGCAAAAAGTATCCAAACATTGCAAAGCATTGGCAATATTCTCCTCATCCTCAATCAAAGTGAGGAAAGAATCATCTGTAAAATGACCATTGACTAGCTGAGTGGTCGACTCCGGTAAAGAAATACCATGTACCAACCCTTGGGAAATGGCATTGGCCAACAGGTAGCCAAAGCCCTCAGTTGCTAAAACATAAAGGGTAGGTGCAAGAGGACAACCTTGCCGGATAGCTAGGAAGAACCCAAAGGCTTGAGAGTGACGTCCATTAATGGTGATGCAAGTAGAGGCATCCCCAAAAAGCATCTACATCAACTGACAAAAAACTGGGCCGAAGTCGAGTGTTTGAAGCATGGCTAAAATAAAGGGCCATTCAATTCGGTCATATGCTTTGGTAAAATCAATCTTCAAGAATAGGGCCTGCTGTTTGGAATGTCAGGCCCATTCCATCCCTTCCCAAACATCAATAATGTTGTCCAAGATATACTGGGACTTAATAAAACCAGTTTATTCTTATCGAACAATTTGAGGGAGCAAATGCTGAATTTTAAGAGAGAGAGCCTTGGCAATGATTTTGTAGGAGACATTCAACAAAGTAATGGGCCGCCAGTTACAAATTTCTTCAGGATCGCCAGCTTTAGGTGTGAATTTAATATTCCCTTTGTTAATAATATTGCCCAATGACTTTGATATGTAGGCTTCATGATAAACATGAAGCAAATCGGGTCCAATGTCATCCCAAACCACCTTGTAGAATTCATAGGGAAAGCCATAACATCCAGGGGCTTTGTCATCAGCCATGAAGAGGATAGCTTCCTTTAAATCTACAAGCATTAGCATTTGTTCACAAAAGGCATATTGCTCAGGGGCAAGCCTATTACGAGTAACATCAAGGTAGGCTCATGGTGCTTGATCACGCGCAATAGAGGGCCCTTGAGCTGTAAAAACCTGCTCATAATGACGCACAAAAACTTGGAGAATATTTGGCAGGTCAGTGAAAACATGCTGATCTTCTCGGATGCGTTTAATACCCACTACAGAATGCTGAGCCCTTAAAGCATTAAAAAAATTCCTTGGAAGCCTGATCATCGACCTCCAACTAGTTTAGATGGGCCTTGATTTAAGCTCCCCGAGCAACATAACAATTTGCAACCTGTTTCTAGTGGCGAAGGTTGGCAAGCCGAACCTGGAGATCCGTGTCAAACGGATTCATGGCAAGAGCCTCAGAGGCCGTAAGTAGATTGAGAGTAGTGGCTTCATAAGATCTCTTGCGGTACATAGCTAGCTATCTATCGTATATGTGAAGAAACCTCACAGTACGGAGGATAGCGTCATTCCACGATTGAATCCACCCAGTAGGTGTGTGGGTCTGAGGCTCAAGATTCTAGACACGTAGAATGTGAGCAGCAGTTGGTGGATGAACCAACAAAGAGTTGTTGAGGTAAAACTGGGTTTTACTCGGGTGAGGTTGAGCTATTTGCTAGGTGATAGAAAAGAGAATGAGGGAGTGGTCTGACAACGTCACATCAGGCAGGGGAGTGAAAGACAAGGCATGCTTTTGAGAAAAAGAAAAAAAGGACTGTGCAAAAATCATAGCCCTGTCAAGTCTCTTTAAAACTCTGTTCGACCCAGCTCGAAAATTGGACCAAGTGTGCCAAATCCCATCTAGGTGGCGGCGAGTAACATTAGGATAAAAAAGGCCTAATTTGTTCCGCATGTAAAACCAGGCCTCCCGTTTGCCAACTGCCCACCTAAATGGCAGAAGGCCTTCTTTGTTAGAGGCCAGCTCAACCATGTTGAAGTCCCCACAAAAAACCAATGTGGCAGGTGGCAAATTATCCGCCAACCAACGCCATAGATGAGCACGCTCAACAGCATCAGTGGGAGCATAAATGTTAACAATACCAAAAGAATGATTTTGAAAAGACAGTAGGATCCAATCACTTTGTGAAAAGGGTTAGAACCATGAGAACTAACAGAAGAAATTAAACGAGGAGAGAGAAGAGTAATGACACCCCCTCGACTAGCTTCATGTTGAGAAGCAAAAACGACACTATCCGGCCAAATAACATTACAAGTTGAGGAGAGAAGAAATCCAGCAACTTTACCTTCTTGGAGGCAAAGAACTTTTAGACCAAACCGACGTTTGGTATCATGAACAAAATATTTTCTAGCGAGGTTTGTCAGCCCCCGAACATTCCATGAAAGGCAATTCATGGTAAACCAGCTTGCATATCATCCTTGTCCCCAAGAGAGGAAAAACTGTTATGCAAAAAAAAGGGAGACTCAAAAGAGGGGTCATCAACGACTATAACCCTCTGAAGTTTCTCCCCCTTGTCAAAAAACTCCTTGCGGCCATCTGGACTGTGAGACCAGCATAATTTCTGCTAAGTAATCATCGATGCCACTTGCGCTGCATGAGTCCATAGAGGACGCGGATTTGAGGAAGGAACCCCCATTGTCCCTTGGCCTCCAAGGTTTGAAACAGGAGGCGGAGGGAGCAATAGAACAAAGGAGTCACTTGAGCTAGGTTTACTATGATCCACAGGCAAAGAACTTGCCTTAGCCGTTGTCGAACCCTTTCCTTTTTTCACCACCATAGTCCATTCATCTTTTTTAGTGGCAGGAGCGGGCTTTGTTTTCGGAGTCGAGGGACGGTTATGTTCCAACAAGGGACAATCCCTAATCTTATGCTCAATTGACTGGCACCGATAGCAGGTATTCAGAAGGTTGAGGTATAGCACCTTCTGAGTGAAGGTGGTACCACCTATCTGGATATCCACGAAATCTTTGAGGTCCCTAGACAGGTCAACCTCAACGCAAACCCTGCGCTGGGGACGAGCGTTGTAAAACTTGTTTGGTTCAAGGCACACAAAATTGCCGACGGTTTGCACAATAGCAGGCAAAAAAGACCAGCAAGGAATGGGAAGCCCAAGAAACTCCACCTAGACGGGCACCTTAAGCTTCCAACCAATCAGAAACAACAAGATCGTGCAACCAACGTTGAAAAACCAAGAGGGATGACCTAACAATCCAGGGCCCTCGCAAAAAAACATGTTCAGATTGGCCTGCGCTACCAAAGCGAAAAAGAAAAAAGCCTTCGGTAAGGCTTTGAACACCTTCAAGGCGAACACCCTGAGGTGTCCAAACCTTGGAAACCCATTCCCGCAGCGTGCTTTTAGAAGGAATACGACCCACAAAATACCACTAAGGGTTTGCTGCTTTAACCATGTGCATGCACTATCAAATTCCTTGACATTCAAAATAATATCAGGAGAGGAATTACCTCATGAAACACCTTGGGAACAAACTTGCGTGGGCGTTTGGTTGGCGAAACCATTATCTCCAGTAGTAGCAACAACTCCAACACCAACATCAACTGTTGGGCTGGAGAAGGCCGAATTCATTATAAATGAAAACTTATTCCCACAGTAAATGCGGTATGACAAGCAGTGGAAACCAGCAAGGATTCAGACAGAGGCCGTACAAACCCTAGCAAAGCTCATTTCCCGATTCAAACTCGTCTTATTCATAAGAGACACTATTTATTAGTAATATTTTAATATATATAACTATTATAATATCTTAATATTATACATCATATGTATTATTACATTATTAATTATTTCAATTTATAACAAATAAATTATGATTATTATATATTTCTTTTATAAATATATATTAATCAATTTTTAAAGAAAAGAAAATGATTTATTTATTTACACAACAAACCATTTCATAATTCAATACACCTACTAATATTGTTATTGTTATTATAATAAACAATTCTTACAACGATTGAAACAATAATCATTTTTACTCTGTAATTAATATTTTAAAGTTATAACCTATATACAAATAATATCATTTTTAATAAATTATAAATATAATTAGATACAAAACTAAAGGCAAGTACTCACCACTAAGTCACACTTATTTATTGTTAAATCCTATTTCAAAAAGGGAACACTACATATGCATTATGGAATGACACGAGTTCACAAAATACTTTATAGTTTAAACTTGATACCAATATATTTGTAAACTTGATATATTTTTGTATTGTTGTGCAGATTTTTTAAATATTTGCAGCCGTTACAAGCTGGTTCAATTCATTTTCTTGTTTC
The DNA here is from genome assembly GCA_028749045.1 of Cupressus sempervirens. Classification (NCBI taxonomy): domain Eukaryota; kingdom Viridiplantae; phylum Streptophyta; class Pinopsida; order Cupressales; family Cupressaceae; genus Cupressus; species Cupressus sempervirens. The sequence continues at coordinate 264,222,809 of CM053791.1, read as the reverse complement.
ATTTTTTTAATCCCTTGAAACTACGAACCAACATATACATTTGTCTTCCCTTTTTTCACATAGGCTATTATATAATTCACACAATTCATTGGAGATAACTTTATAAGTTCTATTCAAAAATATTCTACATGTCTTCTCCTAAACTCTTCTCCCAAACTTTTCTCATACTTAATCATCTGGAAAGTTTCAAGGCAAGATCTTACAACAAAATTCAGAAACTGTACAAAACTATATGATTTACAGCTGAATGATTTTAATGCCTGTACAAAGTTCTTTTTGCAGTTCCGTGAGTGGCTCTCGTTACCAGTACCACAGCTCATGCACCCTGTAGCTGACCTTTGAGAGTTTTCAATTAAGTCACATAGAATGATATTGTCCCCTCCTGGTCTTCAACTATTAAGCGTACAAGCTTAATGGAGATTGTGGCTTTTCAACTAAGTAGCATGTAAGGATATTGCCTTTTATAGGTTCTCAATAAACCAATTTATGTAGGAACCTACCATTTACAGATCTTCAATAAAGGGATGTAACTAGGAATCTAGCCTTTATTGTATTGCAATATTGTTCTTCATTCTTTCCACCTTATAAAATTGACAAAACAATAGTCAGAAAACTGATTACATTGCACTCGAATACTTGTGATGGAGGGTTGGTTGTACTAGTGGTGGGTGCTGCAGTTTATCCAAACATTATACTAAAATTTGCAATAAGGGTTGGAATTGCACTTGGGAATGACAACTAGTATTGTGCCCTGGTGCAGACATGTTGGTATTTTCACCTAATGAACAGTGATGGAAATAAATATAATTGCAATTCCCACTGTCCCCTGCTTTGTTTTCTTCACTGGCTTCAGGGGTTCACAAATTCTATAGATGGCTGCCTTTGATATTCTTACCTGGCCTATAGCTTTTCGGAGGCAATTGTGGGGACTGACTCCACTTGTCGGGCCAATTGTTGGTATGCTCAGCTTCGGTGGGCATTGAGATTGACCACCTCCCCACTTCCATTTCTTGTTGGATGCCATGCTCATCTCCACCCTTCCCAATAGGAGGTGAATGGGCATGTTCGGATAGACATCTAGAAACTTAAATTCATGACCTAGATTGACCTTCTTGGGGGGGGGGAGGGAGGGGTGGGGGTGTGCTTCGTCTGAGGATGGCCTTTTATGCTGAGCACATTATAGATATATAGGATGGGGTAATTGTGCGTCCCTCTTTCATTGCATGACGTTGAACTCACACCCTTCGTATTCCCCTGGGCTCTTTTAGAGTGGGCTCCGATCAGCTCCTCATTCAGACTAACAACCAGATTCACATGGAGGACCGGATCTTCCACTGCTGTGACATGAGAGAGACGAAGACGGAATCACACTTTATATTTCGCTACCCAATTTATTATGAGATTAGAGGGAGGTTTCATTGCCTATTTAGGGAGTGCTGATCCTTGGCTTCCTTCTTCTGATACATCGACCAATAGCGTCTTGCGCTCTATCTGCAAGAGGCTACTCAGCTTCGTGACTACACCTTATAGCTCCAGTTCCCATCAAGATAGGGCTCAGATTAGCTCATCACCTCCTTCTTTACACCTGTTGTGCCAGCTAGGGGGACCAAGTGCTCCCTTGACCCTTCTCCCTTGGGTCTTACCAGATCTGTGAGACCTCGCAGAGGCCACACGCCACAGCAGCAACTCTTTGCTTCTAGGGGTCCTCAAAGATGGTCTACGGCCCCCACTCACCCCAGAACTTAGCCTTCGGTCTTGGGATACTTCTTGTTGTCAAGAAGTTCTTAGCTAGTTTTGGTCTTCGTTGGTAGGTTGTTCTTTCTCCGGGCACTGTTTGGTATTCCCATTGTTCGTTGCTTCTTGGTGGTTCTTTCCCTGGGCACCGTTTAGTGTGCTTGTTATTGGCTGCTTCTTGGTTCTAGTTTTCAGTCCCTTAGACCTGTTGCTGGTCTCTTGTTGGACATTAATAAAAAATATCTTTATCTTATCTTATTATCTGCTGTACCCAGCAAACCTCTAGTGTGCTGATCTTCTTGGTTGTTCTTTCCCCGGGCACTTTTTGGTGTTCCCGTTGTTGGCTGTTTCTTGGTTTTTAGTTTTCAGTCCCTTAGACCTGTTGGTGGTCTCTTGCTGGACATTAATAAATTTATCTTTATCTTATCTTATTATCTGCTGTACCCAACAAACTTCTAGTATGCTGATCTATGACTAATAGTCATGTAAACCCCATATGAACTGTAATCTTGTCAGAATTTATGAGAACCAAATAATTATTCTTCTCTATTGTTTGTATTTTTCCCTCATTGGCTAAGTTGATATGGTTGTTTGCTGACTGGGAATTATTAATATTTGCTGACTGTATTCATCTTATTTTGGTGGGCTTTCAAGGTAAATGCATGGTTGTGTTTGAAATGTTGACCTGGCTGGGTATGAATGGAAGACTTTGGGATGTTCATGCCGAGTCTTATAAAAATATGATTATATGTTGTTTTTATATCTCCTCTCCCTGCCTTGTCTTTTTCTACCCCCTTTTATACTTGTGTGGAGAAGGGGTAGTGAACCCTGTTCAAGTGTCAGGCCTCTCTTAGTAATTTTAATTTATTTGATACTAATAATATTTAATGATTGATTATTATATACATATATATTTTATTAATATATAATATATTTTAGTTTCATATTATGATATTTCAGTATTAAGGATATTTATTATTTGTTATACTTGACATGTGGCACTCTCTGATTGGCTGGTTCTGCACAGTCATCGATGACATGTCAGCACACTGGGCACCTTTGCCACATCATCGCCATGTGTCTCACACTCACACACACACACACACACACACACACACCTCCTAGATGAGAGGCTCACAATTTACCATTGTGTTGTAGACTCTTGCCTATATTAGTATTTATTTTTATCCAAGTTACTGATTTGAATGCGGATGCGAGAAGTGGATACAGGAAGCATGATTTTTATTTGGGTGAGGATGCGTATGGATGCATCTGTATATATAATATAAGATTGCTAAATATTACTATTATATATAATACTACTAAATATTACATACATACATACATACATATATATATATATATATATATATATATATATATATATATATATATATATATATATATATATATATATATATATATATATAATTTTGTTAAACATTATTAATATTTTAAGTAAAATTTTATTTAAAAACTAAAAAAATTGTAAATATATCTCTACCATTTGGAAGAATGCGTTAAACCTATACTCGCTGGGTAATGTCAATTTCTCCACACCCAAAAAAATGTGAGTACTCAGAAACTATATATTGACCAAAGACTACTGAGTAAACTTTGGTTCAAGTTTTAGAAAATGTGTTAACATATGGGTAATGACAATTAAAGACATAACTCGGTATATAAATGTTAGTAGATATATTGAGCAATCTGGAGATGCGTATGCAAAAACAACAACGTCTGATAATACTATGAGTACTCATGATTATAATCCCCCAATTTCAGCAGAAATCTTTGAGCAGGACCAATTTGGAGATGTGTCACAATCACAGTTGATTTCAATGGGATTTTTGGTGGGATACGTGTGATGTAGTCCATTGGTTGATTACATTCATTGGGATTTAGACAACCATACTGCACAGAATGTCGTATCGCCTCCATTGTGTTGAGTAGAACATAAAACATAGTAGTTAAATAGTCGCTCCACCCTGCACGCATCCTGTCGACATCCACATGGCTTCTAGATGCACCACGCATCCGTACGCACCAGCTTCCACATCCACCCTTGGCTAGGACGAATCGGTTACTTAGATTTTTATTAATATATAATAATATATATTATTATATATTTTAGTTTATATATATATATTTGTCAAAACTTTGTATTTATATTAATATAATCAACTTGTTCAAAAGGGGCTCCCGGAGAAAGAACTAGGAAAGAAAACTTCGTTCATAACCCATTACAAAAAATATAGTATACCTAGAGCTACCCAAGAAGAGAGTTGGCGGGCCAAACTCAATTACAATATATGTGCCAAGGATGGCATGAGAGAAATAATAAGCACCAAAAACCCGATTTACATGATAATTATACAAAATGCCAAGTGATACATGAAATCCCAAAGGGATCATAATAGTAAACAAACTAATAATCAGCATGTCCAAAAAGAAAAGATAGCTGAGAAACACCAAGCTGCATATCGAACTGGTAGCAGAAGGTGAACCAAAACCTGCATGTTAGGAGACAAAAAACCAAACATCATAGAGAAAAAGAAGCAATAGATATAGCAAATCACCCTCCAAGACCAAACTGAGATGGTGGAGGAAAAAATAGCGGGCTCCATAATTGGTCGGCCTGCTCCAGGACGGGATCAATAGCAGTATGGGAAGTGGGAGGGATAACAGGGGAGGAGGAGGAGGCAACATTAGAAGGGGGATTCCCAGGCCTGGCAGAAGAAGACCCAAATGCAACATCTAAGCATGCAGAATCGTTACTGGAGTGAGCAATCAGCCCGAGAATAGCATATGTACATGCAAAGGCCTTTCGCTGGACCGCAGCATCCAAAGGGAACCGAGTAAAGAAATTATCCAAGGGCAGAATGGAAGCCTCTGAGATACATTTCTTAATAGCAGCCAGTAGCATAATGTGCTTGTCAGAATGCAAAAGGAGTTGCCGGGAGAAAATATCACCAACATGAGCCTCACCATACCAAAGATCATAATATTGCACCATCGCTAGGAGAGCATTATCATAGAGGAACTGTGGCAGAATAGCCCAATTGGAGATGGAGACCAAAAGAGGCCAGGACTGTGATAAGTCCAAAAGATTTGAGCAAAATATCAATACAATCTAAGACGGAAAAGTGATCCTGCCAAATCGGGGAGTCAACACCGGTACTCCAACAAGTCGACGGATACAACGCAAACATTTTGGACAATGGATATGGAACATGGATGAAAGGCATACATTGTTCACAGAGGTCTGCAAGGGAATTCCAGGCTGAGGAGGCTGAAGACGGATACAGAGATTAAAAGACCAAAATTCATTAGCGTAGAAAGCCATGCTTAACACACAATGAGAGCCAGAGGGAATTTTTAAGAAGCAAAAGGAATATGGAATGCGATATAAAGGAGGGAGCACATGAGATGGGAAGAAATAATCATTATAGTAATAAACAGAAAGATATGAAGTGAGCCGAAAAAACCTTCAAAGGACAAGAAGGTACAAGGATAACCTCGTGCGGGAGCAGATTTAAACAACTAGGAGAGAAAGATGACGTAGAAAAAAATGTAGGGAAAGATATGGCAAGATCCAATCAAAGTCAGCAAGGACGAGAATAATGCTAGGTGGAAACATGCCATATAGCCACAAATGAGAACTGCTGCCAGTACGATGCCATTGTAATTAAGATGATTCAAATTGAATCAAACGGAAAATTGATAAGTAGGTGTCCGAAGTGACATTATCAGATGGATAGAAAATAGAGCAGCTATCCGCACCATAATTTGCAAGTAAATCGGCAATAGAGTTACCTTCACGAAAAACATGCGTAAGAAAAACCTCATCAAATGAATCAAGCAGAGACCATATTTGAACAAGAACATAGTGGATGTGCCGTGCAAAGGAAGACTGCCTAACATAGGCATTAATGATAATAGAAGAATCTCCTTCAACATGAATATGGCGGAACTGAAACTTTTTTGCTGCAGAGAGACCCTGAAGAAGAGCAAAGGCTTCAGCAAAGTTGTTAGTAGCAGGAGCAATAGGGCAAGCCTCAAAACATAAGCGAGTCCCATGATGATCACGAAGGACATAACCAATCCCCGAATTGTCCGGGTTTCCTTTGGAGGAGCCATCAAAATTAAGTTTGACGAATCCATGCTAAGGAAGGGACCATTTAACAGAGGCCCTAGCCTGAAGTCTATCCTTAGGACATAGAGGAAATGGGAGGGAAGGGAATTTTAAGCCTTCCCAATTTTTAGAAACAACATTATCCCAAGAGGAGAATCCACGATCCCCCCTGAATTTGCATGTATATGCATTCGTCACTTCAACAATGGAATGGAGAAGTTTATTAAGGACTGAATCTAGAGAAGATTTCAGTTTTTATATTACGATTATATAAATAATAATATTTGATTTGTTATCATATATTTTTTCATTAATATATTATATTATACTTATTAATAATATATTATATCTTTTCCTTATAATAAATTATAGTATATTTTATTATTTGTTCATTTTTTAATATAATTTTATTATTTCTTATTAATTTATGTTTGAGAAAGGGGATTACACGCATTGTGTTTGGAGTTAGTGTTATATTTTCAGACTTAATCTTGTAGTCATTGAGCTGCTTATTGAGCTTGGAACTAGTGTTAAATGCTCAAGCTAGAAAGAACTTGTAGACTTTGCATTGTATTTATCCTCTATGTATGAAAGAGTCTTTGAGCTTCATATATATTTCATCTTTGTTTTGGAAATTTCATGAGAAGTCATTGAAAGTCTTTGAGCTTTTGTGAGTTTCTTGATTACTAACTCCTTTAGATTGTAATTGAGAGATTGTTGTAAGAATGCATCATCTATTTTGAAGAAAGACAATATGATGAAGGAAAGAACACCTAGTCTGAAAAAGGATAATATGGTGAAGGTAACACATTACCGATTAGCTTAAGTATATATAATCTTAGATCCTAGTTAATGTTAGTTGTTTTCAGTAGCAATAAACAGGGGAAGCCTCTCCTTACAAAGAGGAGAGACTCTGTCTCATACACTAGTTAAAACTAGTATTTTGTGATTGGTTGAATCCAAGGTTACCGCAAGTTTCCAAGATGGGGACAATAAGGGATATGGGGATGAGTTTCTTGGACAACAATTTTTTTACTCAGTTTAGGGACGGCAAGGGGATGGAAAAGGGGATATCTATATAAATATAGGGAAAATTTAAAATATAAATGGAAATTTGCATATATACATTACATTCATATGAAAGTATAGATGAAGCATGCCATTTAAACATCATCGAACCTTAACATACAACATTTGAATAATCAAACTCAATACTCAATATGCATTAATTTGGAGTTCATTGTCAACATGCATGTAATATTAAAATAATAACACACAAAATTAAAATACATCCAAGAACATAATTTGGAATTCATTGTTAATAGCAACAAAAATAATAACCCACCTTCCAAATTAAAGCACACTACTATCATTTAAGTCTGATAAAACCTATCAGCGTACACATCATAGGCACAATGTTACAATTGCTTTCGAAGATAATCATTTGCACAAATAGTGCCAGTACATGAAATAACAGTCCTATGAAATATTATAATGAAAACCCATAGAAACCATGTTGAAGTTGACTGTTTCAGGTTTTACATTGACTCCAGAAAGGACTGCTACTGATAGTGGATCAAGTACATGTTTCCCAATGCTCTTCTAACTCTAGACCACATTCACTGATGATCTAATTTGGGGTTACACCATTACACCCATAAAATTGCACCTCCAACTCATTGTAAATGGACTGATGTTACTACAAAATCTGCTATACAGTTCTGATTATGATATAGATCTGTTACATCAAGATGACACCTTGATGCAACCTCCAATATTTTCCAAATTTTTCAAAAAGGACCCAAATCAATCCCAAACCAACCTTGTATTTGTATATTGCCACAAAATGATATGAAGATGCATGATCCAGATCTATACTGCACTTTTCATACTTTTCCAACATCTTGGAAACAATCTTTTATATGATTATGAGAATGTAGCATGACTCTTAACAAAAATTTTAATTTCATGATTCTTAATGTACTGTTGTGAAATACTTACCAGAGGACCCCAAATAGAAAGAGTTAACTACGAAACAGTAATAAGCAGCCTATTAAACTTAAAAAAGAAAGGGTTTTACAAAAGTTTTTTTTAAATTTTATTTTAAAGTGCTGATGCAGCCTATCCAATTGGGGATGCACATCTGTCCTGGGGACATCCAAGGCATCCCAAGCTGTTCCCCAAAAAAATTCTCAACTTCTCTGGGTTCTCAGGATGCTTTCTGTGAATTTTCAAAAACTGGGGACAGGGCGAGGATGTCCCTTGGCCGCCTCCAAGTCCTGGAAATGTTTCCGGTATGAGGGTGGGGTTTTTAGGTTGGGGACGTGACCCTGAGTAACGCTAGTTGAATCAAGTTGGTTGCAAAATATAGAAAAAATCTGAGCTGCTCCCTGAGTGTATTCAGTGGCCTTCTTTTTATTTTCCCTACCATGCTTTGAAATTTATCCCAGTGTTTGTGAGCATGAATGCCCGTGTCACCTGATTCCTTGGGAATTCTTTGTCGCTGTTCTCGTCTTCTTGTTAAAACTGATGTTTACCGTATGGACTAATTAAGCAACGCACACAGGAAATCGATACGAACACCGAACAGCAATAGCAGAACTATTATTATTATTCGCATATGCCAACAGTACATCATGCTTTTCTCATATGATGATAAGATATGTTATATTTACAATGCTTCCCGAAGGGGTTATAAATACTTTCCGACGAACCTTCCCGAAGGTATCCGTCGGCCAGATACATTATGCCCGCTACAAACTGTTTACCCGTTGGCTACATAACAAGACTTTTACCGAAGGGACCTGTCGGCCGATACACAACTACTGACAACATCATCCCCCCCAAAAAAGAAAAGTCGTCTCCTGACGACTATAGAACAAACCTCAAACAACTAATACAACAATATTGATCTGCCATGTTACTTTCACATTCATCCCGTTGCATCTATAGCCTTTGCTAACACAATACTGACTCCTCAAGCTGACCTTGATAGCCACCTGTGCTGCTTCCTTTGCTTCCAACTCCTCGGAACCTTGAGCCAAGTGTCGCTGCACTGCCTCCAATTGGATGATCAGCTCCTCCCGAGCTCTCTACGCATCCACCAAGATGGCCAACACCTACTCTCAGTGCCTCTGGTAGACAGACACTCCATGCCTGCAGCAGCTCCAAGTCTTCACAACTGGTTAGACTCCTACGACTGATATCCGCAACGACTCGGGGTCCAGGGGGCAACGCCCCCGGCAGGGTCGAGGGGCAGCGCCCCCGCGGGGTCCTGGGGCAGCGCCCCTCGCCGCCAAGACCAAATTAGCACTTCAAAACCCACACAAAAATGCACGGAACACACCATTTCTGTCATTATCTGCCGATTCTGCACTCTTTCTGGCAACCACGGATGCATCCCCTTCCCTTTGGCATCATTTGTCACTCATTCTGAACAACTTGATTCTGTCGTCGTTTTTTTTTTTTTTTTTAAGAAAACCTTCTGTCATCCTTCTGTGATGAAATCCGTACGGCTTCCAACTTGACACAATCTAGATTCCAATCTGCTTAAAAAAACCGTTCTGCAATATCCCACCGTCTTGAAAAATTCGTACAATGAAAATAAACAAATTTTGGCTCTAGAAATCGTACGTTAATCTTCTGAGGCTATCAAATTTCGTACGTTACCCTTCTGAGGCTGTCAAAATCCGTACGGTGGTTTCAGTGTAACTTTTAAAACCGTAAAATGCAAGAAAAATCCGTGCCACGGCAAAACCGTACACCAACTTGATGATGGAACCCGTACATTGTCTTTAAAATCCGTACGTTGTCTTTAAAAACCGTACAGCAAGCATGAAATCCGTACGTTGCTCGATCACAAAAATCCGTATGCTGTCTACACAATCCGTACGACAACCGTGAAAATAATCGTACAAGAACTGGCTTTAAAATCCGTACGGTAACCTTGCTGCTAAAAACCGTACGGTATTTGCAACTTAAAAACCGTGCATTGCTTTCTTATAAAAATCCGTACGGCGAACCAATAAATTTCGTACACTGCATCATTATTTTAAAATCCGTACATTGAGCTGGAAAATCCATACACTTCCTCCAAAACCGTACGGTGAATAAGTTAAATCCGTACGATGCTGTCTCCTGCAAATATGGAACCGTATGGTACTTTCCAAAATCCGTACGGTACTTTCCCGAAACCGTACGGTGCTTCCCAAAAATCATACGGTGCTTTCCAAAAACCGTACGGTGCTTTTTTTTTGTTTTTTGAAAATCTCACTTCTGGAACAATTATCTACAATATTTACATATATACAGTACTTACAGTCTTCTCTCAGTTATTCGTCCACGGGGGTGCGTTACTTCTTTCATTGCAGACATTCAACTTCGACCTCTTCACTACATCGAATACTTCCTTTTGGTCTAGCATCCATTGTTTTATTGCTCCGTTATTGCTTACTTCCCGCATCTGGTATGGCCCGACCCATTTAATTTTGAACTTGCCTGGTTTGATCTCATTCTGATCGTCGTACAACAACCACTGTCCGAGTGGAAACCTGCTACGCTTGTTCTGTGTCATCTCCATATCGCCCAGTTTGTTCTCGAAGCCTTGTACCATGGACTCCGTCAACTGCCCCTTTTGTCCGTCAATAACACTTTCACTCTATACTGCTACAACTTTTATTGAGCCCTTCCTCTTTTTTGCCTGTGCAGACGGTATCGTGTCTTCCTGGCTGCCGGTACCTTTCTGCTATATTTGTGGTTCGACGTAATACTTTCTTCCGGCGCAGTCGTACAGTAGAATCTTTCCTTCTCTTGGGTTCGTACTGTATGTTCTGTTCTTCAGCTTCAGTCATACCCGCGTTTCTTTCTTCGGCTTCTCTGTGTGCCTTCGGACATTCATTTCCTTCTTTCTTACCTTCGTCAATCCTTAGCATATTACAACTTGGAAAGAGCTCGTAATCCTCTATCTGCCAGTGGTAAAGACCATTTACTGAATCCAGATCGTCATCTCCTTCCAATCGTAGGACTCCCTCCTGATTGGGTTCCATACTCTGCCTCCTCTCATCATCTTCTCCTTCGGAATCTGACGATAGAGCTTCTTCTCCAACCATCTGAGTGTGTAGATCGATGACATACTTCCGACCTTTGCTTTCGAGTGATAAAGTATTTTTCTTCCAATCGTGCTTTGCCTTGGCTTGTATCAGCCACCCCCGGCCCAGAATGGCATCATATCCTCTCCGCTTCAGTGGGATTACGACAAAGTCCAACAGGAATGGTTGTGTTCCGATTGTCACTGGTTGTGCTGTGAGTATTCCCAACGGCTTGACTCCATGTTGATCGGCCGTTAGCAGCTGAAAGGTAGGCGGCCATAATGTCGGCTGTCCCAACTTTTTCCAAGTGTCTTCAGGCAACACATTGACACCAAACCCTCCGTCCACAATTGTTTCCGTCAATACAATCCCGAGAATTCCCATTTCGACAATTGCTGGATGGCGTCCGGATGAGAGGGCTAACAGCATCGGATCTTCTACACTTGCGCCACTTTCCTTCTCCTTTTTGTCCACTGTACTTGCTCCACTTTCCTGCTTCCTTCCATGTTCTCCTGGTAGTTGAGCAGCGGGAACAATGTTTGTGAGTGCCGATCGGAGCTGAGGCATAGTGAGCAACAGATCACTTATCCTAACAGGTATCTCGGCTTGCAAAATTTGCCGAACAATGTTCTGTTCTGCGCAGTTCCGTACGGAAGTACTCGACGTGTCCTTCAGGTGTGTCGTTTCTGCCTGTGTTGCTTTCTGGATCTCTACCTGTGCTTCTTCCAGTCTCTGCTTTTCTTCCGCCGGGTCAGGGTACACTTTTGCTTGCTTCCGTGTGATGGCCAAAACCTCTTCTTCGTTCGTCCCGACGGTGATCAAGTTTACTCCCGACTTTGGACACCTAGCATCTTCATGATCTCCAGGTCCACACCAACGGCATAACAACTTCGGTGTGTTCGTTGTTGTGCACTCTCGGGCGAAGTGACCCCACAGATTGCATGCGCGGCATTGAACAATTGGCCGACCATTCGCATCGTATTGAATTCGACTCCTTCCTCCATTGTTGTTGTTGCCACCATTGTTGTTATTGCTGCTGTTGTTTGGACCGCGCCGGTTGTTTCTGTATCCACCTGATGTGGCACCTTCCGTACTGGTGTTCCCGTTCCCTCCTGACGGGGATGCCTCCTGTGACAGGAACACTTGCTGCGGTGTCCTTGTTTTTAAATTGAAAGGGCACTCCTTTACCGAGTGTCCCAGGATCTGACAGATTTCACAAAATTGATCTTTCGGGCAGGATCCCTTCGTATGGCCTTCTTTCTTACATTCCGTGCACCATAGGTCATTGCCCTTAGTTTCCTTGTTCATGTTTTTGAATTCTTTCATCATCCGCATCATGTCCTTCTGGAGAGCACGGACCTTCTTGTTGCTTCCTTCGTCATCGCTGCTATCATTTCCTAAGGATGCATCGTCATCCGAATCAGATGAGCTGGTCTTCTTCTTCTTCTTTGTCTTCTGGTCACTTTCGAGGTTCATTGCCCAGTTGTATGCTTCATTGTATGTGGATGGTGGCACGATCTTCATCTTCTTCCGCAGCTTCGGGTGAAGGCCTTCAATGAACCATCTTTTTTGGAGCCCATCTGCCGGTTTATTCTCCATTTTACTAATTAAGTCCTTCAACCTCCTGGCAAAGACCCGTACAGTTTCATTCTTCTTTTGCTTGGTATTGAATATCTCTGCGACAATTTCATTATCATCACGCAAAAGTTGAAATTCTGCGATGAACTCCTTCTTAATGTTATCCCAACTATTTAATTTCTGTGGATCGGCATCAGTAAACCAATCAATGGCAACACCCCGTAGGGTAGCAGGAAATTGTCGGATCCATTCGTTTGTATCCGTTATGCCATTGGCCCTCCAGATCGTTTCACATGTTTTACAATGTCGAATGGGATCAGCTGCTTCATCACCATCAAATTTAGGCAATTTTTCCTTCGGACTTGCCATTATTACTGTATGTTGAGGGTTTTGTTGTGTACCTGCACTGTTTTGCACTCTCGCGCAGTTTTTAACACCCGCGCTGTTCTGAGCTCCCGCGCTGTTTTGGACTTCCGCGCTGTTTGGTGAAGAAGAGGGTTCGTCAACTGAAGCTGTCCGTTTCGGAAGTATATCTCGAACGAAGAGGTCACTCCACGCTCGTACTCCTTCGGCACTCCGAGCCGTGCGAGTCGATCTCCTTCTGTCAAGATTCTCTTCCCGTGGCGTATGCAGGTTCAAAAACTCCTCCCTCGCTTCTTCCACCAAATCAAGCCGTTGTCGAGTCTCCTTCAACAATCCTTCCGCGCTCTTGTTTCCGTCGGAAATCTTCTGAAACCTCCTTCGACGCTCTATCTGCTGAGCCAAAATTAAATTTTCCTGCGCAACGCGTATGTCATCTTTTTCCTTCAGCTTACTCTTATCTTTGTTCAACTAATTCGGCATTTAATTCATACCCGCCTGCTTGCATGCCAGATCCATCGGGCAATGGCGCCAAATGTTTACCGTATGGACTAATTAAGCAACGCACACAAGAAATCGATACGAACACCGAACAGCAATAGCAGAACTATTATTATTATTCACATATGCCAACAGTACATCATGCTTTTCTCATATGATGATAAGATATGTTATATTTACAATGCTTCCCGAAGGGGTTATAAATACTTTCCGACGAACCTTCCTGAAGGTATCCGTCGGCGAGATACATTATGCCCGCTACAAACTGTTTACCCATCGGCTACATAACAAGACTTTTACCGAAGGGACCCGTCGGCCGACACACAATTTCTTTCCCGAAGGGACCCGTCGGCCGATACACAACTACCGACAACAACTGATTTTTAGCTTCCTGTTTTCTTCATGGTGTCTTGCCTGCAACCATTTTTTTTTGTTTTTTTAAATTTGTGCATTTTTGATGTGCAATTCAGTCCAATTAAACATTAAATCCTTTCTTGCTGTTGTTGAAATTTTATTGCAAATGTGTAATTACAAAAAGTAACTGGCACCCACTAATTCTAAACTGATCAAGTTCTATGTATTGCCCCGACAAATCTAATTCTTGTTGGCAAAACTTCTCCTTGATAATAGCATCGAACTTTTCTGGCATCTTCCAAGGGAACTAGTTGGTTAGGCTGACTGAAATTCTTTACTCCTTGAAGCTGTGTTACCCATGGTAACTTGGCATGATTGTAGTAATTTCAATTCACTAGAATGTTACATAAAATAAAAACATTCCTACTTTCTCAGCCCTCGGTTGGTCTCCTTACAAATCATTGCCATACAGATCTTGCAAGTCATCACCATCACCTGCTTTTATAGTTTCTTTTCATGTGGTTTCTCCCTCTTTATCTATTCCTGCTTCCTTCTCTGTAAATCTTTGGTGTTTGTTTTATATGCGATTCAACTGCCTCTTGTGTCTAACATCTTTTGACTTACAAACTCAATGTTTGCTTGTTCAAATTTTACTGCATCATTGCTAAATCCTGTTTGGAAATTTCATCCCTGTTTCAGACAACTGATAGATTGGGATGAATCATTCTTAAGATTATTGATTTAGAAAATAGTCAACAGCACTTGCAGAATCTATTTAACAAAAACTGTAAAAGTAAATGGAATAGTATGCATCTACAAGATTGAATTACAGACTCTAAGACTTTGTGGGAAATCCTTTTGGGAGAAAATCCACTGCCAAAAGATGTTCATAGTTATATTCTTTAGAATCAAAACAAATTTAATACAAGATCTTCAGAGTTTTTTTATATTGACTCAATCTACAATGTACTTCCTATGTAATCGCTCTAATGTTCACACACCAACAATGTACAATGCAATGCCATTCTTTCAGCTTGTACACCTGTCTAAATTTCTAACCTTGGCAGAAATACACAAACACACATAGATGTATGCATAGGAATGCCAACTGTCCAACTTTTCAACCAACCTGAGGAATAATAAGAGTCAAGTAACCATGATCCAAGCATAACATTATGTTAGTATTCCTCATTGCCAAGTATGATTTATCCATGTGGTTGGTTACCTTGTAAATTTTATTGCCTTTAGTGCCCCCATACACTATGAATTATTAGCTATAAGCACAACTTTTACACCGCCAGTAGACATACATGTTTCCAGTGTTGCCACCACTAACATCTCCTTACTTGCAGCAGCACATATAAACACTCCACTTCTGATTGTTGGCTGCACCTTGTGCTTGTTAATGTTTGACCAAAATTGAAGATAAACAGAAAAACAAAATAATTAACACTAAGATACAACAGTTAATGCTGGGAAAACCCTCCTACTTGAGGGAGAAAACCCCAGCCACAAATATATCACTTATTGATGAATAACAAGTCTGAAATGCAATATGCCCAAATACAAGGCTCAAATTGAATTGATATTCAGAAACATCAGATATCAAAATCAATTACATACAAGTTCCTCTTGAAGAATATATAAAATTGCCTTGACCCTCCATTATCTTCTGTTACAAAATGAAGACACCTTTCTCATCTTGACCTTTCATTGTCTTGACTCGTCAATGTCTTGTCCCTTTGAAGTGAGGATCCTTTATGTCTTAAATAAAGGATAGATTATTTACATATATCAAATTTAGGAAAGAAAGATAGCTCTTGATGCTCTAAGTTCAACACTTCATCTTAGCCAAGGAGATATGATGATATCTTTTTCTCAAACTCTCATGTAATGGAGTCTCTCGAAATGACAGAACTTTATCACGGAGTCTCTCAAATGATAGCATCATGGAGTCACTCATATGATGTTCATGATGGCTACTCCCATGTGTGAAATAAACACGAGCTCCCATCATGGAATCACTGAATGTGATGTTGTCATGGAGTCTCTTAACATGACATCCACTATGCTTACTCCCATGAGTGGAAAGAGCAACAAGGGCTTTCACCTCAAATTTCTTTGTCTCAGAGAGAAGTGCATTACAAGGGCTTTCAACTGAAATTTCTCCGTCTCAAAGAAAATTGCATTGTAGCACATAATAAGAACAACAAAACACTAAGACTCTCTCTCAGCAAAGACCCCCTCTCAGAAAGGGCAGTATTCTCGTAGCTTTGATTATCACAACATATACAATTGACTCCAATGCTTGACCAAAAAAATGAGCATTTGAAGCCACACTGCTTCTCAAGCTTGCTGGTCCTCTCCAAAGGACTTGGCAATCTCCATCAGTGGCTCTAGTTCCCTCTAAATCTTTAAGCACTTGCATCAACCTCCTTACCTCCTTGTTCAAGATTGCCTGCAATGCTTGTCTTAGAGCAACAGTTTTCAATATACACCTTTGAAACTTCTTCCATGCTAGAGTCTAGGAGTGTCCTCAACCTTATCCCAGATCACCCTATTCTAAATAAGTTTGCAGAGCTACCAATTATGTCAAATTCAGATTGACTGTGCAGTTCTGTTCTCTGCAGCTATAGAGGATTTCCACAGACTTTAGCGCCAAGGCTTGCAACACTGCAATCCACTTAGGTGACACATTCACTCCTTCACAGAGCTCCCTCTTGATCCCTGCCTTATTAAAAAAATTGGAACCCTTCAATGCTGAAATTGAGACAAGATTTCTTTGATTCCCCCATTCAACTAGTAATTTGGTTTACCCAGTTACACTTTCCGACATGAGAAAAGTTAAACTAAAGGATTATACATCTCCTGCACAACTAAGAAACCCTAGAACTACAAAGACACATGATCTTTCCACCAATGCCAGCTCCAAAGACGACACACAACTGCTTCTCTTCTGTTGATCCCGCGACAGAAAGACCCACACAATCTTAACCCCGACAAGCTCCAAAGAATTTACGAAAGATGCAGATAGCCTTCTCGGCACTCAGTGAGAAATATGGCATTAATAAACAACCAACCTTCAAAGAAATTTTCCCACTTTAGGTATATTTATTCACCACTAGAGCAAGAAAATCATTATGCCCAACATTTGTTCCAAGCAAATTTCCTCCCAAAAGACTTCATATTGATTGATTGTAGATCTCCCCATACCCAGTGGTGCAAAAAAACCAACATGTGCCTGAGCAATCTAGAAAAATGCCTAATTTTGAGTACCCTTATTTTCTATTATCCAACCCAGTCTGATACCATGATAATGTTATGATCAAAATTGAAGATAAACAGTAAAAACAAAATAATGAACACTAAGACACACTAATTTAGCTTGGGAAAACCCTCCTACTTGAGGGAGAAAAACCCAGCTACAATTATCAGTATGTTGATGAATAAGAAAAAGTCTGAAAAACAATATGCCCAAACACAAGGCTCAAACTGAAATGATATTCAGGAACACCAGATATATTACATATGAATTCCTCCTGAAGAATATATAAAATTGCCTTGATCCTTCATTATCTTGCCATTACAAAATGAAGACCCCTTCGCTTTCTTGACCTTTCATTGTCTTGACTCTTCAATGTCTTGACCCTTCAAAGTGAGGACCTTTCATTGTCTTAAATAAAAGATAGACTATTAAATTATTTCAAATTTATGAAAGAAATATAGCTCCTGACACTATAGCTTCAACAATGCTATCTTCTAGAACATTATTTTAGATTGTGCTCCATGAACTTTGGTTCTGTTACATGTACTCTTGCACAATTGTTTATCCTTTCAGCAAATAGTAATTTGATATGTGGGTGTGAGTTCTTGTAGATAACTTGCAGTTGCAGTTACTCCATCACCACACATTGACAAAAATAAATGTTACACCATAACTTGCCACTACAACATAATTACATGTTAATAAAAAACCTATAACATATATGTGGTGCAAAACATTAAAATCACCTCACCACAATGTAGTCTGCAGACAAACTCTTCTCATGGGAAATTTCAGTAAGTGAATATTATCCAGTTATCAACAAATCCTACTTAAGTCTTGAATCTTGCACCCCAATTTTCACCTACAAAGTGATCTTGAGATTGCCAGCAAAATTCCTTTGTGTCTTTGAGGAAATCTAATGCCACTTGACATTTCTCTTCTTATCATCCATAGGGCTTATCTACGTCACATGTTATCACATTCGGCAGCTTACCAACCTCCATAGGTACTTGGAGGAGGCTAGGTAGATGTGTACCATTATACCACCCTTCCCAACCATACCATCATACTATTACAGAATGCTGATTATATTGTTTTTCGTATGAAAGCCCCACATTGACCTCACAATACAATTAAGTGCCCTTCAAACTATTTGCATCTATGCTCCACGGGGATGCATTTCCTAGGGTTTTACCCTCATACCCATACCAGGTACAAAACGGGGACGCGGGTACCCCTTTGGGCCGTCCCCCCTGCTGTGCCAAATGGGCAATTTTGGGTACCGTCCCCGATACATTGATACTTGGAGCCTTTGGGCATTTTTGCTAATTGTATGCGATATTTGGATATATCATCATATCATATTCTCATTTTGATTTTGATCTTGATAATTTTCAATTTACATGTATTCTATGGTGAATGGTTTATCAATGTTATGATATGAATATTTGAAATATATCTCTAAAGTCTAATACTCCATGTAAAAAAAATTTAAAATCCCCTATATTTTATAGCCGTCCCCTGAGGTCCCGTCCCCTAAATTTTAGCTTCGACCCATACCCGTACCGGAAACATGTTCCCATCCCTTAAAACGTCCCCGTCCTGAAAACTCCGTGGAGCATAGATTTGCATTCATGAATATGTTTCGATAATTATGCTGTAAATGGTAATAAAACTAAAATCATTATTATTGAATCCAAAATGTCAACTTACCCTATAGTTTCCTTCTAAGTTAAGGTTTACTTATATGGCATCTAAAATCATTATTATTGAATCCAAAATCCCAACTTACCCTATAGTTTCCTTCTAAGTTACCAATTAAGATTTACTAATATGGCATTCTTCCCTCCTGGCCTTAGGTACAGCTGGGTTTGGGCATAATATATATGACAATAATAACAAAAAAGTAAGTGTATAAAAAAACATATATAATGATATTGTAGATGGTAATAATGTAAAATAAAGTACCAAAGCATAAGCACGAGGAAGGACTCCTAAAGAAATCAAGAAAGGAGGTACGAGTTGGAACGACAAGAAACAAAAAGGTACGATACTTAAGCAAGAGAAGATGAATTTTATTGGAGATAAGGAAGAAAAAATTTGCCAAAGACAACCAAAAATCAAGACATGAGAAGAATCAAGCCAGTTGCATGACAAAAGGAATCAAGTCAGACACACATGTACAGACAACTGGTGTACGCACAACAGTCCTCATACACCGTATGGACAGGCCATGTACGAAGGAAGTAAAGGGCGTATGAAAGGGACAAGGAGTTGAGGCCATACAAAGGAAGATGTACGTAGGTGCAAGTATGAGGGTTATTGTACAAAGAGTGTTGTACAAGAGAATTTTTACGACTTGCAGGCCGTGTGTACGAAGGATGTCATAGGGGAGAGGTCGTACGATGACCAATACCAGTCAATTGTCCGTACGGGGGCCCACTCAGAGCCTTTTTAGAAATATTAAACAATTGGTGCAATAAAATTATAAATTGGGTTTATAATGTGACAAAGGGATGTTTTAAAAACCCTAAAAAGTACCTTTCATTTGAAATATAAAAACGCAGGAGGGACAAAGACAACATCAAAGGAGAAAATGGCAACTTCAAGTGCAAGCAAAAGCCAGAAGAGCAAAGGGAAGACAAAAGAGATCTCTGCAACAAGCATTACTTTTGAAGGGGTTGCAAGAAATGGTGGCAAGGGACGGATGATCAACATCATTGAAGGCTGCCTTGAGAAAAAAAGAGGTAGACAAAACCGTACTCATGACCATCTTTTATCTAAAAGAGTTTGAGCCAGTACTAAGGACCTTAGTATACAGCTATGACAAGAAGAGCCACAAGTCCACCATCAAATACTTGCAGCGGGATGTAGTTTCATGTGCACCCAAGGATCTCACCAAGATTTTTGGAGTGTCAAACAGAGGGCATCAAGTGGAAAAACCTCCCAAAAATAACTATGGAAGAAAAGAGAAAGCTGGTGGAATTGGTATGCAAGGATAATTTGATAGAGGAACAATGGGTAGGTATTTGGAGCAGAAGCGTAGGAATTAAGAAAACTTTCATTGTGATTGCAGAATGGAGGTGCGCCGTGGACTTAATAAAAAGAAAACTAACTGGAGGCAATTGAACTTCAAACATTGCCATTTCTATGCTTCCACAAGTAAAGGGGCTACACAGTAGTAGGGTTTATAACTGGGCGTAATTACTTTCAGATAGAATGAAGGAATTCCTTTTGCTAAAGCACAAAACATTTTACATGCCCCACCACGCTATAGCCTTATTTCTAGAAGCAATGCGCACACAAGTAGCCCCCGAGTCCTAGGGAAAATTTGTCCCAGCAAATAGAGTAGATCCATACAAACCTGCTATGTTCTATTGGCTGCATTTGGATGCCATAGTAGGAGGAAGTGTAGGAGTGTTGAGTCACACAAGAAGGCAAGACAGGATGCAACTAACACACAAGACATGGCAAGCAGTTCGGAAGAGGAAGAAGAAATAATAAAGATGGTAGGTTGAAAAAATATTATTGTTTTTATCATTGGTTGTGTGTGGGCTTGAAGACGGCTTTTGACGGTACCATAACAAGAGAGGAGCTATAGATGTAGTTGCTGGCAAATTATAAAGATGGTTGGAGGACAAAGTTGTTCCGTAGCAGTTACATTGTAATGATTCTGAGATTAATGAATACGTAGTTCTTAGTTCTCTCAAATACTTTGTATATGCTTACTCTTACATTTTACATACATTCTATTCTGTTCTGAACATAGGCCCCACAGGGCTAATACTTAATTCATAGTTGTTCCATAGTTACTATTGAAACTCATTTGTGGCTATTACAAAGTGGCTGTGGATAGTCATTCGTAGTAGCTCTTAGGTGGTGTGGAAAGTCATTTGCAGATTTACACAATTGCAGTAGAAAATCATTTACAGTTGTTTGTCATAGTCTCAATGAGGAGCCAGTCAAATGAAAACAGTGCAAATTTAATAGTTTCATTCAGCTTTTATGTTTGGAACCAATCTTTACTAGAATACTTCATGTTACAAGCCAACTGCTTAGTCTGTAAAAATAAAGTAAGTTGGTCCAATGGAAGGAGGCGTGTATTGTAGGCATACAGGAAGCGTATGGAGAATGTGAATTACACGATGGAAAATGACATGCTATGAGGTTTATGAATGACAGAGAGCTGGATGAAAGGAAATTACAATTCAAATAAGGTTTAATCCAAAACTGGCAGCACTTAAGAATTGTTTATTATATGCAAGCATAGTGCTTAGAGAAAAGCAAGATGCAGCTGTGTCATCATTAGGTTCCAATACCATTTCTACAATGCTACCAATAAGAATCGGCTTGAATGTGAAGACATAAGAGACTAACGTTGTAATGTCCCCAACTAGGACTTGACTTAATTTAGTAATTTACCCTTAATTTCCCAACTAGGGTGTGTTTTGAGGTTGGGAATGGAAAATTTGTAACATTCCCCTCTAGGAGGCAATTAAGTTTCTTACTAAGTAATGAACCTGTCCCACTCCTCTTTGCTGACCCCAATGGAGGATATTGGAATTACTATGCTAGGGCATATGAAATAGTTTACAAGTGGGCTGCCTCTAGGTTATTACCCATCTTGGGACCTACCTGTCATGTGACCAAAATTACTGCACCTCTCTCTACACAAATCCTCTATCCTATGGAAGCATTAAAGAGAGAAATTAAGAACAAAATTCATCCATGCATTAAACATAAGTGTAAACTGAGTTCCTCAACTATTTAAGCACCATCAGATTGCTGATTATCATTATGCAAGATTACTTGCCAACTACGTATAGATCGGGCTCCTTGATTATGACTGACGAGACCTCATATACACACACGCTGTAAAATATATATATATATATATATATATATATATATATATATATATATATATATATATATATATATATATATATATATATATATATATATATATATATATATATATATTTCTAAATAATAAATATATATAATCATTTCTTTATTGATCTTTGATGTGATCGGTATAAATGTATTTTACAATCTCCAATCTTCCCATGATCTCAATGGAGTGAGATTGAACTTCTTTAAATATCTTATGGCAACCAATGGTTGCATCCCTTGCTTGTAATAGACATTTCACTTCTATAATTGCAACATTTAATGATCGATGTTTATAGTCTTATGTACATTGGTTAGATCTTCTTCTCATTAATAGATTGCTGCATAATTATATATTAAGAAATCAGTTGTCTGCTGCCTCCATGATTAGTTATCACATAATCATTGCTTAGCAGTAACATTAATCTCTGCTGTCTTATTAATATTGATGACTAATTGTTCGATTATTCAACCTTTTCCTATAATCGATATTCTTTGATATATTTGTATTTGCACTTGATAGTTTCCATTTTATCTATTAATTCTTCCCTCGCAATTATTTGTAGTACGCGGCTTTGTAGGGTATTTAATGGCACCACAGTTTCAACTCGTATTATTATTCACTGCCTATTACATTGGTAAATTCAATCCTTGGTGGTGCTGGTCATCCCATGGCCACTATAATATAATGTTTGGAAATATCACTGCTCTTGTTGTTCCTAATCATTGATTAGCCAATTGGAATGATGTACAGTTCATTTTCTCCTTTATAACAACCAATATCTATCTCTTTTGATTAATGTTGGCTATAATTTATTCGAGTCTGCCGCTTAATTGAACACTTCAATATAATCCCCAAATTGTTGTCTTTTCTATACAGATAACCGATGCATTAATCCTTAATTCCTCTGTAATTTTGTCTCTCTTAGACTCCACATATTTGAGATCATATTATATTATCATTTATTTATTCATTTTAGTTTTAATTTTGTTATTATTTTTTTTAAAATCTTATTTCACAGAGGGGACATCATAAAAGTATTGCAAAAACCAATCTTTCAATTGTATTTTTTAATAGTGAGATAGGGAGGATTCTTTAAGAGATAGGAGGGTCTTTTAGAGAGTGGTACAACGTTTTAAGGGGAAAAAATGGCTCCAAATTTATTGTATGTATTCTATGGTGATTTGGAGCCACTTATAGAACCTAGGAGATGGCTGCAAGAACAGGCTGTATTTAATTGGATCCCCTGTCCTTATCTGCATCGTACTTCCTTTCAACTTATCTAGGAATAAATACACAAGTTCAAGATGGAAATCCTTGTAACATCAAAACTGGGCAATTACAAATTACCAGAAGATGCTTGGCTAAGTAAATATGAAGATACACAATTACAAATACCCTCCCTGTTTAGTTGACAAGCTGGAACTTACATAACTCAAAAGATATATTTAGGAATTAGCATGTGGCATATGATCATAGTTTGTTTTTGTCCTTGATTATCACTGGGATTTGATGCTGCTTGGAGTTGGAACCAATTCTGCACTGAACCGATTAATTTAAGCTCTGCTGAAATTACTGAATAATGTGAATTCCTTGGTAACTAATTGCCATGATATAATCATTTATTTATTATTAACACATATTGCATGCATAATTTATTGAGAGGATGAAAGCAACTTAGTAGATTGATGAGTGGTTACGATTTTAAGTCAATAAAGCCTAAACTAATGTGTACCAGTGTCAAATAATTGATCAAGTATAATGTTGTTATGATGCACAGATAAGCGCTTAAATAAATAAAGGCTCATATTTGGTTCCTGAATAGTTCCCATTATACTTTTCATAGGGAATTGGGGAGTTTGTAAGGTGGGGAATTTCTTGTCACCTCAGCTCGCATATCTATATTGTCCAGCAAACTTTGTGCAGGGGGACAGTGCATATGGTTCTATCAGTAGAAATGTGCATGTATTCATCAATGATTGTTCCAAACTTTAATATCATTCATGTCACATCCACTAAGGAAAGAAATTATGGACCAATGATTTTTTTGGATAATATTGTGCGTGTGCTTATTCTTTTGAAATTGTGAAAATTTATGTTCATTCTATAATACTGCCTTCTAAATGCAATATTTGCTTACTTGAAACATGCTAGAATTTTTGTTCTTACTGTTAATAAGTCTATTTATTATATCTTTGTACTCCTTATTTACTAATTTGCACCAGGTCTATCAACCCTCTTTATACTTCTGGGTCAAATTCACACATAACTGAGTGCTATGCTTTTCGAATAGACTAGAATTGATGAACTTATACTAGAAGATCTGGTTCACTTATATCATTACACTGAGACTACAATTGGTTGTTACATTATTACACTGAGATTAGAATTGGTCGTTACATCATTACACTGAGACTAGAATTGGTTCCATCATTACACTACTAAGACTAGCAATGGGTTGGATGCTTAAGCAACAGAAACTAGTTCTCCATGTTCAGTTCAGGTAACTGTTCCTTGGTTGATTTCTTCAGCATAACCAATGATGCTTCTGGACTCCAGTAGTTCAATTTTCACATATTCATGCTTTTATACTAGAAGAATAATTTCATTTCTACTGTGAAGTTCCTTATGTATTTTGAAAGAGATTGGTATTCCTAAACACCTACTATGAGGATCTAGGCTTTTGTCTACTTTCAAACTGCAACACAAGGCCTCTGCCTGGGAATCGACTGGCAATTATGCACAGCTTAGCTTTGAATTGGATGTGATTTCTTTCAATATACTCATATGAGTCAACAGTTAATCTATCATTAGGCAGTTTTTTCTCTATTAGTAACCATGGAGAGCTACAGATTTAGGTTTCTTAAATTAGGCATACATTGTATTGAAGTATAAGGATTCATGACATGGGAACCAACTCATTTTTCAGATGGTTATGGATTCCTTTTGTATTGCTCCCATTATAACATTAGGTGCAATTTCCATAAAATATATCTGCAAGATATTTTTAACTACATTAATTGAACAGTTGTTTTTTATAGTATTATTTGAGATGGTTCCTTTTAGGATTGTTTGGTCTCACTTACAGTTTTGGTCTCTTTTTTTCAAGCCATTAGAAGGTATGCTTATCCCTTGTGGCATTTAACTGCATATTGGCCAGTTATGAGTTTGCTACCTTTTAATTATAACATTGCCTTTTATTTTTTGTTCTTCGTGTTGATATGCTACTTTGATATTTTTTTTAATTCTTATTTACCTGTATCTGGTTTATTGCTTTCAGAGTTGGGAGAAAACAATGGACTGCCACAGCCCCGGACAGGGTCTAATGCCAGCAAGCTTTAAAGTGCGTACTGTACCCCTTGATGGGGATGAGACTGCCACTGAAGAAATACTGGATCCTGACTTTGGAGAGGCAGCAATAGGCCGTGTTGCCCCTGTGGACTCTGGTATGCATTCAAAGCTTCAAATTTGCATCTCTCCAAAAACTTGCAAACTTGTAATCACTCATTTGATTGCATCTTTTATACATTTCTCTGTCATTTTCCAGAGTACTTAAAGTTCCATTACATTTCTTTTTCAACGTGGCCAATTTTATATCTTATATCATATTTAATGGTTGGTTAATTTAATCTATCAACTAGCAGAAGGCACATAAGATGGTTAATTATATTTACATTTCCACTGATGAGTTTCTGAAATGTACCCTGAAATTTTCAGGATTGTGGTGGATTATTCTTCTCAGAGCATATGGCAAGTCTTCAGGAGATCTTTCTGTCCAGGAGAGAACAGATGTCCAAACAGGAATCAAAATGATTTTGAAGCTGTGTCTTGCTGATGGGTTTGATATGTTTCCTACTTTATTAGTTACAGATGGATCCTGCATGATTGATCGTCGAATGGGAATTCATGGTCATCCTTTGGAGATTCAAGTATGCA
The DNA here is from genome assembly GCA_028749045.1 of Cupressus sempervirens. Classification (NCBI taxonomy): domain Eukaryota; kingdom Viridiplantae; phylum Streptophyta; class Pinopsida; order Cupressales; family Cupressaceae; genus Cupressus; species Cupressus sempervirens. The sequence continues at coordinate 264,196,965 of CM053791.1, read as the reverse complement.
ATCCATTTTTCTTCTCTAATTCACTTTCTTATCTTTCATAGTACCTGCATACATGTGAAGTGTACATTTTTTAACTCTATATTCTATCATAAGATTTTGATGAAGTCATGGATAGTGTTTTATTGGAAGACAATCTATTTATGCAGCAAGGATACATAAAATTTAAAACACAATGCAAGTGTACACAACATAAGCTTATTTCCTAAGAAAAGAATGAACATGAAGATGACATGAAAATTAAAATAGATCTGCATACAATGTGATGGAAGCATATTTTATATGATAGAAGTTAAAGCTGATATGTACTCAAATTAAATACATGCCAAGATTCATACACCTTTCTGGCCTAATCTTCAATTTGCTCTCTCTTCTGCTCTCTTTTCTGCCTTACTACAATTGACTTGCCATTATTTTTATAGGATACTTTGATGCAGTTAGATGATGCCAACTACAAATATGGTTTTCTGCTATATAGAGTCTAGACCTTCCTAGGACCAATACTTGTTAGATTGTCTAACAGTTTGGTGTGAAATTCTAAATATATTAGCCTACAGTCCTAACTAGGCCCCCCTTTTACAACTAGAACATGGCATACCTTACAATGAAGAAACAAAGAACAAATTTGGATATGTGGACATGTTTAAGGTTCCCTCAATACGCTCTGACCATATGTTGGAGGTTTTGTTTCTAAATTGCAGTATTGTACGGGAGAAAATTTGACCATAACTCTATGTGAACAGCTTGAGGATTGGGTTTGAAAATAAACCTCTAAGAATGAGTCATTTCTGATGAGAAAGAAAAACTTTCAAAAGACAAACAATATTGTAAATAACATTTTTGGGTGATGCAAGATTGCTTGAATCTTAAGATGCTTCTACACCAGACACCTTATCTAACAAAATAGGAAGTGGAGAAGATTGCTTTGGCCACCCAAGGCAGCCTACTTTCTCTTCAGAAATCTATGTATTCTCTTTTGGTCCCTTCCTTTTCCATTTGACTGAACATTCCATGTACACTTGGTTCTCTTTCTTAGACATGTCCTAAATATGCAATATTTTGTTGCTCCTTAGAGACATGTTGCTTCCAATTAGGGCCATGTGGTGATGATGTGCTACTAGAAACATCATCAATTCCATGATACAAGTATATAATAGCGGCACTGCATATCAGTGAGATGTCCAATCCTTCAGCCTACACAATTTCATAAGCATTTTTTAAAAATTGCATATGCAAGGAGTAATCTTCTTGGATTCTAACTCATAGTAAGGCCTTCTAGAAAATACTTAAAAGTGTATCATGATTTTTTTCTTCACTTATTTCAACACCTCAGAAGGTTTTCCCCTTTGTTTCTTCCAACATTTAGCTGAAATATATTGTACCTCTGCCAAATTTGTTCTTCATCTTTACTCCTTTCATAAACTTTTGTCCATCACAGACTGACTTCTTTGTCTTCATTTTTCTCCTTCCAGCATCCTTTTCCTCTTTTTGTGGGATTCAGCCCACCATAAATTGTTTACCTTTGCCAAATGTTATCTTCATATAGTGACATTAGATCGGGGTATGCAGAGCTATTAGAGAATAGAGACCTGAACTACTTATTTGAGGAGGATCAAGTGAAGAGATCAGCAGCTTTGATTATCAAAATTCAGCATTGGAGAGACAAGTTAACCAAAAGCCTATAGCTAGATTGGTTTCTCTCCTTCCTGGGGGGATTTCTTGTGTGGGTCCCATAGGCTATTCTAGCCTTGTGGACATTATTAAAATCTTTCATTCATTCATTCACTCAAATTTTCACAATAAATTTTATTAAAAACAATTACCTCTTCCTTTCCTTCTACAAAATACCTCTAGGAATCATTGCAAAATTTTCTCTTTACTTTGCGCCATAGTTCAATTGGATGGGGGGGACAGAGGGCCTAAGATTGGGGATGGTGAGTTGATGAATATACTTGAAAAATTAGTCATAAAAGATGTATAAGAATTAAAAATGAAACTCTAGCATACTAAGTAGACTACTAAATACTAAAAGTAGAACACATTGCATTGATCAAATTGAGCATCTGAGCTTTTGAAGTGAACTTCAACCATGAAAACATTGAAGTCAGAATTTATATTATATTCAGAATTTCTTATGATAATTGCAAATATAATGTTCAAGATAACAAAATGGCATGAGGTGATGCCTCTAATCATTTCCACCCTCCTCATCAGTAGAACTTTTGGGACTCCACGTGCTCGAGCTCCTCCTAACCAATATTAGAATATTGTTATGTTTCATTAATTGGCCATCATAGTTCCTATTTTTGTCTTTAGTTCACGATTGGTTCTTTTAGAAACATCATCTTTGTAAATCTATAGGAAGAGCTTTCCTTTCCTCTGTTTAATAACAACAACTTCAATTTACCATAACACAATATTAGAGCAGCTCGATAGGATTTCATAAAATTTGGCAAACTTTTAAAGAAAAAATTGAGCCTCTTCTGGTCAAGAATTTTTTCTAGAAATATTTTTAAAAAATTTTTGAAATAAAAATGGTTGGAGATATTTTATGCTAAGTTGCCAATTCGAGTTTTGGTTCGGATACGGATACGTGGTTCGGGTACGTGGGTACGACAATTTTTTCCCTCCTTGCGGAGTCGGGTTTGTCCATATATGTATGTATTTATTTTCAACATCAAAGTCACAAATACAAAAAGAAGATTGATGCTCATAAATCCATATTGGCCAATAAAATTATAAATAAATAATTGTATTACTAATATGGTTTCAGATTACATCCATTACAAATTGACATCAATTCAAACATGATCAACAAACATAACTATTGGCTGGGTTATACAAATCTATCAACAATAATATACTTAGATCTTCAAATAAAAAAAATCAATCTGTGACCATCAAATGAATCAAAGTAGATTGCTGTTCACTACTGTCATAAACTAAGGGCATTACATAGACCAATTTTAACTTGAATAATATTAGCAAGCTGTTGCAAGGCACTATGTAAAGCTGATGCAAAGAGCATGCTGATGAACAAATAAGAAATACATACATAAACTAACCTACTCCCCTGGGGTACTTCCTGGGTGCCCATGTTTGTTGTGTGTCCTTCTACGAAGGACCCAAAGAGAACCCATGAAGTACCCTGAAAGAACTAGTACCAAAACTGTACCAGTACCAGGACTCGGGCCTAAACAGCAGTACCTGGTAACTAAGATTTTATGGAAATTTGTGGTTCGTCTTTGAAGTTTTTTGCTGAAAATATCGAGCCTAGTTGAAGGTTTTGATCACATGATTTCCAAGTTTGAGCAAAAGTCTCTAATTTTCAAAGGTTGCATGTGAGTTGTATGTTCTTGCATGTGCATTTTGTGAGTTGCATGTGTTGTTTTACTATGCGAAGTTGTATTTTGCCACATGAAGGTTTCTGTTTTGGGTTTATACTTTTTTTCCTCAAAAATTATTTGTTGAGTTTTTAATTTTTTTCTCAAAAATTATCCGTTGGGTTTGTAAATTTTCCCTCAAAAATTATTTTATCGGGTTTATAACTTTTCCCTCAAAAATTATCTGTTGAATTTATAATTTTTTCCTCAAATTATCTCTTGGGTTTTAACTTTTATTGTCTTTTCCTCATAAACGAAGCTTTGTATTCTTTGATCTGTATCTTGAAGTTTTTTGTCTAGTTTTGATTGATTTTTTTGACCCCAAAAGTTATGTCTAGTTTTTCTGATTTTTCTCCTAACAAATTGTGCTTTTTGGCAATTTGTATTGGAGCATCTTGCTCATCTGCAAAGTTTGGAGGGTTTGTCATTTTTTCCTCGAAATCGTGCTAGTTGTTCTCAGTGTTTGTCTCTGTCTCCAAGGAAGAGAAGCTTTTTTTTAATGGGTTATTTTTATATTAAAATTTATAATTGTTGCAATTTTACTTTTATATTTTTGATGGGGGGAAGAGAAGCTCTGTTATCCAACATCATAGATTGGAATTTTGTGATGATATCTAGTGAAAAGATTTGTTAATTCTAGGTGGGTTAGTGGCATACTCATCTCAGTGGCAAAGGCAGTGGCAGTGGTAGGCTCTTGTCTCTTTTTGTAAAGCTTTTTGAAGAGGGGGAGCACCCTTCTTTGTTTTTTTTTTGGATAGCTTCTTGGTCATTAATATTTTGTAGATCTAAGGAAGGTCTTAGTAGTAGTAGAATGTTTTGAAGAATTTGTGACCAAAAGGCAGCAATTAGGCGATGACCATTAAGGGAGGGTATTAGAATTTTGTAATGTTTCTTTAATAGTCATCTTAGTTAGTCTTTAGTTTATTAGGTAGTTTCAATTTTTAATTTTAGTTCACGATTGTTTCGTTTAGAAACATTGTCTGTGGAATTTTGAATTTTGAAAGATAAGCTATGTTATCCAACATCATAGGTTCAAATTCTATGATGATATTTGGTCAAAAGATTTTTTGATTTTAGGTGGGTTAGTAGCAAACTCATCTCAGTGGAAGAGTCAGTGGTAGGCTCTTGTCTCTTTTGCAAAACTTTCTAAAGAAGGGGGCAGCCTTCTCTATTTCTTTGTTGGATGGCTTCTTGGTTATCAACATTTTGCAGATCCAGGGGGGGTCTCAACAACAATGGAATGTTTTGAAGAATTTGTGACCAGAAGACAACAGTTAACCGATGGCCATTAAGGAAGGGTATTAGAATTTTGTAATGTTTCTTTAATAGTCATCTTAGTCTTTAGTCTATTAGGTATTTTCTATTTTCATCATTAGTTCACAATTGTTTCTTTTATAGACATCATCTTTGTAAATCTATATAAGGAGCTTTCATCGCCTCTATTCAATAACAACAACATCAATTTACCATAGCAATCAATACTAACCAACCTTGTCAGTGTAATATCATCATCAACTTGTGCTAGCTCCATTGGCTCTACATTCCATTGGGATATTGGACTCTGTTTGTAGGTAAGTGTGTTGTAGTCAATGGGATGCAATACATGATGTACAAGCACAAGCTTCTTTTCCATCCTAGAGGTAAGTTTGTTCCTCTCAATGGAGTGGATGAATCTATATCATTTCTTCTTATCAACAAAAGAACTAGAAAATTGGGATTGTAAGTTAATAGCTAGAGAGGTAGTCAAAGAAGTAGGTCCACGCATATTCCTTCTTAAGATTGGATCCTTTTGTGCCATAGTCTCCTTATCTATCTTGGCCTCTTTAAAATATCTCTTAAGAGTTGGAAATTTTGACCACTCAATACAATTGATGTTCGTCTATTTACAATCATAAATGTTTTGATGAGCCTTCATGAACCTTTGTTTTCACCTCAACATCTTGTTTATGTGTAATTTTTCTAGGCCACTTCAATGCATAACAACCATGTGCTAGGGAATTTTGAGCTTTGCCCATCAATAATGAATGGTTAAATACGTTCATTGTAGAATTGTATGTGGTGATATTTTGTCACATGATATCCTTCATTTGGTCAAGCATAGTATCAATGCACTCATACACCTCTACAAGGATATGTGCATTTGGCATTCCCATATTTAACTCTTTGAAGATTGGAGTAATTATGGAGATGATACATTTTGTGTCAACCCAAAAGACATCACTCATCACTACACCCTCCATCCTTTTCTCATGCTTTGTCTTGGACTCAAGCCATTGATTCCATTTTATCACCATAACCATTATTTGCAATGCCTCATGCAACTCAAGCATACTCTTCAAAAGAATGAAATATGATGCATATCTAGTCTTAATAGGTTTTAAGAATACTTTCGTAGAGGTGGTCTTGAAGAGTGCATGTGAAGTGTGTTGGTTGTAGATATCATTGGCACATCTCTAAAATTACTAACAATTTCTTTGATCCAAATTTCCTCCCCATGTTTTTTAATGTATCTCTCATGGCATGCCTAACTAATAGTGCAAGTCACACACTCCCATAATCCACTTTCTCCACTTTGAGATGAGTGTCTGCTTCAATTCTTTGTATTAAATATACTTAATAATTGAAAGGAGAAATCCGATAAACATGTTTTTCGCAATAATGATATATCAAACCCCAGTGTACCCCTACTATAATTAGTGTCAGGTGGGGGCACCCCTCTCCTAATATTAATACAAATGCCTATCTATAGCCCCATACTGCTACAATTTGAGAACCCTAAAAACGCTACAACAACTATTCCCCACCCTCCCATGGATTAAAAGATCTGAGCCTTTATAGGGGTGGGAATTAGGCGGTAGTACTATTCCCTCCCACCCTGCATTAGTCGTAGGTGCATTCAACCATTGATAAAGAGGTGATCCCTTAGCTAGGTGGATGGTTCACGGGCACAACTTTTTTGACTTTGTGGTATACTCATGGATTGGCCAGTTCCTATTTGGAAGGTTATAATTTTTTAACTATTGCAGTTTCTATGCCTTGTAATAGTTTGGCACATTCTTTGCTGCTATCATGGGGTCCTAAAGCAATGAGGAGTCAATCAAATACTCAATTAACTTATTTTCAACTTTGTATAGATGAGCTTGTATTTGTCACTACTTGCACCACATTTTGTGGCCCATTCTCTATAGCATCTTTTAAGGATTTGAAATTAAAAATGCTGTCTTGCAATGCCATGAACAATTGAAAGTGCTAAGGATAGAAGGATCCTTTGTACATGTATTGTAACTATGATATTCCATCCACATGTGCATGACTATGTTGCATCTATTGGTGAGACAAGCTGGCCTCATTTTCTCCGTTAAGGTAATAACCTTGGAATAGTTTTATGTTATTTCATTGTGGGGAGGACTCCTTGTACAAGATGTGAATCACTTGCTATTAGTGGCATAGGAAGAGCTACTTCGTTTCCATAGACATTGAAGGATCCTTAGGGGTGGTAGTCGAAGCGGGTCCCAAAGAATTGTGGATAACTAAGCTATTCTCTTGGATTCATACTATTGGTAGGATAGGAATAGGATATTTTCTTGAGGCTTGGTTGGTTGTTGTTGTTGAGGCCAAAAGTATCAAGTGTAAAGTTTCCATGTTTAGACAAGGATTGGAAATCACTACAAGATATGGCTTTTGTTTGTCCTTCAAATGGGAACTTTGGATAGTTATGGATTATTGAAGGGAATGCCTTCATGCATGTGAGCCAAGGATGGCCAAACTTCACATGAAATTGGTCTAGGGTATGGATAATGGTAAAAGAAACTTTTAAGCATTTAGATTCAACTTCTCTTGGAATGGTAATGGAACGAATGGTGGGACAAGTGAAACCATCATGCACCTTAATCAAGACTTCAGACTTATTGTATGTGTCCTGATGTAATCCGTGTGTAAATATACTCTTTATAACCACATTCACCATACATATGGGATCAACAAGCATCCCATGTGTGGGTTTGTTGTTAATTCTATTAGTAATGCATAGTGGTCCATCAAATGAATTCTATATGATATTACCCTAGGTAAAGGTGATATTAGTTTTCTCTTGTTCTATCACATTTACAAAAATTGTTAGCTTGGGTTGCACAAGTCATTAGTGGCTATATCGCTATCATCTTTAGGTTCAACATCATGTGTGAAATGCGAATGCAAAGGATTGGTAAGTATTTGCTAGTTTTAACTGGGTGATGCTATAGATTTATTCCCTTTATCCTTCACATCATTCACCACAATTACATTAGAGTCAATGAGGTCTTGAATTTCATAAATAAGGCACATACATCTCTTTGTATCATGTCCAAGCATACAATGATTTTGACAAAAGGCCTTTAGGTTAAATGGAGGAAACGTGCTTTGAGGAATCTACAAGATGGATAAGGAGAACCATAATCATATTGATGTTCAACAATTGAAACATAATGGCATGGAAAAACTTGGAAAGAGGTGTAAAGTTTATTCTTCAATATAGAAGAAAAGTAAGGTACATAGTGTTAGAAATTTGCCTAGAAATAAATAAACAACAATAACAAATAACTAAAATGGATGTAAGAGACACAGAAAACCTATCTAGAATGAAAGGAGAAACCCAACCACACAAAAAGATGACTTTATTGATAATAAAATGTTCAAGTGTACAGTGTCCTTCGCTTGATGCAATATATATATATATATATATATATATATATATATATATATATATATATATATATATATATATATATATATATATATAACATTAGGAGAGACTCTTCACATTACAACCAAAGGGCTCTTGAGATTTGTAAATATGACTTTAATTTTCAATTACAACTCTTTGTATTTCCATGACTCAACGCATGTTGTATGACACATCTTAATATTCAATTTATCATAAATGTCCTTTTCAGTTTAAGGTGACCATAATGGTATTAACGCCCAGAGATAAAGATCTCTATAAAAGCTACGACCTTCAACACTCCCTCTTAGTGAGAGAGATCTTTAGCTAAACAATTATACAAAGCTCAACAAAAATGTCAATGATAAAATCTAATCACATAGATCCTTTAAAATTCATGGAATCACTCAACATGAGAACCCTGCAAGAAACACAACCAGCTTTCATCAACGTGACGTTGTCATGGAATCTCTCAACATGATAGACCTATAACAATTACTCATAATCATGGAATCACTTAACATGATAGATGGAAATATTTATTCATAACTAATAATCATCGAATCACTCAACATGATAGACCTATAAAGATCACATTCACCTTTCATCACAAAATCACTCAACCTGATGTTGTCATGGAATCTCTCAACATGACAAACGTGCAAGAATCACAATCAAATTTCATCACGGAATCACTCAACGTAATGTTGTCATGGAAGTTCTCAACATGACAAGTTAGTAAGGTTTACAACCAGCATTTTATCATGGATTCTCTCAACGTGATACAATCATGGACTCTCTCAATATGACTTCTAACTCCCATCACGAAATCTCTCAACATGATGACATCATGGACTCTCTCTACATGATGCTCACTATGAATCTCTCATAAGTGAAAGAGTTATCAGGTTGACCTTACAATTTTAATTTATTTAACATACATAAGAATCCATAATTAACAAGAAGCAAAATCACAACTGAGACTCATTTCCATCAAGAGACTCAATATCCTATAATATCAATAACTTATCATAGATAAAGAAACTCATTAATAGCATGTATACAATGATTGAAATACCCTCTCAACAAAACTCCCTCTCAGCAAGAATGCCTTTGATCGATACAAAAGATAGTGATGTAACCACCCTCTAAGGTTGAACATCTCCCTCTGAAGATTATTGTTGTTGCATCCTTCTGAGGCTGAATCTTTTCCTTTGAGTATCAACTATAAATGCTAAAAGGAATCACCATCAAGATTCAAGCAATATAACCATAAATACTTCTCTTTGTGGTCTAGTCTCAATATGCATACATACACAAAGAGAATAGTGCCTCTACAACTAATGTAAAGCTCATAGCATCCATATAATTTTCCTATAAAAATCTGATATTAACATCATAATAATACTTAAACTCTTGCATATGTAACCTATCATGAGCAAATCCGTAGATGAATATACAACACCCTTGCTCCAGTTAATTTTTGTCTCTTTTTGTTGATGACTCAGCTGGAGATGATCAGTTTTTCTCCACAACTAACTTCTAGCACAAACCCGACTTCACATTTCCTCTGTTTTGACTTCCCCACATGCCTAGTTGTCATTTGGCAATGACGCTGCAATCCCGTTACTCTTCCTAGAAATCGTGAGTGCCTACTAATCTCTTTTCCTCACCAATATCGATGAAGTTTCACCATTCACTTGAATTTTGAACAAAAACAGTACTGAGTCCCAAGTGGTGAAATTCATACTTGCTCCCACTAACAACTGTTACACAACACATGATACTTTTCTCACGATCACCAAAAGGTCTCAAACTTGTCGTAAAAGGTAGAATACTCTTCACACGATAATTGTGGTCTTCCAGACTTGTCGTCATATGTAGTATACTGTACACACGATGATTGTTAATATCCCTTCTTCAGAGCAAACAATATTCTACATTTCTATCCTGGAAAATGTTTTAGAGTTAAGCCCACACATGATGGAAAATGGTAAAAAACGAAAAACAACCAAGAAGCCGTTTACATGGAGGAGTAAGGAGCTCTCCTTATGCATATGGTTTTTCTTGACCATTCGAATGAGGGCACCTCATATATCCTCTATGATACATGTCGTTAGGAAGAAAGTTGAACTGGCTGTCGATGGGAGCGATTGACATAATTCAAGGTGGAGAGAGGAGTTGCCATGTTTGAGTTATAGAATGATGGCCAATGTAGATGCCAACTTAAATAATAGTCGACGATATTCTACGCCGGCATAGGCATTTATGAAAGACCCAACAACTAATTGAAAATACGTGCCTTTTATTCTTGTAGTCATATTTGACCATCGATTGAGAGTAGATAATAGACCAGGAAGTCTGAACATGATGTTTGTGTCTTTTACTCATTAAAAAACATTGCTGTGTGCTTCTCCCAAAAGAATGTTATTGAATCCCATATTCTAAATACTCAAGTTGTACTGCAAAAATAAAATAACGGCATATTCTTTGATTATTTCCCAATAATGGTAGACGTTGGTGCCTTGTCTTTGATGTCCAAGGAGAAGATAAGATCCCTCAAAAAGCTCCCCGAAAAATTGGAGCGCACACCCTATATGAAGTTGAAGATTTTCCTGTGTCATTCAAGCCATTTATGGTCAGAAGTCTCTTCAATGATCCCATCTCTTGATGCCCCCTCAACAAATTTGAAGCTAACGCTAACAAGCAACTACAGCCCAAAAAGATAGAGTGCATAGAAGCGATACTTAACAATGGTGTTGAATGAGCCGACGAAGAAAAAAAATGATTAACTCATCGATACCAGTGATAACCCATTGAGCATGACAAATATAAATATAAAATGATAGAGATCAAAATTGACGATTTACTAAAGCCATGAGACTTGCTGGGAAGGAAAGGAGACATAATCCAAAAATGTGAAAAGATCAATGCCTAGATGACAGATGCCAGAAAAATAACCAAGGAGCCAAATTGTGATAAGAGAACAACACCCAGAAAAGAAAAAAATTTCAGTTTAGGACGTCATCAATAGAGAGATTCACAATCAAGAATACTGAACAGTTGCAATTCTCATACATAAACCGAATATTTGCTTGTATCACACACATATCTAATAAATACAGCCAAAAAATCAATCAAAACCTTTAATAATGATGAAGTCCAATTAAAAACAGTATATGGAATAAGCAACTGTGATAAGAACCACAAAAGCCTTCATAATAAAAAAGAGTCTAAACTAATAGAAATGATCATGACCAAGATTGAGAGTCAAACATGAGGGGAGATTCCCTTATTGCTGATATCAAAACTAGGCTTTGATGCCATGTTAGAAATTTGCCCAGAAATAGATAAACAACAATACCGAATAACTAAAATAGATACAAGAGACACATAGAAGTATCCTAGGAAATACCTTCAAGAATGAAGGGAAAAATTCAAACACAAAAATATTACTTCATTGCTAATAAAATGTTCAAGTGTACAGTGTTCTTCGCTTGATGCGATATTTATAACAATAGGAGAGAATCTTCACATTACAACCACAGGTCTTTTGAGATTCCCAAATATGACTCTTTAATTTTCAAATACAACTCTTCATATTTCCATGCCTCAATGCATGTTGTGTGACACATCTTAATATTCAATTTATCATAAATGTCCTTTTTAGTTGAAGGTGACCATAATGGTATTAAGGCCTAGAGGTAAAGATCTCTATCACAGCTACAATCTTCAACACACAGAAGATGTTGTTGCTGCAACTTGACTTTCAATGTTGTTGGAAGAATGATTTTTAATTTAAATAAATGTTTTGTTTTGTTTATTTTCTTAAAGCCTCGGTAAGTTTGATGAGCCTCTTTAGACTTGTCAACTGAAGTCAAAGATGAAGAACCTTCATTTTGACTAACCTAGAGTTGATAGTCATGGAGTGTGGTGTATGTGTAAAAGATCAGTGTTCATAAATGAAATTTTATCTCTAATATACGGTTGTAAATTCCAGGAAGAGAATAAGAAACTTGTGAATACGAATTTTGATAGCTACCCAATAAAATCAGTCACTTTTTCTTTAACTCCTTGTTTGCAAAGCACCAAATTAGTTAATTTTACTTGTGGCCTAATGTTATTTTGAAAATGTTGCAAAAGTTTACTTAGCAATTGTTGAAAATTGCCAATTGAATAACCGTGCAAAGAGCAAAACCATTTGAAGTCAATTTCTTTCCACCAAGTTATGATCTTACTTGTGGCCCAATGTTATTATGAAAGTGTTGCAAAAGTTTTCTTGCAATTGTTGAAACTTGTCAATTGAACTATTGTGCAAAGAGAAAAACCATTTCGAGTCAATTTCTTTCAAGATTCTAGGGAAATTTTTGCACAAACCCAAATCAAGTGATAAATGTTGACACATGAGAATTAAGATCACCTTTTCCAATACATTTCTCAAAATGAGGTGTGCCAATTTGTTGTGAGATAGGAGTCTTAAGAATGGCAATGGAAAATGGGCTACGTGTGCAATATGAAGAAAGAATGGATTGGGATTGGGACTTGGTTATGTTTGCCATTTGCTGCTCTAGAGATGACACATTTTTTAGGGATAGCTTTATGGAGGCATTGGTAGGTGAATTGGCCTGTGAAAAGTTGGATAAAGGAATTGAAGAATATTATGGTAGTTATGTGGAACATTATGGCAAGTGGGTGGAGGAGATCTTTGATGGGTGCTTTGAGAAAAAAGGAAAAAGGGCTGAAAATGGCACATAAGTATATTGACTGGTAGAATTTACAAACGTGGATGACATTATGATTTTGTGCAACAATAGACACAATAGAGGACGTGTATGCAAGAATATGGGGTATTGTTGTAGGCACAGGCATTGGTATCTCAACTTGGATTTTTGGAGTGGTATATTCAAACACTTCTGCGCTTAGCTACTATCATAGTGTTTTCATCCACTATGTGAGCTATGCTATGTAGAACATCCACACCATGTGCATCACCTTATATCAACTTCCTTAGATTCTCAATCAATGGAATTTCTTCTTTAGCCAAGTGTTCTCTACTCATATTGTCAAAGACCTTCCAGTTCATTGTCAAGCTTTGCCAATTGTTTGTTAGGCACTTGTACTGAAAGCTTGTCATCATCATGAGAAGCATGAGGGGAATGATTGTCAGGTATGTTAGGTAAGATGTGTGTTGGACTGAGGGAAGATGTTCTCTTTTGTTTCATGGTGGGAATAGGTTTGCAACTCAGGCTCAATACCATTACATGGTAAATTCAACGTGGGAAGCTACGAGTTGTTAACTTTTTCTCATAGAAATCTAGGATTCATAACTGATTATGAAATTCATAGACAAGTACAAGCTTCAGTAACAAAATTTCTCCCAGGAAACATTAAAGAGAAACTAGAGGCAAAGATAGGAAATGGTTTATGCTTGATGATATTATTGCAAGTGAAAATTAAAATGATGGAATCAATCAACCAATTAACTAAATGATATGAAATGATACAAATGATGCAATTTATAAAATAATTGATTTAACTATGTGATATAATATTGATATGATCAATTAACCTCTAAATTAAGCAATATGGAAGAGCAGTGTTGTGATTAATTAATGAATACAAGCACATAAGCCAAACAAATTGTAATGTCCCCAAATCAGGAGAACCCAAATTTTGCTCTTGATTATAATTTCTATAAAAAAGCAAGTAGGGTTTACTGAACAGTATAAACGTTATTCATAATTAGACATTCTTGATTTAGAAATAAACATATGTCAGATTAATAAATTGCTTGAATCAGTTTTAAGGCAGCTCAACCATGGAAGTAATAAGATAGGGTGATTTAATGAGGTCAAGAGAACCCTAGCCCAAGAGCAGATATATCATTCCTCTTGGCCTCGTCTGGCCCTTTCCATACAAAGGGCGTCACATACTTAGTATGGTGTCCTCTGACCATTCTTCCCATCTTTGTCGCTTCTACCCAAGGTTGCATGGGTACTCGTACCCACACCCCTGGTACTCGTACCCACGTACCCAAGTACCGGGTACACGTATCCCACGTACCGGGTACTCGGTGGAGAGCATCATAGCTAAGGACCTTGATTAAGATTCTGATTTTTTTTTTTTTGGTTTTTTGTTTTTGTATTAGCTTGTTGTTTATCAAATTTAATTCAATACCAAATCAGTTTGAAACTTTGATACTCATTAACAATAAACTTTATCACTGTTCAAGTTAAAAGTTTATCATTTGCAATACGTCATTGTCATATGGTTTAGGATCTTCTTGTTCATGTTTAAAGTCTGCCTTCTTTGTTATGCATCTAAGCATTTATCATGTATTATTATTTCAAACATATAAAACTGAAAACAGTACATTACATTTGCAAACTTTATCACTGTTCTTGTTTTGAAAAACCATTGTCATGACTCATAAAATCAGATTTTTTATAAATATAAAAGTGTAATTTTTAAGTAAGTTTGACATACCCAAGTACCTTCGTCCCCAATTATCAAAAATACTTTAAACATTCAGCAATAGCTTATATTTTCAAATTTCTTGTTTTGAATGCTCAATGTCATGACTCATGACAGATATTTTGATTTTTATATTTTCTATAAAATATTAATTATATAGAAAAAATTAGGCTTACACACGTACCCCCGTCCCCTATTTTGAAAAATATGCGTACCCGTACCCGCTCCCGTACCCGTTCCCGTTCCCGTACCCACGTACCCATGCAACCTTGCTTCTACCTCACCTCCACTAGTTAATCCATATGTCGTCCATCTTCCTCCTTGTGTATGCGATTGAGCTTGGCAAGTTTAGGGGTGGTGATGCTCTTTTAGACTTTATGCTTGACATCACTTTTTTCCTTGCTAGTATTTTTCGTTGTGCAGTTGCACCATAAGATTGGATTTGCCACATAGGATCGGGTAGCACCCATCTTTCATCCATGTGTCCTAACCCTCTTCTGTCACGTTTGTTCACTGACATCTGTCTTCTGCACATGTCTATACCAGTGGTGCTACACATGGTGATGACCCTTGCGCATTCCCTCCTTGTGGCAAGCTGATGAACAAAATAAATTAATTTTCTGGTCATGTTTTGTGCATTATAAATATGCCTAATGATCTATTGTCATAGTATATCTTTCGCTCTTAACCATCAATTTCAACAGGTTGTGGATAATCTGTTAAGAGTTGTTAATGTAGCCTCTATTTTTGCAGGCACTATTTTACTCTGCTTTGCGGTGTGCTCGTGAGATGTTAACACTAGAAGATGGCTCTGCGGATCTCATACGGGCATTAAATAATAGGCTAATTGCACTGTCATTTCACATTAGGGAATATTATTGGGTTGACATGAAAAAACTAAATGAGATTTATCGGTATAAAACTGAAGAGTACTCATATGATGCTGTAAATAAGTTTAACATTTACCCCGATCAAGTCTCTCCTTGGCTGGTAGAATGGATGCCTGATCGAGGGGGCTACTTTATTGGCAATTTACAGCCTGCTCATATGGACTTCCGCTTTTTCTCCCTGGGGAATTTTTGGTCTATAATAAGCAATCTTGCAACTCGAGAACAGTCAGATGCTGTGTTAGATTTTATTGAAGCAAAGTGGAATGATTTGGTTTCAGACATGCCATTTAAAATATGCTATCCAGCTCTTGAAGGCCAAGAATGGCAGATCATCACAGGCAGTGATCCCAAAAACACGTAACTTTTTTCTCCCTTGTTGCAATAATTCAATCCATCTTTTTCCATTTTTTGTTGTATAATTTATTTGGTGCTTTAAAATTTAATTTTGCCATTTTGAAAATTTCTAATATAGTAAAAAATGTGCAAAATCAGCTTTCTTCTTATCCTAGCAGCAGACAACAAACCTGCACTGTAATTGGGGTTACCTAAAATAGAACTTTTTCTCAAAACACTTTGTAATGAGGTACCCTTTTTAAAAATATTATTCTTACTTTTGGAAAATCATGGTATCTTACTGCAGGCCCTGGTCATATCACAACGGAGGAGCTTGGCCCACATTGTTATGGCAGGTGAGCAAGATATTCCTGGTCTAACAAAATATAAGCTTGTAATCACAAAGTGTCATTGACTATAACAATTTCATTCAAGTCTTTTAGTCTGAAACTTTTCCATATTGCAGCTTACAGTAGCTTGTATTAAAATGAATCGGCCAGAACTGGCCAGGAAAGCAATGGCAGTTGCAGAGAAGCGATTATCAAGAGATAGGTGGCCAGAGTATTATGACACAAAAAGAGCCCGTTTCATAGGCAAGCAAGCACACCTTTATCAGACATGGTCCATTGCAGGGTATCTTGTTTCCAAGCTTCTCCTCAGGAATCCTGAAGCTGCAAAGATTTTAACTTGCGAGGAGGATATGGAATTACTCGATGCATGCTACTGTCTATTGGAAGCCAATCCTAAGAGAAAACGGGGACGTAAGAAGTCTTCTAAGAGTTATATTGTCTAAAATTTAAATCTCCATTTGTTCGCTTAGAAAGGAAGATGCAGCATATGTTTACAAGCTCCACAATTAATAAATGTCAAAGTTTTATGTTTTGCACAGAAAACACATTCAATCTCAGCAATTCAAGATATTCTCTAGTACAAATTTAGTTGAGTTTTGCAATTAATAAATATGAAGTTGGATATTTTGTGCAAAAAATAATTTCCACTCTAGTCAATTCCGGATCTTTTCAAGTGGGAATTTGTTCAATAACATTGTAATATGTAATTTTTTTCATCTTTTCCAGTCTCATAATTTCCACTTCTTTTCAAGTGGAAAATCTGTTAAGCAATGTATTGTATAATTTAATTTTGAAATAAGACAGATGAGATGAGCGATGGAAATAATAGCAACTCTTTACTTTCGTAAGGAGTCAACGTCAATTACTTATTGGAAATCAGTTCCAATCTCATCATTTAAAGCTATTTTCAAGCAGGAAATTTGTTCAACAATGTTGTAATACCTAACTTACCAATTTCATTTGACCACGTACACGGTGTTCTCATGCATCTCTGTTTAATACTTAAATTTAAGCAATAGAGTGCTCCTATGGTGAATTAAAAATGGGAAAAAAAGATAATATTGAATCTTTTTCTATTTTTATGGAAAATAAGGTATGAATAAAAAGGGGGCTCAAAATAAACAGTGACTGCTTGGTAAGTGACGGTCTAGTGAAAAACTCCATTTGTCATCATTATTTTACTTCCCTCCTTTTTGGTTTCTAAGTTCTATTTTAGTTTTTTAATCAGTAAATTTTCTATCCAATTTTTATTTTAAAAAATTATTAAAATGATTAGCAGCTGCATGGACCATAAGCTGTCCAAAAAACTCCTTAAAAAACCCAGCAATGACTTTTAGACAAATTAAGACTGCCAGCTGCATGAGGCCTTGCTCTTGCCTATACAAAATAAAGCTACCACTTCCATTATCCTTTTTTAACCAAGAAATTCCAACACAATGAGAACTATTTATTTTCAAAATGCTTTCACAACTATCCTTTTTCCAACCAAGAAATTCTAATATAATGGAAACTACTAAATTTCTAAATGCTTCTATTATTTCAAAAAAAAATTTGAAGATACAAAGATATTTATAAGACATTTAAGCAATAAAAAAAATTAGTTTTAAAAATGCTTTCATAGTTATCCTTTGCCAACCAAGAAATTCTAATATAATGGATACTACTAATTTTCAAAATGCTTTTACAGTTATTTCAAAAAATATTTTCAAGATCCAAAGATATTTATAAAACATTTAAGCAATTAAAAAAAAAAAACTAAGGACCGATCTCACTACATGGTTTATAAGGTTGAGGCCTTCTTTCTTCTCCAAGAATCAAATCAATTTGATCTCCAACCTCTTGGAAACACTTCTACTCTCAAAACTCTCAAGGCATGTCTTCTCTTCAAAAAAATGACCATGAAAACAAGAATGAAAGCAAGAAGCCCCTTCACATCTACACACAGGATTAAATCAAAAGTAAATGCTTAACTATTTCTAGAATTTATACTCTTGACAAATCATAGAAGTTGGAAGGTTGTTCCTTCCAAAAAAAACTTCCTATGTGTCCACCCAAATGGGTCCTGTGGAAAAGTTATTCAAAATTCAACTTCCTTTAAAACGAACTTTGGCATCTACACACGGGATTAAATAGAAAGTAAATGTTAAACTATTTTCTAGAATCTATACTCTTGGCAAGTCATAGAAGTGTGTCATGGAAAAGTTATCCAAAATCCAACCACCTTTAAATGAACTTTAGAGAATGAAATGGGATGATGACATGTCTCAATTTCAACCTTAACCCTCAAATTTCCTTAATCTTCAATAAGAAAAGTAGGTTTCAAACAAATGTATGATAAATTAGAAGTTTCAAAATGTATCTAACCCTCAAGTACATATTTGGTTTCTTGAAAATCACAAAGTTAAAACAACATTGACATTTTAAAGTCTTTTTGACTCAATCAAAATACGCTTACTAATTTTACTAAGTTCAATGGAACTATGTATTTCTAATTTAGCTTAGACATCTTAACTTTATGATTTTCAAATCAAATTAAATTAAGCATGGTGCCTAAGATAACAAAAGCTTGAGAGCAAAAGTCCCTACCTATTGTTATAGTAATAAGGAGAAGGAAATTAATTATTAGACTGATTGATTTGGGGATAGTACCTACAACTTTCAAGTAATAAAAATGATTCAATTTTTTGAAATGTGCTTTTAATTAAATTGCTTGAAATGTTTTAGATTAAGGTAAAAGTAGGTTTTGAAGGGGCCCCGAAACCCTTTACATCTAAGAGAAAGATAACCCAATAAGCACAACCAGGTACAAAGACCAGAAACCAGCTAAACAACTAAATCGGGTTATACAGGGACCTGAGACCAACAGATGTGACCAGAAAAATCAACCAAAACAATACTGGAACTTGGAAGGTCAATAGACTGGAACAGTAACTTGAAAAACCTCCCAACCCAGTATCCAACGAACCAGTAAAGCAACCAGTTCACCAACACAAAAAATCGATCATCATAAGGAAACATAAGATTTTCCTTTAGATATGAATTTTCCCTTACCCGACCGAAGGACCCTATCTAAAGGGGGGCAAAATAATTAGACTTCTTCCATTTAATCGCGATCCAACCGTCCTCAATCTTCGCAACCTCAGTGACCCAAGCCTCAGAAGACAAAGACCCAAGGAACCCAGGGGATGCAGAAGCCACAACAACTTCCGTGAGAGAATCAGACGACGTTTGACCCCTAGGAGGGACATTTGAACCAGGGGAAGAGACTAAAGCATCCACCTCCACCACCGACTCGGACCAAAAGCAAACCTCAGCCACAGAATCCTTAGAAGCATCCAAGGAAAGTTCCACCAGAACATCCTCCTCAGCCACCGGCTCGGAGCTAGCCCTAGCCTCAGAATCCTCAGAAGCAACCAAGGAATGTTTCACCGTGTAGTGCTCAGAGGAGGCCTTTGACCACCAAGAAGGCTTGGATTTCCCCGCAGCACAACGAGCAACAATATGGCCTGTCAAGTGATATTTCCTGCAACGAAAAGGGATACCCTCGTAATCCAACAATTGTGTCCAAGAACGCCTCGGGGAATCCAAGCAGGTCACCTCAGGAAGGCCCTTAGAAATATCCAAGTCTACGAGAAAGCGAGCATAGGTCGAGTGGAGAATATCTGAAGTGTCAGCATCCACATATAAGAAATCCCCAATAGCATTCCCAATAGTTTCAAAAATTGAATCTTGCCAAAGATGTAATGGAAGATTAGGGAGCCGGACCCAGATAGGGAACTTATTAAAGGATTCCGAGAGAGGATCGAAATCCATGTGCCACGGTTTGGCCATGAGTGGAAATCTGCCCTGCCAAGAAAAATTATTGTGACACAAAATAATATTTTTGTCATTGGTACTTTGAAACTTAACTATAAAAAAACCTTTAGCACACTAAAAGATGTGGGCTTTATTATCTATAAGTGGCAACCAGTTCTTGGAGATCCAGCCATATAGATCCGCAAGAGAGGGCCAATAGCCGCGGAAGTGAAAAATGGCAGCAAGAGATGAAAGGTCTTCTACCGTATGGAAAATGTCTTCAACTGATTCTGGGTCTAAAGAAACCCTAATAGGCTTTAAAGCACTTACAGGCGAAATGTGAGAGGGACCAAATGAAATGGAAGCATCATGCAAACCGGCTTCAAAGGCATCCACGTTTGCAAAAGACCTACATCCACAAGCAGGAGACCCAAGATGAGGAGCAGGAGACAGAGGCCGCACGAGGGGCAAACGAAGCCCTACCCCCACCCACAGATGCAGCCAAACATGAGGCAGACACACTGCCCACACCCGCATCACACCCCCCATTATCAGCACCTCCACCTAGTCGATAGGCGGGAGCAGAGACTACAACATTTCTTGAAGGAGCGAGAGAGACAAGCGCAGGAGATCCAAAAATTTGAACAGGAGGAGCGAGGGCCATCGAGCGGGATCTATAATTGCTTGAAATGTTAGAAGGAATTTTTGACATAATATAATAACATTATGAAATTGAATAATATATTTAGAAAGAAAAAAGTATAATAATAAAATTATTGACATAGTGATTTGAATTTTTAGTAAATTTAAATTTTATATTAAAAACTTAAATAATTTTTGCAAAAAGTAAATATTATAATAAATAAAATAATTCATACATATTCTGCAAGTATGTATTTTGGGTGTTCAAATTTTGGTCTTCATTTTGAAAGGTATTTCTAACATAGTGAGATGAGAAGAGATGTTCTTTTGTTGTTTCCAAAAATCTTTGTTTCATTAAAATATTTCTAAAACATATTGGGAAAGAGACATTTTTGTGAGGATTTTTAGCGATCCTTATTTTAAAACTCATAAATAAAATCAAGAATAAATCATAGGGATCCACCACCTTGCCCTAAAAGAAGGTATTGGATAGAGATGCTAGAGTTGAGGGAATTATAAGGACCCCCTTACATTCTTCATTGAGGAGTGAGTTTGTTTGATTGCTTAACTAATTGTTAGTTCATTCCTACTTTTTAGTTTAAATTTTAAAAATTATAGGACTTCTTGTAGTTTGGTTCTATATGTTGTTACTTATTTGATTGTATGAATTACATATTAAAAATATGTTATTAATGATTTGGTAAAGCTACGTTGAAGTCTATTTGTCTAAATAGTCAATCCCTTTATTTTACTACTTTAAATATCAAAAATATAAACAATAAATTTATATTATTTATAAAATAATAAAATATAAGGTATCATTTTAAATCATGTTGATATTAATGAATAAATAATTAAGTACAATATTTGACATCAATTTTTAAGAGTTCATGATTAACTGAATAATTTTTTTTAAAGAATAAATTTTTTTAAATCTACTAAATTACTTATTTTTAATACCATGTTTTTAATCAAATCTAATATATTGTTATATATCATGAACAAAACAATAAAATCATTCATCTTACATACAAAATTAATGCTATCAAGTCCCAAAAAAAAAAAAAAAAAAAATTTACAGAGCATGGGACTGCAATAGCCCTGAACAAGATCTTCATAGCCAAATTTGCGATTCATCCATAGCTATATGGTTACCCAAATCAAGTGGAGTAAAGAAATAAGATAAAATATTTTCATCTAAGTCATTATTTGTTAAGAGTTGTCGATCCGCTGCAGAGTAGGTGGTACGAGATCATTTTTCAAATAAATGTTAACATTTTCTTTTTCCTCCCGCAGTCTTTTGATTCACAAAGAGGCACATGTTTGATGGAGCCGCAACTGCAAGGAAGCAGCAAGAAAACGGGCCCATAGACAAGAGAGAGAGCGATTGAGCAATGCTGAAGGAGGCCAGGCTTCACTAGAGATCGACGAGCCCACAGGCAACAAAGGGAACAAATCCCAGCATCGAACACAAATTTCAACGGGTGTGTCTGCTATTTTACCTATCTCTGTATTGCAAAGCAACATTAAACTAAAATTTGTTAACACACCAACCGTAGTAAGAAAAAAAAGAAGAAGGTGGTTTTATAGTCCACGACACTATGCCATGGTTTTTGGGTTTACATATGGTGACAGTGATATGGGACTACCTCATACTCTTTTTCGAGAGGTGCTTGGCACTACGAACGAGGCGTACATACCCTACCCCCAGTGGGATTTGAACTTGTGACCTCTCTTTCAAGAGTACAAGTTCTCCACCACTAGGCCAACTCACGCTGTACCATGTGGTTCAATAATTCTAAGGGTTCGTTTGGTTCATGGAACATGACACGAATTGGCTTTTTCAAAATCCTGATTTGAAATTTTTTGCATTTGTTTCAAAATTGACAAAATAGAATTAGAATATTGGACTTCTAATTTTGTCTCAAAACCAAGTTTTTTGACTTTCTACATTAAGAATTGAAAATCAAAACCTGGTTATGTTTTTGTAGGAGTGTAAAAACAATAGATTGGACTTCTTTTTGGAGTATACCTTCACCTCCAAGCTTAGGCATTAAAAAGTGTCTTCACACTCATTTTCCGAGTGAAACAAATGGTTCAAGTAAAATCCCAAAAATAGGAATGAATATTTGCAAAACCTTGATTTGGCTAAATCGAGATTTGTGATCCCACTATTACAAAGTAATTGGTAAAAATCTTGCTTGTTATTAACAGAGAGGGAAAGGTCATTATGTACAAAATAATATAATGATGTTTCCTTAGAAAACGATCATAAAGAATAGAAACATTATATTCTAACAGAGAAAGCTAAAAAAAACTAAAGCTAACTAAAGCTAACTAGATATTCACAATAGATTACCATTAACTAATAATAGATGATTATCTATTATCGTAATACCTTCCCTTAATGTTTAATCTATCTAGAACACCAAGTTGTCCTTTGAATTTAACAAACTTATCAGGACCAAAAGGCTTGGTGAGAATGTCTATAGTCTTATCTTTGGTAGGAACATACTGCAAATCTATAGTCTCATCTTCAACCAGCTGTCGTATATAATGGCAGTGAATATTCACATGTTTGGTTCATTCATGGAAGACTGGATTTCGTGCTAACTTGATAACACCTTCATTATCAACAAATAGAGTAGTCAGTCATGCTGGTGACATCTGCATATCCCCAAACATCCGATGAAGCCAAACAACTTCACATCTTGCCTTAACAGTCCATTTGTATTCGGTCTCTGTAAAGGAGAGAGAAACTATTTGTTGCTTCTTATTGGTTCATGTGATTGCATCAGATCCCAAACTAAACACATATCCAAAAGTTCACTTTTTATCATTAACAAAGTCTGCCCAATCTAAATTTGTGAACCCACTGAGTTTAGAATTAGAACTTCGAGAGTACAAAAGTTCATAATTGGAAGTGCCCTTCACATAACGAAGCACACGCTTTGCTGCTATCCAATGATCAACCTTAGGAGCTTTCATAAAGTATGAGATACAACTGATTGCAAAGCTAATGGCGATCCTAGTAGTAGAGAGGTAGATGAGTATGCCTATTAGTTGCATGTATGTAGTACCATCAATGGAATGAGAATTAGACTTTGTGGATAACTTGAGACCTTTCTCCATAGGTGTAGATGTAGGCTTGCAATCCTACATACACAATTTTTCTAATAGGGCCGTAGCATATTTGGACTGAGATGAATATTCCAGAAAACTGTTGCCAAACTTCAACACCTAGGCAATAATGCATTAGCCCAATGTAAGTCATATCAAAATACTGGCATAAATTTTGGTTGATTCCCTAAATCAAAGATGTCGAACTGCCAGTAATGATCAAATCATCCACATAAATAACCAGAAGGATGATGTCACTGTCAGTAGTCTTGGTGTACAGATTTGATGCAGGAGCATCCAGAGGTATAAGGGCAATCCTGTGTCACCCAAAAAAAATGTACTTAGACTTAGTTTTTGTTTTATGCCTTTACATTTTTGGATACCCATTTGGCTCAAATAAAGGTTCCAACTCTCATAGTTCAACTATTAGTGCGTTTGAAAATTTTAAAAAAATAGGAGCATGTATTTGGGCCATCATTTCGGTAAACTAGAAGGTGTGAATTGGCCAAATGAATGTAATCATGATTTAGAGCATTCCAAAAAAAGAATCAGGTCAATAGGCCCTACGGTTTGAAAGTTATTGCAGTTTTTTGGGTTTTGGAGACCTCCTAAGAATACTTCAAAGTCAGGTTTGGGGCATTAAATGACCTTAAAAGGGGTCAAAAAATGGGGGACGAGCAAAGCTTGTCCATAGGGCTATAGAGCGCTTTGAGAGCTTTCCGAAAATGTAAACGGTTCGTCAATCGGAGCTACGGTTCAAAAGTTATGCCTCTCGGAAGTTCGGCTACCATTTCTGGATTCTTTTAGATTTGCACCGACTTCTAACGCAGCTTCTAGAACCTTCTATTTTGTCGGTGGATGCCTACTAGCACTTTCTAGAATGTACTCCTAGTCCTTAACCCTCCAGGGTCTATTTAAGGAGATTTCTGGCATTGTAAAAGGCAGTTCGGATTGGAGCTTGAGAGGAGATGCTAAAAGGAGAAATATTCTCCAGATTTATGCTATTGTAAGCCCGTAGGGCATGTTTTGAAATTTATTTTCTCTGCACTGTTTGTACTAGCTTATTTTCTCAGTTAATATAATTCCCTTTTTCTATTGTGTCCATTCTGTTGTTGGGTTGTGTCCCCATCAAGTGGTATCAGAGCGGGTTTTCCTGAGTGTGTAGACAGAGCGCCGACTGTGAGGCAGTTTGCACAGGACTGTGTGGTTGTGGGTTCAAGTTAGAAGATGCCTCCATGAAGAGAGCGTGGCGGAAGGGCCAGAGCTATTGATCCTGAGGAGGTTAGAGCCCTCCAGAGACAGGTACAAGCATTGAAAGAGGAGCTTCGTAGAGGAGCAAATGTTGCCGCAGATGACAATAGTGAGGATGACAATGAAGAGGAAGTAATGGAAGTTGACGGGGAAGTTCGAAATCCTGTAGAGGAAAGGCTTTTTAGGGCCATTACTAAGTTTGAGAAAAGACCTACAATTGAAGTGGGTATATTTTCAGGAAATTTGAAACCAGATGAGTTGATCGATTGGATCAATGAACTGGAAGAATACTTTGAGTATGAGGATATAAGGGACCCAGATAGGGTTAAGTTTGCAAAGGCCAAACTGAAAGGCCATGCCAAAATCTGGTGGCAAGAGATTCAACTGGAAAGACTTAGAAGAGGAAAGGAGAAGATCACAAGATGGGATCGCATGGTGGACAAATTGAAGAAGCAGTTCATTCCTGTGGACTACGAGCTTGATCTGTTTAAGAAGATGCATGGGTTAAAGCAAGCAGGAAGATCAGTTCAAGAATATACAGAGGAGTTTTACCAACTCCTGATTAGAGCGGGGCATGCAGAAGCAAATAAGTAGAAGGTTGCTCGTTATATCAGTGGGTTGCGACCTAGCATCCAGAAGGAATTAAGTCTGGTAAGAATGACCAGTGTTGAAGAAGCATACCAGTTTGCCCTACGAGTTGAAGAGAAGCTGAGTAAAAGGTTTGAAGGAAGAAAAAGAGGGCACGGTCAAGGAGGAAGGGGAAGCAATAGATCATTTGGAGGCTTCAATGAAACTCAAAAGAAAAATGAAGATGAGGGTACTAGCAGGAACCAGAGGAATGAGGGTTTCAACCGCTCCCGTGATCAAGACTTTGGAAATCAAAGAGGAAGAGGTAGAGGACGTGGACAAGGAAGAGGAGGCTTCCGTGGTACCTATTTCCATTGCAATGAAGAAGGTCATCGTGCCTTTGAATGCCCTCAACGACAAGGAAGGACAGATAGGAGAGCTCAGGGCCAAGCTAGGGTTGCTCATGTGGATGAGGATGCACAATCATCACATTCAGAGGATGCAGAAAGAGGAGAGACCTTGGTAAATGAAAGAGTCCTACTAAGTGGTGAGAATGAACCAGGACAATAGAGGAGTTTGTTCCGTACCAGATGCAAGTGTGAGGATAAATGTTGTGATGTGATCATTGATGGTGGTAGCACTGATAACTTGGTATCAGAAGAGATGGTCTCTAAGCTGAAGCTCAAGAGGGAGAAACATCCCCAGCCCTATCGGATTTCTTGGGTAAAAGATGATCATAAGGTCCTGGTAAGTGAACAATGTTTAGTAAAATTCAAAATTGGGAGTTACCATGATGAAGTTCTCTGTGATGTTATTTCGATGGATGTTTGCCATCTATTGTTGGGTAGACCATGGCAGTTTGATAGACATGCAATACATGATGGACATGCAAACACATACTCTCTGACAAAGGATGGAGTTCGCCACAAATTGAAGCCCATGAAAAAGGAAGGTGAAAAGGTATGTAGCAGTGCTAGGATTTGTCTTGTTGATGGAAGGAAGTTTTTAGATGGCATGAAACATCAGCGTATGTGCTATGCTTTGATTCCTAGGAAAGATAAAGAAGGTAGTAGTGAAATACCATTTGAAGTTTCAAATTTACTAGGGGAATTTGGAGATATTATCTCTGATAATGTTTCAGATGGATTGCCACCAGTAAGGCAAATCAGTCATCAGATAGATCTGATTCCAGGAGCTAGTTTGCCTAACAAGACTGCTCACAGGATGACTCCTACTGAAACAGAGGAGCTAAATAGACAGGTTCATGAGCTGTTGAGGAAGGGCTTGATTCGAGAGAGCCTGAGTCCATGTGCAGTACCTGCAGTACTTGCACCAAAGAAGGATGGAGAGTGGAGGATGTGTACAGATTCTCGAGCTATAAATAGGATAACCATCAAGTACCGGTTTCCTTTACCAAGGATGGATGATCTTATGGACTGCTTGAGTGGAGCTCAGTACTTCACAAAGATAGATCTGAAGAGTGGCTATCATCAAATACGGATTCGAGAAGGAGATGAGTGGAAAACAGCCTTCAAGACCAAGGAGAGTCTTTATGAGTGGTTAGTCATGCCCTTTGGATTGACGAACGCCCCAAGCACCTTCATGCGGCTCATGAATGAGGTACTTAAGAAGTTCTTGGGAAAATTTGTTATTGTCTATTTGGATGATATTTTAATTTTCAGCAAGACTTTGGAAGAACATTTACTGCATATTCGTAGTGTCCTTGAAAGGCTAAGGGAAGAGAAACTGTTAATTAATCTAAAGAAGTGTGTCTTTGCAAAAAGGGAGTTAGTCTATTTGGGATTTGTTATATCACCTGAAGGTCTCAAAATGGATCCAGAGAAGGTAAAAGCCATCTTGGAATGGCCTACTCCAAGGTCTGCTACTGAGGTAAGATCATTTCATGGTCTGGTTAGTTTTTACAGGAAGTTTATTAAGAATTTCAGTGGCATATGTGCGCCTCTAACTAATACAATAAGAGGGGATAGAAAAGAGTTCAAATGGACTGCAGCAGCTGCGAGAAGTTTTGAATTGCTGAAGAAGAAGGTGACTGAACAGCCTGTGTTGGCACTTCCAGATTTTAGAGAAGTATTCCAGGTGGATTGTGATGCTAGTGGTAGCGCTATTGGGGCTGTATTAAGCCAAGAAGGTAAGCCTATTGCATATTTTAGTGAAAAATTGAACGATGCAAAGAAGAAGTATTATGTTTATGATCAAGAGTTCTATGCAATAGTTCAGGCCTTAAAGAAATGGAGGCATTATTTATTGCCAAAGGAATTTGTTTTGTATACTGATCATCAGGCATTACAGTACCTAAAGAGCCAAGGTAAATTGAATCAGAGGCATATGAAGTGGGTAGAATTCTTGCAGAGTTATACATTTGTGTTGAAGCATAGAAGTGGAAAATCTAACAGGGTTGCAGATGCATTAAGTAGGAGACAACTGTTGCTTACAACAATGCAGGTTGAAGTAGTTAGGTTTGATGAACTCAAGAATTTGTACCCCGAGGATCCTGATTTTGCTGAAGCATGGAAAGCTTGTAAAGAACCTGTTGCTGTAGATAGAACCAAGTGGTTAGACTATTTGATTCAGGATGGCATGTTGTTCAAAGGTAGTCAATTGTGCATTCCAAGGAGTTCCATGAGGGAGAATCTGATTAAGGAGAAACACAGTGGAGGGATGGCAGGACATTTTGGTCAGGATAAGACCATTGCCATTCTTAGAGAACATTATTTTTGGCCTCAAATTACACAGGATGTGAAGAAGTTTGTACAGAGTTGCCAAGTTTGTCAAGTTGCCAAGGGGTTTAGTCAAAATACTGGCCTATATCAGCCATTGCCTTTTCCATCAAGGCCATGGGAGGACATAAGTATGGATTTTGTTCTTGGATTGCCAAGGACACAAAGGGGTAATGACTCAGTATTCGTGGTGGTTGATAGGTTCTCCAAAATGGCACATTTCATTCCATGCCGCAAAACTCATGATGCTGTCCATATTGCAAACTTGTTTTTCAAAGAGGTGGTAAGACTACATGGTCTTCCAAGGAGTATAGTTTCTGACCGAGATACTAAATTTGTGGGGTATTTTTGGAGGACATTGTGGAAGAAGTTGAGAACAGGCTTGAAATTCAGTTCCACGCATCACCCACAGACTGATGGCCAAACAGAAGTGGTAAATAGAAGTCTGGGCAATTTGCTGAGATGTTTAGTTGGAGATAAGCCCAAGGGATGGGATTTGATTCTACCACAGGCAGAGTTTGCTTATAATAACTCTGTAAATAGGAGTACTGGAAAATCACCATTTCAAATTGTATATGGGAATAGCCCAAGGACTGCACCAGAATTGAGGAAGATGGAACAAGGGGAGAGGACAAGTGCTGAAGCTGAGGAATTTGTTGAACACATCAAGCGTCTACATGAGGAGGTTCAAGCACACATTATCAAGATGAATCAAGAGTATAAAGCTAGGGCTGATCAAAGGAGAAGACATAAGGAATTCCAAGTAGGGGATCTAGTCATGGTGCACTTACGAAAAGAAAGATTTCCAGTTGGTACTTACAACAAGCTGAAAATGAAGAAATTTGGCCCCTGCAAGGTTTTGAAGAAACATAACTCAGGAAATGCATATGAGGTGGAGCTGCCAGATGGTATTCACATTTCTCCCATTTTCAACATTGCAGATTTAACAGAGTATCATGATGATGGTGCAGATGAGGAGCTGGTTTTAGAAACATGTCCAATTCCTGCTTCTAAGAAGGAGATAGAAGACATTCTAGATCATCGTGTGGGTAGGAGTACCAGAAACAGGCAGTATGAAGAGTATTTGGTCAAATGGAAAGGACGACCGATCGAGGACTCAACTTGGATTTCAGCAGCTGAGGTTTCCCATTTGGGATTTCCTCTACCATCCATAAAGTGACAGGGTCACTTTTCAATCTACCCTGGGTGTCTGATGCAGGAGCATCCAGAGGTATAAGGGCAATCCTGTGTCACCCAAAAAAAATGTACTTAGACTTAGTTTTTGTTTTATGCCTTTACATTTTTGGATATCCATTTGGCTCAAATAAAGGTTCCAACTCTCATAGTTCAACTATCAGTGCGTTTGAAAATCCCAAAAAAATAGGAGCATGTATTTGGGCCATCATTTCGGTAAACTAGAAGGTGTGAATTGGCCAGATGAATGTAATCATGATTTAGAGCATTCCAGAAAAAGAATCAGGTCAATAGGCCCCACAGTTTGAAAGTTATTGCAGTTTTTTGGATTTTTGAGACCTCCTAAGAATGCTTCAAAGTCAGGTTTGGGGCATTAAATGACCTTGAAAAGGGTCAAAAAATGGGGGACGAGCAAAGCTTGTCCATAGGGCTATAGAGCGCTTCGAGAGCTTTTCGAAAATGTAAACGGTTCGTCAATCGGAGCTACGGTTCAAAAGTTATGCCTCCCGAAAGTTCGGCTACCATTTCTGGATTCTTCTAGATTTGCACCGACTTCTAACATAGCTTCTGGAACCTTCTATTTTGTTGGTGGATGCCTACTAGCACTTTCTAGAATGTACTCCTAGTCCTTAACCCTCCGGGGTCTATTTAAGGAGATTTCTGGCATTGTAAAAGGCAGTTCAGATTGGAGCTTGAGAGGAGGTGCTAAAAGGAGAAATATTCTCCAAATTTATGCTATTGTAAGCCCGTAGGGCATGTTTTGAAGTTTATTTTCTCTGCACTTTTTGTACTAGCTTATTTTCTCAGTTAATATAATTCCCCTTTTCTATTGTGTCCATTCTGTTGTTGGGTTGTGTCCCCATCAAGATTTGAGTCTGAAGAACTCCTCTTGAAGCCTTGATCACTAAGGTACTTATCAATTTTTATATACCATGCCTGAGGGGGTTGCTTCAAGTTATAGAGAGCTTTTACCAATTAGAGAACCTGATGGTCTTTACCAGCAACCTTGAAACCAGGATGTTGTGTCATGTAGAACTCTTCATGGAGATCACCATTCAGGAAAGAAATCTTGATGTCCATCTGATGGAGCTTCTAGCCAAAATATACTGCCATGGCTAGGACTAATCTGATGGTGCTCATCCTTGCAGTAGGAGCAAAGGTCTCCTCATAATCAATGTCCTGACGTTGAGAAAAACCCTTTGCCACTAAATGAGCTTTGTATTTATCTAAAGTACCATCCGATTTGTATTTGATTTTGTAAACCCATTTGCAGCCAATGGGTTTCTTCCCTAGTGGATGATTAGAAAGGACCTAGATGTTGTTCTTCAGCAGGCTTTGGTGCTCAGATGTCATGGCCTGTTCCCCCTCTAGAATTCCGTTAGCCTCAGAATATGTTTGAGGTTCAAACACACTGTGGATGTTGGCCATGAGAGCAAAGTTAACAAAATTTGTAGGTTTGCTCTTTTTCTGAGCAGTTCTCCCATCAATGAGCTCATCATTATGAAGATTAGCAAGTGTCTTAGCCCACCACTTAGGCCGAAGAGAATGATCAACATTAATGTCAGGAGATGCTTGGTGATCAGATTCCTCATCAAAAGAATCTGGATCAAACTCAAGCGAAGCATCTACAAATTGAGGTGATCCTACAGGAGAAGTCGAAGGTGTCTGTATAGGGATCACTGGTATAACTAGAGTTGCAGGAGCTACTGGAGCCCTCCCATCAATGGACCTAATGGAAGTTGAACTCCCAAATCATGAGCCTTCATAAGCTGGATAGGAGAAACATACATGAATGGTCCTTGTTGCTTATCAAAGACTACATCACGACTATAGATGAGATGAGATGTTTCAAATTTGATCAGGCGGTAGGTTTTGTGAAGACTATTATACCCAGCAAGCATGAGTTTCCGACTCTTGGCATCCAACTTGGTGTGTGACGCATTGAGGATCCAAACAAAAGCAAGCGAGCCAAAAACCTTCAGGTGACTGATTTTGGGCTTGCGACCTGACTAGGCCTCTTTTGGAGTTTTACCTTTGACTGCCACTGTTGGTGATCGGTTCAACATATAAACTAGAGTGTTAACTACTTTTTCCCAAAAATTCTTCGAAACATGCTCATGTTCGAGCATAGATCGAGTCATCTTGATGATTGTCTGGTTCCGACATTCAACTACACTATTTTGTTGTGGCATGTGGGTTGTAGTTACTTGGCGTTTGATACCACGTGTAAGCTAGATAAAACATTAGAACAAAATTCTCCCCATTGTCTGATCTAAGAGTAATAATAGATTCCCTAGACTCATCTACAACTAAAGGTTTAAACATTTGAAATACAGGAAATGCATTTGATTTTTTTTTAAGGAAATACACCCACATTTTTCTACTGAAATCACTAGCAAACAATAGAAAATACCTGGACCCAAGAATAGAAAGACAGACCATAGGGCCGCAAATATAGGCATGAACAAGCTGAAGTAATTGAGAAACTCGCCATGAATCGCCACTGGTGAAAGGTGTACGATGTTGTTTCCTAGCCTGGCATGCATCAAAAACTCCAAGCTGTTGAGTTTGAATCTTTGGCAATCCAAGAACAAGCTCATCCTGAACAAGCTGCGAGAGATAATGCACATTTAAGTACCCATATCGCTGATGCCAAAGTGTGTTGACAAAAGATTGTTAAGCAGCCATAGCTAAGTCCCAAGAATCACCAGAATCAGTAAGTCTGAAAAGACCGTGATCGTTGAGACCCATTGCAACAATAGATTGAGTCGCTTGATCAATGATGGTGCACTAATGTGAACTAAAGGTAACATCCAAGTGTGGAGAATGTTGCAACAACTGACTGACTGAGAGTAGATTTAGTTCCATCCCTAGAATGTAGTACACATCGAGGAATATGAGTCCTCCCAGTAGACAGAATTTGAATGTTGCCTTTGTTGACAATCATGTACTCTTCTCTACCACCAAAAATAATAAAGTCTAAATAAGGTTGGTAGTCAGAAAACTAGTCTCTGCGGTGAGTGAAATTATGAGAGGCACCTGAATCACTGTACCAGGAAGATGACTTCACATGATCTACAGGTCTTTAGCCATGAAGGCATAAAAGGCAGACTCTGTCTGCTTAGTGTGGTCTGCATTGTTCACTTTGTGCTACGAACCTGATTTCTTAGGTTGTACAACTAAGCATTTTTGACATTCAACCTTCATGTGTCCAAACTTGTGAAAGTAGTTGCATTGAGTGTTCTTCTTTTGGGAACCATCTGATGATGGAGCAGAAGACTTCTATTGAGATGGTTGTTGAAACTTGCCTTTACCCTTCTAAAAGGATTTCACAACAAAGGCTTGCTCCGTGGAGGTGGAGGTGGAGCTACTACCGAACTGTTGTTTCCACTAATCTTGTTGAAGCAGAAGTGTATAGAGATCAATGAAATTTAAATCAACACCAGAAGACGTGATGTTGAGAGTCTCGATAAAATGCTCATAGGACTTTGGTAAACTTCGAAGAGTGATAACCACAATATCCTCTTCCTCCATCTTGCGGCCGATGGCAAGTAACTAATCACGGATTTCGTGAATCTGATTTAGGTGTGTCTGGAGCGAGGTGTGCTCATCCATGACAATAGAAAACATAGTGTTCTTTAGAAAGAAAGTTATACTTTTGTCAGAAGTCTCATGAAGACCTTTGAGATGTGTCCAGATCTCGACAGTTGTCTTGCCGAATGGAATTTGAGAAAGTTGATCATTAGCCACGAATAATTTGAGAAGCATCATTGTCTCTCAGTTATTCAAATTCCATGTATCTTGATTAGGACCAAGGGAAGTCAGATGCTTTGTAACACCTAGAACAAGTTGATCGGTGTTCCAATATACAAAAATTGCGATAATCTGTTGCTTCCAAGTGCCATAATTTTGACCACTGAATTTGGAGTTGTGCTCGAGCAAAATATTTGTTAGAGATACCATGGCACATTTTTTTATTGAAAAAATGTGAAAATTTGTGAAGGCACGTTCTTTGAGGCAAAAATGGAAGACCCAAAAAATTCAAAGAGTGACTCAGAAGAGAGCTCAAAAAACCCAGAAGGAATATGTTGTTTTATGGATCCGCTGGCTCAAAATTTGGGGCATGAAAAATGAGACACCCAAAAAA
Source organism: Cupressus sempervirens (assembly GCA_028749045.1). NCBI lineage: Eukaryota > Viridiplantae > Streptophyta > Pinopsida > Cupressales > Cupressaceae > Cupressus > Cupressus sempervirens. The sequence goes on along the minus strand of CM053791.1, from coordinate 264,163,385 downwards.
ACAGACAACAATCCAGTTGAGCTCTCAAAAAACCCACAAAGAATCTGTAATCAAAATGTTTTTCAAAGTCAAAAATTTGGGTTTCAAAAAAAACACAGTAGGCAGCCATGAAAGCTCAGATTTGTAGAAAAATGGCAGAATGTTGTTAAAGGATGCCCGAAAATGGATGATGTTGGTGCTGAAAGAGGCCTTTTGGTTGTAGCAGTTAAGAAACAACCTTGAATGCTGCAAGAAGTCATGATTTTTGCAGGCAGAAATCACGATTCATATCAAACATTTTGTTGCAAGAAGTCATGATTTTTGCAGGTAGAAATCACGATTCGTATAAGACATTTTGCTGCAAGAAGTCATGATTTTTTATACCATCTACAAATGATAGAATATGGTTTAGTCTATCAGACATTGCAAGAGTTGAAAACACCACTAATTTTCCACATTAAGGTCGTGAGATAGAAGAAAAAATGAAATCTGAAGCTTGTGATTTTCAAACATGATTTGCAGAGGCAAAACTATGATTTTTGTTGCTCGTGGAGTCCCAAATGAAAATCCTAATACAAAACCCTTGTTCAAAAAATAAAGGATTTTGATACAATGAAACAAGGATTACAAAAAATAATTTCAAAAATGGGTTTGATAATTTCGAAGAGGAAATTATGATTTTCAAAAAAAAAATAAGAAATAGGCTTTGATACCATATTACAAAGTAATTGATAAAATCTTTCTTATTATTAATAGAGACCAAAAGGTCATTATATACAAAAGAATAAAACAATGTTTACTTAGGAAACAATCGTAAAGAATAGAAATATTCTATTCTAACAAAAAAATCTAAAAAAGTTAAAGCTAACTAAAGCTAACTAAATCTAACTAGATATTTATAATAGATTACCATTAACTAATAATAGATGATTATCTATTATCGTAATATACACAAACCAAACAAACCCTAAATCTTTTCAAACTGGAATGATACCTGGCATTATTTTCACATGGGGATCAGTCAAATAGAATCAGAGGGAAAGTTAGTAGTGGTCTGCCCTAAAGAAGTTTCTCAAAGGGAAATAGGGAATAAGTTGTTTATCCAAGCAAACCTAATGGATGGCACCAATTTCAACAACAATTTTCAACTGTTGGAACCAATGTTGAATGCCCTATATCAGGAAAGTTGTAATCAATTTCTAAGAGAGCAAACAATTAGGCACACAAAACCACTATCTATGGTTTAAGAGGCCCAAAGAGGCTTGGGAGAAGAGAACTTGCATATTTTGTAGGTCAGGAGCAGTTGAAACAGAATAGCATTTTCTCTCAAAATGTGTGGCATATGACAAGATCTGATATCTCTACAATGTCGTCTTGAAAGTAGACAACATGCATAGCTTATTTGAAGGGGACACAATAAACTAGTTTTTTGGTTAAGATCCATATCAAAATTTTAGAAATGGAAGGAATTTGCAAATTATCTAGTGTGATTGTTCTTTGGTCCCTCAAACTACTTTGGTCTCATGGACATCATCAAAAGCATTCATTTGTTCATTCATTTATCCCCAAATTTCTCTCCCTCATGATGTGGAGAGACAACCATGCCCATGGATATTGAGTTGTATAAGTAAGGATGAGATGCTTGTCAGTGGTCGATCAAGAGACTCGAACTGGCAACCCTAGTGATCGTAGAGGCATTGAAGAAGTGTGATAAGAGGAAAACGCAACAAGACTGCCCCACAAAAATAGGAAGGAATTTTTTTTTTTGACACATGTCAGCATTAAATTCAACGAAGTTAGAAGAGAACACATTAATCATATGGACATCTGGAGATATGAAAACGCTCCCGCATACCATGGATCTCTAAAAGAACAAGAACAAAAAAGAAGATAAATTGTCAAAAGACATACAAATAGAAGCAATCTGATCTATTTATTATTTTTAGATATTTAGTTTTGTTTGATTTGGGTCTAGTTTATAGAGTAGAAAGATGAATTGTTATACATGCTATGAATCTGTAAAAGAAGATATGAGGCAATGAATGGCCTGAAATTGTTTTTGTTTCTGGGCTTCCCCCAGTTGGTTCAAAAATTCTCTCAACCTTCCCAAAAGAACTTTGGGGAAACTTATACATGCTTTATAATTGTTATTTTTAGATTAGGAAAATAATAAAACTCTAGTAAAATTAAGGTAAAGTCAATCACAAAAAAGAAATTAATGTCTGGAAATTAATTTTAGTATAAAAGTATTTTTTAACTCTAGAAGTTAGTAAGGCAAGAGTCTACAATACAACAGTAATTAATTACAACAAATCATGACAAGAGACACGATATGTCAAAGTTCCTGTCAAATAGTTAGAGGAGGGATTGAATGAAAATTGAAATTAAAAAAAGAGAGGAAGAAGAGTAAAAATATATTTAAGTTATTTTAAATTTAAATGTATAATTTTTTTACATGAAGATTACATAATTGTCATCAAAATATTATGAAATATAATTACACGTGATCAAATATTATCAAATAATATAATCAGAGTATATGAAATAATGCTTTTTGTAATTAAGCTGAGAGGCTTATATGTGGGAGCTTTGTTCCCGATTTTTACAATTTCTTGCTAGAAAATTGCCAGCCTCTCCAATTGTTAGCTCTAATTGTTAAAAATTATTTCTGGTTATTTAGTGTTGTTTTCCAGTTCTTTAAAAATTATTAAAAATTCTTTTTATTTCCTTTAAATTCATTTCTATTCTTACCTATTTGTTTCTCTAATTTTTTCCTCGTGTATTGATTAGTTGTATCAAAACATTTTCTTTGAACTTATTTTTTCTTTCCCATGCACAATCATTCTAGGTTGCATGTCTTTAAATTACCCTTCTATTCACTGTGGGGTTTATTAGACTTGTGCATTTTCTCATATCTGTAGTTGTTTGGAGCACTTACATTTTAGATAAGTGGTTTTAGATCAATTTGTTTTAATAATTTTTAATCTTTAGATATTTTTATGTTCTATATAAGAAATAATGAAATCCTCTTTGTCGTGGATGTGACTTGTTAATGTGGAACTCCATTCTTGCAAAATATCTAAACATTGCAGTTTATGTTGGGCATTCACTATTAACAAAAATATGGCTCTACAGGTTGCACACATTAAAAATAAAGAAACACACTTTCTATCATTGCTATTCGAACCTTACATTAAGCATGTTTGTATCTTGCTACACTAGTAAATAGATTACTATCAATAATATCATCTTATTGTAGGAAGAAACAATGTATTTTGACCCATGTGTCATTGCATTTATCAGAAATAATCTTACATGTTGCATCCTTCACATCAAATTCTCTTACTCCATCTTTTTGGCACATCAATTTTTTTTTATCATCATGGTTTCTCTTTTTCCTCTAATGCCAATGGCTATTGTGATACACATTGCTAGTTTTGAATAGTAGCATTCACCTCAAAGTCTAATTTTAGCGATCTTAAAAATCTTACATAGTCATGTTAGTTTAAAATTGCATATGTACAAAAGCTAGGTAAAATTAGAACATGCAATATTACCTAGAATTGATCAAACGATTTTAAGACCATAGACCATATATTAGTTTATTCATATTTGAATTTCTCACTCCTATTTATTGTTTATTGTTTTATAAATGAGATTATACATCATACACGTTCAATTCAAAGGGAACCTTTTGAAAGCCAATGAATAAGGCATAATCGTTCTGATTAAGTAAACAAAGGTTTTGAAAGGACCCGAAACCTTTTACAAAGGACAAGAAAGATATAACAATGAGGATCTTAAAACAACTGTGGAAAACCACTCGACAAACTAGAGGGACACATTGGAGTTCCCAACAAGAGGGCAAACAACCCAAGAAGCCACAGACCATCAAGATTTACATTTTGGTCCAGTCTATTGTGAATGTAAAGACATATCAAATGAAGGTAAGGAATTGTTATTTAATAAGAAAAGAGTGGATTTTTGTTGGTTCTTTGTAGATTTTGTTTGCAACATTATTTTTATCAGATAGAAGCCATGCTGACAAAGGTTGTTGAACATAAATTTACATGCAAAAGGAAAGAACAAGATTTTTGATAATACATTAAAAAATATAGAAATGTTCTATTTCTATCTAGATCTTAGTTGTAAATCAATTCATTAATTATTCATTTAATTTTTTTAAAAATTGTGATTTATTTTAATTCTGAAATATGTAAAAGTTTGAATAAAAATTAAATAGAAATATTCTTATACATTTCAAAAAAAATAGAAAGATTTTATTTTTACTTTTTATAGAAAGATTCTCCATACAACTAGATTTTAGTTTTAGATTTATAAACTAATTGAAATTTTTAAAATAGCGTGTAATTTAATTTTGAAAGTTGAATTGATTTACATCCAAAAAGGAAAATAGAATAGAAAGAGTATGTGTGTGTGTGTGTGTGTGTGTGTGTGTGTGTAGATTAATTTACATATTTAAAATTTCACAACTAAAAATATATTGTATTTTCATTTAAAGTCACTAAAATTCTATCATTGTATTGTATAAGTCTCATTATATATATATATATATATATATGACATAAATGCATTAGTATAAATAAATATAATAAAAAATACTAAATCACTATTTTATAATTTTTTTAAATGTTATTTATCTAGTATTTTTACTATAAAATATAATAGATATTAAAAATTTAAGTTTGAATAACCTTGACTAAATGAAATATAAGAAAAAATGCATATATTGAATCTACCTTACAATTTAAAATAAAGTAGTGTTATATATAAATTGGACAATTTATAAACTAACCGAACTTAGATATGGTTGCGGTGTCAATTTGGGTTATGGTTTCAAAGGGAGGATTATGGATAGGCTCAAGGTTAGAGTTATGGTTATGATTAGAGTTGTGGCTAGGGTTGGGGTTTACATCATGGTTAGGGTTAGTATTAGGTTTATGGTTAAGGTGAAGTTAGAGTTATGCTTAGGATCAAGGGTTAAGATTATGATAAGCATTTGCATCATGCTTAGAACTAAAACTAGGGTAAAGGTTTGTTGGAAACTACAATTGGAACAATTGTTATGTTGTCATTGATGTCAAACCTAATTGGTAAGGCATATTGCTATCTGATTTGAGTGTCATATCTAGATGATTGATTAAGAGGATTTGAAAAGTTGGACATAACAAAAGCACCTAGAGGGAAGGTTGAGGAATAAGAGGAAACTACAATGGGCACTTGATTAGTTTGACTTTTACAAGATAAAGTGATTGTTTAATCATGCTACAAGTGAAGAAGATAGTTGTTTGAAGCCTTAAAGAAGTGATCAAAGACTGACTAAATGCATAGGCTTGATCGAGCAAGAGAGCACAAGATTAAGGAACTTAAAGTATATGCTAAGTGATGCTAGTGTTAACCAAGCACCAGTATGTGTCGAGAAGTAGTGTCAATTAAGTATCAGTATTGACCAAGCGATAGTATATGTGTCAAACATAAATGTTAGTAGCAACATAGTAACCCAATGATGATCAAGCATCAAAACACAATGTTGGCCAAGAGACAACATTTGATAAATTATGAGGAAATTGAGATTTCCAGCCAACACAATTGTTTCTTAGAATATGTAAAGTGTGTTGAAGATAAGGATAGATGAACCGGAACATTTAAATCAAAGGAAACCATGTTTGAGCGTTTCTATGCAAAGATTCAAGGAGAAGTTTAGAGAAGTTTCTAGAAGAGAAAAAAGGTGACTAAATGATGGAAGGATTCAATGAATTTAACCAAACCCTAAGATCTACGGTGATGTTTAAGCAGAAAAATATTAGAATTACCTATTAAGGAGGTACAAGGGCTAACCTAATGAGGTTGGAGTAGTTGTTGATGTTATTGATTGACAAACTTAAGTTGGAGGCTAAGAAGAGTTGTGAAGGGGTGAAAAGTGATTGCTTGAAGGGTTGCCAAGTGAATCAGAGATAGAGATGACAATGGAGGCTAGTCGATGGATTAACATATGAGTTGAATTGTGATCTGTATTTGCAAAGAAAGTTGTATTAGTTAAATCAAAACCTACTGTTACTTTTTAACCATTGTATTAGCATTGAAATCTTTTAAACAAGGTTGATCTAACAGTCATATATAAATCCTTTAATCAAGGTGGAATTCTAATTGAATATTTTAAAGTCCTCTAACAAGGTCACTCCTAATAGGGTGATTAAATCCTTTAACGAATTCACATTTAATAGTGTGTTTTGTAAGATTTAACAAGGTTGGCTCCTAACAGAGCTCACTTTAGAAGAGTGAAAATTTGGTGACATATTACTGGTGATTTTTCCCAAATTGAGTTTCCACGTTAAATCCTAATGTTAACTTGTGTGGATGTTGTTTGTGATGATTTATTGTTAATGTTTTACATTCTGCAAGTCTATTATAATTAAGACAGTGGACTGCTAGTTGATGTTATTGATAATCTCCTATAGAGGCTGAGTTAATGGATACTTAGATCTAAAGTAGTTGAAGTATTTATTTGTTCAATTGGTACATTTGGACCTTCGATAACATATTCACCCCCCTCTCAGTTATTATAAACATTCTAACAATTGGTATTAGAACTTTGGTGCTTGTAGATAAAATTTTGAAGGTACTTGAAGCTAAAGATCAAGATGTACAAAAAAGAGGTGCCAAGGTTGAATAAAGAAAACTTCCTTGCATGGCAGAGTTTGATGATGCTGCATCTAGTAGAAATTGGAGATGGTACAATACACTTTATGGATTATGCATATGTGGAGATAACAGTTCTTCCTCTGACAACACGACAACTGAAGGAGAAGCAAGAACACAACTGAGCTATGTTGGAGATTGCATCATCCCTAAGCTACACCGAGTTTGATGGTATAAAAGACTACAAAAATGCCAAGGAAATGTGGGATACAATGCAAACCATATATGGAGGAGACACAAATGTCTTGAGCATGAAATCAGAAAGCTTGAGAGGTAAGTTTGATGAAATGAGAATGATGAAAGGTGAGAATATTGTCCAGTATTATGGAAGAATCAAAAAGGTTGTTAATGCCATAAGAGGAGCAAATAGAAAGATTGATGATGAGATTTTGATCAACAAGGTATTGAGAACTCTACTTCCTATTTATGTTATTAGGGTTTCTACAATACACGAATTGAGATGTACTCCTAGTAATAATCCAACTTTAGAAGATGTGATTAGTAGGCTTACTGCTTTTGAAATGTCAAATTTTGATAATTTCACCCCTACCACTATTGAATCTGCTTTTAAATTAATATTAGTTTTGAGTAAGAAAGGAAAAGGAAAATGTGTGAAAAGTGATAGTGATGTTTCTGACGATGAACTTGGCAAGCTTGAAGCAATGATAGCTAGAAGACTTCCAAGAGGTAGAGGAAAATACAAAGGTAAACTTCCTATAATTGTTTTTCATGTAACAAAGTCAGTCGTATTGCTACAAGATATCCTGACAAAGAAGACAAAGATGAAAGAAGGGAAAACAACTACAAACGCAGAAGAGATGATAGAGATAACAAAAGAAACAAGGACTACAAAGACAAAGGTAAAAAATCTTGTTATATTGTTGAAGAAGAAACTGATAATGAATCTAAAAGGAATGATGAAGAAGTTGACTATGTTGCTATGAAAGAAGATTCTGATGAAGATGAGAAAACTGCATTAATATCATACGTGAATAAAGGTGATAGATGGATAATTGGTAGTGGTTGTTCTCATCACATGACTAGTGATAAAAGTAAAAATGAAACCATACAAGGGTAGTTGTGTTAAGTTTGGTAATAATGCACCATGTCTTGTGAAAGATAAAGGATTAATACAATTGACTGACAAGATCAAGTGTGACAATGTTTATTGGGTTGAAGGACTTAACTATATCTTGTTGAGTGTTTCATAGTTGAACAAATTAGGATACAAAGTTGAATTCCATCACAAGAAGGCCAAGATATTTGATGTTGATGATGAACTGATTGGAAGTAGTGATCAAACAAAAGGTAACTTGTTCTATCTATATTTATCTAATGAAACATGTTTGTTTGCACAATATGAAGATATATATGGTTATGGCATAAGAGGTTATGTCATGTGAGTTTTGACAATTTGATAAGCATTAGTAAGATGAAAAGAGTAAGAGGATTGCCAAAATTGAAGAAACCTAATAATGCTATATGTAAACAATGTCAATTGGGGAAAATGACAAAGTCTAGTTTCAAGAGCAAGATATACTCATCTAATGACATTTTGGAATTGGTTCATACTAATCTTTGTGGACCTATTGGTGTTCAAAGCTATTGTGGAGACAAATATTTCATTCTATTTGTTGATGATTATTCTAGGATGACGACTATGATGTTTCTTAAAGAAAAATCTATTTGGCCAGAGTTGAAAAGGAAACATGAAAGAGTCTGAAATGCTTGAGATTTGATAGAGGTGGCAAATTCATCTCTAATGAATTCAATATATTCTATAATGGTAGAGGAATCAAAAGGTAGATGTCAGCACTTATGACCCCTCCTCAAAATGGAACAGTTGAAAGGATAAATAGATCAATCATGGACTATGCTAGAACATTAAGGATGGAGAAGAATGCGTCATAGAAATATTGGAGAGAAGTTGTAAGTACAACAATTTATACTTTGAATAGACTGCAAGTCAAGAAAGGTTCAAATGTTACAACCTTTGAGTTGTGGTATGGATATGCACCTAATGTGAAGTATTTTCAAAAATTTGGAGGCAAATATTATTAACTAAAGGATAATAGAAATGGAAACTTGATGTTAAAAGTGATGAAGGCATATTCGTAGGATATTCTGCTAAGAGAAAAGCTTATAAGTGTTTGAATTCTAACACTAACAAAGTTGTGGAAAGTACAAATGTGAAAGCTAATGAATGTGCAGAAACAAATGAAGTTGAATGCAAGACAAAACCTAAAGATTATAACACATTCATATATGTGAATGAAGGTTCTTTCTACACCTTAATTGAGAAAGAGAACAAAGTTACAAATTAACAACAAAATGTGAATGTTGGGTTGGGTTGCAACAACAGGTTGTCGAGTAGCAGACTATAGGTGTCGAACAACAACAAAATGATGTCGAGGTACATGCAGAACAAGTAGAACATCAAGAATACAATGTCGAGCAACTAGAACCTAATACAAAGAGACAAAATGACCTTGAAATTATTTTTCAAGATGAACCTGTAGAAGAAGGAAGAAGGAAATAACATGTACTAGAAAAGTATGTGAGAAGACACCATACAACTGAGCAAATTATTGGTAAAAAAGAATCTAGAGTTATGACAAGGAAAGACTCAAAAGTGATACATGTTTACTATGTGAGTTTGAATCTGAATTAGTAAAAGATGCTTTCGAAAATGAGGATTGGATTCATGCAATGAATGAAGAAATTGAGTAGATAAAGAAGAAAAAAACCTGGACACTGGCAACCAGACCTAATGACAAAAATATTATTGGGTCAAAGTGGGTATTCAGGAACAAACTAAATAAAAAAGGTGAAGTCACAAGGAATCAAGGTAGACTAGTATATAGAGGATATGCACAAGAAGGAATTGATTATGGTGAACCATTTTCCCTAGTTGCAAGATTGGAAGTTAGAACACTACTTGCCTATTATGCTTATAACAGATTTAAAGTGTATCAAATGGATGTCAAATCTACATTTCTGAATAAAAATATTGGAAGAAGTTTACAGTAAATGTGCAAAAGGATTTCTTGACCCCAACAAGAAGAACATGGTATGTAAGTTGCACAAGGCTCTATATGGTTTGAAACAAGCCCCTAGAACATGGTGTGAGAGGTTGCACAATTATTTGGTGAAGATTGGATTTGCTAGAACTAATGATAACAAAATCTATACTTGAAGACTGGTAGTAACAATAAGATATTGTTATTTGAAATCTTTGTTGATGATATCATGTTTCAATGGAAAAAGGCATTATGCAAATCATTTGAAGATAAAATGAAGAAAGAATTTGAAGTGCCTATGTATAGTGAGATCAAATTCTTTGTTGATTTACAAGTATATCAAATGAAGCAAGGTGTCTTCATTTGTCAATCAAAAAACATCACAGAGATACTAATTTTTTTTGGAATGGAAGATTCAAAATCAGTTATTACACTTGGACATAATCTATCTAAGAATGATGATTCTATATCTAAGAATGATGATTCTATTAGTGTGAACCAGACATTGTATAGATCAATAATTGGGAAACTACAATATGTTGTTCACATCAAACCTGATATTGCACTGGTAGTTGGGATAGTTGCAATATTTTCTGCAGATCCTAAGGAGAATCACATGATGGCAATGAAAAGGATATTGAGATATCTGAAAGGAACAAAAGACTATGGCTTATATTACAAGAAGAATGACAAGTTTGAATTGAAAGTGTTCACTAATTTCGATTGGGCAAGAAATGTTGATGAAAGAAATAGTACAAGCAGAGGAGCTTTCTTTCTAGGAAAAAGACTAGTTTCATGGACAAGTAAAAAGAAGAATTACATTTCTCAATCAACAGTTGAAGCTGAATATGTGGCAACAATAGTGAATTGTTCAAATATTGTGTGGATCAAGCAATTGTTGAAAGGGATGAAGGAAGAGATCACTAATCCTATTGTTATCTATTGTGACAACACATGTGCTATAAACATATCAAAGAATCATGTGATGCACACAAAGACTAAGCATATTTCAATCAAGTATCATTAATTGAGAAAGTTAGCTCAAGACAAAGAAGTGAGATTGGAGTATGTGAACACTAAGGAGAAAATAGCTGATATTTTCACTAAAGCTTTACCTAAGGATGCTCAGGAACATCTAAGAGGTAAATTAGGGGTGATTCCCCTAGACAAGGCTACTTAAGCTAAGATGGAGCTCTGCATCAAATGTGTTGATCAAAATATCTTACAAGTTGATGCAGATAGTCCTACTTTAGGAGTTCCCTAAAGTAGTGAAGGAAGGAGAATAAAATGGTGTATCAGTCATGAGCACAAATGACAGATGAAGAATTTAATAGTGACATAAGGATATCTACATGATCAAGATGTATGAGATAGATAAAGTGTCTTTGGAATTGTTGTCAAAAAGGTAGAGATTCAGTTACCATGTGGTAACAAGAGAGAGGGAGAGATTGAGTTACCATATAAAGGGAAAGTATATCAAGTGAATAATAAAGGGAAGTCATACATGAAGAAGGAGAAATAGCATTTAGTGAGAAATGTGGCAAAGAAGAAAACCTTATATGAGGTGTTGCTAAAACAAGGCAAATGTATATCAAAGAAGTTCATATTTCATGTTCTTAAATGATCTTATGTGAGCTGGATGGATGAGAAACAGAATGAGATTGAAAGAAAGAGATTGTTGGACATAAAGCTGAGAATCAGAATGAAACTAAGGATATTAATGAAGATCAAATACTAAATGCAGAGGGAGGTTGCTCAAAGTAGAACATGTTTTGGATTGCATGGTAACTAGAGGTGTTGCATCAACTCCAAAAGGGAGATTGTTGGAAACTACAATTGGAATAATTGTTATGTTGTCATTGATGTCAAACCTAATTTGTAAGACAAATTTCTATCTGATTTGAGTGCCATATCTAGATGATTGATTAAGAGGATTTGAAAAGTTGGTCATAACAAAAGCACCTAGAGGAAAGGTTGAGTTATGAGAGGAAACTACAATGGGCACTTGATTAGTTAAACTTTGACAAAATAAAGTGATTATTTAATCATGTTATAAGTGAAGAGGGTAGTTGTAATGAAGCCTTAAATAAGCGATCAAAGAATAACTAAATGTATAGGCTTAACTGAGCAAAAGAGTAGAAGATTAAGGAAATTGAAGTATATGTTGAGTGATGCTAGTGTCGACTAAGTACCAGTATGTGCAGAGTAGAAGTAGACTCAACCGAGCATTAGTATATGTGTCAAACAAAAAGTCAGTAGAAATCGAGTAACCCAGTGATGATCGAGCGTTAAAACACAGTGTTGACCGAGGGACAACATTTGATGAATTATGAGGAAATCATGATTTCTAGCTAACACAATTAATTTCTTAGAAAATATTAAGTGTTTTGAAGATAAGGATGGATGACTTGGAATATTTAAAACAAGGGAAATCGTGTTTAAGTATTTGTATGCAAGGATTTAAGGAGAAGTTTAGAGAAGTTCCTAGAAGAGAAAAGAGGAGACTAAATGATAGAACAATTCGATGAATTTAACCAAAATCCTAATATCTACAGTGATGTTTAAGTGGAAAAGGATCAAAATTACCTATTTAAGGAGGTAAAGGTCTAACCTAATGAGTTTGGAGTAGTTGTTGATCTTATTGATTGGTGAACTTAAGTAGGAGGCTAGAAAGACTTGTGAAGAGGTGAAAAGTGATTGCTTGAAGGGTTGCCAAGTGAATCAAAGACAAAGATGACAATGGAGGCTAGTCAGTGGATCAACATGTGAGCCAAATTGTGATCTGTATTTGCAAAGTGAGTTGTATTAGTAAGATAAAAACCTACTGTTATTTTCTAACCATTGTATCAGTATTGAAATCCTTTAAACAAGGTTGACCTAACAGTCATATATAAATCCTTTAATCAAGGTGATATTCTAATAGATTTTATTTTTAAGTCCTCTAACAAGGCCACTCCTAACAAGGTGATTAAATCCTTTAATAAGGTCACATTTAACTGTGTATTTTTTAACCTTTAACAGGGTTGGCTCCTAACAGAGCTCACTTCAGAAGAGTGAAAATTTGGTGACATGTTATTGGTGGTTTTTACCAAATTGGGTTTCCACGTTAAATCTTAGTGTCAACTTGTGTGGATGTTATTTGCAATGATTTATTGCTAATGTTTTATATTATGCAAGTATGTTATAATTAGGACAATGTACTGCTAGTTAATGTTATTGATAATGTGCTATAGATGTCGAGTTAATGGATACTTAGATCTGAAGTTGTTGAAGCATTTATTTGTTCAATTAGTACATCTAGACCTTGGATAATTGATTCGCCACCCCCCACTCAGTTATTCCAAACATTCTAACAATAACATTAGGTTTATTGTTACTCTTAGGATTAGGAGTACATTTATGTTTATTTCTAGGTAAAGCTTAGGATAGTGGTTAATATTGTGGTTAGAAATATATATTTTTCTCAAGATTGTAGTTAGGTTTTTTTTGTTATAATGATAATTACACTTAAGTTATCAGGTTCATGTGTGCTCAGGATCAAGGGTAAGGATTATGATTAGCAAATTTGCATCATGTTTACTACTAGAGATTGGGTCAAGGTTAACCGTAGGGTTATTGTTGCTCTTAGGATTAGGACTAGATTTTTAGTTATAGATGTGGATATCTTTATGTTTATTATTAGGTAAAGCTTAGGATAGGGTTAATATTATAGTTAGAAATAATATTAGAGGGGTAAATTAAAAATAATCATAGGTTTTTGCTCAAGATTTTTGTTAGGTTTTTTAAGTGTAGAATGATAATTATAGTTGAGTCATGAGGTGACTTAGATTAATAGTTATGGTAAAAGTTATGATTGGATATTGAGATAGGAATAATCTTACAGTAAGTGTTAGATTTTGGACTATAATTATAATTATAATCGAGTACTTGGTTAAAGGTTAGGGTTAGTAGTACTATTAAGATTAGGGTTGATTAGAAATATAGTTAAACCTAACACCTAATCATAATACTAACCCTTAGCCTAAAATAATGATTACAACCTTAAACCTAGCTATAGTGCTAACAATAGTATAATAATAATCATATCCCTAACTCATACACAACCTAATCCAAACCTTAAAACCCTAACACTAAAATTATGTATGTCCTAAAGTTGACCATAATTTCACTATAATCCAACCCTTACCATTATCCTAATCTATAGATTTAGTGTAAAGATTCAGGTAAGGTTAGGATTAGGGTTTAATTAGGATTGAGTTTCTATCATAGTTACAAGAGAAATATTGTATTCATGGCTACAATTAAAATAGAATTAAGTTTGAGATAATGTGTGTAATGATATAATTAGTTTAGATTTTAGTTAAGGTTAATGTTTAATTTGGTTTAGGATATAATTAAGGTTATAATTTAATTAAGGTTATAGTTCAATTAAGGCTAACATTTTTCTACTATTTAGCCCAAAACTAATTCAACACTCTATACTAGTATTTCGCTATGGCTCCTATCTCTACTCCTTCGCCCTCTGTGTTTGGGCACGCTCCAGCCAAATTTCAAAATCCTTTTGTTATTGTTGTTGTGCGAGCCCCTAAGCATGTTGTGGATTCAACAATTGCAGCGTCAGTTTCTGGGGGTTTAGGGTTTGTTCGCTCGCATTTCCTGTCCGTGCTCATTCTCCTCCTTTCGCCCCTCTTCCTTCGATTGCTCTTCCCGGTGCTACAGGGTCTCTTGGGATGGCCTCTCCTGTGTCTTCTGGGGGTAGGACTTTTGGTAACGTGGCTACCTTTGAAGCTGGTCTACATGGTGTTGTCCCTCATGTCGGTCTTTTTTCTGGGCCTTCTCATCCCTGTGAAGTTTCCCCTATAAGTGTCTCAAACCCTATAAGGGTTTTTCTAGACCAAGAAATAGTTGATGATATTTTCAATACGGTAGAAGAGTTCTCTTCTCTCACTGCTATTTTTCGTTTTCAGGGTTTTTAGCCCTCTCTTGCTAATCTCCATGCTTGGATCTCCAAGCATTGGGAACCAATTTTAGACCATGGTGTCCACATCTTTCCAAATGCTAAAGGATTCTCTTCATAGTAAAGTTTGAAAGTGCTAAAGATAGGAAGACTACTATGTGTGATAACAGTTTTTCATGGCAGGACAAATATCCACTTATGGCGAAACTGTGGCATATGAATTATGATCTTCTTACAGAATCCTTTAACATGGTTCCTATCTGGGTCTGGCTTCCAAATCTCTCGATGCATCTTTGGCTAGATTCTATTTTAGAAACTATTGGGGATGCTATCAGTGATTTTTTATATGTGGACTCAGACACTTCTGATGTTCTCCATTTGACGTGTGCACGAAATCTTGTAGAGATGGATGTCTCAAAGGGCCTTCTAGAGAAGATTTGTTTGGCCTTCTTGCAAGGCTCCTGGATCCAAATGTTGGATTACAAAGGTATCCCTTTTCACTGTAGAAAATGTCATATGACAGGTCACATTGCTGCTCGTTGTGCTGTTGTGAAGACCAAATCAAAGCGACCACCTTCCTGGTGGTCAAGGGCCTCTTCTGAGCGCTATACGGTGCTCAAGTCCATGGATGTGCCCCTGGAACTTGTGGATGACTCTCCCCCTGCTGACGAATATTCGGTGCCAGTGGTTGCGGAGGAAGTCTGGACTTCTGGTCTGGACCCTCCCTCTCCTGCCCCTGCCCCTATATCTGATGCTCTTCTTGGTCATGTTGGGGGCCAGTCGTCTACGGGCTCTCCTGGGGAGAATGTTGTTGCTTCTGCTTATTAAAATTTTGGGAAATCATTAAATTTTTTTCTATTTACTATTTGTGATCAATTTTTCTCATTCAACAAAACAAATCACTCTTATCAGCTCATCATTGCATGTACAAAAATGTGCAACTACTAGTCTATTAAATAATTTAAAAATTATGGAGTAGTGGTTTTGTGATTTTTAAATTAACTAATAAATTATAAAAAATAGTTAAATGAGGTGTATATTTTATGCTATATAGTCAAGGGTTAAGAACTCTTAGCGTGTTTACTTTAGAATTAAAATTAAGAGTTTATAAAAGTTTTTAAAACTAATATATATATATATATATTCTAATTTATAATTGGGAAAAAAATAATGGGCCTTCAACTAAATTAGAATCCAAGAATTAGCAAGATCACTAAGATTATTATTTTTTAAAGTCTAGTCTTAACATAAAAGTAAAAATGATTAGAATAATAATAAAAAAATAGTATAGATATAAAATTTATCATTACAATTAAACTCTAAGTTTTGATATTATTGGCATATGCAAGACAATTAAAAACTCATAATATAAAACATAATATTATTTTAAAACTATTTTAGATTAATATGTTAGGTAATCCATTTAATTATTTTTGAAGTTGTGATTTGTAGATAACGATGATGCACTTTTAATTTATATATTTATTAATTGAAAGAGATGTATGATGGTACAAAGGACAAGCTACAAAAAGATAAGACTCATAAATTTTGATTAGACTCAAGTTAAAAATCTATTTTTTGTTGATGAAAATTAATTTTACTCTGTGCCAAAATTAGTATAGCCCAATAGGATTCTAGAAAATTGAGATATATATAATTATGTAAAATAAAACATAAATATAAACATTACAAGTTTGTTTAATTCTTTAATGTGATTGGCCAATTTAGTTCAGAAAATGAATTCAATGAATGCATTAGTATCATGCCTTTGGCAGGAACTAATAATAATTCATCTAGGCTTCGGCCCCATTACCAATAAAAAAATAAAAAAATAAAAAGTTAGTAACTCTGATTATAGAAATTAAAGCACAACATTTACCTTTGGGAATTCTAACGTCTCTTCCTTCTCTTCATTGATTTTAAACTCTCGTGCCATCACCCCTTTGTTGTAAGCTCCAGCCGCTTGTGTTGGGGATGCTTTTAGTGGGGCTTCTACTCTTGCTTTGGCTCCAGGCCTAGTTGGCGTTTACTAGTTTGTTAGTTTTGGTATCTTGTGTTGGCAATTTGGCTAAGAGGAGAACATGAAAATGTATTTAGGTTGTCATTTATGGAAACATATTATCTATTTTGAGTCAACATATTATGGAGATACAATTTTGGTTGAAAGACTTAGAAAATTGTCTAATTATCACAGAGTTTAACTATCAATATAAACACCTTTTTGGTTGGCACAGTTCACACACCCTGTTTTGATATGTGTGCACTTACCTAGAGGAATGATAGAATATAGGATACCATACCTATGTGTGTGAGTCACTATGAGCAGTATAGATATAGATATTAAAGATTTAGTGATTACAAGTATGCATAGGCAAAACAAGACAAAGTTGAGAAAAGAGATATTTTAATTTAAGGAATTATTATGTTTACCAAAATAATTACTCAATGAATTAGGGACAACATCCTAGATATTAACCCTAAGAGAGAAAAGTATGATTCTGTATTTTGGGACACATGCAAAGAAATAAAAGCCGATATAACAGAATAAGTTGGTATAAAGGAAAGAACTTTGGATGTGAAGTTGTGTGATGCTTTTTGTGAGTGTTATGCTATTATTTTATGATGTGAATTTGATGTTAAAGCAGAGAAATATCAGAACATGTGAAGTTGTGTACAATGTGTTAAGATTAACCACAGATAGAAATAATAGTTGCATGCAAATATAACCAATATCAGAAAATAATAAACCGCACAGAAGAGAACACAAGGCGCAAGGATTTAATGTGGTTCACCCAATCCCTGGGCTACGTCCACCAACAACAAGTCCAATATTATTATTATCCAGTGATTACAATCTGCAATCCCTTATAGCTCAATACCGTTGCAAGAAGCTACAATCTCATCATACATTATGAAATCCCTAACCGTAATCCATTTAATACAAGCTATTGCCCCTTACCAAAATAAGGCTAGAATAAGTCATCCAATAGAAAAATAGAAGTCGATGTCTTTTACAATAGTGAGTCATTTTTGGCTAACTGGGGTGCTGCCCCTTGACCCTGTAGAAATGATATGGGGGGAAACTGCACCGAATAAATCTCCGAGTCTGATTAGGCTCCACATCACAACACAATGAGGTACAAAGGACAAATCAGATATAGAAGATATCAACATTGTCAAATGTTTATCTATCTAATACCTTTATGTACAAAATATTACTGTATATTGCATGTGTGGGCAATGGACTCATATTGCATACATTTGTAATTGTAATAACAACTCCTAATAGGGTTGAGGCTTTTAACAAGGCCTAATCTTCTAATAAGGACCAAGACACTATACATATGTAATTGACTCCTAACAGGGTCAATATCTTTCATGAGACACTTTTGATTAGTGGATCATTTTGTGGGTACCATTGCCACTAGGGTTTTCCCTCGGCTAGGGTTTCTCTAGTTAACAAATAATGGAGTTATGACTTACATTGTGTTACTGTTATGTTTTACTTTTTAGTTTAATTATACACATATTTGTAAAAGATATTCATAGTTGGGTAAAATTTTATGAAAGATTGATTCCCCCCGCCCGCCCGCTTGAGTATTTCCTATTTTTAAAAATTGGTATCAGAGCATGGTTACTCAAAGAAGGCCTAGCAACTTTGGGTAAGATCATTATGGATATGGATCAATTACAAAAGAATCTTAAAGAAGCTCTTGATCAAGTTGATGTAATCATAGAGGAAAGAGATATTCTGAAGGACAAATATGAAAATGCAAAAGACTACATTCAGAAGCTAAAAGATAAGATTGAATCTATCGGATGCAAGAAATAGTCTAATAATCAAATCAAGGATAGTGATGAAGTTTCAAGGCTTAAGAAAGAAAATGAGATCTCGAAGCATGAACTAGAGATTAGAAATCTAAAATTGAGTTTGAAAGATGATGATAAGAAGATTGAATCAAATTTGAGATTTGAGAATTTGTAGATATGAAATCCAAACTTACCAAGGGGAGATCTGAACTTGAAATTTCAAAGCTAGAATATGCATAACTTGAGTAGTACAATACTATTGTGAAAGAACTTACACAGACAAAGCAATGTCTTAAGAAGTTGTATTCAACTAGTGAAAATATTGATGAGCATATCATGGCACAAAGACCTTCCTATGATAAGAATGGTATTGTTTACTATGAAGGTTAATCATTAAAGAGGTTTGTGGTTACTTAGGAACCAAATCTTGTGGTCCAAAAACCTGAACAACAATAAGATCTGAACAAGGTTGATTCTAAATAATCTTGTAGTGCCTGCCCCTAGTTCGCATTTTTGCAATCATTGTTAAACTCTTTTAGGTCAGGTTTATGTTGATGATTATTAGTGGCCTTATTTTGAGATTATTAGATATTGTTTTTACATTCAGTTTATTACATAATGAGATTACTTGGTACTTTATATTTCATGTGTGCATGATGATTATTCAGTGATTTCAGTTATTGATGATGATTAGTTAGATGATTTATTATCATATGTATTTTTTATAAATACTTACCCCATACTTGTATGTGTATGGTGTGCGTGTTTGTTTTCTTTATGTATGGTATTTCTGATGTGGTTAAGGAAGGGAGTCATAGTCACCTACTAATCGGGATCTACACGATGCACCACTTCCTGCCATTGCCTATTTAGCTTAGTATATATTGTGTATGTACATGTGTAGATTTTATGTAGGTTGCAGGTACTAGGTATCGACTTCCCTGAATAGCCAGGATGAGCGTACCCTATCGCATTATCTCAATGGTAAGAGAGGGGAGATAAATTCTCAAGTCCAAATCTCAACCCTTTAAGTCATTTGTCCTAATTGAAAATTAGGACAAGTATCTAAGTCGAGTACCCTCCGAATGTGTCGGATGACGTAATTCGTGATATTAACCCTTTTGGTTTGATTTTGTATGCGTTTTGCTTTGATGAGTTTTTGTATTTTACTTTATGAGTCTTTGATGTATTTTTTATTAATTAAGTCTAATTAAAAGATTTAATTAATGATTTAATTTAATGAAAAATTATTATTATGATATTTTAATATTTTCTTTTCTTTAATTAATTGGGAAATTAATTAAATAAATAAAAAGAATTAAATTTGAAGATTAAAATTATAAGTTTAAATTTGGAATGTGATAATATTTATTTAATTTAATAATAATATATTTAGAGTTCATTTTTAAGTAAATGCTAAATAATATTATTATATAAGTTAATAAATATTTTATCAATTATGTTTTGAAAATAAATTTGAAAGTGGAAAATATATTAAAAGATTCTAGATCGCATAGTGCGTGCATGTGATTAAAATATATTAAGATAAAACAAGTGGATTTAATAAAGTGAGTGCATGAGATTTAAAATTAATAAATTAATTTAAAAAAAAGTCATGTGAATATTAAATAAATTAATGTGCATTATTTTAATATTTATTCACACAGGAGTTTGCACTCTAATATGCACGTGTTGTCTACACTTAGGAGTTAACACATTATTTGAGCACATGGTGTCTACAACATTCTAGACACCTCATCATGTTTATCTTCTTATCATGGAAGATATGTGCGTAGTTGTCATGCTTATATCTTAGTTCTTTCTAGACACATTCTAGATGCATCTTAGAGGCCTTTATATACAAGCTCTCTTAGTGTGTATAGACATCCTCATATGCTTCTACAAGCTCATATGCTTCTAAATCCTCATATGCTTCTACAAGCTCATATGCTTTGACATCCTCATATGATTCTACAAGCACTCCTAGTCACTCGAGGGAGTTCGGTTCTTGAAGGAATTGCAAATGTTGGAGAAGGAAGAAATTTTCGAAAAGGAGAAGGTTCTGAGAGGAGCAGCTTCTCTACAATTTTTTGAGGCGTAGCGAATTAGCATCAGTGTCCAGGTAGGCACTCGTGATTATTTCACATATTTTATTATGCTCTTTCTCTTCCTGTCTTCATCATGTCTGTTATGTGTGTCCGAATAATTCTCTATGAATGAATCTTCAATTTTGTAATTTGGAATTCGGGCATGCATATTGTTTCATCCAATTATGGGAATTAGATGTCATTCTATGTTAGAACCTTGAGTTAGTGTACTTTTAGGATTCCTGGACTTATAGAGTACTTGTGTTATGTGCTTTGTTATCTTGTGTTATGTGATTTGATATCCTGTTTGGGACTTAAGACTATCTCCTCAGCACAGTGGGAGTGGGCCATTTAGGTTCCACGCAGTCGGGTGGTAGTGTTTTCTCACTCTTACCATTTGAGATCCGTCCGTAGACACCGTGTTTGGAGCATTCATTGTTGGCATTTACCTTCATTCTGGTTCTTGGATCATTATGATGGATGTTATTTACTAGTATGTTTCTTTATATTGATGATTAACATGTGATAGATGATGTTATCTATTTTGTACGATCATCTTATGCTTTATTTTTGCATGTTAGATCTCTTTATGCATATGTTGTAGTATGTTTTAGGAGTGACATCCCTACTATGATAATGTCGATGATCTCTTCGGTGGCTTGGGATGTTACGCACGGGGGATGGCTAGGGCCCACGATGGTCTAATGATGCTATTGACGGTTGGGAGGAACTGTGCACTTAGTTAGATGTGAGTGAGCTATCTTTCATGTTTAAAAAAAAAAAATTGTTTGGCAAACTTAGTAAAAATTTAGGTTGATTATTTTGGATCCCTTAGTGGGGCATTACAAATCTGAAGATGTACCAATACAATCTGAACCATCTAAAGGAGCAAGGAGGCAATTTATTAGAAAATGTTATGCATGCAAGAATTTGATCATGTGAAAAAGGACTGTATAGGTAAGTATACTAACCCTATCTTTGGTTATTGTTATACTTACAAAAATAGAGCTAGTGAATGTAGGAAATCTAGATTTAATAATAATATTATGTATCAAAGTACTAACCCCACAGCTAGTAGACCTATTAGAGGAACTAATGTGATGATAAATAGAGTGATGTGTTATAACTGCAACAACTTTGGACATATTGCTAGAGATTGCAGATTACAGACCAATCAGTCATGACCTAGATATGGAAACAATGTATGATAGCATGTCAGATTTGCAACAATTTAGGACACACAACAAGATTTTGTAGAATGAACAAAATGAGAATGCAAAACAATATGGGGAATAACATGAGAACTCCAAACTTTAGAAGGAACGTGAACAATGTTAGAAGGAATGAAAATAGTAGTGACTATCAAAAAGGAAATGTGAAAGAGAATATAGAAAACTTCAATGAAACATTTGTTAAAGCTAAGACTCCAGCATGCACACAAATTTGGTTAGAAAAGAAAGATAATGACACACCTGAAAACAAGTTGAAGTCAGTGATAGTTGCTAACAAACCCCTATCTATCTGAAAAAATCATTTCATAAAAGATAAAGGGAAATCAGCATCAAAAAATTATTAAACCCCTACATGATTGAATCAAGGTTTGCACAGTTAATATGAGATGATATGGACATAAGGAAGCCAAACCTAAGAGCACATAATATTTTGAGTTCATATGTGAGTGCGCGAAGAGAAACAAGTTCTTTGGTTAATAAGAACAACTTTTTGAAACTTGCGTACTTGCACAATTAATGCTGAAGTAAATTGGAAAGAATTTAAAGGATGAAATCATATTTTTGAGTACCATTTGATTGTGGAAGAAGTTAAAGAGTCCTTAGAAGCAAATTTGAGAGAAATCCATCAATAGTTTGGAGAATTTGTCAAAGTATTTCACTGCCTACATGCAAAAAACCCCAAATTGTCAATTAAAGGTATTTACGTTGTTGCACAACTAATTTGTGAAGTAAAGTTTCAAATCTGTTGAAATGGAAGGATCCATGGTCCATAATATTGAGGAAGTACCTTGACCTAATATTAAGTTAAACCCTATTCCACCATTGGAGGATGACCCCACAACCACATTTTCACAAATGTTTTATGGTGTGTTGTATTTAGAGGACATTAGGATTTACACACGCTGCAAGTTTGAGACACTAGGAGAAAGCAACATATCAAGTGAATTCAACAAGGCATACAAGCATGTCATGTCATTCAAGGATGGATTTGAACATTTAGATTAGAATGATATTGTGAAGTATATGTTTAACTATGAATTTGGTAATGAAGATTGGACTAAGATCATATTAAGCAGAATTCATGACGATAAATTTTGGTTAGGAGATAATGTAGTTGAAATTTGAGCAAATTTCATTCGTGAAATTACTGGTTTGAGTAATGAAGGTTCCATTCCACTAAATGAGAAAAATGTCAAGAAGATTGTAATTGAGAGCACCCAATCAACTTACAATGGCAGAGGCATAGTTATAAGAAACATAAAACAAGACGATGTAAGGTTTGTAGGCAGGATTATTGCAACCAAGTTATGTTTAAGATCTAGAGATGATGAGTTACTAGAAAGATTTGTGCATGGAGCATACAATATGTGTGTGGAGAGAACCAAAGTGAATCTAGGTGAAATCCTGAGAATTCAATTGATTGAAAACCTTGAAAGGATAAAGAAAGTAAGAAATAGATAGTTTAGATTTTAGTCATTGATCACTTACATGTTTTTCCACCTTTTGAAGAGATTTTCATTCATGTCCCTAGCTGATTGGAACAATGAGAAATGCATAATGCATAAGATTATAGACTTGCATCGAAGACATCCCATTGACAAGATTGAGAGTAGTGTAGCACTTATCTTGAAGACATTTCAGATTGAGATGAAACAAAGGACGAGGATACCATGATCCATGGTTGAGAAGTATAAAGATGAACTATGCTTTATGGTTGACACTAATTTGACAAACATGGAGGAAGTCACACCTAGAGTTCTATATGTTGACCCTCTTGGTTGTGAGATTACTAAGGAGATAATTAAGGCATACGCCCAAAGGATTCTTAATGCAGATGTAAATCCTAATAGTTCTAGATTTGGAACTTGTGAAGAAAACATGCAGCTAGCCTATCAAGTGAAGATTCAAAAAAATTTGCTAGGAGAGTGGACAGTGAAATAAAGAAGATCATGAAGGATACTGATATGACTCCACAAGAGTTTGCAATAGTTAAGAAAATTATATCTTGAATGAAACAAATTGGACAAGAGAATATCTTATCATGTGCTCCACCTTTATCAGTTGAAGGCCTCTACACTACACTTGCACCACAAGTTGTTTCAACTCCTACAATTGTCTTGGATCAGACCATAGAGGAAGAGGATGTTAGTATTACACACACTCAGACAACTACTTCTACAAGGTCCATGAGATTGGTAGAAGTAAAACAAGAGCTAGTTGAAGCCCCTAAATCCAAGAGAATTAAAGAAATGGCTACTGGACCTGGTAAGAGGCAGAAGGTAATTACCACTTATGAAGGTAGATAAGATAAGATGTGATAATATTATTAATGTCCAACAAAAGACCACAACAAAGGTCTATGGGACTGGAAGCTTACGCCAAAAAAATAGCAGACAAACGAAGCACCAAACGATGTCCACAAAAGAACAAGCACAACAAAAGAAGAAAGCAGGAGACATCACAAAAAAGATTAGGTTTTTTTCCTCGTAGGAAAAAAGTCCAACAACGACTGATTAGTGCAGCTATCACAGGCCCTGTGATGAAGCTAAGTGCTATGAGAGGAGTGACGCTGGCGAAGAGGTCCCTTGCGAGGTCTCACAAATTTGGAATGGCTTGTATTAGGGAAACTATATGAATGCTTCACACCCCGAACCAGAGTTGAGGGCGAGAAGAAAGATGAGAGGACAAGTAGCTACCCTTGAAGCCCCACAACAAAAACAAGAAGAGGGAAATAGTAAAAAGAAAGATTCACGGAAACCAAGAGTTGAAAATCTAAATGAATCTGTATTGAATGAGAAAAATCTTTAAGAAGTTTAAGCAACTCTATGATAGATATCCCTTATATGAACAAAGAAACCTAGATGTGACACTAATACAGTATATGATAAAGTTTAAGAACCCACTTCTTTCGATTCATGGCGAGCTACCTAAAGAGCAATATGATAGGTTGAATGAAGAAAGGTTAAGGTTGAAGAAAGATGAAGAAAGCTTGAGAGAAGTAATAAAATGTTTCAATGTAAAGAATAATGCATTTGCTAAATCCACATATGCGAGATAAAATGAGGTTAATATGGATTATGGGAGGACTAAAAGATTAAGTTATTAGAGATATTGAAATGTTTATGGATTAGATTCTTAGTGACCCTATCAACAAAGCCTACATAGAAGAGGTTGGAAAAGAAATTGCAACAACAACATTAGAACCACTTGCAGAAGAGACAAACAGTCCTATGGCTCTAGAGATTGGTTAGAAAGAGGAAGTAAGAATATTCTTAGGGGGAGAAATATAATCTTTGGCCCCTATCACTTCAAAAAAGGCAAAGGAAGATATTGTGATGAAAGATGTAGAAGTGACAGTGTCAGAAACACCACAAATAATAATTGGTACAAACACAATGAATATTGATGGCACCAATATCACTGTTGATGAATCAAAAGATTTGTTTAATGATTGAGGACCCATTGTTCACAATTTGGTTGGATACAAAAGTTCTGAGGCTGAAGAGAAGGAAGAGAAAGGTAAGAAAGAAGAAGGAAACAAAAGGAAAGGAGAAGGAGAAGATATGGCTACTTTAGCATATGAACTTAAGAGAGTTGATAAGAAATTGCAAATTGATTGGAAGATAATTACACAAGAAATTTCTCATTTCACACCACAATTAAAGCATGCAAAAATAGAAGTAGAAACAGTTATCGATCAACAAGTAAACGAGACAAAGCAACAAAGGGCTAGTACTAATGATGGGTTGGCACTTTAACCCTTGGATCAAAAGGATGATGGTCAAAAAGTTACAGAGGAACAATTGGTCATTCCAATTTAGGACACAAGTAGAGATACACCTAGTTCATCATAGTCACCCTTAGAGACTTTGATTACAAGCATGACGAGCACTACTCCACTTGCAGTAGTTGAAGGCCCTGAGATTGAAATGCTTAGTAAATTATTAGCTTTAGCTACCAGCAAAATTGTGGAGAAGAGCAAGGGAATAAAAGGAACCCAAGAGATTCTAGAGAAGATGACATGGAAGATGGAAAGTCAGATGGATATCCATATTAGAGAAGATAATACATAGAAGAAGGCAACAATTTTTTTGGAATTTGATAGTCGTAATAAGACTATGGTTGAAGTAGCTATAGTCAAGGTACAAGCTAAGCACGATGCAAATATATTCAGAAAGGTGTGTCAAAATGTTAAAGATGACTTAACTAACTTGGATACATGCATTAAGGAATTGCAAAGATGTGTGCATGAAGGTAAGGAACTTTGTGAGAAATGTGTGCTAGCACATGAATATATGAACACCTTCACATCATAGATTAAGGGAAAAGAGGATGAAGTGAAGAATGTAATTGGTGAGCTGAAGAGCGTAGATGCTCAAGCGATTTACTTGGAGCAAAGGATCAGTAAATTCATGATGAAAGGAGATTGCTAGAGGTCAGCAAAGAACAAACAATGCAGAGATTCTCTTTGTTGAGAGAGCATCTACCTTTAAAGTTTGACACAATTCAAAAGTAGCTTGAAGAATGCTTGAAGGTGAAGATATCTTATGAATACTTCAGCTATCCAAACTTCCAAGCAACAGAGTTGACATCCTATTGACTTTGTGCACTTCTCATAGTGTCAGATTTAGTTAAAGGAGCTTGGAATGAGGGTCTAACCAGCTTGAAGAGCAGTTTTTATGATTGCATTACATTGTTACACAACTCATCAGCATGAAGGATAGAATCAAAATTTTGACTTGTATATAGTTTTTGACTCACCTTAATCATTGATGTCAAAGGGGGAGTCATTGTAAAGAAAAATGAATATTGTATATGTAAGAGGAGGTATAAGGTAGAGTATAGAGTAAGGGGGAGTATATACAATGAAAAGATGATATGATATGTAAAGATGGTATATAAATAGAAAATTGTCCATATTTTGAAATTTTGTATGGCCATTGGAAGTACTACACAAATTTTGAAATTTTGCTTTTTGGGACTTAGCCAATTTTCCCATTTGTTGCCATCAATGCCAAAGGGGAAGATTGTTGGCAATTTGGTTAAGAGGAGAATATTAAATGTATTTAGGTTGGCATTTATGGCAACACATTATCTGTGTTGAGTCAGTATATTATGGAGATACAGTTTTGGTTAAGAGACTTAGAAAATTGTCCAAGTATCACAAAGTTTAACTGTCAGTACAAACACCTTTTTGGTTGGCGTTGTTCACACACACAGTAAAACTTAAAAATAAAACCTAAAGTATATATAATGTAAGTGTTTCTAAAACTATATTTTATACAAGTAGATGTTTATTTTTTTAGTTTTTATTTTATAAAAGATTTTATGTAGCAATCATATAGGCTACAATTTCAACCTCATCCCTAATAATATGGAAACCTTGTACTCAACAAGACTTGTAATAATACTTTTGTCAGTTAAGTTAGATTTGAAAGTATAATAAAATATTTGTTTTGAAAGTGTTTCAAGTGGTAACATTTGGTAGCATTAACCAACCATCAAGCACTATTTGTATTTTGATTGAGAAAAGTCAGGACTTGTCATTTTTCCAATATTATGTGTATTGTATTCACTCTAAATTGCTCTATTATTAAAGCTCTACTGGATATTTAAGTTTATTCTTTGTATGAAACCATATAACCCTAGGAAGTAAACATTTTGGAATTGTTGCCAATCTCAAACCTAGAGGTATGAGGAAATGCAAAGAGGTGAGATGGTGGGATAAGGGATCGCACCTTTGATCAACATATACTAGTGAGGGGATAACAAGGAAGAGACTCAAGAATACTAATTGAAAAAGGATTCAATTCAAACATGGGAAGTCTCAATTGAATAGTATGTGCGGTAGAAGGCTTGGAAGGGAGCGAACTTGATTGATATAATATGTGACATACTCACTATGAAAATGCTTTGCGTACCATCTTTTGGGAAGCCTTCCAAGATAGTTGGCTTGGGTCATGGTCAAATTTAAAGAATGGTGTGAGGCAAGAGAGTGGGTGTTGGAACCCTAATCGTTTTGCAAATTTTAGTGGTCCATGAATGTGAAAACCCTATGAAATCAACAAAAGGTGTCATGGATACTCAACCTAATGAGTAAATCTACCTTAAAAATTGCAATCGCCTCTTATAAACAAGGTGTGTCAATCTTCATCTTCCCACAATAAAACTTGACACATTTATCAAATGACAATCTTTTAGGGTATGAGCAGCTCTTGAGATTTAAATGTCATGACCAGTTCAAGTAGCCCTCTTTGAAACATTATATATATATGCTCATGACAATCTAATTGTTCCTATCAATTCTATATGTCCCAAAGTGCTTATGTACCAATTTTCAAAACATCACGATCTCAATTTCTATTTTCTTGAACCTTAATCTATTTGCAATTTATTAAAGTGATTATAGAAACACTATCAAAGTGACATATTTAGGACAGATATTTCTCATCCACTTGACAGATGTGTTGAATTGTCATTTTATTGCAATTGTTTATGTTATAAAGAGCCCCTGTGCAAATTCCACAAATCCCAAAAGACCATTTGATATTTTTATTGGGCTAGGACCAA
Organism: Cupressus sempervirens; assembly: GCA_028749045.1. Classification (NCBI taxonomy): domain Eukaryota; kingdom Viridiplantae; phylum Streptophyta; class Pinopsida; order Cupressales; family Cupressaceae; genus Cupressus; species Cupressus sempervirens. The sequence continues at coordinate 264,135,010 of CM053791.1, read as the reverse complement.
ATGTAATTATGTCAATTTTCCATTTGCAGAATGACAAAGTGAGAAGGCCGCTTTTGGAATTTATATCTCTCAACTAGGCAGATAGCATATCAATTAGATTTGTTTTCATGATTCTCTAATGAGAGTACATTTCTGTGTCAAATTAGAGAGCTTTATCAATTAGTTTGACATATTTTCAAGACCAAGAGCAAGATGACTTATAAAGGCTTATTAGTTTCATTTCCAAACAAAATTTGAAGTTTTTTCAATTGTTTAGATTATTTAAATAACACTTTGATAATTATTTGGCAAAGGGACTTTGGTAATATATACTAAGATATTCAAATCTGAGTGAAAAAGGGTTCAAAATATTTGAATTATTTTTTAAAATGATTTAGATGCATATACTACTGTACAAATATATTATAAAGGGGCATTTAGAGCATATTTGAGAGATAAAGTTGCTTAATACACTACCAATATGATGTAATATATGGTCTTTATTCAGCAAAACTGGATACATTGGTATGAAAAATAACATCAATAAGATGTTGTTGGCAAGAGTTACATGGTCGAAAAAACTTTTGAAAGCTTTGGTAAAGTATAATATCTCTCCTAATGAAAAAAAATACCCTAATTTCAGCACACATAATAGGCTTTCAGTTGAGGGCTTGAGAAACAAATGCCATTGGCAGGGGAGCTTTCAAAAGTTTTAAATTAAAAAAGCATTCTGGAGCATATAAAGAACAATATAAGTGTGCAAAACAATGTTGGAATACTGCAAGCACATAATTAGTATGAAAGATGATTTAATATGAATTGGATGCTTGACTATGAACACATCTTGATATGAAGCGGGCAAGGCCAATTACATCCATAGATAAAGGAGATCTATGCAAAGTTAACAAACCTGCATCAGAATTTGAAATAGTTGAGGCATTTATGGAATAGTATGGGTATCTTGCCAAAAAAAACAGTAAAGATGGAGAGATTTTGTTAAATATTTTAGTCACGGATATTAGTTATATCTTGTGGATGTTTTGCAATCAAATTTAATAAATTTTTTGGATTATATGATTAGAAATTGTAAAATCTTTAAGACGGAGAAAGAAATAAAGAAATACAATTTGACCCTTTTGAACACTTGTATTCAATTCTTTAAAAGTAGCAGCTCTCCTCTTGGTGCAGGAGCACCTAGACTAGCCTCCATTGTTTTTAAGTTTTTGTCTTGTACTTGACTCTAGCCAAGTCAAGAGGATAGATTAGTTTGTTTGAAGACCTTAGAAGGTCATTTTCATGTTGGTTAGGTGAATTAGTCATTAGGACTAAGGTCACTAATTAACCTTTGTTTGTTGTTATTTCAATTTCCTAGTGTTAGGAGCTTAGCTAAAGTTGGAGTCTTAAATGTGTTCTAAACACATAATAGTTGTTGTAAAGATGCCATAAGGTCATAAATGACCTTGGATCCTCAAAACATAGGTGGATAGCAGTCCTAGAATATAGGATTGAGGCACATGATAAAGTTGCAAGTGTTAAGAAGAAGTTGTTATAAAGATTTGCACTAATTGCAAAAATGGCATGCAAATCGGTTAGCTTTGGATCCCCTAAACTTTAGGAGGTGGGGAATTAGCCAACAGGCCCAAAAATGAAGGAAATGGCATCTAATGAGATCCAAGACTCGAACCCAAATCATTCATTCATACATTGTAATAGTTTGGAGAAAGTGAATAAAGTTCAACAAGCATTTTACAGTGAATTTATGGTGTTTTTGTGCTGACAGTCATACTTAATGGACTGAACGACTAAATCCAGTGCTGGATTAATGTTCTATAGGTTGTTTAAGAACTTTTTCATTTGAAGTGTTAGTCATTTTGAAGCCATCTATCTTCTAGTTTTCAGCAATCTAGTTCAGGGTGTCTAATTTGCTAGTGTTTTGAGTAGTTTAGGAAGCCATGGCTCCCCCATGAAATCTAACCATGGAAAATAGTTCATTTTAGATGGAAATGGTAGAGGAGTTACTAGTGTATATAGTCTAAGCAGTTAGGAGTCTTAAAATCATGAGGGACTATTTTATATGCTAAGCCCTAGGCGAGTTTGTGCAACCCAGTCAGAGGTCTAGAGTTTTAAAAAGTGAAGAAACATTGTATGGTTGTATGAACCCGTACTGCTCCAAAAAAATTTCATGAAAGTAAATATCATATATAACCATTTTGTGAAGATAGAAGCCATACCAATCGTTTAGGATTTGGTTTGAACAAGTTTTCTATCAAACCACAGTTCAGTCCTAGAAATTAGGCTTATTAGGCCTCTTGTTCTTGTTTATAGGAACCCCCTGTACGGTCTAATTTAGACCCAGGACCCTTAATGAAAGTTATAAAAATTCTAAAAGGGTATCCAAATCAAGTTTTAGTTTTCTGAGTTGTTTGGAAAAAATTTACTAAAAAGGGGAAAAACGGACTAGTGATGGCTACAAGGAATATGCTTATTTTAAGATCTCTACATGATGATTCATGGGATCTGATAATAAGATGATTGAAGACCCTTCCAAAGTGGATCAAATGGGAAAGGAAAAGAATGTTTTCATGATGGAGAAGACCACTAAAATGTTGGAGCATGTTTATGGAGATTTGGCACTTAGAGCCTTCTAAGTGAGTGTAGAGAAGTGAATCAAAACTAAGGTGTTGATCATTCAAGAGTAAGTTTTCAGAGATTGACTCTTATAGAAGAGTTTGAATAGGTCTTAGTTAATGATTTGAACCTATTGTAAGATCCTATAGAGGAATAGGCTACTAGGAGGCAAGTCAAGTCTCTTGGAGGGTGTGAAAACAAGCCTTGAAGTTTATCATACATCATATTCGTATCAGAGTCTGAGTTAGATTAGGCTTGTGGTTCATGTTTCAGCCTACAGAATCAGTGGGAGATAATACATCAAGTGGAACAGTAGAAGACACAACCATGGTGACTAACATTGAGTTAGCCAAGAAGGTTGAAGAACAAGAAGAACACAAGAAGTCACCAAGGGAAAGAATAGCTCAAATGGAGCAACTCTTGGATGAAGTCCAAGACAAATCTGAAAGGGTCAAAGAGAAAATTGACCTAAAGGAAGAAAAAGAAGCAAGGGATAAGGAACTAAAGTTGGAAGAAGAAGAACCAACCCCTGGTCCTGTTCTTCTTGAAGAGCCATTCTTAAAGGCATCAAAAGCATTGAGTGGCAAAGCTCTAGAAGGAGTACCACTCTTTAGTGGACAAATGGATCCAAATTCAGTTGTGGACTGGATTGACAGCATTGAGAATTATTTTGAATGTGATGGTATCTCTGAGGCACAAAAAGTTGTGGTGGCCAAGTCTAGATTAAGAGGTTCAGCTCTTACTTGGTGCAAGTTTGTGCAAACCGAGAGAGAAAAGGCTAGAAAAGTTCCTATTGTGACATGGAAGGGTATGGTGTCCAAAGTAAAGCAAACCTACCTTCCTATTGATTATGAAGTCCAACTTCATAGGAGGAGACAAAATCTTAGGTAAAAAGATTTAGATGTCCAAGCATATACCAAGGAGTTTCAAAATTTGTGTTTGAGGTCCAACGTAGTTGAAGATAAGAGCATCAAGCTTGCAAGGTACTTGAATGGCCTTAAATGGTCAATTCAAGAAGAGATGAGCCTAGTGAATTTCAAAACCATTAGGCAATGTTACCAAATGGCTTTGAAGATAGAAGAGAAAAGAAAGAGGAAGCAAGAAACCTCTAAAGGCAAAGCTGAGAGCAAGGATAATGGAGGCCAAAGAGGTGGCTTTAGTGGAAGAAGTTCTTATTCAAGAGCTCAAGGAGAAGTAATGTTCAGTGAGCAGCAAGAAGGAAGCTCAAGTAGAGGTGGTACAGGAAGAAATTCTAACTCTAACTTTAGAGGAAGAAGTGGTGGTTCATCACAAGAAGGAAGAGGCAATTACTTTGCCAATATGAAGTGCTATCATTGCAATCAAATGGGGCACCCTGCCTATAGATGCTCGGAGAAAGGTGGTTCATCACAAGGAGGTGATAAGAGGACTAATTTGGTCCAAGATGAGTCTAATGCAGCATACAAACATGCTGAAGTACCACTGAATTCAGAGGAAGGAGAAAACCTCATGATGAGGAAAACTTTAATCAAGGAGCCGGTAAAGGAGGAGCCAAGTCAAAGAAGATCTTTGTTTAAGATCAAATGCAAGATAATGGGGAAAGTATGTAGAGTCATCATTGATTCAGGCTCTACTGATAGTATAGTGTCAGAGGAAGCAGTCAGCAAGTTCGAGCTGAAAAGAATATCTCATACAAATCCTTACAAGGTCACTTGGCTTAACAAAGGCCAACATGTGTTAGTGAATGAACAAGCATGGGTGGCGTTCTCCATTGGAAGGTACAAAGACAAAGTTTTATGTGATGTGTTACCTATGGATGCATGTCATTTGCTCCTAGGTAGACCATGGCAATTTGACCGCCAAGCCATACATGATGGAGGAAAGAATTCTTATTCTTTCAAGAAGGTCAATGTGACTTTCAAAATTCAGTCATTGTTGGAGGATGCTGAAATGAAGACAGCAGGTCCAAATGTTCTTATGGTAGGTGAAAAAGAGTTCCTACAAACCATGGAAGAGAGTGAAGGTATAAGCTATGCATTGGTGTTAAATCCAAGAGAGGAAAATGAAGGCAAGGCAGCCAAGAAGACTGAATTACCAAGTGAGATTCAAGGTATGTTGCAGACCTACCAAGGCATTGTAAGTGATGGACAACCATCAAGCTTACCCCCTAAGAGAGCCATAAGTCATAGGATATATCTCATCCCAGGAGTTACCCTACCCAACAAAGCAGCCTATAAGATGACCCCTCAACAAAATGAGGATTAAGAAAGGAAAATACAAGAGCTCTTAGACCAAGGCCTAATTAAGAAGAGTATTAGTCCATGTGTCGTACCCACTATACTTACACCTAAGAAGGGAGGAACTTGGAGACTATGTATTGACTCAAGGGCTATCAATAGGATAACCATAAGGTATACCTTCCCTATCCCTAGGATTGAAGATTCAATGGACTGTTTAGGTGTAGCAAGTACTATAGCAAAATAGACTTGAAGAGTGGCTATCACCAAATAAGAATTCATGAGGGTGATGAGTGGAAGACAACATTCAAAACTAATGAAGGGCTATATGAATGGCTTGTCATGCCATTTGGTTTGTCAAATGCCCCTCCACATTCATGAGGCTCGTGAATGAAGTTCTCTAAGACTACATAGGCAAGTTTGTGGTTGTATACCTAGATGATATACTAATTTTTAGTAAGACAAGGAGTGAGCATTTGAAACATCTTGATATTGTCTTCAAGAAGCTGCATGAAGAGAAGTTGTTGATCAACTTGGAGAAGTGTGAGTTCATCAAAACAAAGCTAGTGTACCTTGGGTTTGTCTTATCTCATGGCAATCTGAAAATGGATAAAAGTAAAATAGAGGCTATCATAAATTGGCCTACTCCAAGGACAGCAATAGAGGTAAGAATTTTTCATGGCCTTTCACAATACTATAGAAAGTTTATAAGGCAATTTAGTGCAATTTGTGCTCCTATGTTGGATACTATCAAAAGAGGAATGAAAACCAAGTTTGTTTGGAATGAAGATGCTAACAAGAGCTTTGAGTTGTTGAGGTAGAAAATACTTACCCAACCTGTTTTAGTGCTGCCAAGCTTTGAGAAGCTATTCACCATTGAGTGTGATGCTAGCAATGTAGCAGTTGGGGTTGTTTTAAGCCAAGAAGGCAGACCAGTGGCTTTCCATTCTGAAAAGTTAAGTGAAGCTAAGAAGAAGTACTTTTCTTATGACTTAGAGTTATATGCATTGGTCCAAGCTCTAAGAAAATGGAGGCACTATTTGCTTCCCAAGGAATTCATTGTGTATTCAAACAATCAAACACTTAGTTTCCTGAATTCACAAGAGAAGTTGAGTCACAAACACATGAAGTGGGTTGAGTATCTTCAAGCATATACTTTTAATATCAAGCACAAGAAGGGTGTTCTAAGCAAGGTGGTTGATGCATTGTCAAGAAGAGCCCTCCCACTCTAAGAAATACAATTGAAGAGCATGGGAATAGATCATTTCAAGGATCTATAAGCAGATGATGAGGACTTTGCTGACATATACAAGGTATGTGCTGAATACAAGAATCATTTTCATAGTAGGTATGCTGAATATACTTTGCAAAGTGATCTCTTGTTCAAGGGGAAACAATTGTGTGTTCCTAGAGGCTCAATTAGAGAGGATTCAATTCAAGACAAGCATAATGGTGCTTGGAGTGGTCATTTTGGAATCACAAAGACTCAAGACCTTGTTTCACGGTTCTACTATTGGCCTAAAATGAATCTAGATGTTAGAAGGTATGTGGAAAGTTGTGTGGTATGTCAAAAGGCCAAGGGCACTTCATCAAATGTTGGTCTTTATCAGCCACTACCCATTCCCACTAGGCCATGGGAATGTTTAAGTATGGATTTTGTAGTTGGGTTACCCAGAACAAGACAAGGCATGGATAGTGTGTATGTGGTTGTAGATAGATTCAACAAGATGGCTCACTTTGTGACATGCAAGACCACAAATGATGCAAGTCAAATAGCATCCTTATTCTTCAAAGAAATAGTGAGAATCCATGGGTTACCTATCAACATTGTGTTAGACAGGGACACTAAGTTTATGAGTCACTTTTGGAAGACTCTTTGGCAAAGATTGGGCACCAACTTATCTTTTGGATCAGCCTACTCATCCCCAAACTGACGGTCAAACTGAGGTTGTTAATAGAAGCCTGGGAATCTTCTAAGATTCTTGACTAAAGACTACGGACAGCAATGGGATCAGTTGATTGGGCAAGCTGAATATGCCTACAATGACACCATAAATAGATCCATAGGAAAAAGTCCATTTGAAATAGTTTATGGCCTACATCCTAGAGGTGTATGTGAGTTGAGAGATCTAAAAGATGGAGTGAAAGGAAGTGGATATGCTGATGACTTTGCACATGCTATGCAAGAAATTCATGAAACAGTGAGGAAGACATTGACAGAGAACACAATGAGACATAAAGCCAAGGTGGATGAAAGTAAAAGGATAGTTGAGTTCAATGTTGGTGACTTGGTTATGGTGCATCTCAACAAGTCAAGACTACAAAAAGGAGTTCCCCACAAGCTGCAAATGAGAAGGATACGACCTTGTCCTATATTGGCTAAGTATGGTGACAATGCATTCAAGGTTAAACTGCCAAAAGACAGTGGACTGTCAGTAATCTTTAATATTGCAAACTTAGTCCATTATAGAGGACCACAAAAAGACATGGATCAGACCCTTCATGAAGTGATCAGAAACGTGGAAGATCTCCAATTACCTACTGCTACAGTCACAGGCCAGACAACATACTAGATACAAGATGTCATGTCCCGATTTTGGAGGCAATTTGATTTAATTAATTTAATTAATTAGGTTGTCCAAAATAATGAATATTTTATGAGGATGACTAATTAATTATTTTAATTAAATAAATAAGTGGTATTAAGTTAATTATTTATAAAATTATCAAATAGATAAATATTAAAAGGTAACTTTATATTTAATTAATTTAATAAAGTGACTTGAATTATAAAATATTTTATAAAGTCACTTAATAGATAAAATAAAATAATGTTCTAGAAGCTTCTGGAGAAAGTGGAGGAAAAAGAATAAATAGGCACCCCGGGCTTCATTCTAATCATCCAGATTTGTTGTTGTTGATGTTGATGTTTGTTGATGTGCATTGTGGAGCCTAGGGTTTCTGCAATAGTCACAACTGGCCATTGAGAACGAAAACTCTCAATTGGTACGCAATTTTGAGGGTGTGAAATATCACTTGAATTATTGCAGCTGGGAGGAAGATACTTCAGTATTCTATTTGTGCTACATTGAGAAAAAATATTTGAGTACAAAAAGCAAGCTGAAAAAGCAGCTCGAAAAAGCAAGCCGAAAAAGCAGCTCGAAAAAGCAGGCCAAAAAAGAAGTTCGAAAAAGCAGGCCGAAAAAGCAATTCGAAAAAAGTAGGCCGAAAAAGCAGTTCGAAAAAACGGGCTGAAAAAGCAGCTCCGAAAAAAGCAATCCGAAAAAAGCAGTTCGAAAAAGCAAAAACGAAAAAGCAAATCCGGAAAAAACAAGTGGTAAAAGCAAATCGGAAAAAAGCAAAGCAAAAGGGGCAGCATTGAAGGAAAATATTACAGCCATCCACAATCAGGTTCTTCACTTCTCATTTGGCATATTTTCTGAGAAATGTAGGTTTTCAGCTGAGTACAAAATATAGCTTCAGCACTTCATTATTTTACATTGTACTTGTCTTTGTTTGCCAATTGGCATTATTGGTATCAAAAGAAGGCCAGGATTTTGCAATTGAAAGAGCGTTGTAATTTTTAGACTATCTATATTGCAACTCTAGAGTTGATGATCAGCTTATTAGTTTGCATTCCAATTGTTTGACAAAATATCAATTGGCTGTAAGTTCTCTTTTTGGCATAAATAATGTTATAATTTTGCATACTAAGTGTTTATATTAATGCCACTTGGTTGTAAGTGCATTAATGCCATCCTAGGTTGCATCCAAAGTATTTGTCATAATTACTAATTGCTGTAGCTGCATTTTGCAAGTAGTTTAAGTCACATATATGTATTGAATATTGTCAAAATTAGTTGCACATTCATATTAGGTCACTGTTTAGACAATCTGGAGTCTTTTTGTAAGCATTCTCTTTGAGGCAAATCCAAACAAGAATCACTGCAGCAATCTGAAAAGTTATATCAGTCAGATGACCCTTGCTTGCAAAGTGTTTGATGAAATGTCAAACAACTGAAGTATAAGGATTTTTTTGTGATTGAAGAAGTTATAACCTATTGGGGTTATTACACAAGAGTCGATAAAAAGACAAGGACTAAAGAGTACAAGGAGCATCTCATTAAAAGGCATGGACAAAATGATGCTGATGCTATTTGGATAAAAGAATCAGAGTTCAAAAAGATGGGAGTTGATCCTACCATCATCCATCCAAGGGTGGATTGATCTTCTTATTTTGGGAAGGATGGTGCAGGAGCACCTAGACTAGCCTCCATTGTTTTTAAGTTTTTGTCTTGTATTTGACTCTAGCCAAGTCAAGAGGATAAATTAGTTTGTTTGAAGACCTTAGAAGGTCATTTTCATGTTGGTTAGGTGAATTAGTCATTAGGACTAAGGTCACTAATTAACCTTTGTTTGTTGTTATTTCAATGTCCTAGTGTTAGGAACTTAGCTAAAGTTGGAGTCTTAAATGTGTTCTAAACACATAATAGTTGTTGTAAAGATGCCATAAGGTCATAAATGGCCTTGGATCCTCAAAACATAGGTGGATAAGAGTCCTAGAATATAGGATTGAGGCACATGACAAAGTTGCCAAGTATTGAGAAGAAGTTGTTATAAAGATTTGCATTAATTGCAAAAAAGACATGCAAATGGTTAGCTTTGGATCCCCTAAACTTTAGGAGGTGGGGAATCAACCAACAGGCCCAAAAATGAAGGAAATGGCATCTAATGAGACCCAAGACTCCAACACAAATCATTTATTCACGCATTGTAATAGTTTGGAGAAAGTGAATAGAGCTCAGCAAGCATTTTACAGTGAATTTCTGGTGTTTTCGTGCTGACAGTCATACTTAATGGATTGAACGACTAAATCCAATGTTGGATTAGTGTTCTATAGGTTGTTTATGAACTTTTTCATTTCAAGTGTTAGTTGTTTTGAGGTCATCTATCTTGTAGTTTTCAGCAATCTAGTTCAAGGTGTCTAATTTGCTAGTGTTTTGAGTAGTTTAGAAAGCCATGGCTCCCCCATGAAATCTAACCATGGAAAATAGTTCATGTTAGATGGAAATGGTAGAGGAGTCAGTAGTGTATATAGTCTTAGGAGTTAGGAGTCTTAAAATCATAAGGGACTATTTTATATGCTAGGCCCTAGGCGAGTTTGTGCAACCTGGTTAGAGGTCTAGAGGTTAAAAGAGTGAAGAAACATTGCATGGTTGTACGGATCTATACTGCTCTAGGAATTTTTCATGAAGGTAAACATCATATATAACCATTTTGTGAAGATAGAAGCCATACCAATCTTTAGGATTTGGTTTGAACAAGTTTTCTATCAAAACCACAGTTCAATCCTAGAAATTAGGCTTATTGGGCCTCTTGTTCTTGTTTATAGGAACCCCCTGTGCGTTCACATTCAAACCCAGAACCCTTAATGAAAGTTTTAAAACTTCCAAAAGGGTATCTAAATCAAGTTTTAGTTTTCTGAGTTGTTTGGAAAAAATTTACTAAAAAGGGGGAAAATGGACTGGTGAAGGCTATAAAGAAATATGCTTATTTTAAGATCTCTACATGATGATTCAAGGGATCTGATAACAAGATGATTGAAGACCCTTCCAAAGTGGATCAAATAGGCAAGGAAAATAATGTTTTCATGATGGAGAAGACCCCTGCAATGTTGGAGCATGTTTATGGAGATTTGGCACTTAGAGCCTTCTAAGTGAGTGTAGAGAAGTGAATCAAAACTAAGGTGTTGATCATTCAAGGTTAAGTTTTCAGAGATTGACTCATATAGAAGAGTTTGAATAGGTCTTTGTTAATGATCTAAACCTATTGTAAGATCCTATAGAGGAATAGGATACTAGGAGGCAAGTGAAGTCTCTTGGAGGGTGTGAAAACAAGCCTTGAAGTTTATTATACATCACCTCTTCTCTGGAACCCAATAGATTCTACCAGACAAGACAGTTGATAGTACTTATTAATTAAATTATAAACTATGTTAAGTTGTTTTTTAATTTTTTGTTTGATAAATAAATGTTATTAAATTGTTTTGTCTGATAGAATCTAAGGGCTGCATAGTCTTTCCCTTCTTTAAGATGAAGAAATTAAGGAGTTTGTTCTCTGCAAGTATATACATGGAAGTTTTTTTCTTTAATAGATATGCAGTGCCTATGATGATTAAGGTTTCCTAGAATGAGAGAGCCTGTAAAGATGTATGAAATAAGAATGTAAATTTATGAATATGACACTCTAAAAGCTTTCTTTATTAGAATGAAAATAATTCAGAGTACACAATATTAACACACAAACTGAGATAGTGAACAAGATCAATTGAAAGTGAAGATATAATGAGGTAACTATTCTCAGTAAAAAGGCTAATTGAAAATTTTACTTTTATACAATTGAAAGTATCTGACCATGGTGAATGATGAAGTTTCAACAATTTAGTATATGGTACATATATAAATAAGTATTTTTTACCATCTAATGAAGACTATTTGCATATGGAAAGACACGAGATACTAATATTGCAACTTGAAAAGAGGATAATCATTTTCTAATAAATGGGGTCAAAGAATTGAAGGTATTCTTATCAAAAAAAGATAAATCAAAAGGGAATATCACGGAACATGAAAATGATAAAATATTTAAAAAAGAAATTAAAATAAACGATAATTTAAGTATTTATATTTCACTAAAGTGAATATGGTTTCACTAATAATTAAAAGGGGTGATAATGATTTACTCACCAAGTAAAAATTTCTTACTTAGAGGCAAGACAATTCATCAAATTTTGTAATTGGGTGAATTTGGTTATAAGAGATCTTGGAAATAATTTGTATTTTTCAAAAAGCCAAAGTATTTGGCCAAGTATAATGTGCAAAGAACAAAATAATTCATGAGGAGATATTATAATATCAAAGTATTAAACCAATGTCATAAGGTAAATGATTTTGATATTTCTTCATTTGTGAGTGTTAATGAGTGACAAAAGTGCAGAGAATATTTAAGAATAAGAGGAATTGTATTACGATGATATTTACATGGGCAAAAACACTTCAAAAATGTAAAAGCAATTATCATTTCAAAAGGGAGACCAAGACCAAAAAGAATGAACAATGAATTGTAAAAAATCACATTGTAATATATCATATAGGATCATCAAAAAAGTAATTAGTAGTTTGTCTCTAGAATTAGTGGTGTGGATATTTTATGAGAGTTCTCTTGTGTTATAATGATTTGAATATCTGACATATTATTTAATAATTTAAAATTTTCACATCTTTATGAATGCTTATCTAATTGCCCTCCTTAAGTTGGAGTTAAATTCAAGTAGCGGATTACATCTTGTATGAAGATTTAGATAGTCGATAAACCTTTACAAGGTAGAGAGGTTCAAAAATTATCCTATAAAGTTATATGTGAGAATCTTTGCAAAAAGTGGCGATGTACCCAAAGAAAGAGAAGGCATTAGTCCTTAGAACAGTAAATACTTTTATCAGAATAAAGACTATAGGAATTATTAAAGTAGGAGACTTAAGAGTAGAAGTAGTAGTAGAAGAAAGAAAGAGAGTAGGATAACTAGAAGAAGAAAGAAATTTAAAGTCAAATCAATCTATCCCTCAAGCTTTTTCCATTTTGAGATGGAGATTGAAACAAGTACTTAGGAAACATAATTTGCAAAAAAATAACAAGAAGTGTACCCACCTAAGCATAGCAGAGCCTCAAATGCAAGGGAAGTTTAACCACATTTGGTTAAGTCTCATTCGTTGCCCAAGTCAGTTGTAGAGTTCGATCATAGAAATTGGCATAGTATTAGAACTTTACAATCTGTTGATTTGGGAACCAATAGTGAGAACACTACAAGCAGTAGCTACTACAATTGTACAAGGGCAGGAATCAAAGGAGTGCAACACAAGCAAATGCCCTACCTCCAACAACTGAAATAAGTAATGCCCTTTCTTCCAAATAAAAACAAAGGAGACAAACCAGGAGAGAGACGAAGATAGAGGAGAAGCATACGTGAGATCTTTGAGAATCAAGGGGCGGAGTGAAAGATGATGACGTTTGCATAGAATCATTGAGAAATATCTAAGTCCACCATGAAGCATAAGCCAATGTCAATAGACATTGGAGTGGAAGGATGTGATGATCGACTGACAGGGAAGACAAAACACAACCTACAAGGCGAGAATGGCTGAAAATTGTAAGAAACCTACCACTCCCTGACAAGGTGGGAGAGGACCTTGTCAACCAGACAAACAATCCTTTAGTACAAGTGGTGTCTAACAAGGAGAGTTCAAAGTACGCTTGTACAAAGAAAACTATCTACCCTCTGCACGAGATGAAGACGATGAGGAAAGAAACCTCTAGAGAGAAGTAGCAGAATTATTTGAAAATTCCTTGCTAGGCATTAGGAACCTCGTCATATCAAAGTTACCAAGGATAGGGGGTCGAAACCAATAAACTTTGAGGAAAAAGGAGTATCAATATGAGGGAGGTAACCAAAGTGTGAACAAAATCGGTGAAGGGATTGAGAACTCGCATATGGCCAAGGGTGCAAGTTAAGCACACATATGTGGAGAAAGAGTCAATCCACTCAAGTCTGATACATAGTGTTGACCAAACAAGAAAATGGTAAACACCCCAGAGAAGCAAACACTCCCTAAATTTGTAGATGGGTCAGAGTACCTTGGCTACCATTGCAAGACATGTGTGACCATATGGAAAGAAGAATCACAACTATTGGTTGAAGGCATTCCATACTATTTTACAAGGAATTTTCATTGATTCGTATAGAGATCTACCGAGAACATACAGAACATGCAATGACTTGAAGAGGACATTTGATGAAGAATTCAAGCTACCATGAGATGACAATGAGATAATAGAAAAATCTATAATACGAGACAAGGGAAGAATGAGATTGTACATGCCTACAATCATAGGCTAAGAGAGTTGCTCGGTAAGTTGAAAAACCAACCAGCCGATGGACTGGAAAAGGTATTGAAGGACTAATTCCTTCCTTGTAGAATAAAATGAAAGTGGTACATCCCTCTTCCTATGTTGACACCTGTAATCGGAAAATGCATATCGAGAGTGAGAACAAGACGTCTTAAGGGAGGAAAAAAGCTACTCATGCAAAAGTACAGGCAAAAGCACTAATGAAGAATTCATGATCGTACAAGGTCTTAGAAGGGACATAATGCAGATGATGCGGATGATGAAGGAGATGAGAGCCAAGAAAAAAGTTACACGAGATGGTGAAGAATTGTGCTTAATCTACTACAAGGTCAAGGGTCGCACAAAGGCAAACTGCTCGAAGAAGTCCTTTTGCAACATTTTTCAAGTAATAGGACACTACATTAAGAAGTGCATATCCTACATTAAGCTCATACAACCTAAAAACTAGAAGCACCCAAGTGTTCTTCGCCCAAGGAGATAAGGCAACCCCATCAACCACACTACCTAGGCCAGCTAAAAACTCTAATGTCTTGCCAAGAGGCTATCACAACAACAACAATAATAGCAATAACAATGCACCTAGAAGTTGGATCTAGTATAATGCGAAGGGACAACACATGATAAAATGTTGGAGACGCAACAAGTGGGACCACTCTACAAGGTATAGTCAAAGTGAGCAAAGAGCTAGAGATTTTTTGTGCAAGTTGTGTGTTCCAAGTAACCATGAGGACACCTATTGTCCTTGGTAGAAAGTGGTGACCATGTTAGACAACAAAAAACAAGTGGAGGTGTTGGCAATCACCATATTGTAAGCCAAGACGACAACGTACCCTAATCCCAATACATATAAAAAAAGGAAGAAGGAAGCAAAGGTCGATATCCAAAGAGCAATGGATGAATGAAGATCACATGACATAGCCAACACTCCCTTGTGGTAGAAATCAAAGAGGAACATTTGCAGTAGATATTGTAGGTCACCATGAAGGTGGTCATTGCCAACGTATTTGGTAACATATAAAGAGGCAATAACAAGAGAAGTCGATGGAGGGACAAGTGTCAATGGAGGAATAGGGAGAGTCCCACCATAGATCTGATATTACTAGCGATTAGCATCGAGAGGACACTGGTTGTCGTGGAAATGGTAAAATGGGACAAAGACTAATGAGCACTATCATGGACGGAGCATCCAGCATAAATGTACTCCCAAAGAAGAGTTGGAAAACCCTCAACAAGTCGACACTGGCTACCAGTCTTCCATTTGGTTGGTGCCAATCAAAATGGCATCAAACCAATTGGAACAGTCATGGCCCAAAAGGTAAACATTGGTATTGAACATTTTTCTTAGACTTCATGGTCATCTCATTAGAGAAGGCATATGATGCCCTTCTTGGAAGGGGTTGATTCATCATAAAAAAAGGCAAACCACAATTGGCAGAAGAGCACAATCTATCATGAGTGACAGAAGGCAATACATAATTAACTTACCAAATGAAACACTCAGCTAGAAGTTAACATTAGACTAGCAAGGGAATTTGACACAGGAGGTGGGATGGAACCCAACGACGACGAAATACTGGAACTAAAAAATTACTCAAAAGAGGAGAGCAATTCACTCAATAGGTTGTTTCATTGGCAAATGGAAGACTATGAATTCTTCCACCTAGGATGTAATATGTTGAGAATATAAGAAATTGGTTTGGAGCATGACACTTTTCCTCCCAAGTACAGAGAGTCCAAATGTGTGGCAAGATAAAATGACACACTAGCCCATGGGTTTGAGAGAGATAAAGTGGTCAAGTACAAAGAGCAGGGAAGAACAAAATACAAAGGTGGCAATAGAAGTAAAAAGCACACAAAAGTACCTGTAAGGTAAGTAAAGACAAAAGTAAAGTTTTATTTGAAAGATATGAAAGTCGAGAAATTAAATTTTAAAATTCAAAAGGACGGATAAATGTCAAAAGTAATCTAAAACGAAGGAAAAGTTGTTATTTTATGAGGATTGCTTGCGGATGTAATAACACTGCCTTCTTCAAATGTGTGTTCCAAGTGCAGAAATCTCTCTTAAATTGGATGAGAAATGGATAGACGTGTCCCCTTCATGGGACAAGTTTATTAATATTTAACTAGTACAATGATAAATGAATATCTCATATATATATATATGCACTTTAGTCTCATAGTTTATCCAACTGAAGCTACCAAACATCAACACTCCCTCTTAGCTAGGGAGGATAAACAAGTGACCATATATTACCTCAATGTAATATAAGATATTGGGATTAATGTCAACTCATTTGACATTCACCAAGTACTCTTTGGGAAATGGCCTCTTGAATGTTGAGTTGCAACATATTCACCAAGTACTGTGAATAATGGCCTCCTGAATGTCAACTCATTTGATTCACCAAGTACTCTGTGTAATGGCCTCCTGAACATCAATTTTCATAACATTCACCAAATACTCAACGTGTTTATGAGGCATGTGCACACACATTCTCATAATGTGTACCATATAAACATCCACCATAATCTATCATGGTCTACATAGACATCATAAGATATCCATCATAATAGAAAATTAAGTTATTGTAATATTGTCACCTTTCAATAACTTCTACAAATACAAGTAATAATCATTTGGAAGTCATCACTTCCTCATGATGTATACAGAGGTAGGCCCAAATAGACATGAATTATATTTATGAATCACAGTCCTCTTGACAGCTATAATTTATTGATCATGGAGAATCCATCACAACATGGTTTAGTCCCTCTTAATCAATATGACCAAGATCAGCTAAGGATGACTGAATCATATCCGCTATCTAATCCCTCTCTTTCAAGGTTGCCTCTAATGAAATGCCAGACTCCCTCTGAATCTCAATCTCCCTCTTCCTGCAAGAAGATCAAGGCAAATAGTTCTTATAGTATGTATTGAAATAGAAAAGATGTGTTTACTATATAAATCCAATACTTCAAAATTTTACTCAAAAGAGAATTTATGTTATGTAGTCAAAAGAAAATGACCTTCATGTGACTTCCTTATTTATTCATTGAACTCCTTGCAACCTGGTGATGAGTGCCATCTGCATTAGGTTTTGATCTCCATTCTACTTTTTGTAGACGATGTTGTTCTCTTGGCCTCTTCTCCTAATAGTTTATAGAGACTCCTTGATGCTTTGGCTTCAATTTTTGATCAGCGTCAACTCCTGGTCAATCTGACTAAGACTCGGGTTATGATCTTTAACTGTTTAAAGATCTCTAATCTTTATTTCTTCTTTCAGTGGTAGGAGGTTGAGAGTACTTCTTACATGTATCTTAGGATGAAGTTCTTAGGACCCTGCTTCAGCTTGAGACTAGTTATTCAATCTAGAGTTAGTAGGGGCATGGGTTCCCTAGCCATGCTCAAGAGACAATGCTTCAAACATCATTTTATGGATATTTCGTCAAAGCTGTCCCTCTTGGACTCCTTGGTTCGACCGACTATTCTCTATGGCTCGGTGGTTTGGGGACTTTCTCTTCTTGCTTCAAATTGGGCCTCTATATAGCATGTTCAGACGTTGTTTTTACAATGTATCATTAGATGTCATTGACACCCTCCATAGCATTGTTTTGGCCATGTTTGGAGCTCATCCTTTCAAACCTGCAGCCATTTTTTACTTGATCTGGTTTCTCCACTGGCTTCGAGGCTTTATGGATTCGGCTGTTGATCGACAAAATATTCTCATTTGGCATACTGTTCTTCTGTTATAGTTATGAGGTCTTGATGGAGCCAAAATTTTGGCAAAATTTAGGACCTTCATTTATGAAATAATGTCGAAGACTTGATAAAAATTTGAAAGCAATGTTGGTTTGCTGAAGAAAAGAAAGTTCAAAGATGTAGCAATGATGATTCTTACTATGTTGTTTGCAGTGTTCAATATAAGTCTACAAAACAAGGATCAATGTTTAGCATGATGTCTGGCATAGAGATATGGATCCACAAAGCATCTACTCTGTAGTTGGAGAGGATAGTCATGGTAGTAGGAACAATCAAAGCACATGAACAGCTTTTGCCTCAGATATTTTATAACATGCACATATGCCAATGAACTAAAGGTTGTATGTACCACACTAGCATGAAGGTTTCCTTGAATCCATTTATCTACCAATATAGGTCCACTCACATGAAGTGTTTTAAAGATTGAATAATTCCAGAAAATCTGCATGGAGCTGCTCAACAATAGATTTTCTTGGTTGAGGATTAGGAAAGTGATCGCATCTATTATGTAAAACTGTTTATTTTGTCAAAAAGATGGCAAGAGCTAGCCAACAAAAGCTTACATTTAAAGTACCTATGTTCAAGCCTTGTCCTCCACGGTATTACATACAGGGAATCTCAAAAAGCTAGCTGCAAGCAAATGTCTTTTATATTGTCTCCTCTCAACAAATGATTTTACTAGAGTTACATACTCCACATGCTAAACTTCTCAAAGCCCCTTGGCAACCATAACTATGAGGAACTATACAACTTCTCACATTTCAATCTAATTGAAGCTCAAGCAGTTCATATCATATACCACACAGACAAGAATGTCCTTCTCCAAATAGGAAAATGATATCTACAGAATTGATGATGCTTCACCTTTTCAATACTCAACCAGACATGAAGGTTATTGCACCAATGAAGGCCCAACTATTTGCCCGTGTTGATGTAATATTGTCATCGAAAAAACAATCAGATATTCATGGAACTCATACCCAACACCCATACCTAACACAAATACAGAGACGGCAAGGAACAATGCAAATAATAGCGAATGCCAAATATTGAGCGATTGACGGGAGCATGTAAGGATGGTATTGGTTTTGAAGACGAGCAATCTACCTAGGACGCACAACTCAGTGACTCTAAAGACAAAACTTCTGACATCAAAGAAAAGGAGAATGTTAAAGTATGAACGGCAATAGAGAACGAACAATTATGTGCGAACATGAATTCCAGAGCCTAATAAAAATTAAAAAATAAAAGGAATTTGTGTGTTTGCTTCTAATAAAAAGGAATACGGCACGCTATGTTCTATACGTGACTTCTGCTGGTTAAGAAGATGATACTGATGATGGATGCGAGGCGATGTCTTTCCCGGGTAATCTTTGACGAGAAGATACATACATCTGCGCAATTCTAGAAACCTTTCTCTTCGACATTCACATCATTCGGAAATACAACGTGCCCATATTTTATGTGATATAATATTCTTGCAAAAGGTCCACTTCAAATCAAGTAAGATTACAATGAAGGAATGTGATATATTAAAAGAAAAGCGACATGACTTTTTATTTTGAAAAGTCACGATTTCAAACTTAAAAGATATATAAAGGACATTGTAGTATTCAACAAGATATATCCGAACAATTACATTCATATTCCCTTAGGAGAAAAGTATTTTATATTTTATATTACTTGTACAGAGGGATAAGGAGTTTAATATGACTTGTAATATAAATTGATTTATTTTATTTTAATAATAAAATAAAAAGTCTTTTGTTTATTTTTTAAATGGCATGGAGATTTGAACTGCAGGCGAGTCGTCCTTTGTAATTATTTTCTAGAATTTTGTATACAATTTAAATATCGGATAAGTGGACATGGTCGTTTAGCATTTTAAAATTTGATCATCGTAGATATTGTGAAATATTAAATCATTTCCGTATCTGTGTCCAGTTTGTCTCCCAGAGGAGTTAAAATTCAATCTGGACTAATTTAAAGATTGCTTAATAATTGATCTGTCGCATCTTGATTATTTAATTTTTGGCAGTAAAGTGTGTAAAACGTTATGAAGTTGTACATGAAAATTCACTAAAGTTGACTCTATTGCCTGGATGAGCAAAGGCACTAGTCTTTTTATTATTGAAGTCAGAAAATTTATAATTTCCTTTTTGCAAGCATCAAATTAATTATTATTGAATTATACAAAACATTCAAACACTCAACGTCCAGTTTCAGTGAAATTGAGTTCAAGGAATTTGCCAGCTGAAGAACACCAAAGTTTAAATTCACTTTAGAAAAGCTTTGAACCAAGTAATCAAGTTCGAGGAGAAGGTCTACCCGCCTATGTGTAGTAGAGCCTGAAGTGCAGGGGAATCAAGGTGATTCCCATTCGTTGGCCAGAACTGATTGTGGAATCCTATCGGAGAAGTGGCAGGCTCTTGGATTTCCAATCTGCGGTTTTGGGAACCAACAGATTGGCGACTCGGCTAGGGAGAGTTGCTCACGAGACATATTGTGAAGTTACCCAGAATTTCTAAGTTCGTAGATCAATATTGGAAAGAATTTGTATCGGTTTGTTAAGAAGCATACTCTACTGGAAGTGAGAACTCGGGAAGATCAACAAATTAATACATTCCTCGAAAAAGGTGGCGACTCTATTCAATAAAGTTTCATTTGGTAACTCTGCTGAGGGAGAGGACTTAGAAGGAGATGATTTGATTACCTAACATGGAGAAAGTATACTATGATCAAGAGGTGGATCTATGTAACACAATGGAGGAAGAATACATACACCCTTTAGATGAATTTTTTAATTTGGAAAGATATGAAGGCGAGACATCGGCACACTTATTTATAAGGATGGTGGATACTTTTCGGGAAGTACCTTTAGACATCATGCCTTCACGCAAGGAATTGATAAGAAAGTTTCGTGAGTTGAGAATCTCACCAAAAGTTCCCGCTTTGATGCTTCTTTTCCAAATATTGGATGAAAGTTCAAGTTATATATCTCCTTTGGATGCATTTTGGAACTTAGAAAAACAAGAAGATGAATCTGCAACATAATTCTTTATGAGAATGTTTAATGCCTATCAAGAAATACCTTCGGAATATAGACCTCCATCATCTCATCTTCTCTATAGGATGCGGGAGTTAGGCCTTTTATATGATCATCAGTTTCTTAACTTTCTCAAACTCATGGATAATGAACTAGTTACAGAGGAAAATGAATGCGAGACTGAAGTAACATATGAGTCAAATGAAGTTTCAGATTCAAATGGAGATGAAAATTTTGAACATTTGGAAGGAGAATCAGCCCATGATGATGGTTATATGCCTACAGATGACAGTGAATGTGAAAATGAGGAAGAGGATTCTCTAAGTGTGGAAGAGATTTCAGCCTTGTTAGATCTGGAATATTAGAAACATGTTGAGAAAAATGGCTCAAATTTTTTCTCGTTTCACCATGGTGAGCAAGTTGATCGAGCAATGCATTCTCAAGGGACATTGGATGAAAGAGATGATCATTCTGAGGAATCATATAGTGAGGATGAAGTAGAACATTATATGGTGTATGAACAAGAGGAAAGTTCTGAAGGTAATGTTGATGAAGACATTAGTTTTGTTGATGACACACTTGATGATTCAAATGAGAGCTCTCATGAAGGCATGCCTAAATATTCTATATTCCTAAACCCATTGTTTGAAGAGCAAGCAGAAAGGGATATATCTGAGTTCACTATGTTCTCAAATCCATTGTTTGAGGAAGATTTTCCATGTAGTCAAATCCATCAGCACCATGATGAAGATAGCGGGTCTGGTTTTGAATTGATGAAACTCATGAAGTGTATTCAAAAGGTGACACATCTTTCGGCTCATCCCATGAGCAGGAGTTGCAGCAAATATGTGAAGGAGCGATAGAATCAAAAATGTGTAGTGAGGAGAGTATGTTTGAGCATGACTCTGAAAATTATCCAAGTATCCCATCTCATCTTGATATAAAAGCAGTAACAGTCGATGAAGATAAACCATTCTCAATGCCTTATTGTGAGGATAAGCAATATCCGAAGTGTGGGAACAAAGCATATTGTGTGCAAGGAGATGTTCAAAACAGTGATCTAAATGTTTGCATGACTAATCAAAATCATGACTATGAGGATCCTCCATTCAGCAAAAATCATAGGGCACCTGATGACTTCTCAAAAGATAAAGGTAAGATACATACTAGAGAATGCATTGATCAAACAAATCTACTAAGTGGTGTCCATAAAAACGATGCATTAGCTTCAACAAGGGTTCAGATGTTGGGGTTGAATGATTCAGAAATTTATCCATTTTTAAATACTCTTGTTGATGAAGAAAGGGCGAATTCTGATCCTAAACAAATGATGAAGGGAAAGCATATCATGATCAGCAGGTTGAAAGTAGTACTTGATCAGAATAAGGTATTTGATAGAGGAAAGAACCAAAGTAGATTTTTTGGGGGGCCCAGGGCCACCCAATTTCGTCATGCATCATATTAAGCATGGATGCTCGGTTTGCTCCTCTAGAGATAGCTTGAATCTCATTATGCCCACAAGTGGCATATGGCCCCAACAAGAGCCACTGATGGAGCCAAAATCTTGGCAAAATTTAGGACCTCCATTTATGAAATAATGTCGAAGACTTGATAAAAAATTGAAAGCAATGTTGGTTTGCTGAAGAAAAGAAAGTTCAAAGATGCAGCAATGATGATTCTTACTATGTTGTTTGCAATGTTTAATATAAGTCTACAAAACATGGATCAATGTTTAGTGTGATATGCGGCATAGAGATATGGATCCACAAAGCATCTACTGTGCAGTTGGGGAGGATAGTAATGGTAGTAGGAACAATCAAAGCTCATGAACAGCTTTTGCCTCAAATATTTTATAACATGCACATGTGCCAATGAACTAAAGGTTGTATATACCACACTAGCATGAAGGTTTCCTTGAATCCATTTATCTGCCAATATAGGTCCACTCACATGAAGTGTTTTAAAGATTGAATAATTCCAGAAAATCTGCATGGAGCTGCTCAGCAATAGATTTTCTTGGTTGAGGATTAGGAAAGTGATCGCATCTATTATTTAAAACTGTTTATTTTGTCAAAAAGATGGCAAGAGCTAGCCAACAAAAGCTTACATTTAAAGCACCTATGTTCAAGCCTTGTCCTCCACGGTATTACATACAGGGAATCTCAGAAAGCTAGCTGCAAGCAATGTCTTTTGTATTGTCTCCTCTCAACAATTGATTTTACTAGAGTTACATACTCCACATACTAAACTTCTCAAAGCCCCTTGGCAACCATAACTATGAGGAGCTATACAACTTCTCACATTTCAATCTAATTGAAGCTCAAGCAGTTCATATCATATACCACACAGACAAGAATGTCCTTCTCCAAATAGGAAAATGATATCTGCAGAATTGATGATGCTTCACCTTTTCAATACTCAACCAGACATGAAGGTTATTGCACCAATGAAGGCCCAACTATTTGCCCGTGTTGATGTAATATTGTCATCGAAAGAACAATCAGATATTCATGGAACTCATACCCAATGCCCATACCTAACACAGATACAGAGACGGCAAGGAACAATGCAAACAATAGCGAATGCCAAATATTGAGGGATTGACGGGAGCATGTAAGGATGGTATTGATTTTGAAGACGAGCAATCTACCTAAGACGAACAACTCAGTGACTCTGAAGACAAGACTTCTGACGTCAAAGAAAAGGAGAATGTTAGAGTATGAACAGCAATAGAGAACAAACAATTATGTGCAAACATGGATTCCAGAGCCTAAAATAAAATAAAAAATAAAAGGAATTTGTGTGTTTGCTTGTAATAAAAAGGAATACGGCATGCTATGTTCTATACGTGATTTCTGTTGGTTAAGAAGATGATACTGATGATGGATGCGAGGCGATGTCTTTCCCGGGAATCTTTGACGAGAAGATACATACATTTGCGCAATTTTGGAAACCTTTCTCTTCGACATTCACATCAATAAAAAATACAACGTGCCCATATTTTATGTGATATAATATTCTTGCAAAAGGTCCGCTTCAAATCAAGTAAGATCACAATGAAGGAATGTGATTAATTAAAAGAAAAGCAACATGACTTTTTATTTTGAAAAGTCACGATTTCATACTTAAAAGATATATATAGGACATTGTAGTATTCAGAAAGATATATCCGAACAATTACATTCATATTCCCTTCGGAGAAAAGTATTTTATATTTTATATTACTTGTACGGAGGGATAAGGACTTTAATATGACTTGTAATATGATTTATTTTATTTTAATAATAAAATAAAAAGTCTTTTGTTTATTTTTTAAATGGCATGGAGATTTAAACTACAAGCGAGTCGTCCTTTGTAATTATTTTTTGGAATTCTGTATACAATTTAAATATCGGATAAGTGGACATGGTCATTTAGCATTTTAAAATTTGATCATCGTAGATATTGTGAAATATTAAATCATTTCCGTATTTGTGTCCAGTTTGTCTCATAGAGGAGTTAAAATTCAATTAGGACTAATTTAAAGATTGCGTAATAATTGATCTGTCACATCTTGATTATTTAATTGTTGGCAGTAAAGTGTGTAAAAAATTATAAAGTTGTCTGTGAAAATTCACAAAAGTTGACTCTATTGCCCGGATGAGCAGAGGCACTAGTCTTTTTTTTATTGAAGTCAGAAAATCTATAAATTCCTTCTTGCAAGCATCAAATTAATTATTATTCAATTATACAAAACATTCAAACACTCAGCATCCAGTTTCAGTGACATTGAGTTCAAGGAATTTTCCAGCTGAAGAACTCCAAAGTTTAAATTCACTTTAGAAAAGCTTTGAACTACGTAATGAAGTTCGAGGAGAAGGTTTACCCACCTAGGCATAGCAGAGCTTGAAGTGTAGGAGAATCAAGGTGATTCCCATTTGTTGGCCAGACCTGATTGCGGAATCCTATCGGAGAAGTGGCAGGTTCTTGGATTTTCAATCTGCGGTTTTGGGAACTAACAGGTCTAACACTAGTACTAGATCCTATTTTTGGTACACCCAAGCCACCTCTTTGTTGAGTTCGATCGAGATTGAGATTGATCATCTTCCTCCTTACCACTTCTCATTGGATGCTCCTGCTCACCTCCTTCCCTCACGTCAAGAGTTGAGTGAGCATGTTAGAGAGGATATCTATAGACAATATATTATCATTACTTGGTGTGATCCTCCTAGTGGATTACATCCGAAGATTGCCTTTTATGCTAAGCATTTTCTTGAGATTCAGAATGGTATTATTGTCCACCCTACTTATCTTTATTGGCGTTGGAGTCACACTCTGAGATTCTCTTTGGGCTCCTTCAGAGTTGGCTCCCACCATCTTTGGGTCCAAACCGATCACCATATGGATAGAGAGGACCGGATCTATCGACTGTGTACTTTGGCGAAGATGGAGGCTGAGACCCACTTTATATTTCGTTGTCCTATCTACTATGAGATTAGAGGGAGATTTTACTATCTATTTAGAGATTGCTTTTCTCTTTCAGCGTTCTTTAGCCATATTGATCAACGTTGCCTTGCACTTTACCTACGGGAGGCCACCTAGCTCTGTGAACATACCCTGCAATCACTCATACCTTAGGGCCATATCTCATACCAGCTCATCACCACCTTTTCTTCCCCTTGTCTGCACTATGGGGCACGAAAAGGCCATCCTATATGACTCACTCCAGATCGGTCCAACACTGCACCAACTTTTCCAAGCAGCGACACTCATCCAATGGTTCTCAGTGAGGATCTAAGACTCTAGATCGTTCACAGTTATACCCTTCTGTGACTGATTTCTTTGTACTAAAGAAGGATCCTGAGTCCTTACCTTGGTTTTTCTGGCTTCGTGTCTTGTTTTGTTTCTTCTCTAGCATCGTTTGGTGCTCTTGCTTTGGTCGGCTCATCGGCTCTTCTGTTTGTATGCTCAGTCCCATAAACCCTTGCGGTTTTTTGTTTCACATTAATATTATTATCTTAGTTTATCTTATCTTATTACCAATCATACTTCAAGTCAATTAAAACTTTATATTTAATAAAACATCAAATCTCATTCGTGAATTAATTTAAATTTCCAATATCAATATTATCAAATATTAAATATCATTCTTTATAAACTTAATATAACCATTATATTTAATAACATATTAAATATTAATTATAAAAGAAAAACTTACAAAATATACTTACTTTTACATATACCTTGTCGGTTTGGTAATCAATGTGTTATCCTCCTATGTTAATATGCTTTTATATCTCATTCACAATATAAAAATAAACACTTAATACTTACCTTCTGTTACATCCCAATTTTTGACCCAATTTAAAATATTCATATAGCCGTTGAGGTTCACATGAAGTCAATTGACAGTTAAAATTAGTTATAATCCTGCAAAATGGTAAGATGGTTAGTCGTTATACTTTCATATGAAGATAACATGCTAGTTAACCGTTCTAATGATATTTTAAAGCTATTTTAGATAGTTGATTATTTATCATGAATTCATGGAATTGAAAAGGCAGTTAGCCATTATGATTATTTATGATTAATAACTTGTTATGGTGATATGATTTAACTGTGGAGAAATTCCTTGTAGGGAGCATGTCAAAGGGGTGGAAGCATTGTCAGAAAAGAATTGGGCACAAGGGCATCACTGGGCAAATGGGTACGCATCTTGAATCACCATGGTTGAGGACCTAGCGACTGCATAACAAGATACACACATTGGACATGCATGAGCTATTGCATAATCTTTAAAACATTAAACATTTTATCTTAATCAAAGTACATACCTTTAATGGTTTATGATTGACATTCTCATCACTTCAATATAATACATATATATGTACGTGCACACAGATATAAAAAAATAAGGTGACACCATAGTATTAATTTATACAAGCTTATATCTATTAAAATACGTATATCCAAATATGCATACACCTGAAGAAGATATGGAGATAAATTTTATATATATATATAACTTTATAAATTATTCTTTTGAATAACTAACCTTTGAGTTCTCTTCCAAATTTATCTATTTTCTTATAAAAGGCGAAAATGTACACTTGGCAATTTTATCGGTGGTTCAAGAAGGCAATTTTTCTTTCATTTTTTAATAATTGCCCAAAGAGTCACGGCTTCTTGGAAGCCTTTATATTTTTTGAATGTCTTCCTTTATATACAAGTTGGAAGAACAGAGAAACAGAGAGTTCTGCATTATTACTTCTACTTCCCTTTTTTTTTTCTCATTATTCTTATTTGTTGCATTTGGTTGGAGGACAAACCAAGTCGTAGCCTTTTATCTGATATAAGCTCTATATTTGGATATGTAATTCAGAAGAGCGAACTATACGGAAATCAAACCGAGCTTCATACTTTTAGTGGTTAGGTTATGTGGTCCGCTTTTCCCTTTCATATTGCTTTATATATGCACTCAAAATTTGTAGATGCAAGAATTTATTCGATGTCTCATTGTTGACTGTATATCGATTTGCATATTCGATGAATCCTTTTCTCCCGGATTAAGTCTGAATCAAATGTATTGTTATACCAAGACGTCTCTTGTTTCCAGTTGAATTCCAATGTCAATCTATTGATTGTAAATTCTTCAGAAGAAGTCACAAGTCATAGGAATTGTATTATGACAATAATGGAACTATTTTATTCTTTACAGTAGCTAAGGTTCAGAAAAAGAGTTGGATTACTCTAGGATTTGAACACCTAGGACTCACTCAGCTAGATAGCCAAGAAAAAGGGTGAAGAGGGGAGAGAAAATCTGCAAGAACATGAAACTAGAATCAGAAGCGATTCAATGAATTTATTACTTTTAAAAGAATATAAGCTCTATATTTGGATATGTAATTCAGAAGAGTGAACTATACGGAAATCAAACCGAGCTTCATACTTTTAGTGGTTAGGTTATGTGGTCCGCTTTTCCCTTTCATATTGCTTTATATATGCACTCGAAATTTGTAGATGCAAGAATTTATTCGATGTCTCATTGTTGATTGTATATCGATTTGCATATTTGATGAATCCTTTTCTCCCGGATTAAGTCTGAATCAAATGTATTGTTATACCAAGACGTCTTTTGTTTCCAGTTGAATTCCAATGTCAATCTATTGATTGTAAATTCTTCAGAAGAAGTCACAAATCATAGGAATTGTATTATGACAATAATGAAACTATATTATTCTTTACAGCAGCTAAGGTTCAGAAAAATAGTTGGATTACTCTAGGATTTGAGCACCTAGGACTCACTCGGCTAGATAGCCAAGAAAAAGGGTGAAGAGGGGAGAGAAAATCTGCAAAAACATGAAACTAGAATCAGAAGCGATTCAATGAATTTATTACTTTTAAAAGAATCATTAAATAGCTCATGAATGTCCACTTAATTTATTCTATTGTCAAGTCGAGTGGTGGGATTAAGTATTAGGATGCTCCGTGGCTGACAAGGTGTTCCATGTCTATTTCAGTAGGGAGGGTCTTTCTAGTTAGAGAAAGTGTGGGGATAAGTTTAAAGTCTGTGGTTGGGTGGTTAAGCCCCTAACAATGTTTCCCCTCTCCACAAGATGTCGAGACGTGCATCAGACAAAGATAAGTTAAGCATTCAAACATTTATTGGTAACAGGTATTTTACTTTTATGATGTTTATTCAAGTAGAAAATAAGATGGATTGAGTTATATCATTGTTTTCAGTTATTCCTTTAAATGAAAGCAGCTCTTCTCGTCAATGTAAATGGAAACCAATTATATCGGTTGATCTTCCAACTGGACATGGAATATATCTATATGCAAGAGATAGGTTTATATGATGGATTGATATTTCAGTCTTCCATTTATTTGAATAATGAATATGAGTGTATTTCCTAACTAAATGTTATTGCCCTAATTGATACAGTGGTATGTGATGCCCTAAACGATCTAATGGTAATTGATGCCCTAATTGATACAGTGGTATGTGATGCCCTAAATGATCCAATGGTAATAGATGCCCTAATTGATATAGTGGTAAGTGATGCCCTAAATGATCTAGTGGTAATTGATGCCCTAATTGATACAGTGGTATTTCATGCCCTAGATGATATATTAGTGCTTGATGCCCTAGATGATATATTGGTATTTGTCATTACAATAAAGTAGTATAGCTATATGTTCCTTAAGAGTTATTTTATGACCTAACCCTACACGGTTTTCAGTTTTGAATTCTATGGTATGTAGATTTTAAATTCCTTGGTAAATTCATTGATGGTATCTTCAATTGTTAGTTATGAGATTTCCGTTAAGTGATTGTAACCGTTAATCTCATTCACATGAACATAACTGATATAACTGTCTTCTTATGAATATGAAGTAATAACTATATTTCTTTGATATGTTAGATGTTAGTTAAGACCCCAGGAAAAGTGGATATTACACCTTTGGTGGTTGAATACATATAATAAATGGAATGCCCACTTTCATGGGTCCTTGTCATTTCCAATACTACTACTTTTCATATAGTTTAATCTAAGGTCTTTGTATATTGAAAAGCATTATTCTTTCCCTAATTTACCATGGTCCATTACTTATCTATGCAGAAAACCCGATGTACGCTAGATAGTCTATGTGTAATCTCCACTATATGTGGGAGGGAGTCTCATCATCCACTTAATAAACATGTGGGTGAAATGTTTCTTGTCGGGCATCGTGTTGTTCTTCGTGTAGAGCATAAACTCACACTACAACCTTTCAAGTCTCCCCATCATCCTTGACTTCATGACAATAAGATCTTCGTAACTGTCAAATCATCTACAGTAAACTCTGCTAATTATTTGTATTGCCTCTTCGTGGGTGTTAGGTAGTTCCAATTGGTACCTTAAATGCTCAAATTCAAATAGCATTGGAGCCTCATGAGTATCCAACCCCTCCAGCCTATCTTGATCTCCTTATTTGTTTCAATTAATAACCATTCTGGTAGAGAGAACCATTCAACTTCAAAGCCCTTTGTGTCGACGTAATTTCGTCTGGTAGTAAGCAAGCTCCCAAAGACATATTTGTGCAATTTCAACTATCAAACTTTCTTACCATGATTATTATAAAAGCAGTCTTATATGTATTCGTTTCTCTTTTAGTCAATATACTATATGTTGTTATTGCCTAATTGGTATTTCTTCAGTGGTGCTCTCTTTTTATGCAAAGTATAATCCCTTTCTTAGATTCTGCATTCGATTTGCATCTGCAATTAGGCTTTGATATCATGTTATTTTAAGAGGATCGTTTGTAGATGTAATAAACTGCCTTCTCGGTATGTGTGTTCCAAGTGCAACAATCTCTCTTATATTGGATGAGAAATGGATAGACATGTCCCTCCATGGGACAGGTCTATTAATATTTAATTAGTACAATGAAAAATGAATATCTCATATATATATGCACTTTAGTCTCATAGTTTATCCAACTAAGCTACCAAACATCAACAAAAGTGATATATGAAAAAATGAGAAGGAAAGAAAAATATAAAAATGAAAATCCCAAGCAGTAAAGGAATATAGGTTATAAAAAGAGGGGGGAGCTTAATTACACTAATAATTGGTAGGAACAAGTGTGGAAAAAACTTGCAAATTTTAGGAGGAAGTGACAATTGAAGGGTTGTCTTCAAACCTGCTAACATTGTACAATAACTAGCACCCAAAGCCACCACAACCTCCATCCTCACTTCGATGCCATATGAGTCACCTCTATGCCTCTTACCACTATATGGTTACCTTTGTGCACTACCACCATATGGCTACCTCTGTGCATTGCCACCATAAGGCTACCTCTGTGCATTGCCACTATACAGATTGTGCTAGAAGCATGAGCCACCGTATAACTACTCCTAATGTGTGTTGTCATCATATGAACTTGGGAACCACAAAGATTGTTTGTCACTACTACCATACGATTTATCTATTGAATTGCCTATGTACAGTTTGGACCTCTACAAGCTACCTTCCCTATTGAGTCATACGATATATTAGTAGCCTTCCTATCACCATACAATATGTTCATCCTTCTCCCAATGTATGGTCCTTTTCTTCTTTTGCTTGGGTTCAATCCTTGGCTACCATTGAACTGTGATGGGAGGGAATTGTTCACACCATCTAAAGAAATTGTGCTACGCACCACATTTCCACCATGCAAAGACTCCATTTAACCCTGGCCACCATATGACTCATATAGATTCTATTGCTGCAAATTGTGGTCATACAAGGATTGTTGTAGCCATTCCAAGACATCACCATATGACTCTTGTTGACTGTAACCATAAAAAAGGTTTGCATTACCATACTACTCAAGTATAACAAATTCAAATTTTGAATTCAGCTATAGAAAGATAACTGAAGACCAATGCAATTCAAGAAACTCACTTTGATTATCAATTTTGGAGACACAATGAATACAAGGAACCGTTTTACAACTAAGAAAAAGGAAACGAAACAGAAAATAGCAACAAACAGTAGCTCAAACGTGAAAACGTCAAGGTTGTGAATACAAAATTAGGAGAAGATTTCAACTAGTGCCCAGACCTGGGAAGGATTAAGTGGCACTGGTGTTGCACTTGCCACTTGATGTAATGAAATAGATGAAATGATGAGACGAAGGAAGCCCTCAGGCATGCAGAGGTGGACAAAGCAATACAGTTGTCGGTATTCAATCTCAGATAGTTTGAGTTGGTGTTGGGAGCAACGGTGACATGTTGCTACCATCGTACTCACCAAACTACTATCCCTTATGGTTGGCAGCAATTTTTTACTATGTCCTTTCAGCCAACAAAATTTACCAGAGTGTTCAAGATACTGTGTAAAGGAGCGCAACCATGCTAAAAAAGTACAAGATAACTACCAAACAAAAGAAGTATTTGTTGGACTTGGTGTGTAGAAAAGACCTACCAAAAAAGGATCGAAGCAGCATGTGCCATAAGAGTAGCAATCAAGCGTGAAAAGGACATTCTCCACAGATGCCTAGAAGTGCATCCTTGACATGATCAAAAGAAGCACTTGTTGGACTTGGTGTGTAGAAATGACCTACCAAAAAAGGATTGGAGCAGCATGTGGAATAAAAGTAGCAATCGGGCGTGAAAAAGACACTCTCCATAGATGTCTCGAAGTGCATTCTTGACATGATCAAAAGTCTTTTTACAGGTACTAGCAGTACATCAGACATAATAGTGCGGTAAGTTAAATTCATGGCAGGAATGAGGACAAACAATATATACAATTCAATGGCAATGTTATCTAGAGAGAATACAAGGGTTTGTTCTATTAGACCATAGGGCATTTACATGTCACGTCATGTCATTGGCCATTACCTAGATGAAGTGTGAATACAAGTGCTTGTAAAGGAATGCAGATATTATAGGCCACTCAATTGTGTGGAGCCCTATATGTTAGCTATCTTCTACTAGACTCACCTGAACCTACTAGCAGCAGGTGATCAACCTGCAATAAAGAGGCCATGCCAAGAAGGTGCCAACATTAGTCATTTGACAGCGGCAATGAAGACACAATCTCCTTGAGGTGTCTTTGGCAAGCGAAAGCGCAGCCAAAGTCACACTAATGATAGGCGAAGACATGGAGGAGAGTAAAGATATTATACTACTACCATTCCTACCACATCAGTGGTTGTACTTCAGCCAACTACATTATTTGTGTAGACATTGACACCACTACCTTTGACAACTACCATATACCCATATCTAGTAAACACTATGGAAGAATTTTTAAGACCTTATTACATAGAAAGGTACAAGGAGCATATCATTGCCCATGCTATAAAAAAGACTAAGATATCCTTGTGGCCTAGTGTTGTTAACATAGTGGTGAGGAAAAATAAAGCAAATGAAAGTATACTCCATTTGGGTGGTCTTAGAAATGTGGAGAATCAATATTGTAGTGCTTGGTCAAAGTACTAAGGGTACTATCTAGATTCAAAATGATAAATTGTTGCTACATTGTGTTGACTCTGGCATAGCTTAGAAAAGACTCGTCTAAAGCAATCTTAGATAGGGATGCAATCCCCGCCCTTGGAGCCCCGCTTTCTTGGGACAAGGACAGGGTGTCCCCCCACCATAGCCCAAGCACCACCACTGCCACTCAAGTGCCACACAACAATTTTGGGAGAAAAACGCTTCAAAAATAAAGAATCTAAAAGCCATACAAGAGGGAGAGCACCTTGCGCACTAGTTCAAGACCCTGTAAGGGACATTACTCCTTGACCCTACTCGGGTTGTCGTCCCCAGGCCCCCGACTTTCGAATTTACAAATAAAAGAAGAAATTGATGGAGAAATCATGTCAAATTGAGTTGATGTCTTTATACCCACTCTACTGAGTTCCACTGATGCTGAGTAGTTTTCCATGAGGGATAATTAGAGGCCTCCCTTCACTACATTTTAAAATTTTGTACTTGTTTTAATATCTTGTTACTTATTGCTGTTGAAGATGGTAGCTGCGATAGAGATCTTTATATCTAGAAATATGAATGTTATTACCGTTATTGTTACGTTCAACTGAAAATGACACTCATGTTTAATTGTAATATTAAACGTAAATGACATGTGTCATTCACATGCATTGAGGCATGAATATTCAATGAGTTGTAATTAATTATAAGAGTTATGGGAATCTCAAGAGACCTTCGATTATAATGTGAAGAATCTCTCCTATTGTTATATATTCACCTCAAGCAAAGGATATTGTACACTTGAACATTTCATTATCAATAAAGGTATATTTGTGTTGTGTGGCTGAGTTTCTCCCTTCATTCTCGAAGGGTTTTCCCAGGATAATTCTGGTGTTCTTTGTTTTAGTTTTCTCTCTCTCTTATTGCTGGTTATTTTTATGATTTTCTAGGCTCTAGTTTTAACATGGTATCAGAGCCTAGTTCAATAAAAGCAATAAAGTAGTTCTATCTAAAGTAGTTCTATTATTCTTTGGAGAGAAGTCATTTTTTGGGTGCTTCTTTATCGAGTGATCTTCTTCAACAAAAAACATTCTTCTTGTTTTATGTCTTGATGTTTCTACGGGAAGATGATGATCAAAGATGTTATCACTTTTGTTAGCATCTATGTTATTCGATGGCTTTGCATTTTTGCAGAGGCTTTCGCATGATCGTTTCTTTTCATATATCTCTCTTTGTGTCTATAGGGTTGGTTAGAAGGCTGGTTATACTTCTTGATAGATGTCACATGCTGATCAACCTTCTTTTATTCGTGGAGCTCAAATATAACATCAAAGCATTCAATTCTTTTTTTATATGCGGTGAATCTTTGCAATGCGGTGAAACTTTATAAGGTCAAAGATGTCAAAGCTCATACCTTCCATTTCAAAGAGTATCATAAATTAATCGTCGACTATATTGATCGTGACTTAATATTTTATTGCTCATTTCATGAAATTTCCTTATTTCTAACTTGATTATGAGTTGCATATGTGTCTAACGTCATCGTAGCGGTGATTGCTAACATCAGTGATTAAAAAAAAGGACGGGGGAAACATTATTCCTTGAATGCCATCAATCTTTATCATGCGCTATTTTGGCTATTTCATTTCGTGGATGATTAAACAAGCTCCTCTATGACATTATTGTGATTATTGATATTTTGTTTGGGTTCTATCGCTTTCAGTCAGAACTAGTGTGTGTTGCAGGTGATAAATATGTAATGGGTGTGTGCTCGTCCAAACAGACAGGGATCTCTCACGAGGTTGAAAAAGTAAAGGAATATCTATCAGGCACCAGTGCTAACGTCTAGTCATCTTTAACGTGCATAGTGTCAGTAAGAGGTGTATCTGGGAGTTCTCGACACGATAAGAGGATGCATTTGTTCAACACGTCTAATCATGGCACCCGCTCTCATAATGACAAAGGAAGTTTTATTCTTTTCTTTTTTTTCTGCCTTGTCAGTAACAAATATAAAAGAAAGGATCTCCATTTTGCTTGCAAATAGCGGTGGAGTTTGCCTTTTCGTGTGCTCCAACTCTGCCATAAAAAAATAAAAATAAATAAATAACTCGAAGTCTTTCAGTTTTGAAAATTTTGAATTTACGATTTCTAATTTTCATCTGGATGTTGCAGCTGTCACCAACTTTAATGACAAAGGGGGGGAAATAGCAATTCAAGAGGTTGGGTTTAACCTTCTTCTCAATACATTCTCGAATGAGGGGCAAGTCACGGTGGAGTTTGCCTTTTCGTGTGCTCCAGCTCTGTCATAAAATAAATAAAAGAACTCGAAGTCTTTCAGTTTTGAATTTACGATTTCTTATTTTCATCTGGATGTTGCAGCAGTTACCAGCTTTAATGACAAAGGGGGGGGGGGGGGGGGCGGGAATAGCAGTTCAAGAGGCTGGGTTGAACCTTCTTCTCAATACATCCTCGAATGAGGGGCAAGTCACTGTGACATAAATTGTTGCTCTCTCCATCTATAGTCAATACTATACTAGTACTTGTGGTTTGTATGATTGTTTGAATTTGTTTTCAATTGCTTAAAACATTGGTGAATCTGCATATGAAAGAAATAAGTATTCCATACTTATTATCATTGAATATTGAATTTTTACAACACTAGGTATAGTGTTTGCATTGATATAAATGATAGATTTTATGAATTATTATTAATCTCACTCCATCTACAACATTGTTTGTATCTCCATTTTGCTTGCAAATAGCAGCAGAGTTTTCCTTTTCATGTGCTCCAACTCTGCCATAAAAAAATTAAATAAATAAATAAAAGAACTCAAAGTCTTTCAGTTTTGAAAATTTTGAATTTACAATTTCTAATTTTCATCTAGATGTTGCAGCTGTCACCAACTTTAATGACAAAGGGGGGGAAATAGCAATTCAAGAGGTTGGGTTTAACCTTCTTCTCAATACATCCTCGAATGAGGGGCAAGTCATGGTGGAGTTTTCCTTTTCATGTGCTCCAGCTCTGCCATAAAAAAATAAAATAAATAAGTAAAAGAACTCGAAGTCTTTCAGTTTTGAATTTACGATTTCTTATTTTCATCTGGATGTTGCAGCAGTCACCAGCTTTAATGACAAAGTTGGGGGGGTAGCAGTTCAAGAGGCTGGGTTGAACCACCTTCTCAATACATCCTCGAATGAGGGGCAAGTCACTGTGACATAAATTGTTGCTCTCTCCATCTATAGTCAATACTATACTAATACTTGTGGTTTGTATGATTGTTTGAATTTGTTTTCGGTTGCTTAAACATTGGTGAATCTGCATATGGAAGAGATAAGTATTCCATACTTATTATCATTGAATATTGAATTTTTACAACACTGGGTATAGTGTTTGCATTGATCTAAATGATAGATTTTATGAATTATTATTAACCTCACTCCATCTACAACATTGTTTGTATTGATGATGCATATCTTCATTTAAAAGGGGAAGATCATATACAGAGATTTAGAACAAAAGGAGCAAAAGGGCTGTGGTAATTGCATCTTAGCGAACTTGATCTTGATGATATGTGTAAACTCATCATGGGTACAGGTTGCAGAGATAAGTATTGCATGAATTGCTGATATAACTATCTTATGATTTTTGAAGTTCTATAATAGTCAAAAATTAGAGTGGATACCTTTTCAGTATTTATAAAAGTTGATTATAAATAGCGAATGATCTTTTATCTCTCATTGTTGCAGGATATAACAAGAAAGACAATAGGTTGCTTTAATTAAGAGGGAGTTGTTGAGCTCTAGAGGGAATTTTTTTTAGCTTCAGAGGGAGGCTTCATAATTGAGTACTTATGGGATCCCCTTCATTCTCATATATGCTTGTGATTCTTGTGATATTTGTAGACTTTGAGACTTAAATGGAACTAAGTCTTGTTTTGTTATGTCTATTTCCATTCATGTGAAATCAACAATGAGATTGTTAGATCAGCCATGATAACTCTTTCACCATGCGATAGTGAACATCATGTTGAGAGAGTCCATGATGTCATCACGTTGAGAGATTATGTGATGGGAGTTGGATGTCATGTTGAGAGATTCCATGATTAAAGGCTTAGCTATGAGTCTTACAAATCTGTCATGTTGAGTGATTCCATGAGTAATTGTTACATGTTATCATGTTGAGTGATTCCATGATTATTAACAATCTACCATGTTGAGTGATTTCATGGTTACAGGTTTTCATGTTGAGTGATTCCATGATTATTAACAATTAGTAATTGTTACATGTCTTCATGTTGAGTGATTCCATGAATGTGATTGATTGTTACAGGTTTTCATGAATCTTATAGGATATGTGGAATGAGATCTTGTCATTAACATTTTGGTTGCAGTCTTGTGTGATTGTTCAACTAAAGATCTCTCTGGCTAAGAGGGAGTGCTGAAGATGGTAGCTGCGATAGAGATCTTTATCTCTGGAAATATGAATGTTATTACCGTTATTGTTACGTTCAGTTGAAAAGGACACTTATGTTTAAAATGTAAAAGACAGGTGTCATTCACATGCATTGAGGCATGAATATGCAATGAGTTGTAATTAATTATAGGAGTTATGGGAATCTCAAGAGACCTTCTATTATAATGTGAAGAGTCTCTCCTATTATTATATATTCACCTCATAAAAGGACATTGTACACTTGAACATTTCATTATCAATAAAAATATATTTGTGTTGTGTGGTTGGGTTTTTCCTTTCATTCTCAAAGGGTTTTCCCAAGATAATTCTGGTGTTCTTTGTTTCAGTTTTCTCTCTTTCTTATTGCTGGATATTTTTATGATTTTTTGGGCTCTAGTTTTAACAATTGTTATCATCTTTTTGGTATTTTTTATATAATAGAAACCTTCCATTCGCTGATTCGACAATTTCATTTCTCAAATTGAAATTTATTTAGTATTCTAATATTCTATTGATTTTCAATGTTCAAGTATCTATATTTACTATTTAATATTTCCATTCGCAATTTTACTTCTTATACATCATTTCGTAACTAACATTTCAAGTACCATATGTATAGTATATAGTGTATATAGCACCGCCCCTAGTTGCCCCCAACTATTGTCCCCTTGTCATCCCCAAACTTAGGCCCTTTGTCCCCCCATCCCGGAAACCTATCTCAATGTCCCCCATCCCCTTGTCCTCAACAAGTAGTGTAACACTGATCTAAAGGGTTCTTGAACAAGATTATGAGAAACTAACCTCTTACATGACTTCTCTGAGGCTGGTTACAATGTGAGATTAAGAGTAAAAAGCAAGGGATATCATTGTTCGGAATATCATGGCTGGTTGGATTGGACTTCAAGTGGGAGATTGTTTTGTAGTTGAAGGAAATCTAAGAGTCTCTTTATCTTCCAATTCTTTTCCCTCCATCTGCTGCCTTGAATTCTTTGGAGACTTTATATAGTGATCATTGCATATTGTATTGGGCCTTGGCAATGCATTTAGCTGACAATACAGAGGTGTTGTATGCATGATAAGACAGAGATATGATGAAGTGTTCTCCTCTACTTCAAAGTGGATGTAGCCTTTATGTTGAACCACTATAAATTCAGTGTTGTGTGTCCCTAACTGTTTGTTATTTTGATCTTCATAATCTAATTGTTAATTCATTTGGCTGCTCTTTTATTTCAATATATTTATACCCAAATTGCAGGAACATTCTTAGAATGGTAGACAGCAGAGCCATCACTTATGACCAATATTAAGGTAACACATGAAACAACTTGTGGCAAGATCTCAAGCACATCTCTTGTAGTTGATTGACTGGTCCCAAAGGGCTACACCTCACACACAGAATGATCATAAAAATACTCTTTTAGAACAAGTTTATGTGTTCAAACTCCAAAGTAATATTAGGGTTAACTTTGCCAGCATGGTAGTCCTTATAACAACTTCCGTGTAACCTAAAAAACTGATTCAAGTCATCTTGAAAAATGTCAAGTAAATTATGAAAAATTCTTAATACCAGATCATATATTGGAACTGCGTACAACAGTAACTCTATTTGAATTTATCTGGCAGAGGCAGCATGCCATTACTATTTGTAATTAAATTTAATATAAATATAGCTTGATTTGGCTATAATTTTTCTTAGAGGTCAGATATTTCAACGGAGGTGAGGGCTGCACAAAGAATGAAAGTTGCCTACTCAAACAGGGAGACTTGTCAAATGCAGTGAATGCATTTAACTTCATAACCATGCATGCCCTTTCTATATAAACATATAAGAATCTTCCTGTTGATGAAAATTTAAAGATACTTATTTTGGATAGTGGGAAGCTATCACAAAATAGTTTCTTGATATCAAAGTGGTGAGTTTTGAAATGTCTAATTAACATCTGGGACTTGGTAAGGAAGCAAGTTCAATCCATTTTGTTATCCGATCATGAAAAGGTTCTTGTTGAATTTAAACACATTTTGAATCTCAATGCTTTTGCAAAAGATAACTAAAGTTCACATTATTTGATTTAAAATTAATAGATATAACCAAATATTCAGCAAAGAGAAATGGCAAGCAAGAATTGTCCAAGAGAACACTTCACATGACAAATATAATAGTCTGTAACTAACATATAGAAACAATAGCACATTTAATCAAATCTTTATGGAATCTGTGAAAAATAGTAATATCACAAATTGGAATATATAACCTTAATTTTTTCTTCCAAGTAATGGAAAATTTCAACCAACAAGACAAAAAGATTTCCAATCATCTTCCACTGAACGGTCTCTAATAGATAAGCAATGTGTCACCGTATAGTAAAAGAACAATAGCGCAGCTTTCATCAAGAACCTACAGAAATACCTTTAAAGTGATTCTCAACAATCTCATCAAGTAATGAATCACAAGCATCTTTCAGAATGTCTAAAACCTGCACCAAGGATAAAATTACTATTTAGTGAACATTATTCAATTTTTATTCAAAAGAAAATCTGCAGTTGATGTCAATGACCTGTCAAAATAACATATTTGTGAACAGAAAATGTAGTTAGTATCAATTGGCTTATATTCCTTAATAACAAATACGAGAGGGACCTACATAAAGAGCCCTGCTGGCTCGCCATAAAATTATGCTGAAGAGTTTCAGTTGTTCTTGCAATTTATAAGTTTTTTTGAGAAATGTGTTTTTTGGTATTTTCAG
Organism: Cupressus sempervirens; assembly: GCA_028749045.1. Lineage (NCBI taxonomy): Eukaryota > Viridiplantae > Streptophyta > Pinopsida > Cupressales > Cupressaceae > Cupressus > Cupressus sempervirens. Next base: position 264,095,276 of record CM053791.1, on the reverse strand, counting down.
AATATAAGAATGTTGTAACAAATAGCCAGTAAAGAACTACTATAAAAGTCAGGATAAATTTATTGATTTGCAATTATAACACTTGCAGATTATTACAGTCAATACTTATGCAAAGTAATTAAAATTAGGAGCCTGAATTGTTGTTGGCATCCAATGTATATTGCAGTCAAACCTCACCAAACTCCACGCCAAGGCTTGTATGAAAATGCTGCTTAGCAATAACAGATCACAGCTTCCCAGTATGCAACACTGCTGTAATAAACTCCCATGCTACCTCTCAATACTGGCTACCCAAGAAATGTTATACTATAAAGATAAATAACTCCCAAGTACAGCTCCAAAATAAGCAGCCGCAGCTCCACAATGACTCATGATAACCCCTGATAATTCCCTCAAACTGGCTGCACAAGGTGGGAATGTTATTGCAGACCAGTAACACCTGATTGCAACTATCAACTGCCCTCAAAATAACAGCAAATTCACACAGAAATGAAGGCTAAACTGTGGCATCTAAACCCTGATGTAATAGCAGCAGACTAATGGACAGTTTGGTATACAACACCAAATTTTCAATCCTTATCACATAATTAAACCTCTGAAATCAGAGTTCAATTCATCATATATTTCAATGGCTCAAAGTGTAACAGTAGATGGAGGAATCACCTCACAAGAAACCATTGTTGAAATCCTCAACAGATGACAAAATGTAATAAAATCAAATGGCAAAGGAATGATGACTCTTCCTACGGAAATTCTTTTTATAACATTAAATGAAGTGTGGCTTCATCCACACACAAAACACCGAAGAGCTTCATGAATACTATATACACTTTTCGCTTAAATCCCCTTTGTTTTATACTTAGGCACATATTTGAATAATGTAATTTATCAACTCCCTTTGGCTCCGAAAATGACCTTTTCATCAATATCATGATATTCTGACACACAAGGTCATTGTTTCTTGTGCCCAAGATCTAAAACTTTCCAACCTGGTCCCAACGAGCTTTGACATTTGTTTACCGCATAGGTTAATTAAGAATTGCACACAGATAATGAACACGAACTCAACCAGCAGAACTCTTCTTTTTATTCGCATATGCCAAGATATTACATTAGGTTCCGATAGCATGATTACAATGCTTCCCGAAGGGGTTATAAATACTTTCCGAGGAACCTTCCCAAAGGTATCCGTCAGCCAGATACATTATGTCCGCTACAAACTATTTTCTCGTCGGCTATATAACAAGAACTTTCCCGAAGGTACTCATCGGCTAATACAAAAACTTTTCCGAAGGGTGCTGTCGGCTGATACACAATTTCTACCGACGACATCATCCCCCCCAAAAAGAAAAGTTGTCTCCTGATGACTAGCAAAATTAGGAGACAACCCACAAACAATAAAATAAATACTAGAGAGAAGAAGGAGGTGTCCCAGAAGAGTGTTGTTGACGACGTAACTCATACACCTGGTCAGTCCGGATGCACAGATCTGTCTGAATTTGTGAATTAACCTCTACGGCCTCCTTCAGTAGAAGCGCAGCATCCATAGCCTGTCTCTTGACCAACTGCAATTCATGCTCTGCCGCATCTTTATCCCAAATAGCCGCGTCCTTCTCCTATACCATTGCTGCCATATCCTTCAATAGTGTTGCCCGCTTTGCTGCCCATGCTGCCTGTTTGTCGGCCAAATCAGTGGCTAACTTTTCTCTTGCCTCTTTCTCAACCGCTAGAGATCTCTGAGCTGCAACACTGTCTGCTGCCCTATCCGCCTCCACACGCTGCCGAGCATAGTAAACCTCTTTGTACAGTCCCACGATCTCATGTGCCAGCTTCATCATCGGAGTGTCACTCCAAACATGTACGGTGGAGAATTCTTCCAAACATGTACGGTGAATTGCAACCTTTGGAATAACAATCCGTACTCTGAAAAAAGTTAGAAGGAAAATCAAATAACAAAGCCGTACCACTAGAAGACCACAATTCCGTACAACAGTTTCCCTCCCCAAATCCGTACGGTGGTATTTTCAATGCCCTTCACTAATCAACCGTATAGGGACCATAGTAGGCTAAATCCGACTAGAAGTGATATACTGCAAAAACCGCCTTGTTTACTGTTGAATTCCGTACTTCAACCTTCAGAACCTTGCATTCAATAATCCGTATAGTGAAATCCATACCCTGCTCTTCACAAGGAATCCGTACGCTTGAAATGCTGGAAATCTTCTGTATGGGTAATGATTTAACAAGTCGTATAGTGCCCTACAGAGGTGCATATGGTAACTTGACCCTTCTATGATGAAATCCGTACGGCTTCAAACTTGACACTATCTGTTGATTGCATATGGATGCCTCCTTCTTGGAGCTGCCACACACACGGGTTTTGATGAAACAATTCTGAAGGTGTCTTCACTATTTCAATCTTCTGGAAAAGCCATACTGCAATATCCCACCAAGTCTTCAAAATCTGTACGATGGAAATTAACAAAATTTGGCTCCAAATTCTGTACGTTAACCTTCTCAGGCTATTAAAATCCGTACGGTGGTCCCAATGTTACAATATGCAACTCTTAAAAAACCGTACACTGCAAAAAAAAAGCCGTACACCAACCCTTCAAATATGAAAACCGTACATTGTCTTAAAAACCGTACTTCAAATATGAAAACCGTACAATGTCTTAAAAACCATACTACAAATATGAAATTGTCTTAAAAGCCATACCAAAGCCGTACACCAGCCTTCAAATATGGAAAACCGTACGGTACTACTTTTCCCTTCAACTATGGAACCCGTACGGTATTCTCCCCTTCAAATATGAAACCGTATGGTGTTTTTACTTCAAATATGGAACAGTATGGTACTTTTCTCTTCAAATATGAAACCGTACGGCACTTTTTCTTGAAAACCATACGGTACTTTTCCTTTTTTTTTTTTTCCGAATGAATAGCAAAGTCAATTTTCCCTTCGACCGTCATCACCGTCGGTCTGTAATGACGAAGGGGTCTCCCAAAGGCCATTCTGTGATGTAGAAGTCTTCCGGCCCTGGTATATCTTCAACTTCGAGCCATTCACCGCCTGAGGCACTTCCTGTCCATCCAAAGTCCACAATTTTATTGCTCCATTGTCCCCTACTTCCCGGATCTGATATGGCCCGACCCACTTAATTTTGAACTTGCCCGGTTTGATCTCATTCCGGCCGTCATATTTCAATACCCACTGTCCGGGCTGAAACCTGTTTAGCTTCAGGTGCTTATCGTGCCATGGCTTTCGCCTATTCTGCGTTACTTCAGTTGCCCACTGTACTAATAATCGCTTCTCCAACTTGTTCAGTTTATACAGCCGCTCTCTTAAGCTCTCCATGTCGCCCAACTTGCTTTCTAGTACTATCCGCAGGCTAGGTATCATAAATTCCGCTGGTACTACGGCCTCCTGTCCGAACATCAGTTGAAACGGCGTGTGTCCTGTTGTAACTTTATACGTCGTGCGGTAAGCCCACAGAGCAGAAGGTAATTTCTCCTCCCAATCCTCCCCTTTGACTGCACAGGATTTGTATATAATTGATACCAGGATTTTATTGGTAGCTTCAGCCTGTCCGTTTGCCCTTGGGTAGTATGGACTTGATAGCGAATGATAAATTTTGAACTCCGTGGTAAGCAGTCGAATCACATGATTTACAAAATGTCCACCTCTATCACTTGTTAATTGTAACGGAATGCCATACCTGGTAATTATTTGTTCATAAATAAACTTTGTTGTACTTACCGCTAAGTTGTCCGGTAGTGCACGCGCCTCCACCCATTTAGTCAAGTATTCCATCGCGACAACAATGTAACAGCACATTCTGGTTCTGCTTGTCTTCAGAGGTCCTATGAAGTCTAAACCCCATCGTTCAAAGAGCTCCTGAGCATGAGAAGGATTCAGAGGCATGAAATCTCTTTTCAAAGGTTTTCTAGCTCGCTGACATGTATCGCATGCAACAACCCATTCCCTGGCATCATGGTATACTGTTGGCCACCATAATCCTGCTAGAAGTATCTTTCGTGCAGTTGTGTCCGGCCCCATGTGTCCTCCTGCCGGTCCTTCATGTGCTTCCTTCAGTACCCGTGGAATTTCTTCCTCCAGGACACAACACCTCAGGATCTGGTCGGGTCCCATTTTATACAACAATCCATTAATCAACTGAAATGTTCCGCTCCGTAACACCAACTTCCGTCTTTCATTCGGTGGCATGGTATTTGGAAATTGTCCCATCGACAAGTATTCGCCGATGCTTGTATACCACTCCGATAGTGCAGCAATCTGAAACAACTGTGCATCAGGAAAGTCATCATTTACACCGTCTGTCAATTCTCCTGTTCTGATATGTGACAAATGATCTGCGCTTACATGTTTCTTTCTTGGCCGTACAATGATCTTGAAGGTAAACTCCTGCAACAGGAGTAACCATCGGCTGATTCTTCCTTGAATGACTGGTTTGTTGATCATATACAACAGGGCCTGATGATCGACATAGAACACAAATGGAGTAGCCAGCAAGTAATGTCTGAATTTCTACACAGCATAGACCATCCCCAATGCTTTCCGTTCGGTTGTACTATAATTTTGTTCAGCTTTTGATAGCAACCGACTGGCGAAGTAGATCGGGTGATCCAACCCATGGCTTCCTGTTTGCGCGAGAGTTGCTCCGATCGCATAGTTCGATGTATCAACATGCACATGAAACTCCTTATTCCAATCTGGGTATGCCAAAATAGGTGTTGTAGCCAATCGTACCTTGAGTCCTTCAAATGCTTCATCCTGTTCCTTCTCCCATTGAAACGATTCTGTCTTGCAAGTTAACCTATCCAACGGATATGCTATCTTGGCAAAAATTTTGATGAAACGCCTATAATACCCTATATGCCCAAGGAAAGATTTTACCTCTGTCACATTGGTGGACGGCTGCATCTCCAATATAACTTGCACTTTGTCCGGATCTGTCTTCAATCCCTCCTTACAGACTATGTGTCCGAGCAACCTTCCGTGTGGAACCATAAATCTGCACTTCTTTGGGTTCAGGGCCAAGCGCGCACAACGGCACCTTTCCATACACTCGCTTAATGCTGCCAGATGTTTGTCCTCCGCACTGAATACTGACCAATCATCCAAAAATGCCTCAAAGTTTTCGACGGGCATCTTATCAAAAATGTGTAGTATGATCCGCTAAAATGTCGCAGGCGCATTGCACAGACCGAACGGCATCCGATTATAGGCATACACCCCATCTTCTACGACAAATGTCGTCTTCAGTTTATCCTCCTCTGCGATTGAAATATGATTGTAGCCGAAAAAACCATCCATAAATGAGTAGATCTCGTGTCCCGCTACCTCCTCCGGGATGTTCGTGAATGGGATCGGGAACGGATCCTTGATGGTGACTGCATTTAGGCATCGGAAATCAACACATATTCGGATCTGAATGGAGTCCTCCTTTAGTGAGATCACTATCGAGGATACCCATTCACTGATTTGCACATTGAAAATAATGTCGGCCTCTAGCATCCGATTGATTTCCTCCGTAACCCAGGCCACATAATTTTTGTTCATTCTGTAGGGCCTCTTTCGTACGGGTATTGCTCCTTCAATCAATTGAATGCGGTGCACACACAATTCCGGCGATATGCCCTTTAGGTTCTTGTACGTCCATGCAAAGACATCCTTATACTCTAAAAATATCTTGAATGTTGTTGTTTTTAGTACTGGGTCCCAGTTGTCTCCCACCAGTATGTTTCGTGGTTCCGCTTCGTCTCCCAAATTCATGGTCTGCAACACGACTTCATTGTATTTGAAGGGTTCCCCTTTAGTCAACTTATGTGCCGAGGTCACATCGAGTGACGCATCCCCTTCCTTCATTTCAGTGAACTCCTTTGGAAATTCATCAATATTGTGTTCTTCTATTGTCAGTACGTTGCAGGTTGGAAACAATTCATAATCCTCTATCTGCCAATGGTAAAGACCATTTACTGAATCCAAAACGTCATCTCCTTCCAGTCGTAGAACTCCCTCCTGATCTGGTTCCATACTTTGCCCCTTTTCATCCTCTTCTCCTTCAAAATCTGACGATAAGGCTTCTTCCCCGACCATCTGAGTGTACAGATCGATGACATACTTGCGGCCTTTGCTTTCGAGTGATAAAGTATTTTTCTTCCAATCGTGCTTTGCTTTTGCTTGTATCAGCCACCCCCGACCCAGAATAGCATCGTACCCTTTCCGCCTTAAAGGAATCACAACGAAGTCCAACAGGAATGGTTGTGTTCCAATTGTCACGGGTTGCGCTATGAGTATTCCCAATGGCTTGATTCCATGTTGATCGGCTATTAACAGCTGGAAGGTAGGTGGGCACAATAGTATCCTCTGGTAGCACATTGACACCGGATCCTCCATCCACGATCGTGTCCGTTAGCGCAGTCCCGAGAATGCCCATTTCAACAACCGCTGGATAGCGCCCGGATGAAAGAGCAAACAACATCGGGTCTTCTGCACTTGTACCCCCCTGTTTCTCCTTGTCTTGCTCTACGGGTTGCTTAGCACTCGGAACTATATTTGTGAGGGCCGTACGGAGTTGAGGCATAGTGAGCAACAGATCATTTATCCTGACGGTTATCTCAACTTGCAATATTTGCCGTACAATGTTCGGTTCTGCACAGTTCCGTACGGAAGTACTTGGCGTGTCCTTCAAGTGTGTCGTTTCTGCCTGTGTTGCTTTCTGGATCTCTGCCCGTGCTTCCTCCAGTCTCTTCTTTTCTTTCGCTGGGTCAGGGTATAGCTTCGCCTGCTTTCAAGTGATTGCCAGAACTTCTTCCTCATCCATCCCGACAGTAATCAAGTTGACTTCGGACTTCGGGCACTTAGCATCGTCATGATCGCCAGGTCCACACCATCGGCATAGCAACTTCGGTGTGTTCGCCATTGTGCACTCTTGGGCGAAGTGACCCCACAGATTGCATGTGCGGCATTGAACAATTGGCTGACCATTCGCATCGTACTGAATTCGACTCCTTCCACCATTATTGTTGTTGTTGCTATTGTTGTTATTGCCATTGTGGTTTTGACCGCGCTGGTTATTTCTGTATCCACCTGATGTGGCACCTTCTGTACTTGTGTTCCCGTTCCCTCCGGACGGGGATGCCTCCTATGTCAGGAATACTTGCTACAGTGTTCTTGTTTTCAAATTGAAAGGGCATTCCTTTACCAGGTGTCCCATAATTTGGCAAATCTCACAAAATTGATCTTTCGGGCATGATCACTTGGTATGGCCTTCTTTCTTGCACTCTGTACACCATAGGTCATTGCCCTTAGTCTCCTTGCTCATGTTTTTGAACTCTTTTATCATCCGAAGCATGTCCTTCTGGAGGGCACGGACCTTCTTGTTGCTTCCCTCGTCATGATGGCTGCTATCTTCTCCTGAAGGCTCATCGTCATCTAAATCCGATGAGCTGGTCTTCTTCTTCTTCTTTGTTTTCTGGTCACTTTCGACATTCATTGCTCGATTGTACGCTTCAATGTATGTCGATGGTGGCACGATCTTCATCTTTTTCCACAGCTTCGGGTGAAGGCCTTCAATGAACCATCTTTTCTGGAGCCCATCTGCCGGTTTATTCTCCATTTTACTGATTAAGTCCTTCAACCTCCTGGCGAAGACCCGTACTGTTTCATTCTTCTTTTGTTTGGTATTGAATATCTCCGCTACAATTTCATTATCGTCACGCAAAAGTTGAAATTCTGCAATGAACTCCTTCTTAATGTTATCCCAACTGTTTAACTTTTGTGGATCAGTATCATTAAACCAATCAATCGCAACACCCCGTAGGGTAGCGGGAAATTGTCGGATCCATTCATTTGAATCCGTTATGCCATTTGCCCTCGAGATGGTTTCACATGTTTTACAATGTCGAATGGGATCAGCTGCTTCATCACCATCAAATTTAGGCAACTTTTCCTTCAGACCTGCCTTTATCACTGTATGTTGAGGGTTTTGTTGTGTATCTGCGCTGTTTTGCACTCCCGCGCTGTTTTGAGCACCCGCACTGTTTAGAGCTCCCGCGCTGTTCTGCACACCTGCGCTATTTCAAACACTCGAGTTGTTTTGAACAAAGTAACAAGAATCGAAATCGGATCGAAATTGGCAAGGCCGAATCAAATCGTGAATCGGCCATGAATCGGAATCGAATCGGCCATGAATCGGAAAATTTAAAAAACCCTTGAAATTTAGTGAGTAACTTATTTCATAAACCCTTTATCGCTGATTCGATTCACCGATTCACAAAAAATCGTTTGGCTTGAATCGAATCGCCAAATCGCGTGAATCGCATGAATCGCCGTGATTCTTGGAACTATGGTTTTGAACACCCGTGCTGCTCTGCACACCCGCGTTGTTCTGCACACCCGCGTTGTTTTCAATACTCGCGTTGTTTTCGACTTCCGTGCTATTTGGTGAAGAAGAGGGTTCGTCAACCGAAGCTGTTCGTTTCGGAAGTATATCTCGGACGAAGAGGTCACTCCATGCTCATGCTCCTTTGGCACTCCGAGCCGTGCGAGTCGATCTCCTTCCGTCAAGATTCTCTTCCCGTGGCGTATGCAGGTTCAAAAACTCCTCCCTCGCTTCTTCCACCAAATCAAGCCGTTGTCGAGTCTCCTTCAACAATCTTTCTGCGCTCTTGTTTCCGTCGGCAATCTTCTGAAATCTCCTTCGATGCTCTGTCTGCTGAACCAGAATTAAATTTTCCTGCGCAATGCGTGTGTCATCTTTTTCCTTCAGCTTATTCTTATCTTTGTTCAACTGATTCAGCATTTAATTCATATCCGCCTGCCTGCGTACCAGGCCCATCGGGCAACAGCGCCAAATGTTTATCGTACTGGTAAAGAATTCAACACATACAGACAATGTAACATGAACACGAACAGCAGAATTATATTCGCATATGCCAAACATACATTATGCTTCATAATATCCGTAATAGTAGATGATTGATGCCTTACAATGATCCCAGACGGGATATAAATACTACCGCCGAACCTTCCCGAAGGAGTCCGTCGGCCACAATATTACATCCGCTACAAACTATTTACCTGTCAGCTACAAAATACAAAACACCGACGACAGCCAATCCGTCGGCTACAGAAACACCGCCGGAATCATCCAGTCGACTGACAACATTAAGGTGGTTAATATACAATAGCAGCAAAAATAGCAACCTTTGTCTATTTAATTAAATAATAATTAATCACCCATCTTGCGAAAATGACTAGAGAAGCATCAAATTTGATATCTAACAACACATGGGTGATCCTGATGATGAAAGATGATGAATGAACTTGATGGGGTGACTTACTAAAAATAGATGCAATCTCCAAGACTCTTAGAGCCCAAACCAAAATCCAGAGATAAAAACTGAGAGCATCACTTAACTCCTCTAACTCATCTGATCTCATTGGAACCAATTGTTGGTAAGTCCCTCAAAACGAAGCCAAAACTCACCTTTGGCCATTGGAGAACCTAATAACTCCACAACAAGGTCCTCTAAACACCAATATCAGCCTAGAAGGACCCAATGATAGACTGAACCCATCAACTCTGTCAACTCAAAATTGGGGACATTACAACCTAATAATTGATTGTTATTAGTCATTAAAGATCATGTCTTTTGCTTTAAGGCTACTAGTCATGATCTTTGTTCCATTGCATTTTGGGTGTTGGTTGGGAGTCGGGACACAACTTTGGGGTGGCAGTATGGGGGAACAAACACACACACAGTTATGTTTGGCCATACATGACATCAAAATTTAAGTTCAAGCATTCATGATTCATACATGTGTCAAAAGGAATAGCGGAAAGCATGTTCATTGATATAGAGCAGAAAAACAATGCAAATGTTTGATTTCAATGTTTCATTGTTTGATATCAAAACGAAAATGCTTAAGCATGCTTCATTTGGGATATCAATATCAAAAGAGGTTTCTGACTCTAATGCGTTATGTATATCAAGTTATGACTCATCAAATGGAATCCTAACCAATCCTGGCTGCACCTCCTAGCCAATCTATCTAATACCTTCACGATCAACATTCCAACATACAGCTGGAGTTGATATTCAAAAGTATTTCAATTGTAAAGTCGCAACGCACTATGAATTGAAGCTAGCTTCTTTGCTGATCTATAGGTATGCTTATTCCTCTTGACCAAGTACATAAAGTTGTAGGTAGATTAGTGACTCTTTACAACAAAATAACTAGCAAACTATAAGAGTTGGTGAATGACAAACAGCCTTGTCTTTAGTGTGTACTTCCCATGCGATGTCCACCATTCAACTAAATCTTTTTGAGAAAAGATGTCCCTATACAGTGTAGCCTCTAATTTGTTGAATGTAAGACCCTGATGAAGAATTAAGTCCACTTCTCTCAAAGTCTTCCTATAACCTCAGTTTTATAGATCTGTTGGAGGGCATTTGTTAACCCCTCATTTCAGCAGCAGCAGAACCTCTATAGTCTAGGTGCATACCACCTAGGGTTAAGGGCATAGGAAAACATATGAAGTAGGGTGTTCATTGTAGGCCTAACATACTCATCACGGAAATATAATTCAAGCTCTCTAACACAAATTGCTTGTCTCATATAGTGAAGTATGTTTGCAAGCATCTCATAAATCTCTCCATGGATACGAGATTTTATACTAGCATACTTGATTACCTTCACAATTAGTGGTATAATAGAGCAAATATATTTGGGAGCTTCATTTAAATATTAATGAACAATATTTTTTAAACAAAAAGTAAAATTGAATGTTAAAATTTATCAAATTGATATAACAAAATATATTTTAAAAATAAAAGTAATTTAGCAAAAATATTGAATTACTTGCCTCATAGTGCATCACCAAGCATCAAGTACCTTTTCTCTAACCTTGTTCCCTTACGAGTTTGATTTAGCTCAACTTTTCACATTAAAACCTACCATATATTTTAAAACCTCCTCAAAACCTCCTACATTCTCTTTAGAAAAAATAAAGGTTAGCATATCTAGTTTTCACTTGCTTGAAAAATGGCTTCTTTAAAAAATCCTAAGAAATACAACTGATATTTGGTGGTTACTTCTAAACATTTTTATATCTCTAGTTTCAGCCACTTCTATCTTCACACAATTTATTTTCCTAATGTTTTTCAATGCATAAACACTGGGGTCCAACAAATATGTTTGTGAGAGTTCGCAACAATCAAACCAACAAGCTTATAAATAAGAGCTAAATTAATTACAATTTGCACAACATTGAGAGGATCAATCTCATCTATGGCCTCCTTCAAGATTTGAAATTCTACAACCTAGCACAATCAATAGTTCTAGAAACTAGGGGCCAGCTAAACATGTAACAACAATATTAATTAGTAGTCAAATCGCGAATATCTATCAACCCACCTATGAAAATGGAGCAACTTATACTAATCCATGTTTGTTTCATGTCCTCCATCAATAATTTCACTTTCAAATATTGTTTGTTGAGGGTGGATGCATAATCTTAGATCTCTATGGAGGAATAAAAAAATCCAATTGTGTTTGTTTTCCTTATCTTTGAATAGTGGAGATAAGATAAGATAAGATAATAATATTAATGTCCAACAAAAAACCACAAGGGTTTATGGGACTAAGCATACAAACAAAAGAGCTGACCAAAGCAGGTGCACCAAACAGTGTCTGAGAAGAAATAAAATAGACACACAACCAGAAAAACCAATGTAAGTATTAAGGATCCTTCCTTGGTGCAAAGAAATCAGCCAAAGAAGGGTAGAACCGTGAACAATCAGGAGTCTTTGATCCACGTCGGGAACCACTAGATGGGTGTCGCTACCTGGAAAGACTGGTACAGTGTCGGACCGATCTGGAGTAAATAGTGTTGGATGGCCTTTTCGTGCCCTGTGGAGAAGACAGGGGAGAGAAAAAGGCGGTGATGAGCTAGTCTGAATGAAATATGGCCCTGAGGTATGAGTGACTGCAGGATATGTTCACGGAGTTGGGTGGCCTCCTGTAGGTAAAGTGCAAGGCACCGCTGGTCAATATAATTAAAGAACGCTGAAAGAGAAAAGCAATCTCTGAATAGGCAGTAAAATCTCCCTCTAATCTCATAGTTGATGGGACAGTGAAATATAAAATGAGTCTCAAGCTCCACCTCTGTTAAAATACACAGTCGACAAATACGGTCCTCTCTAACCATATGGTGATCAGTCTAAACCCGAAGACGGTGAGAGCCAACTCTGAATGAGCCCAAAGAGAATCTCAAAGTGTGACTCCAGCACTGATAAAGATAAGCAGGGCGGACAATAATACCATTCTGAATCTCAAGAAAATGCTCAGCATAGAAGGCCATCTTCGGACGTAATCCACCAGGAGGATTACGCTAAGTAGTGATAATGTCCTATCTATAGATATCTTGTCTGACATGCTCATTCAACTCCTGACATGAAGGAAGGAGGTGAGTAGGAGCATCCAACGAAAACTAGTAAGGAGGGAAATGATCAATCTCGATCCCAATCAGACTCAAGAGAGAGGTGGCCTGAGCATACCAATAGAGAGATCTAGTGCTAGTGTCGGATCTCATAACTGTAATAGAAGAACAATATGCCAAATGAGAATATATCTCTCGGTCAACCGCTGAATCCGTAAAGCCTCGAAGCCGATGGAGAAACCAGATAAAGTCAAAAATGGCTACGAGTTTGAAAGGATGAGCTCCAAACTCTACCAAAACAATGTTGTGGGGGTGAGTTTGTGGCATCTGATGATACGTTGTAAAAGCAATGTCTGAACACGCTCAATAGAGGCCCAATCAGAAGCAAGAAGAGAAGTTCCCCAAACCATCGAGCCATAGAAAACAATTGGTCGAACCAAGGAGTCGAGGAGGGACAACTTGGACGAAATGTCCTAAAAATGGTGTCCGAAACACTCTCTCTCGAGCATGGACAAAGAGCCCATGCCCTTACTAACTCTAGACTGAATAGCCAGTCTCAGGCTGAAGCGTGGTCCTGAGAACTTCACCCCTAGATACATGTAAGAAGAAGTAATCTCAACCACCTAACCTTGAAAGAAGAAATGAAGGTGAGAGATCTTTAAACAATTAAAGATCATGACCCGAGTCTTGGCCAGATTGACCACGAGCTAACGCTGATCACAAAAAGAAGACAAATCATCAAGGAGTCTTTGCAAACTGTCAAGAGAAGAAGCCAAGAGAACAACATCATCAGCAAATAGGAGAGTGGAGATCAAGACCTGATGTAAACAATGTTACACCGGCGCAAGGGTGTGGTGCGGAGGGAGGTTGGGATGAGTTTCGGGTGCAGGAAAAAAAGGGCCTCAATTTGGGGATGGTGGGGGAATGGCAAGGGTGCGGCGGCAGGGGGGGGGTGGAGGGGGTTGCATAGCATAAATAATAATATATATGACTAAAAATGCTAATTATGAAATGATACTTCAATATATGTTATATTATATAACATACCAAATATAGTTGAGTAGAGAAAATTGAAATGCGATTCACAAACCATAAGTTCAAACTTGAAACTTGAAACTTCATAACCATTACCAATGACCATTTAACAAATTAGCTTAGTTCAAGATGCAAGATTCAAAATTCATTGTTCAAATATGAATATCATATATCATAAAGATGCTCATGATGACAATGAGCCGAGTAGCATGAAGCAGTGAAATGAAATAATGTATCATAGCCATATCAAAGTGAGTACAATCAACAAAATGAACAAATGTCAATGATGAGAATGGAATCATCCCAAGTGCTCTCTAATCATCCCCTATACCGAAGTCCTCATCACTGGAATTACTAGACTCCTCGTGGGTAAGATCCTAATCCTCTAAAAGAACACCAACTAGCCCTACATTGGCTTCTACTACATCATCATCCTCATCAATTTGAGTTGGATCCTCTGGCCCAGATCAACTATCTACTATCAACAAGATTCAAGAATGAAACATTCAAAAACTTAAAGTTGAAACTTGAAAGTAAAACTAAATACTAAATTTAAAAATTATAAATTGATTTCTTAAACCAAAAAAAGTTGTAAAATAAAAAAAACCTAGCTTGAACTTGAGGAGACACTTGCCAAATCAAATCTTCTTGCTCCTCTTGATTTTGTAATCCCTTGCAAAATCACCCACTAAGCTCTCACAAACTCCTCCAAACTTATTTGCTCGCTTAGCTCCTTGCTGCTCCAAAACAATGAAATGAAATGGTAAAATGAAAATGAGGTCTACTGGTCTTATTAAACCTTCAAATAGATCACATGGGACCACACCCAATTAGGGTTAGCATGCATAAAAAAAAAATCAAAAAATAAATGCAAAAAGGTTTTTGTTTTTAACCATTTCGGCCATTCAGTCGGCCGCACCTCGCATGCACCCCCGCACCTGCCACGCACCTAGGTCTCGCATCCCACTTGGGTGCTCGATCGGTGCGGCCGAGGTGCGGCGGCGCAATTTCAGCTGGCAGGGGTACTCGGGTGCATGATGCACTTGCACCAAGTGCGTACACGCACCGAGTGCTTCGGGTTTTTGACCTAGGTGCGTGGATGTAAATAGCACCCATCCCCAGGCTACAAGGAGTTTGCAAGGAAATCCTCAAGCTCATCAATATATAACCCAAAAAGTGTGGGAGAAAGGGGGCAACCTTGCTTCACCCCAATAGTGCTCTGAATCAGAATAGAAAAGCCCTCTAGAGTCCTAAAACGACCAACCACCTTCTCATACAAATGCATAATAGCAATCAACAGCATATCTGAAATCCCAATCTCTCTAAGTTTCTGAAATAAGGGCATCCTAGGGATAGAATCAAAAGCCTTGCAAAAGTCCACAAAACAGCAATAGACCTTCTCGGAGCAGTGTCTAGCCTTCTCAATAATAGCCCGTAATTTGAAGACATGATCCATAATCTAGTAGTTCGCCCAAAACCCAGCCTGACCTCTTGCTCTACACCCTTTCCTATCAAGCTCCCTAGACAGCATAGTGTTCAGAGCAATGGCATAAAGTTTGGCAAAAGTATGCCCGATCATGATAGTCCTATAGTTACCAGGGTCAAAAGCAGCCCCAGACTTATGAATAGGGTAAATCACATGTTGCAACCAAGACTCAGGAAATCCAGTACAAACAACTCTATTAAAGAGTGTAGGAAGATAGGAACCAAGGACCGAAGCACCAAGTTTGAAAAGTTCTACCTGGAAACCTTCTTCCTCTGCCGCTCAACTACATCTCATGGATCTGATGGCCTCATAAATACTGGAGGAGGTGAACAGATGACAAAAGGGAGGTGGAGTGGAATGAAGAGGTGGCTGCCCTGGAATGTCATAAAGCATAGTGGTGTGGGAGGTCAGAGAGTGAAAGTCAAGGATGGAAGATGAGGGGGGCTGCGAGAGAAAAGGGTCCACCAAAAGATCTGGGAATTCTGGATAGGAGTGGAGCAAAGGGATCTGCATTGAAAAGCGGCAAAGAACATTTCTTTTGGTGAAGAAAACAGAGGTAGGAGGAACACAAGTGGGTGAAGGTAGGGGATTGAATATCAAAAGCTAAGTGAACAAAGCAATAGAAAGCTTTACAATCAACATCAAACCATTGGTTCACAAGACATGTATTCTGACGCTTAGACATGAGAAAGGGAGGAGAGCGGTGAGGGATAGAAAGGAGATTGGACCCCCAAATAGAAAAAGCCAGTAAATCAAGCATGTCGGAGGCCACAAATGAATCGCTAAAACTAGCAGTTGTCAAAAGTCTCCTAAGGTGGTAGGAGAAGAGCGCAGCATCTCCCTTGGGGTAGTGGAAGCGAGTAGGGGTGCAAGCAATGTTAGGCGAGATGAGAGGGGACTAGGGAGAAGGCGAAAAATGGAGTGAGACGCGGATAGCAATGCAAAGAAGAGCATGGTCAGCAAAGGGGAGACGAGAAATGGTGAAACTGTGAATGGAGGGAATGAAGGAAGAAGAGGTGATGACATAGTCCACAACACTCGCACCACCACAATGGGGCCAGAGAGCCACATGAAATGAGATGGCATAGACATAAAAGAATTTAGTTACAGAATTATCGATAACCTCTCATACACACAAATTTAATAATTTTTTTGTCATATTTCACCCATCAATAGTAGCAGCCTTCCTCTTTTCTCTATTAGAACCCTCTCCTCTCACATCTCTACAAGCAAGAAATGATGCATTGAATGCTCCTGAATATATTTACATCTTCCATTTTCACTTCACTCTCCCCATGCAATCTAGCCATTTCAAGCCTCTTCCAAAGTTATGTCCTTATAGACCCTGACTCCCAGTCCAAGTTCACCTTATAAATGCTGTCCAACTGTTGCAACTCCATTGAAAATCAATTTATATCCAATGATTACTCCCCCTTGAATTTTTGGGTTTAATTTTTCAAAGGCAATTTGCATATACATTGACAATTGTTGAAGGGCATGAAAAAGGATTTGGTGTAGTAGTGTTTGCATTTACAAAAGAATCCCCAACATTTGATTTAACTTCACCTACAATGCCATTCATAACCTCATTCCCATTTCATACTCATCACTGTTCATTTTCATTAAATTTTATGATGCTAAATTTGGGGCAACAACTTCACACTGCTGTCACATTGTCAAAATCAAAACTTTAGATGTTGATATAAGAATCTATTGTGAAAGCAAACAAGCCTAACAGCTTAACCACTGAAAATGCAAACCAACCACACCAAACCTTATTATCAAATCATCTGAAAACTCTAGTAAATTTTACCAAGACAAAGCAGCAACAAACATCTATCGAAACACCTAGAACAAACTTCACTTATAGCACAAATTTAATCCCAAGGTGAAATCGCCATATGCAACTAGGAGGGGTTTTGTCTCCAAAACTAGTATTCCAAGAGGGTATTTTCCCTCAAAAAATATGAAGTTGTCATGTTCTTGTTCAAAGCATATGAAAATGAGAACTAGCTCAGTAACACTTTTTCTCAAAACCTAACCTCCTTCATAGCCCTTACAGAGCTATTTTAGAAGGGGAATAAAATCCTTTTTGCTTCTTTTTCAAAAATCACTTTTTCTTTAAATTTTGCTTTCTAGAAAAATTGCTTTCTGTTGATTTTTTCAAAAGGCAAATTTCCCTAGTAAAAATAACAAGAAGTACTCACAACCACTTTTCATCACCTTGAGACTAGTGACACTTTATTTGCACACGGAAAACTCCTTTTTGATTAGTTAAATATAAGTTAGCACTTAATTTTACTTGTCAACAATTGTAATATTATTTTAATTTTTGCACAACCACTAAATTTAAGGAAAAACAATAAAATGACCCAAACTATAAAATGACCCAAGATAATGGACCTCTTCAAGAAGTGTGAAATGCTCCCGAAATGTCAGATTCACAAATGTAAATTAGCATTGTACTCAAGGGAAATAACAATAAGCATGATTTGTGTAGGACAAATAAACTAGATGGCTTGTTAAAGTTTGCATCTGCAATTTAAGTCTTCTAGGATTCATTACACAAAAGGGAATGATAAGTGTTAAAGTGTCTCATTTTGACCCAACATCCATGTCGATCTTATTGTGTCCTAGAAACAAGGTCATAAAGCCAACTAAAAAATAATTAATATGTTGAAAACTCATGAATATCTTAAGATTGGACATCTCAAAAGCTAAACAAAAAGTTCATGAATACCACATAACTTTCCTACTACTAACATGTCTGTTAAATGTATGTCAGTTCATTATCAGACTGATAGAAGTCTTATAATTTGCAGATTTACAATCCTAATTCGTTATTTGTATGCAGGCTATGATTAGATTGAATCGTGATTAAACTTGAATTATTAAGGCAATGAAGAAACTATATGCTTAAATCTGTATGTATGATTTGTCTGCAATTCTGAAGCCGCCAATCTGAAGATGAGAAAGCATTTATTGATTTTTTATGCTTCTCTTGAATGACCGGCTGGCAATATATATTGTTTCCAAAAGACACTTTGTCAAAAGACATGTCATGAATGGACATGTCTCATGTCTGTTCATGACATGGATTACTTAAACAAATATTAGTTATCGCCTTAATCTGATTTGTTAAGACTTAGTCACATATTAAATACTCCAAGTCGCCGATCTGCAAGTAATATGATAGATCATAACTCGATCTAAGACAGGCTCAATATGAACAATCATTACTTGATCTATTCGATCAATCTTTGAGATCATTTCTTGTTCTTGCCAAGAGAAGAATAAATATGTTTAGAACCTGCAAATGCAGATTTCAGTATACTTGTCATTGAGTTTCAATGTAAGTATAAGGGTGATTGATTTAACTTCAAAGATCTATGATAATTATTGAGCATAGCAATTTAGATATATATACGATCAGATCAATCACCCTAATATCTGACTGAAGCTACTATTATTAACATTCCCTCTTAGCTAGGGAAGATAAACAAGTATAAATCAATTTATATATCACCTAACTCATGATTACAAGGAATATAGAGAACATGGAGTCACTTGACATTCTTATATCCTAGTTATGGTATGTGCACTAACGTCACCTCTCATGATGTCTACCATAACATATCATGGCATGTCCATAGATATTACATTACATAAAATCCACCATGATTATCTCATAAAAAACATAATGATATGCAATAGAGATCAAGTCTCATGATATCTTATCAAAATGTCCAAGAGATATTACCTATTATGACATGCCAATGAATATCAAGTCAAATAATATTCATCATGATAGAGAACTAATCATTGTAAAGTCCTCACCTTACAATGATAAATACAACTGTTCATTATTTGAAAGATTGTCACCTTTCAATAATGTACATAGGGGGGAACATAAAGTCATGGAGTCACCATGGATTCTCTCACGTGATGGCATCACGCATATGACATTCACCATGAACCATATTAGGGGGTATATCCAATATGGCTCAATCCATAGGGTGAAAACAATGGTTCTCACCTCAGATTTCTCTCTCAAAGGAAAGAATATACAAGGATACAAATAAAGATCACTGATGCTGAAGTTCCTTTTCAGCTAAAGCTTCATTCTCAAATGTATCAAGCTTGTCCCAGAAGTACACCAAACTTCTCTCTAACATCAAGCTTAGCAAGAATGTCGGTCGTCTATTTTTTAGCGATAATGTGCCTCAATTGAAAGTTAAGGAAAGCATCTCATCATGATCTACTCCCTCTAAATCGATATCATTGGATGTCAACGGATGAAGATCTTTAAGCTGCTCCCTATGTCACAGAGGTATGTCATGTTAATATACTACAATCATTGAAAATATCTTGTTCCAAAGGACTCATCATCAAACACGTGTTTGTTGGGTGGATATTTTGCAACCAATAGTTTTGGATAAAATCCAGTCGCAAAATAGGATGACCAACCACAGCGTGTGAGACAAAGTCTCTCCTACCTTCAAGGGAAGGCTCCCCCTTCTCACTGTTCCTTAGGCTCCCCCTTCTCACTGTTCCTTGGATCAACTCAAGTAAGCAAGAAGTTGAGAGATTTTGTAAGGGGTGTTACCAATATTCTTTCCTCTTAACTTTCAGGAAAGAATCCACTTACCCGCGGAGCGAGTAATGGACCAGATGAAATCTCTAACTACACTTTTATCTAGTAGCTGGAAATGGTGATACCAATAAACTAACACTAACTCAAAGGCTAGCTAAAAGCGTACCAATTGGCTCTAGGTCTTGTTTTAATCTAATTTATAAGAAAAATCACTACCATTGGAGCACAAAAACTTCCAAAAGTAGGGAAATTCTAACTATTTCTCATAAATTTGAGATGGTAACACAAGCTACAGTCAAAGCTTCTAGTCTATGTATTACCACAACTACTCCCAATCAAAGCTTCGGCTTCGATTTCTTCTTAACTCACTACGCTCTATTATTGAACACACAATAATAACATGAATCAAAGACAATATTCACAAATTACAGTCAAAGCTTCTAATTTGCTTTGTCACAATTGCTTCTAGTCAAAGCTTCGAATCCAATTGCTTCTTTTATTCACTTTTCTCCCAAATTTGTACTACACAATCAAAGTTATGCTTGCACAAGTGTGGCAGAGCTTTCTTGCATACAACAAAAGATGATTTTTACAATGACGGGGACTCCTTTATATAAGCAAAGGAGTTGAGAAAAAGATGGAGGAAAAAATAGGCGCAACTCAACCAACTTTGACCCGGTCTAACTAACAAAAGAAATTATTGGATTACATGTCATTACACATGTAATTCATATTACATGTAATTACATATTTTCATGTAATACATCCTCTTCAATTACAAACATGAAAGAAGAAGAAGAAGAAAGACGGAAAAGAATTGAAACAATCCTAGGGATTGTTCTGAAGGGCCTTGTACTTGGCGATGCTATCCCAAATGATCACAAGATCGGAAGTTCCTATATTTTGTGTCACTGCATTCACCTTGATGATCATGGTGTTACATATTTTGATAGCCTCTGACTCACTTTGATGAATTGTCCGTTGTCATCTGAAAACTTGATGTGATCAAGCTTTTTCTCATTAAGTTGTCATGAATTCCCCTTTGCAGATTGGCACAATTTGGAGTCTCCGACACTTTAAAAACCTTCTCGATGATGTCTGGATGTGAACTCAAAACAACTTTCCACCAACACTTTTAATTTTTCTTTTGAAGCAAAGTGCTTGGCACATTGACACACGAACTCAGGTTCTCAAATAACCATTGGGAAAATGACTATCAAATGAATTACTGCTTCTTGAGAATCAAAGCATGTCTTCTTCACTTGATGTCTTCATTCTTTATAGAATTCTGGGATATCTTGACTTGCTGCAACATGAAAGTTTCAATGGAATTGAATCCATCATTGGAAGATATGGATTCTAACTCCATGAGAATATTAGCAAAATGGATCTCTAAGGAACAATATATTTGGAGTATTGATTAGATACTCATTGAACATATGCAATGAATTGGATGTGATATGGAAAGTACATATGAGGGGCTAAAATGGGACTTAGGAAGATGGATGGCATGTAAATGTATATGGGAAAAGGATGAGATTACATGTAATTGCGGATGGAGGGTGAGATTACATGTAATCGCATGTAGAAGTGTAATTGCATATGAAATGAATGGATGCAATGTGCCTTGTGATGATGAGAAAATGAGGCAAAGTGAGCTCTTATAGATATCTCTGAGGAAAGGTGAAGTCCAAGTACATGGGAATGCATGCACATAACATTTTTTGACTCTTTAAAAGTAACTTTCAATCAAAAATGGTTTCTCAAGATGCAATTGCGTGTAAAGGAATTTTCATGTAATCATAACATGCAATTGGCTGCAGAGAGTGAGATGCATGAAAGTGGGAATGGAGAATGAGATTATGTGTGCGTGTCGATGATGGATGGAAATAGATGTAATTGCATGTGAAGAGTGAGATGTGAAGTGTTATGATATGTAATGATGGAGGTGGAATGAAATGATGCACTTCCATGAAATGGTGAAAGGTGGAGTGAAATGAAATGTGCTCAAGTTCTTGGTAAAGAACTTGCAATTTCTTCCAAAAGAAGAAAAACGAAAAAGCAAACAACAAAAACAAGCACACAAAAAACACATACTTTTGGTTTGAAACTCAAATACGTCAACAAGAAAATTGTTTTCATGTGCAAATTCGAAATTGGAATTTGAGGAAATTCTAAACACTTAAAAATGAATGTTTTCATCCTATTTATAAAGAATTTGCACTTTACGTGGCATACATTTGGACAAATGTGCAATAACAAGCCATAATATGCATGGAAATAGCAAGATAAGCATGAATTGATGAGCAAGTTTGAAAATGTCCACTGACTTGGAGATCAAAGAGCCAAAATAGCAAGTTTTATAGACTTAAAGACCAATTCTCCCTCAAATCCAGATTTTCAAACAACTTTTTGACTCTCTCCACACTTGCAAGTAATGGATATTCAATGGTCAAATTTGATATGAGAATGCCAAAAACGTGGTCTTGAAAGCCAATAGCATGCATTAGAACTCAAGAATGACCCCTATTGATCCAAAAGTATGGGCTAAAAATACCATTTTTTGTGTTTTTTTAACAGAAGTGTGCCCTTTTCATGCAAAAATCTGGGTCGTTTTTTGCAAAACCGTGGCCAAAAAATGCATATTTTTTAGTCATTTTTTATTTGGGAATGCAAAAACGTCTTCCCCAAATGCATATACATGGACCCAAATGCAAAAACGTGACTTCAAAACACATAATAGTGGATAAAAAACCCAATTTTCTAGGCGTTTTTAACAAAAAACGTGAGTCATAAAAGACATGAAATGAAGCTTTTTTGACATCTAAATGCAAAAATGTGTTCTTCAATAGTATATATACGGATCAAAACCTCAAAACAACTTATATTTAAGCCAAAAAGTGATCAAAACTGCCCCGAATCTGGACTTTTTCACAAAAATGTGGCTCAAAAATGTCATGAAATGAACCATTTTTTGCATGAGATTCAACGCCTATGCAATTATAATGCCAAGAGATGCAAAAATGACCCTCTTCTTAGGGATTTCAAGCCATATTATGGGCAGATCTGCTCATTTTTAGTGAAAAACATGTTCTTGGAGAGGAAAAACATGAAGTTTTTTGCCCTTCTTTCTTCAAATTCGGGTTCATGATTTGCAAATGCATGAAACATATGCAAAACACATTCTCCAAGTGCCATTACATATTTTAAAAACATGTAATTGATCTTTTCATTCAAAACGCACTCTAGAAGAGCCATTGCATATTTTAAAACCATGTTTAAAGGCAAAAATGCATTCTCCAAGTGCCATTACATATTTTAAAAACATGCATAACTCACTCTAGGAGGGTCATTACACATTTTAAAAACTCAAATATGCATTGCTCACTCTAGGAAGGTGATTGCATATTTTATGTCAAAGGCATTTACATGCTTTTACTTCAAAAACTCATTCTCTAGGAGCATTTGCATATTTATGTTCAAATGGGTATGAAGGACATGTTTGCACAACTTAAGTGATCAATTAAGCACATATTTATTTAATTTTGGAAGAAATATCACTTAATTGAGTCATAAATAATATTTACACTATGTAGTTTAATATATAATGTGCAAATATCATTCAAAAAGTAATATTTGCTAGAGCATTTGATTTAAAATTCAAAAATTAAATCAAACTATATAGTTAATATAGTCACTTAAGTGAAAAATTAAAAAGTAACTCAAAAATATAGCATAAAGTGCACTATAGTTACTTTAAGTGAAATATCAAAATGATAAAGTAACTTAAAAACATAACATAAAGTGAATTTATATTATATTTTTCAAAAAGTGAATGTCAACTTGAAAATATAACATGATATTTTAATTCGTGCAATTGCACCTGGAGAGTCCACTTTTTAGGCACTAAAATGGTCATATCTTTTGACTGCCAACTCTGATTAAGCCCTAAGATAGATCGAATCAAAGGGAAAACTGAAAGCAATGACTTGAGCAAAACCAAAAGACCAAAAGCCAACAAATACACCCTCAAAATAAGAAAAAGGACATTGAAGGCTTCAAAAATCAAGCATAGGCTCAACCATAGATTAAAATATCACCGTTTTATCGCCAATAAGTTAACTTCTCGCGAGAAGTTTTAGGCGGCGAGAAAACTCTAGTTTTTATTGCCAAATTAGGGTGCTGAGATTTTCAACTTATCGCCACGAGATGTCGGCGAGAAGTCGGCGATATATCGCCAATTTCTCGTGATAACTTGGACTTTTCTCGCCGGCGGCATCTAATATAAACCTGTGGTTACAAAAAAAAACATTTTATTGTTTCATTTGTTGCGTTTGGCGTCTTGGGTGGAGGAGAAGGGTTTTGGAGCAGCACCAAGTGTTTGGCATTGATTTGTAGCAATTTCCAGCAGATTAGGAGCAAATTCGAACCGGATTCGAAGCTCTTTCCAAGCAAATGATCCCCTCCCTCTCCCATAGTTTTTACTAGAACTACTAGGATGGGGAAGAGGAAGATTTAGACTCAGAATAGTTTCATATTGAACTTGACATTTGTATTTGCTTATATTTTGACAAAGACAATTCGGTATTTACTATTTGTAGCTTGTTTCAGAGTTCAGAGTCTATGACTACATCGGCATTCCACATGAGGATGCGATTTTGTTACTTATTGCATTTATATATATCTAGATCATCTTGTTTGGTTTGTTTACTCATTTACTGACTCAATACATGCATCTACTTATTGAATTTTGTGAAAAAATGCATTTTTAATTAAATAAAAGTCATATTTTAAGTTCTCGGTTTTTTTCCGAGAAGTTGTCGACTTCTCTCTGATATTTGCTGAGAAATTTTTTTTGGCCTCACAGAGAAGTGGCAAAGAATGAGAAGTTGAACTATGGGTTCAACAAACAGAAAAAACTAAAAAGACTTGACGAAAGCCTTCCGTTAAAGGATTCATTATATCAACTGGAATCGAATGGTTGATCAATGTTATCAAATTAACTAACAAACTAAACTTAGAGAAAAAAAAAACTAAATTGAAAAAGTTTCTTACTGTTACCTACATTTTGTGGTAACAAAATGCACAACAACAATGTTCACAAGAGAAACTTCCCATACACAAATGTACTTGTCCGATTCATGGTAGCATGAGTGAATGTAATAAACTGTGGATTTATCCCTAGATTTGGCTATATCAACCATTCATGCTAATTTGGCTTCCTTCTAAAGCTGAAAGTACATTTGTCAACCTCTTGACCTCTTCGTCCAAGGTTGTTTCTAATGTAATGTCAGAGTCCTTCTAAATGTTATTTTCCTCTTCTTCGAAAATGTTTCAGTCTTTAACTTAGTCCTATGATTGTAAGCAATTAAGTATATATCTCTCCTTGAAGATCAATTGAATCAGATCCTTTAGTTGCTCCTTGTTATAGAGATATATCCTTACCAATGGAAGATGATAGACTCACATCTTCTACCATGATGAACATATGGCTAACATCCAGAAACACTTTGGAGCTTCAGTCCTAAGATTGAGTCCTCTACAATGCCTCGGTAGCATACCTAATGCACCATTCTTCTTTTCCAGTAAGAACATTCCTAGAGACATACATGATGAATATAAGGAAAAGATCAAGGTAAATAGCTCTTATAGTACATACATGAATACATATAAGGGATTGTCTATAATAAGCAAATAAATGTAATTTTCAAAAGATAATAAAAATAGTTATCTCAATATTTAGGAGTAAACACTTATCAATATCCTTCTTGATATAAGATGCTCCAATGAAGGTCCATATGCATCAAATCAAGGGATGATTCTGAGTTTGTCCCTTCTCTGACATCTCCCTTCTAAGGATGGTTCAAATGGGAATGGAATATTGGTTAATATTAATTATCAACAGTCATATTTAGGAGTTTCCAATTACCTATCTCCGTGTTGTATATATTGATCCAAGTACTCCAAACAAACAAAAGATAAGATAGTTTTGATGATGATTTCTAGAGATGTCTCATATTTGTAAAATTTGACACCTTCCTGGACTTGCTCAAAGAAAACCACAGTTAGACTTCTCGTGCCAATAGTTGAGTTACTCGACAATGACACATTCATCACATTGATATGTAGTTGCCAGGGAATACTGATACCAGATTGGATTTTGATCATAATTAAGGATTGTTCTTACTGCCCAAATATTCCAATTTTCATCCACAGCTGTAAGATACAATACATAACACACGGATGTTGTCAAAGAACTTCAATATATGTTCCCTACTCAAACCAGTGACTCAGCGATTGACCTAATTTAGTGAGTAATTGCTTTCCTTGTGCTCCCTTTCTCTCGAACAAGCAATATATATCCTTCAATATATTATACCAATAAACTACTTGCTGTTCAATTAATCGTGACCTCAATATGTTGCGGGAGATATTCTTTAGTCGGTAGTTTTCATATAATCCTTAATAGCAATTACATCTGTAATGTCCCCTCTTTAGTTCGACATGGCATTGATCATGGATTTGCCTATTCCAGACTCTCGTAGGCAAATGGTGTGGAAAGAGAGTCAATTCTGCGGATCAGATAGTCATATCTTGCTCTTGAAGAAGTGTTAAGAGGTTATATTTTATCATTATGTGATATTGGGGCCCACATGTTATAATTTTAATTTGAGTTGCACTTTTTATTTTATAAAATTACTTTATTATAAAAAAGTGCATTATAATGAGAAATTATAAAGGATGTTTCTAGAAGTTCTAGCAACTTCTTAGAAAAGTGAATAAATAGAGGGCTGGGCCTCTCATTTGGACATGCTTGGATTGGAAAACTCTTCTACTTCTTCATTGTGAAGACATTTGTGGACTTTGGATCTGCAAATTATTCGATCTTTGGGAACGAATCACTCCCTTGGATTGGCGACTTTGAGGGTGTGAAATATCACCTGAATTGTTGCATAATTGGAGTTGGTATTCAGCCATCTCATTGGAGCTTATTGAGAATTCGTTGTTAGGGTTTGTTTTTGGTTGGAATAAGGATTTCAGATTTGCCCTATCATTGGAGAAGCATTTGACAAGAGTTTGAAGACAGAATAAGTGCATTTTCAGAATTGGCAAAGCAGGGTTCGGAACCACATAATTGCTCATATCTCCTCAACCCCTTGGAGTTATTTTTTATGGTTTTACAGGGTTACTACCTAACCCTAGGCGCCCATTTTCCTTGCATTTGGGGGTCCCAAAACCCTAATATTATTTTATTTCAGCAGCCGTACAGGTACGGCCTGGTACGGCCCTGCTAGTTTGGGCAGCAGCAGCAAATTAAGGACAGTTTGGGGGTGCGGTTGGAGGTCTTCATCAACGATCTGCAGCAAAACGTGGTGTTCTTCCATAGTTCTTCAAACCAGGTTCTTGCATTCTGAAATATATGTCAATTTTTGGGTAAATTTGCTGTCATACAGTCATTGTAATAATCAGTCCAGAATTGGTAATAAAATAATTTTAGAATTTATTGCATTGTAATTGAAATATAGTTCAATGGCTTTATATATATTGTAATTCTGTGATTATATTCTGAAAGTATCAAATCTGAAATTACCATATTCTGAATATTGTTACTGTTACACGCCAAGTGTTTGACAAAATTCCTAAGTTCAGTTTGAGGGTTTCTGTGGCCTTTATAGAGAGGGTCATTACAGTGGTAACAGAGCTATAAGTCCTGCCATCCTGTGGAGGTCTTATAGGGAATTTGGAACAGCTGGATAGGAGGGAAAGTGTTTGACGAAATGTCAAAGCACTAAAATCAGAGCATGCGACAAAGGCCTTATAATTTCCGCAATACCAAAGCAAGACAAGATAGGATTTCTGACCAGCAGAGCGAACAGTCTAGCTCATCTATCCAGGTGGACATAGAATCCAGTCATACAGACACAGGGGAGGTATTTTTTGATCAAGACTACGACTACAATATGGATAGAGGCGGGAATGCCGGTCCAGATCCGCAAGAGGAAAGATTTTTACAGTTATTAGACACCCTGGCACAAGGACAACGATTAGCCGAACAAAGAGCACAAGAACAGAATCAGAGAATGGAGCTTATGATGCAGATAATGGCTCGACAAATGGGGTTGAACGCTAACATAGGTGAAGGAAATAATCAGAATGGTCACAATCAGAATGGGAATAATCAGGATGAGAGACATAATGGAGGCGAACAAATTGGGAACAATTTCGGTCATGCCCCCCAGCAAGCTCGGACAGTAAGTTCGAGGCCTATGATTCCTACGTTCCTTCCTAGAGCTCCAGAGCAGCCGGTACCAGAACCCCAGATCACTGACATACAGGATCAGCTGAGGAGAGATTGGGAAGCAGGAGGTCCAGATTTTACAGCTGCAATCACCTTTAGAGAGTATATGGATGTGCGGATGAAGCATATGCCCCGTGGACAAGACAGGACTCAAAACTATGAGCTACGAAAGAAAGTAGGCAAACTACAGTTACCATATTATGATGGCTCGGGGAAGTCTACAGCAAGAGCTTGGGTTCAAAAGCTTGACACATACTTTCAATTGAACCCTATGTCTGAGGAAGAAGCTATTAAGTATGCAGCAATTCACCTGGATGGGTTAGCACACGAATGGTGGCATCATGGTATGATCACTATGGGTCATGCACACATTACCTCATATGTGGAGTTTACGGAGAGACTGATTGAACGTTTTGATAAGAAAGATCCAGAACTCCATTTCAAGGAATTAGCCCAGCTTAAACAGTGGGGATCATTGGAAACATACATTTCAGAGTTTCAGAAACTTGCAGTGTTAGTAACAGATGTATCTGAACGAAGGCTATTGGTTTTATTTATGGATGGGTTAGTTGATCCGTTGAGAGGGTGGATTAAAGCTCTCAACCCTCCCACTTTGCAGGAAGCCATTAAGAAAGCTCGTGACATGGATTCCTCTTCAGCTTCTAAAAATAAATTTCAGGCAAAGAGTTTCCCTTCAGGAAAAGATAAGGACAGGAAACCCTTTCATAGAGTCACAGCTACCTAAGGAAGAAAGTAAGAGGCTGGATAAGGAGACACTTAATGACTTGCGTAGGAAGAAGCTATGCTTCTATTGCAAAGGCCCGTATGAGTACGGCCATGACTGTCCTATGAGGCCAAAAGGGAAGGCCAACCGGGCAATGTGGGCTTATTACGAAGGCTCAGATTCAGATGGTTCAAAACATCATGATGAGGATCCTGATGAAGCAGAGGGAGAGCAGGAGATAGACAGTGCAGGGCAAAAGCAGGAAACAGAGCTACATTTACAGGAAGCACGACTGTCTAGTATCCAGAGAGAGGGATCTTTCAGACTTCGAGGGGTCTTGGCTGGACAGAAGGTTATTACATTGTTGGACACAGGTGCCACGCATAATTTCATTGATGCACGATTTGTAGAGAAGCGTGGACTCATTACTGAGGAGTTCGAAGGACTAAGAGTCAAGGTAGCTGATGGATACACTCTTCGTTGTGACAGGATGGTACGAGACTTACCTTTGCGCTTGAACAACTATGAGTTTAAGGCGGATTATCATGTGGTCAACATGGGTGACATGGACATAGTACTTGGGATGCAGTGGCTACATTCATTGAAGGTGGTTACCCTGAGATTAGAGGATATGGAGATACAATTCGAAATAAATGGTAGGATTCATGTGCTAAAGGCTATCCGTAATGGAGACATCAGGACTATCTCATTTAGGCGGCTGGAGAGATTAACTAGGCATAATGATATAGAGTGGGCAGCAGTTTGTACTTTGATACCTACACAGGAGGAGCAACATAAGGTGGAATATCATCCTGATATTCAGAAGTTGAGGATTAAGTACGAAAAGGTATTCAGTGAGATTCCACCAAGCAGGCCACCGGACAGAGGTATTGAGCATATTATTGAACTGGAGGAAGGTGCTAAACCTATCATGATCACACCATATCGACATCCAAAGCGACTCAAGGATGAGATCGAAAGGACCATTGAGGAGTTGCTAGCTATGGGGCACATCCGACCTAGTAAGTCACCTTTTGCATCTTCTGTTGTTTTGGTAAAAAAGAAGGATGGAACGCTTCGGATGTGTATTGATTACAGGGCATTAAATAAGAGAACCATTAAGAACAGGTATCCTATTCCTCGCATTGATGAGTTGATAGATGAATTGCATGGGGCCTGTTATTTCACGAAAATTGATTTGAGATCAGGATATCACCAGATCAGAGTCCGTGAACAGGATATTGAGAAAACTGCTTTCAGATGTCATTGTGGGCACTTTGAGTTTGTAGTCATGCCTTTCGGCCTAACCAATGCACCTGCCACTTTCCAGTCCACTATGAACAGAGTTTTCCACCATCAGTTGAGGAAATTCGTGTTGGTGTTTTTTGATGACATTTTGATCTATAGCCGATCATGGCAGGAGCATCTAGAGCATTTGGAGACGGTGTTGAGCATTCTACAGAAGGAGTTCTTGTATGCAAAGGAGTCCAAATGTGACTTAGGGATGACCGAGCTGTTATATTTAGGACACATCATTAGTGCAGAGGGAGTGCGGATGGATCCTGAAAAGATTCGCGCTATTGTTGATTGGCCTCCACCAGAGAACCTTACACAGTTGAGGGGGTTCCTTGGTTTATGTGGTTTTTATCGCAGGTTTGTCAGTGGCTACTCACGACATGCAGCTCCCATGACAGATTTACTGAAAAAAGGGGAATTTGTGTGGACTCAAAAGGCACAGGACTGTTTTATGAGATTTAAGGAGATAATGACTACGTGCCCAGTTCTAGCATTACCTGATTTCACGAAGCCATTTGAGCTTCAATGTGATGCATCTGGAGAGAGAGTAGGTGCTGTACTTATGCAGAATAAGCACCCCATAGCTTATGAGAGCAGGAAGCTCAGAGGCCCTGAGCGTTCATTCAGTATATATGATAAGGAGATGTTGGCCATCATGCATGCTTTGGCCAAATTTAGACAATATCTTGTGGGTAGCAAGTTTTGTATTAAAACTGATCATAACAGTCTGAGGCATTTCTTGGGACAGCAGGACCTGAATGATCGCCAACAAAAGTGGGTAAGTAAGTTGCAGGCATATGATTTTGACATCTCATATGTCAAGGGAACTCAGAATGTTGTTGCAGATGCTCTATCTCGAAGGCCACACCTCACTCTTATGGTTCAGATATCAGAGGATTGGCGACACTTGATTATAGCAGAGTATGCCAGGGATACATGGGCCTCCGATATAGTAGAGGGAACAGTGATTGATACCAGATACACACTTGTGGATGATTTGATCATTTACAAGAACAGGATTTACCTGGTCCCAGGATCAAAGGTTAAGCAACTGATTATGAGAGCACTTCACGACTCACCGATAGCAGGCCATCCCGGGTACTTCAAGACTTACAAGTCAGTTCGAGAGCGGTTCACTTGGAAAGGGCTGAAAGCTGATGTTTTGCAGTATGTTCAAGAGTGTCTTGTTTGCCAGCAAAACAAACAAGAACACAGCTATCCGGCAGGGCTCCTACAGCCACTTCCGATTCCCGACAGGAAGTGGGAATGCATCTCCATGGACTTTATCACAGGTTTGCCCAAGGTACAAGGACGAGATTGTATTTATGTGGTGGTAGATAGATTAACGAAATATGCTCATTTCTTTCCTATCACCACTACACATTCAGCAGCTCAGGTGGCAGAGGTTTTCTTTCGGGAGGTTTTCAGATTGCACGGCTTGCCTCAGAACATTGTGAGTGATAGGGATAGCCGTTTCATGAGTCACTTTTGGCAAGAGGTATTCCGGTTATGTGGCACGGAGCTTACACCCAGCACTAGCTATCACCCACAAACCGATGGTCAGACAGAAATTGTGAACAAATGGGTGGAAGGGTATTTAAGGAATTATGTGGCAGCTCAGCAGCGAGCTTGGGTCAGATGGATATATCTCTGCGAGTATTGTTACAATACTACATATCATATGACTATACAGATGACACCCTTCATGGCACTTTACGGTTATGAAGCACCTAGTTTCCTGGATTTATTGTTGAGCGACAACTGGGTACCCAGTGCAGGTGAATTATTACAGGAGAGTAAGGATATAGTTGCTACCCTCAAAGACAATATTGCAAGAGCTCAGAACCAGCAGAAGCAGTATGCAGACCAGAAGAGAACTGAGCGTAGTTTTGAGGTAGATGATATGGTTTACCTCATGTTGCAGCCATACAGGCAATCTACTCTTAAGAAGAGTGGGGCAGAGAAACTTAAGCCACGCTATTATGGACCATTCAGGATTATCAGGCGAGTTGGTGAAGTGGCTTATGAGTTGGAGCTTCCCGCAGACAGCAGAGTGCACAATGTGTTTCATGTGACACGCCTCAAGAAGGCGTTGGGTCAGAATGTGGTGCCTTCTGCAGTATTACCTCCTTTAGACGATGAGGGAAAATTGATTTTAGTACCAGAATCCATCCTGGAGAGCAGAGAAAAGTAGCTTCGTAGAAGGGTGATCAGAGAATACTTGGTTAAGTGGAAAGATTTACCTGTTGAGGATGCTACTTGGGAGGGGGAGGCTATTTTGCAGCACCCGGCGTTGAGATTGCTTGAGGCCAAGCAATTTCAGGAGGGGCGGACTGTAATGTCCCCTCTTTAGTTCGACATGGCATTGATCATGGATTTGCCTATTCCAGACTCTCGTAGGCAAATGGTGTGGAAAGAGAGTCAATTCTGCGGATCAGATAGTCATATCTTGCTCTTGAAGAAGTGTTAAGAGGTTATATTTTATCATTATGTGATATTGGGGCCCACATGTTATAATTTTAATTTGAGTTGCACTTTTTATTTTATAAAATTACTTTATTATAAACAAGTGCATTATAATGAGAAATTATAAAGGATGTTTCTAGAAGTTCTAGCAACTTCTTAGAAAAGTGAATAAATAGAGGGCTGGGCCTCTCATTTGGACATGCTTGGATTGGAAAACTCTTCTACTTCTTCATTGTGAAGACATTTGTGGACTTTGGATCTGCAAATTATTCGATCTTTGGGAACGAATCACTCCCTTGGATTGGCGACTTTGAGGGTGTGAAATATCACCTAAATTGTTGCATAATTGGAGTTGGTATTCAGCCATCTCATTGGAGCTTATTGAGAATTCGTTGTTAGGGTTTGTTTTTGGTTGGAATAAGGATTTCAGATTTGCCCTATCATTGGAGAAGCATTTGACAAGAGTTTGAAGACAGAATAAGTGCATTTTCAGAATTGGCAAAGCAGGGTTCGGAACCACATAATTGCTCATATCTCCTCAACCCCTTGGAGTTATTTTTTATGGTTTTACAGGGTTACTACCTAACCCTAGGCGCCCATTTTCCTTGCATTTGGGGGTCCCAAAACCCTAATATTATTTTATTTCAGCAGCCGTACAGGTATGGCCTAGTACGGCCCTGCTAGTTTGGGCAGCAGCAGCAAATTAAGGACAGTTTGGGGGTGCGGTTGGAGGTCTTCATCAATGATCTGCAGCAAAACGTGGTGTTCTTCCATAGTTCTTCAAACCAGGTTCTTGCATTCTGAAATATATGTCAATTTTTGGGTAAATTTGCTGTCATACAGTCATTGTAATAATCAGTCCAAAATTGGTAATAAAATAATTTCAGAATTTATTGCATTGTAATTGAAATATAGTTCAATGGCTTTATATATATTGTAATTCTGTGATTATATTCTGAAAGTATCAAATCTGAAATTACCATATTCTGAATATTGTTACTGTTACACGCCAAGTGTTTGACAAAATTCCTAAGTTCAGTTTGAGGGTTTCTGTGGCCTTTATAGAGAGGGTCATTACAACATCAATGATGATTCATTTCTTTAATGGATTCATATAAGAGTCTTCTGAAGCAGTATTTGACATCAAAGCCAATAAAGTGATTACTTATTGCTTGCCAGGTGAATGCAAATGTCTCGCTGATATGTCACACATAGAGAACATTGATTTGAATGATGGCTTTGATCTTCCCAAATGTTCAGTATTCTACTATGATTGGTTATTTTAGTTAGATATCCTTGACAGATTATTCAATAATGACTTACAAGATATTTGAACCAATTTTGTTGTCCCATTTCTGCAGGTAATGATATTCCAAAAAATGTTACGCACATCATGTATGTCTGTCTTACATATCAATCACAATGCTTCAAGACGGTAATATGCATGTCACGAATTTCCAGTTCTTTAATATCAACATTGACTTGTATGTTTGGATTAGTCTGCTGCCATATTGCTGCAAGAATGGCTCTCTACTGGAGATGGCTGGAAGGACATTAACTAGTGGCCTGCAAGTGCATGTTTAGGTTTATTGATCTGCCCCACCAAAGATTTCTCTTGCTAAGACTCGTGCTTTGTAAAGTTACATATCCTGGAACCCGCAGATTATGAACAATTACAATTTCAGTTCCACCTTATAGATATCTCTGTCATCTTACATAAGTTCATCAATACTTCTAACAATTTAATAGCATACACAATAGTTTGCTAAATGTAGGATTCAAAACCTAGTCTCCGTTGAGTTAGTAACTAATGATACTTGACTCACACCCCATCTACCTCTTTGCAGTGATACTTGGCTCTCACCAACTAGGCTCCCAACATTCTGCTCGTGGGCTCACCTTGGTGAAGTTGTGCGTCGACTGTGATGGGATTGGTGAAGTTGTGCGTCGACTGTGACTGGGATTGAAGGTGTTGACGTGGTCTCTTGGTTCTGTGACTGTGCTCATCTTATTTTATGGAAATTTCTGATCCAAGACTTGGACCAGATGTCACATTCAATATCTGCAATGGTATATCAGTCAATCTTTACTAGTATGACAACATCTACTAATGATCTTGATCTGCATACGATGTAAATCTATTATGCTCCTTATTGTATAGACCTCTGCATATTTATGAACCATGATCTGTTATTGGGTTGATTCGATGATGCTTGTGTATCAACCATATATATTTTCTTCCCATCAAGTTTCCTCCTAACAGATCTTTAAATTTCAACAGGCAGGAATATTCCTTAAGCCGGTAAAGCTCTGTTCAAAGGAACATGGCTCTGATACCATGTTAAATGTATGTCAGTTCATTACCAGACTGATAGAAGTCTTGTAATTTGCAGATTTACAATCCTACTTTGCTATATGTATGCAGGCTATGATCAGATTGAATCAAGAATGAACTTGAATTATTAATGCAATGAAGAAACTATATGCTTAAATATGTATGTATGATTTGTCTGCAATTCTGAAGCCACCGATCTGAAGATGAGAAAACATTTATTGATTTTCAACGCTTCTCTTGAATGATCGGGTGGCAATAAATATTGTTTCCAAAAGACAATTTGTCAAAAGACTTGTCATGAATGGACATGTCTTGTATCCGTTCATGATATGGATTACTTAAACAAATATAAGTTATCGCCTTAATCTGATTTGCTAAGGCTTGGTCGAATATTAAATACTCCAAGTCGCCGATCTGCAAGTAATATGATAGATCATAACTTGATCTAAGACCATAGTTACACCACCCTGGGGGACGGGGGGACAGAGGGGCCTTAATTTGGGGACGGCGGGGGGACGGTGGGGGGACGGCGGCAGGGGACAAGAGTGGTGTATATATCTATGCATATGGTATTTAAAAATGTTAGTTATGAAAATATGTATTGCAATATAGGATGTAAAGATGTAAAAGAGTGAATACTTGAAATGCATTGAATTGGAACATCGAACATTAAACATAAATAGTCGAATTTGCAAATAGTGAATAGCAGGATGTCCCCCATCCTCGGTGGAGGTGGTGGAATCTAGTGGCACCGCTGGGGACGGGGAGACGGAGTCCCCAAGTCTCCGATGCGTTGAAGTCTCCGAGACGTCGGGCAAAAAGGGGGGGGACGCGTCCCCGTGTTACTATGTCTAAGATAGGCTCAATATGAAAGAGTTTAACTTGCTCTGTTCAATCAATCTTTGAGATCATTTCTTGATCTTGCCAAGAGAAAAATAAATATATTTAGAATCTGCAAGTGCAGATTTCAGAATACTTGTCATTGAGTTTTGATTTAGGTTCAAGGGTGATTGTTTTAACTTCAAAGATCTATGATGATGATTGAACATAGAAATTTATATATATAATCAGATCAATCGCCCTAAATCTAACTGAAGCTACTATTATTAACAATGTCAAGTTAAATTCTAACAGAGACAACCATTAAAATTTGTCATAAACAACAAATCTACCTAAGATCTAATGCCTATGAGCTAATCATAAATGTAGAGAATAAAAATACTAAATACTCAAGGCAATGGAGCATATTAAAAAGAGTAACATTTAATATATAGTGCCACACCCCGCTAGAGAACCCTCGAGAACAAGACACAATACAATCACGACAATTTTATTTTGTTAAACAACACAAAGATAGTCGCACTAATAACAAGAATACACCAACATGGTAAACATGATACATTCATGAGGCATCAACATATATTAAATATCAGACATATCATAAACATGAACATCACTGAATCACTAAGAATGAAAAGGATGTTCTTGTGTTCCCAAGAGTCCTGCAGCCGCCATGTAATGACCACTCAACAAGGTCCTTCAAGAGCACCTAGACAACATTCACAAGGCTTTCAACATGCTTAGCATGCACTAGAATTCCACTAATTTCCAAAGCATTCATTGACCGCTTAGGGCAATGGTTCCACAGGGTCAAGTTACGAAGATCTGATCAAACGATACATCAATCGAGCTCGAAATCCAACTGTGATTCCATGGTAAGAACCACAAGAGAGATGGGTATTCATGTCACTAAGCCATACATGCACAACACTTGAGAAATTATATTCGGTCACAGATGCACAACTCTATAAAGAATGGATGCACAGAAACAGGTCACAAATATTACAATAATAGATAATCGTCTATTATTGGTTAATGGTAATCTATTGCAAATATCTAGTTAGCTTTAGTTAGCTTTTTCTTTTTTAGCTTTCTCTGTTAGAATAGAATGTTTCTATTCTTTACGATTGTTTCCTAAGGAAACATCATTTTATTCTTTTTTATATATAGACTATTCATTCTCTATTAATAACAAAAAAGCATTTTACCAATTACTTCATAATATGGTATCAAAGCCAATACTTCAAATTTTTTCAAAAAAATTATAATTTATTTTGAAATTATTTGTTAAAAAATTTTGATATTTCTGAGTTTTCTTTTTTCACAAAAACTCGGCTAGGGTTTCCGTTCAAATTTTTTGGAGAATCGTCAAAAAGAAATCATCGAATTTGTTTGAAAATTGCATGATCTCAAGTTCGTGAATGAAAAGATTTGATTACAAGCTTGCATCCCTAGCGATTTTCGTTTTTCAGAGCAATCTGCCCTCAAAATCGCAATTTTAACTCACGTTTTCTTACTGCTCCCGTTTTCACTGGCTGAGAAACTCAACGTTGCTACAAACTGCAAGTTTCCACTATCCCAACCTTGTTTTTGCAGTGGTTGAGGGGCTCGACGTTGCTACAAACCATATAGGTCTTTGTTTTGCATCACGTTTTGGAAAAAAAATGTTGTTTTTTTTGCATACGGGTTCCTACATTTGAGTCTTCAAACTCACACCTGCCACCATTTCTTTGGTGTTTGATCAACATTCTCCAAACATGTTCATCCATCCTTAAAGAAAACTCGACGTTTTTATCATAAAACCACATTATTTCTGCAATTTTTGACCATTCATGGCCGCCGGCTAGGGTTTTGCTCGAAACCCTAAAATTTGAACTCGAAAAAATATTTTGATTTCAGATTCTTGGTGAGTTTTTCAAGAGCTCGACTGGGTCATCATCAAATTTTTCTAGGTGCCTCAATTTTCGAGCCAGCGAATCCAAAAAACGACACCATATTCTTTTTGGGTTTTTCAAGCTCTCTTTTGGGTCACTCTTCCATTTTTTTGGGTCATCCATTTTTTGCCTCGAAGAAGATGCCTTCAAAGATTTTCACAGTTCTTTATTGAAAAGCGTGCCATGGCATCTCTAACAAACATTCAACTCGAGCACAACTCCAAATTCAATGTTCGAAATTATGGCACTTGGAAGCAACGGATCATTGCCATTTTAGAATATCAGAGCCCCGATCAACTTGTACTGGGTGTTACGAAGCGTCTGACTGCTCCTAGTTATGATCAAGACACATGGGATCTGAATAATCGGGAGGCAATGATGCTTCTCAAATTATCCGTGGCTGATCATCAGCTTTCTCAGATTCCATTCGACAAGACAACTATCAAGATTTGGACACATCTCAAAGGTCTTCATGAGACTTCTGACAAAAGCAGAGCTTTCCTTCTGAAGAACAACCTGTTTTCTATTGTCATGGATGAGCGCACTACACTCCAGGCACACCTTAATCGGATTCAGGAAATTTGTGATCAGTTACTTGCCATCGGACGCAAGATAGAGGAAGAGGATATTGTGGTTATCACTCTTCAAAGTTTAACAAAGTCATTTGAGCATTTTATAGACTCTCAACATCACATCTTCTAGTGTTGATTTGAAGTTCACTGATCTTTGCATACTGTTGCTTCAGCAAGATCGGTGGAAACAACAATTCGGTAGCAGCTCCAGTTCCATCTCCACAGAGCAAGCCTTTGCTGCAAAATCCTTTCAGAAGGATAAAGGCAAGTTTCAACAGCCATCTCAGCAGAAGTCTTCTGCTCCAGCATCAGATGGTTTCCGAAAGAAGAACATTCAATGCAATTACTACCACAAGTTTGGACACATGAAGGTTGAATGTCGGATACGCTTAGCTACACAATCTAAGAGATCAGGTTCGCAGCCCAAAGCGAACAGTGCAAAGCACTTTGACCAGACAGAGTCTGCCTTTTACACCTTCATGGCTAAAAGACCTGCAGATAATGTGAAGTCATCCACCTGGTACATTGATTCAAGTGCCTCTCATCATTTCACTCACCACAGAGACTGGTTTACTGACTACCAACCTTATTCAGACTGTTATTTTTGGTGGCAGAGAAGAGTACACAATTGTTAGCAAAGGCAACATGCAGATTCAATCTACTAGGAGGAATCTCATATTCCTCGATGTGTACTACGTTCTAGGGATGGAACTAAATCTACTCTTAGTCAGTCAATTGCTATGACATTCTCCACACTTGGATGTCACCTTCAGTTCACATCAATGCACCATCACTGATCAGATGACTCAGTCTACTGTTGCAGTGGGTCCCGAGGATCATGGTCTTTTCAGATTTACTGATTCTAGTGATTCTCGGGACCTAACTATGGCTGCTTAGCAGTCTTCTGTCAGCACACTTTGGCATCAGCGATATGGGCACTTAAATATGCATCATCTCTCTTAACTTGCTCGGGATGAGCTTGTTCCTGGACTACCAAAGATTCAGAGTCAATAGCTTGGAGTTTGTGATGCATGATAGATTGGGAAGCAACATCACACACCTTTCAGCAGTGGCGATTCATGGCAAGCTTCTCAAGTACTTTAGCTTGTACATGCCGATATCTATGGCCCTATGGCCACTCCTATTCTTGGGTCTACATATTTTCTGTTGTTTGTTGATGATTTCAATAGAAAAATGTGGGTGTATTTCTTTAAAAAGAAATCAGATGCATTTCCTGTATTTTAGAAGTTTAAACCTTTAGTTGAAAACGAGTCTGGCAAATCTATTATTACTCTTAGATCAGACAATGAGGGGATTTTTCTCTAATGTTTTCTCCAGCTTCTTGGATACACATGGCATCAAATGCTAGTTAACCACACCCCACACGCCACAACAGAACAGTGTAGTTGAATGTCGGAACCGGACAATCATCGAGATGGCTCAATCTATGCTCGAACACAGACATGTTCCGAAGAAGTTTTGGGCAGAAGCAGTTGACACTGCAGTTTATCTGTTGAACCGATCACCCACAATGGCAATCAAAGGTAAAACTCCAGAAGAGGCCTAGTTAGGTCGCAAGCCCAGAATCAGTCACCTCAAGGTTTTTGGCTACCTTGCTTTTGTTTGGATCCCTGATGCGTCACGCACCAAGTTGGATGCCAAGAGTCAAACACTCATGCTTGCTGGATACAACAGTCTTCACAAAGCCTACCGCCTGATCGATGTTGAGACATCTCGTCTCATCTACAGTCGTGATGTAGTCTTTAATGAATAGCAAGGACCTTTCATGCATGTTTCTCCTATTCCTAATCCAGCAAACCATCCTATGAAGGCTCATGATTTGAGAGTTCGGCTTCCATTAGGTCCACCTGATGGGAGGGCTCCATAGCTCCTGCAGCTCCAGTTATACCAGTGATCCCTGTACAGACACCTCTGGCTTCTCCTATAGGATCACCTCGATTTGTAGATGCTTCGCCTGAGTTTGATCCAGATTCTTCTAATGAGGAACCTGATCACCAAGCATCTCCTAATACTATTGTTGGTCATTCTCATTCTCCTCTCCGGCCTAAGTGGTGGGCTAAGACACTTGTTAATCTTCGTGATGATGAGCTCATTGATGGGAGAACTGCTCGGAAAAAGAGCAAACCTACAAAGTTTGTTAACTTTGCTCTCATCGCCAACATTCACATTGTGTTTGAACCTCAAAAATATTCCGAGGCTAAAGGAATTCTATAGTGGGAACAGGGCATGACATCTGAACACCAGAGCCTACTGAAGAACAACACCTAGGTCCTTTCTGATCTTCCACCAGGGAAGAAACCCATTGACTGCAAATGGGTTTACAAAATCAAGTACAAATCGGATGGTACTTTGGATAAGTACAAAGCTCGTTTAGTGGCAAAGGACTTTTCTCAATGTCAAGGCATTGATTATGAAAAGACCTTTGCTCCTACTGCAAAGCTGAGCACCATCAGATTAGTCCTAGCCATGGCAACACAATTTGGCTAGAAGGTCCATCAGACGGACATCAAGAGTGCTTTCTTGAATGGTGATCTCCATGAAGAGGTCTACATAATGCAGCCTCCTGGTTTCAAGGTTGCTAGTAAAGACCATCAAGTTCTCTGATTGGTAAAAGCTGTCTATGGCTTGAAGCAGGCCCCTCGGGCATGGTACATCAATATTGATAAACACCTCAATGGTCAAGGCTTCAAGAGGAGTTCTTTAGGGTCAAATCTGTACATCAAGACTACTAACAGTGACATCATCCTTCTGGTTATTTATGTGGATGATTTGATCATCACTGGCAGTTTGGCATCTTTGATTCAGGGAATCAAACAGAATCTATGTCGGTCTTTTGATATGACTGACCTTGGGCTCATGCATTATTTCCTAGCTCTTGAAGTTTGGCAACATTCTTCTGGTATATTCATCTCTCAGTCCAAATATGTCAGGGCCTTGTTAGACAAATTTCGTATGCAGGATTGCAAACCTGCATCTACACCTATGGAGAAAGATCTCAAGTTATCCACAAAGTCTGATTCTTCTTCTGTTGATGATACTCCATATAGGCAACTTCATCTACCTCTCTGCTACTAGGCCTGCTATCAGCTTCGTAGTCAACTATACGTCACGCTTTATGACAGCTCCTAAGGCTGATCATTGGATGGCAGCAAAGCGTGTGCTTTGTTATGTGAAGGGCACTTCCGATTATGGACTTCTGTACTCTAGAAGTTCTAATCCTAAACTCAGTAGGTTCACATATTCAAATTTGGCAGGCTCTATTGATGATAAAAAGTCAACTTTTGGATATGTGTTCAGTTTGGGATCCAATGTAGTCACATGGACCAGTAAGAAGCAATAGGCAATTTCTCTCTCCTCTACAGAGGCCGAATATTGAGGGACTGATAAGGTAGGATGTGAAGTTGTTTGGCTTCGTCGAATGCTTGGGGATATGCAAATTTTACTAGCAGCACTGACTACTATGTTTGTTGATAATGAAGGCATTATCAAGTTGGCATGAAATCCAGTCTTCCATGAACGAACCAAGCATGTAGATGTTCACTGTCATTACATACGACAGCTAGTTGAAGACGGGACTATAAATTTGCAATATGTTCCTGCCATAGGTCAGACTACAAACATTCTCACCAAGCCTCTTGGTCCTAATAAGTTTGTCAAATTCAAAGGACAGCTTGGTGTTCTAGATAGATTAACCATTAAGGGAGAGTATTACAATAATAGATAATCATCTATTATTGGTTAATGGTAATCTATTGTAAATATCTAGTTAGCTTTAGTTAGCTTTCTCTATTAGAATAGAATGTTTCTATTCTTTACGATCATTTCCTAAGGAAACATCATTTTATTCTTTTGTATATATAGACCTTTCGGTCTCTGTTAATAACAAGAAATTATTTTACCAACTCCTTCGTAATAACAAATGCACAGGTGATTGCTACCATGGACCCAATGATGAAACTACATGCATGCTTTCATACCCAAGATTGTCAACCGCTCTATCGGGGATCGAAAGGATAAAGAATACTCTGCTGTAAATGAACTGTTTGAATAGTAGGTACAGTGACATGCACTTGTGTCAAAAAGTATACCAGGGTTATGGATGCACAAAAATAGAATGGATGCACAACAATGAGCTACATATGTGCTATTCTACAATTAGTGTCAAAAACTTGTGAGTTTTGAAGTTCCAAGGGTAGAACACACATTTACGTCCAAGATCACCATCATGAGTAAAAAATTGATCATTATGGAATATGAGATCCATTACCATGAAAATAAATATAAGTGCTACCTAAATTAAAAAAACACATGAGCAAACATCATAATTAAAGAGGAAAGGATCATACCACATAAAATCCTGAAATGAGCAATTTATACCATCCAAAGTACGAGATTAGACAAGTACAATACATATGCATAATGCCTACATGCTAAACATGTTGTCATCATAATCCACTGCGAAGATACAACTCATCATATAAGTATACATTCCTTTGATACAATATAGTTACATGAGCACATCATAAAAGTGCGTGAATATGAAAATGGAGTGCCACAATATCAAGAACTATTTGCATATCAACTGGGACCGATTGAAATCCTATTCTCCAATCCCCAATGGTGGTTGGCTACATCGCCTGACCATGAGGTACCCTTAGACCCTCTTCCACCATGTCTTGAGAGAAACCTATGGCCCATACCACATATGCGAAGCAAACATACAAGGTATACACATGCACAACAATGCAACATCAAGCCATATTCACAAAATACTCAACCACATGGAATCTAGGCATCACAATCACCAAGAACATAACCAGTCCAACATAAGGGGGCAATATCATACACAACCCAAGGCACAACGATATACAAACCACAAGAAGCGTGATCATATTGGACATAAAATGAAGCGCGCACACATCTCTAAAAAGGGCTATAACCAAACATAAACCATAATCTCCATACAACAACAAATCAACATCAATAAACATTAACTCACTGAATGACATAATGGGTGCATAGTCCAATAATGGTAGTGTCATCGCATAGCCCCAACAGGGAATGGAATGACCCATTGCATTGCCATACCCTTACTCATGTGGCAAATATTGTGACTCATGCAGTGCCAAGCATCTTGCAGCCAATGTAGAGAATGAAATGTCCCATCACCCTACCACACTGTGACTCATGCATTAGCAAGCCAAAAACTCCATGCCAACATTGCTAGTAGTACTCTTTCTTAGTTGTTTAACCCTATTATTTTATTATATATTATCACTCGATTACTACTCTTCAATGGGTTACCCTATGGTGCCTTTGTACCCTGGTCCCCCCATTGGAGAGCCACTCCCACAAATGGATAAACATCCATTCAAACACACATGGTATACAATGAGATCTCCCAACAAAACATGAATAAAATATTACCGACACATCCCTCAGTTACAACATCATGATTCTCATCCAAAAGAAAACATGGCGTGTTGTTGGCATAACCTTTGGCAACCATATACAAATTCACATCCACATAAGGAAAACCATGAGAATGCCAAAGAGGCAGTGACTACAAATGCTAGCCAATAACCGAGAATATCTCATACCAAAATCACAATGTCACATTACTGCCCGCAATCAATTGTAACCATCACATGAAACCAACATTACAAAGTCATACCAAACAACACAAAAGCCACCCAGAATACATAAGAACCAATTTGGGTGTAACAAGTCAAGTCATAGATAAGTGTTTGTTGGTTTGGCATCCATAAACTCAACAACATACCTAAACACATACACCACCATGGACATAATTTTGTAAACCAACATTTACTCATTTCACACAGTGTGTTTTCTGGATTCACAACCAGCAAGGCACAAATTAAAACCATGGAAGGAGCCAATGAACTCATTGAAAAGACATCACCCAATCAAATATGACAAATCATAAACTCTCATAAGGAAAATAAATCCAAATAATATTTCCAATACAGCTATTTCTCATTCAATTGAAGGATTGGCTGGATTTAGTTACATACAATCACAAGTGGAAACTATCATCAAAACCCAAGAAAATCCCATGGAACACTACTAGATTATGAAATCCATCGAAGAAACCATAAATCGCCTTGTCACACAAATCCACTTCCATTTCCTCACAAGATCAAAAGCTAATTTGGAATTTCCCAAAAAAATGGATGCATAAAGCCATCCAAGCCAAAATCGCCCAAATTTCAAACTCTTCCAAGTAAAAATTTGTTCAAACCCATTTGACCTCATATCAGTCTCAGTACAAAAATGAAATCAAAATCAAAATTCTCTTCCAATCCAAATCTAGCAAG
The DNA here is from genome assembly GCA_028749045.1 of Cupressus sempervirens. NCBI lineage: Eukaryota > Viridiplantae > Streptophyta > Pinopsida > Cupressales > Cupressaceae > Cupressus > Cupressus sempervirens. The sequence goes on along the minus strand of CM053791.1, from coordinate 264,050,866 downwards.
GTATGAAAAAGAAACCCTCATTTTTCCCATAATCACGAAGGAAATCATCAAATCTTCATTGAAATCCACCAAATCAATTAGCAATTGAATGAAATTCACCATATTATGCTTATCCAAACAATTGCAAGGCATTAAATCGGAAATCCAAACAAGATTTGAAGAGAAATCAAGAAACTTATCTCCAAATGAAGAAATTCAAGAGAATAACAACACGTGAAGAAATTCTCCACCAAATGCCATGAAGATTTGAGGGAAAGGGTTTTTCGATGTGAGGAATCCATTAGAAACATGCCCACAAAATAATCTGCACTAAAAAATCCTCCATGAGCCCAAATTCGAATTCCCAAGGGTTTTTGTTAAAAGCAAGGTTGCACAAGTACATGTACCCAGACCCTTGGTACGCATACCGAGTCCTGCTATGCTCCCATACTAGGTACTTTCCAAGGTACATACCCTGCAGCCGGAAACGCCACATCAGCTCACAAAATTTTCCCCCTTGCAAAACGTTAAAAAATCTGCTGTGCAGATTAAGATGTCTGATTTTCATTTCAGTTTTTCATTTGCATATCAGCTTCTTGTTTGTCAAGCTTAATTCGTTATATATTATATAATCAGTTTGAAACTTTGATACAATATTGATTAACAGTAAACTACTAAACTTTTCTGATTTTCACTGTTCGAGTTAGAAATAGAAGTTTATCATTTGCAATATGTCATATGATTTAGGATCTTATTCATATTTAAAGTTTTCTTTCTTTGTTATGCATCTAAAGTTTAAACATTCAGCATATATATTATGACTCGTGACTCATATTTACAGATTTCTTGTTTTAAAAGTTCAATGTTATGACTCATGAACTCATATTTTCAGATTTTCAATAAAATATCAAAAATTATATTTAAAGAATTGGGCATCACCCATATTAAAAACAAATTAGGTGTACCCAAGTACCCCCATCCCCTGTTTTGGAAAATAGTCACACCCGTACCCAAAGTACCCCCGTACTCATGCAACCTTGGTTAAAAGTTCATAAAGTTATAAAATGAGAATGAAGAACAATTAAACATGCACTTTTTGATATATATTAAAAAGACTCACATTTAAAACACAAGTCACATTAAACATTTAATTTAAAATCATAAGATAAACTCTAAAAATAAAATCACATAATCAAAAGATTAAAACACCAATTATAATGAAATATCCCCCAAATAATATGTTAGCGACAACCAAATATAATCTAAGTTGCCGGTTCGGATTCTGGTTCGAATGCGGGTTCGACATTCGGGTTTGAAATTCGATCATATTTTTTAAGGTTGGGTTCGGATTCATTTTGGGTTCATCCATACAATATATATATAAACACACATATATACATATGTATACATATATATATATGTGTGTGTGTGTGTATATATATATGTGTGTGTGTGTGTGTGTTTTAGCAAATACGTTCATACAGCACTATGCTAATTTTGAAGTAATTTAACAAAATGCACCACCTATATATAATAATGATTTAGTTCGAAACACTCATCTCAAGGCTCAACCTGTAGCAGCTGATAGTACGACAAATAACTTGAGATTGCTTCTCTGTTTGATTTATCAACTAATGATCAATATTATAAACAAAACATATTCAAAACAGCTACTTGCAAAAATCATGAATATATTCAAGAAAACATATAAAAACTCAACAAAGATATTATCCTTTCAAGACAATATAAATGCAAATTGAAAATCTGGAACTCGTTGGTCCAATGACTGCTGATCTCATGTAATGTCCCCTCTTTAGTTCGACATGGCATTGATCATGGATTTGCCTATTCCAGACTCTCGTAGGCAAATGGTGAGGAAAGAGAGTCAATTCTGCGGATCAGATAGTCATATCTTGCTCTTGAAGAAGTGTTAAGAGGTTATATTTTATCATTATGTGATATTGGGGCCCACATGCTATAATTTTAATTTGAGTTGCACTTTTTATTTTATAAAATTACTTTATTATAAAAAGTGCATTATAATGAGAATTTATAAAGGATGTTTCTAGAAGTTCTAGCAACTTCTTAGAAAAGTGAATAAATAGAGGGCTGGGCCTCTCATTTGGACATGCTTGGATTGGAGAACTCTTCTACTTCTTCATTGTGAAGACATTTGTGGACTTTGGATCTGCAAATTATTCGATCTTTGGGAACGAATCACTCCCTTGGATTGGCGACTTTGAGGGTGTGAAATATCACCTGAATTGTTGCATAATTGGAGTTGGTATTCAGCCATCTCATTGGAGCTTATTGAGAATTCGTTGTTAGGGTTTGTCTTTGGTTGGAATAAGGATTTCAGATTTGCCCTATCATTGGAGAAGCATTTGACAAGAGTTTGAAGACAGAATAAGTGCATTTTCAGAATTGGCAAAAGCAGGGTTCGGAACCACATAATTGCTCATATCTCCTCAACCCCTTGGAGTTATTTTTTATGGTTTTACAGGGTTACTACCTAACCCTAGGCGCCCATTTTCCTTGCACTTGGGGGTCCCAAAACCCTAATATTATTTTTATTTAGCAGCCGTACAGGTACGGCCTGGTACGGCCCTGCTAGTTTGGGCAGCAGCTGCAAATTAAGGACAGTTTGGGGGTGCGGTTGGAGGTCTTCATCAACGATTTGCAGCAAAACGTGGTGTTCTTCCATAGTTCTTCAAACCAGGTTCTTGCATTCTGAAATATATGTCAATTTTTGGGTAAAATTGCTGTCATACAGTCATTGTAATAATCAGTCCAGAATTGGTAATAAAATAATTTCAGAATTTATTGCATTGTAATTGAAATATAGTTCAATGGCTTTATATATATTGTAATTCTGCGATTATATTCTGAAAGTATCAAATCTGAAATTGCCATATTCTGAATATTGTTACTGTTACACGCCAAGTGTTTGACAAAATTCCTAAGTTCAGTTTGAGGGTTTCTGTGGCCTTTATAGAGAGGGCCATTACATCTCACACGTTGATGCTAAATATGGAAGTAAGAATTCACATTGGACAACACCAAAGGAAACTGAAACTTATCATAAAGAAACATCTGAAAGATGAATCATGCCTCAAAACACATATTTTCCATATGTGATTTTCGGTATTTGTGATGTTATGTAGTTGTCAGCCTGTGTCACACTCATTGTGAGGACTTCAACAAGGAGACAGATGGCCCAGAATTCATTACCATATATATGACCTGTAGCAGCATTCATGAACAATTCTGGAGAAACAAGGAAGAGTAGAGGAATGATGTCGGAGAGGAGTAACGGTGATGTCTGATTTAGGAACGATGTCGTGCAAGCAAAGAAAATGCAAAACAGAAACCGAGTCGAGAAAATGTGAAGCAGAAGCCAAAAATGTTAAAAACTTGGCATGCAAACAAAAAAGACAATAAAATTAATCAATTTCGCCCAAATTCTTCTTATAGTTAGTCAACAATACCAAAAGTCTCCCTGGGTTCAATTGCATAAAAGCAAATTCGTTTAAAATAGTCCTAAATTCGACCAAGGTCCCTTTTGCCGAATGTGCAGCGACTATACCAATCAAATAGCGAATTTGACAAGACTTCGAATCAAATTCGAATTTACAGTGAATCGACTTCCGAATTTGCTTATAGGTGAGGGAATATGGTAACTTAGAATATAATAATAAAATTAGTTGGCGGTTGCGCCCAAAGAACCAATGCACAATTAAAATCTTTCGTGGACCCAAGCGCATTACATACATCATAAAACAACCACACACAACCCAATCACATCTCAACATACCAAGCAGGGTCACCGGTTGTTACCACCGAGTAATTGGCTAGCCAAAATAAACAATGTGACAATTGTTGCCCAACTGAGTACAACAATTATGGCTAGGGAAATTAGTTGGCCATATGATTAACTTTGCATTATCCAGCATCGGGGTTAGTATATATAAATATATACATATATACATATACATATATATATATATATATATATGTATGTATGTATGTATGTACATACATATTTATATATATATATATATGTGTGCGTATATATACGTGCCTTTTGGGCATGCTCATCCCTCCCAATATAGGGGAAGTCAATGGCCGGTACATGTGCATATATATATGATATCAAACAAAGAAGGGGATCGAGACATCATGTAGATCTCATGAGTGGGTGACTACAACTTCGTCCCTCTTTGTACAAGCACATCAGCCAAGATTAACCACAACACATAAAATAAGCATAATAATAACATTTAAAAATCAATAGATGCATACAAATAATCATCCTCCTCAAACATCATGGCATTTAGTAAAAGACACATTGCATACACAATCATTACGTAAACATCATAATAATCCTCACTTCATGTATCATCTAGACTGACATGTGATCCTAATCAATTGTCAACTACAATTATCTAGTAACTATAATATCCAACGAGGATTGTCGGTGTAATTGGATAACGTTTCATATATAATAATCATCATAGCATTGATTCTATAATCATAAAATAGAAATAAATCAACACTAAATACATCAGTATAGTAGTTATGCTTACCTCTTCTTGCATCTGAGCTAGGGTCCAGAGCTACATCACCTTTGTAGTTTGTACAGAGACAAGGTTGAGGTGGCACTACATATAGGCCTCTTGGATGCATGAATCAAGAAGATGATATGTCTAATAGATATGACTTTAACTCTCAATCACTTCCAATTAGGAGGTGAGTTAACTAAATCTAATTGAGACAAATGTGGTCTTAATTAGATAGAGATGGCATCTACCTACCATTTGTTACATCCCAATTTTTGACCCAACTTAAAATGTTCATAGAGCCGTTGAGGTTTCACGTGAAGTCAATTAACAGTTAAAATTAGTTATGATTGTGAGAAATGTAAGATGGTTAAATTGTTTTAATTTCTTATGAAGATGACATGTTAGTTAATCGTTATGATGCTATTATATTGTTATCTTGAAATCCTAGAAAATTTGTTATTCATCATGGGAAGTGGGATGGTGGTTTGCCATTATGATGGGTTATGAATAATAATTTGTTATTGTAAATTGTTATTATATTGAGGAATATAATATAATCGTGGGGAATTCCCTTGTAGGAGCACGTCGAAGGGGGGAAGCATTGCCAAAAAGGAATTGAACATTGGGGGGGGACCGCCATCACTAAGCAAATAAGTACAAGCCCTGAACCACCATGGCTAAATGTTACATCCCAATTTTTGACCTAGCTTGAAATATGACCGTTGAGGTTTACATGGAGTCAGTTGGTTGTTTAATTTGATATAATTTGGCGAAATGGTAAGTTGGTCATTATGATTTCAAGTGTAGATGACATGTTAGTTGATCGTTAATCGCGAATTCATGAAATTAAGATGAAAGGTTAACTGATACGATTATTTATAATTTATAATTTAATTACAAAGAAATTCCTTGCAGGGAGCTTGTCGAAGGTGTGGAAGCATTGTCAGAAAAGAATTAGGCAGGGCATCACCATCACTGGGCAGACAGGTAGAGGACCTAGCGATTTGAAACATGATACATCTGCAAGACTCGCATGAGTTATTTAATAATTTTAATTAAAATAATTGAGTTTAAAAATAAAATGTATCTTAAAAGATTTTAGTTTATCCTTCATTAAATTATTTTTTAATAAATATTTAACTACATGCTTTTAAATATTAAATGTTTTGGCACCATTATCTTTTGATAATTTAATAGTTGTACATTATAATAATGTTCAAATTATAATAATAATATTTGAATTTTTAATCTTCCAATTCTTTCCAATAGTCAATTTAATAATTGGAACTCCAATGGTCATCTTAGGAATTCAAAAGGATTCTTGTAACTGATGAAGCTGTAGAGTCAGCTTATTCTATATTATGGATTTCTTAATCGTCTTTTGGTATTCAAATTTCTTGACCATTTCTTCTCCTTAGGAACTGGATATATTACTTGATATCATCGAAGAGGCTGAGCTCTGCTCAAAATGCATCAACCAATCACCTTCTTTTAGAAAATTATCTTTTCCCAACTTAAAATGTTTTCCATATGCCACAGGTTTGATAGCAGGGTTGGCGAATTTAATCAAGTGCAAGTCAATCTCAGTTTTGGTCACGTAAGAGATATCTGATGCAACCCATAACCATTTATATTATGCTTTCTACAAGAATATTTTGGATTCAGAAATTCGTTCCTTAAGCTGTCTGTATTATGGCAATGATTTAAGTAAAGGTTATTATTGTTTTCCCTTTCCAGGTCTGTCGTTTTCCTTAAGATAATAAGATAAAGATGTAATGCATAAGTCTGCCGTATTTCATCCTCTTTTAATGTCTATGGTTTTTCTTTAAGATATTAAGACACTGCTTGAAACAGTGTGTCCATTCCTATCTGATCATGTGACGCTGACCTATGAATAAAAGTCTGTCATGCTTCTTATTTATATATAACCGAATATGTGAGATTCGAAAATTCTATGAATTCATTCAGGGTTCTAGGCAATAAAGTTATCATCCAGTTGGATATCAATTACAAGATATTAGGTCACCAAATATGTTCATATCATTGATTGTTCCTTAATCCATAAACTATCTCAAAATGATGAATGGTAATGCTATGAAGTTTAGAATCTAAAATTCTTCCATTTATAGTCAATCTGGTGATGAATAAGAAATCATAAAAAAATCCAACGTAATGAAACTAATATAAACACAGACTGAAATATGGTGAATAGTATTTGATTTCTAGTTATTGGAAATTGTTCTTAGATCGTAGATGATTCTTAATTCATAAAAGCGTATCAGTTATTCATATAAGAGATTGAAGTGCAATGTAAGCTGTGAGCAATTATATTTAGCTTAGGAAGTTATGCATTCATTCATGCCATACAAAGATGAAAATAATATCAATAAATCCAAACACGATGAAATTCACCAGGCGTTATGGTGAAGTGGTGGAATTAATTAATTAGACATTCAATTTGAGATCTTTAAAGAACATAATTATGTAATCACAGTTAGTGAAATGTTGGAAGCATGTAAAACTGATAGAACCAGTTGTACGAGGATTCCAAACACCTGGGACTCACCCGACTGTGTAGCTAAGAAAATGGGTGACAAGTGAGAGAAAGGAAATCTACAACAACATGAAACAGTAATTAGTATTGGCATTTCAATGTTATCATTTAAATATGAATTAATAGCTCATGCACATTCTTGCTACTGTGATCTTCTGCTACCAAGTCGTATGGCGTGTTGTATACCATGATGTCCAGTGGATGGTAAGATGTACCCTATCAATTCCGAGTAGGGAGGGCCTTTCTCATTAGAGATCGTGTGGGGATATGTTGTGGTCCGAGGTTGGGTGGTTAAGCCCCTGACAATGTTTCACCTCTCACAAGATGTCGGAAATGAGTCAGACAGAGATAAGCCATGCACTCAATTGTTTTTCGGAAACAGGTATTATCATTTTTATTTATGAGGAGGTAAGATTAAATTGAAGTATTTCATGGTTATCATTACTTTACACTTGGATTGATTTGTGAATTGTTTTCATTTATATGAATATTGAATATAAGTATTTATCTAATCTTGAGAAACTGTCACAGATAAGTAATTGGAAGGAAAAGAAATCCGAAGCCCTAATTGATTGGGTGACAGCTGGAACCTTAAATGATACAGTGGTATTGGAAGCCCTAAATTAAATCCGTGGTTGCGGAAGCCCTAAAATGAATCTGTGGTATTGGAAGCCCTAAATTGAAATCCGTGGTTGTGGAAGCCCTAAAATGAATCTGTGGTATTGGAAGCCCTAAGTGAGATAGCGGTATCAAAAGCCCTAAATGAACCGAAGGTAAACAATACCCTAATTGATACAGTGGTAAGTGATGCCCTAATTTAAAATAATAGACATATTTAATTTATTTTTAAGAAAAAAAAATTTAGATGATAGTTGTCATATGAAGTTGTTATAGTGTATTTGTGGACTAACTCGGGTGGTTGCAGAGGCATCCCTAGTTTGATTCGAACTTAGTTTTCCGAGGTATGTGGTTTTCACTTTCTGTAGTAATTTCATTTGATGGTAATTCAAGTCTTTTTAGTTAAGAAAATTTTGTATAACTGTTTTTAACGGTAAATCATATTCACATGAACATGAATGATGTAACTGACTTCCTACGAAATCAAAATTATATCTATATTCCTTGAGTATGTTAGATGTTAAATTAGAACCGTAAAATCTAGATGTTACACTAAAGGTAAACGACTAGGCAAGCAACAGTGTACGTTGGACGACTATGAGCTAACTTGTTAAATTATATATCATTTAATAGTAAAGAGATCACTAACCATGAACTGATATTTGAGCAAACTTGTACCTTCGTAATTGTATAGTGGGAGCCTCCCAGTGCTTAGGCATGTCTTATCATATTGGACAACATGATACCTAAATATCTATATATGTATATGTGTACATATGTAAAACAATTTTATATATATAAGGACGTATATGCATACTTGATGTTTGGCGTAAATGTAAGAAATATATGGTTGGGGTTTTACACATGTACACATATATACATACATACATATATAGGTATCTATAGATATCATGGTGTTATATACAAGGACAATATTATTATTTCTTTCACCTTTGACTAGGCTCTTGATTATTATTTTTTTACCTTGAGCGGCCCTCTATGTTTCTCTCTTCTTCTTTCACCAGGCTTATTACTTGGAAGATAATAAGTCAAATATTTAAATCGGTCGGTAGCTTGAGCATTGGCTTTGTAACTCTCCACCACCTACCTTCTTCTTGATAACCAATGGAGCAAACGGGGAATTATATACACTTCCCGCTGCCTTTAGTTTGCGGTTCTGGAACTTTAGTTCTAAATCGCAGCTTATTCTAATATCATGATTTTGATGTATTTGTGTTTGAACTTTACTTGCAAGGGTTGGAGATTCATATATGCATTGGAGTAAATATTAATCGGTGGCAATATTGCTAAGGTCACCATCAAGTATAACTATTGCCGTCTTCTATATTGTTGTTGTGAACAGAAATTGATACGAACCAACAAGTGTAACTCTCTACCACCTACCTTCTTCTTGATAACCAATAGAGCACACAGGGAATTATATACACTTCCCGCTGCCTTTAGTTTGCAGTTCTCGAAGTTCAGTTCTAAATCGCAGCTTATTTTGATATCATGGTTTTGATGTATTTGTGTTCAAACTTTGCTTGCAAGGGCGGGAGATTCATATATGCATTGGAGTAAATATTAACCGGTGGCAATATTGCTAAGGTCACCATCAAGTATAACAATTGTTGTCTTATATATTGTTGCTGTGAACAGAAATTGATACAAACCAACAAGTGTACTGAGATTTATATGCGGTATTTGTATGTCATGAAATATGTTTAATCAGCCCCTTTATATGCTCTTATCGATTTTGGAAAGTACTTCAGTTGTTTCTTCTCTCTATTTTCTTCTATTTGAGATTCTGAAGTGATATTATTGATATAGCCCTGCACCCTCATGTGTGAGGGACATCATTGTAATTGCTTTTCAATCATTTGAAAATGGTAACATGTATGTTGCATGTAGAGATGTTTTAATATAAGGCATAAGCTTTGATTCTTCCTTTTATTTCCTATCTTGCATGATAACTACATAGGGACAGATCATAGTTCCCATAACATGTTCTTTACTATATTATGTACACAGTAATCTTGTGAGAATCTGAATCCTATTTTATGATACTTTGACTTACTCACTAGTATTTGTTGTATACCATCTGTAATAAGAATCAAAAAGGTATTCAAGCAAACAATATGTTAGAGATCTCATTATTATAGTAGTCTCTTGTGATGCACCCAAGGCTAGTGAAGGTGTGTGAATGGGTGAAGAGGAGAGGAATCCTACAAGGAAGAACAAACTACGATCAGATTCTCAAATTGCATTAACATCTTAAAAAGAAATTACTAAAACATCCAAGTCAGCTCATGATGGTCCAAGTATACTCAGTTGTCAAGTCGAGTGGTGGAATTAAGTACCAAGATGCTCAGTGGCTGGTCAAGTTGCTCCGTGTCTATTTCTGGGTAGGGAGGGTCTTTCTCGTTAGAGATTGCGTGGGGATAAGTTATGGTCCGAGGTTGGGAGGTTAAGCCCCTAACAATGTTTCCCCTCTCCACAAGATGTCAACACATGCATCAGACAAAGATAAATTATGCATTCAAACATTTGGCAAAAACAGGTACTTTACTTTTATGATGTTTATACGAGTAGAAGATATGATGGATTGATTTATATCATTGATTTAGTTATTCCTTTAATGAAAGCAACTCTTCGTCAATGTAATTGGTAACCAATTAGATCGATTGATCTTTCAACTAAACATGAAATATAACCATATGCAAGAGATAGGTTTATCTGATGGATTGTTATTTCTGTCTTCATTTATATGAATGATGAATATGAGCGTACCTTCTAACTGTATGTTATTGCCATACTTAGCATTAGAAAGAAAAAGAATGATACAGTGGTATTTGATGCTCTAAATAATACAGTAGTATTTGATGCCCTAAATGATACAATGGTATTGACACCCTAAATGATACATTAGTATTTGATGCCCTAAATGATACAATGGTATTGGCACCCTAAATGATATAGTAGTATTTGATGCCCTAAATGATACAGTGGTATTGACGCACTAAATGATACAGTGGTATTTGATACCCTAGATGATATATTGGTATTTATCATTACAATAAAGTGGTATAGCTATTTGATCCTTAAGCAATATTTACGAACTAACCTGACCTTTGCAAATGCATCCCTAGACGGATTTCAGTTTTGAATTCTACGATATGTAGATTTTAAATTCCGTGTTAAATTCATTGATAGTGTTTTCAATTGTTAGTTACGAAATTTTTGTTTAACTGATTGTAACCGTTAATCTCATTCACATGAACGTATCTGTTATAACTATCTTCCTATGAATATGAAGTATTAACTATATTTCCTTGATATGATATGATGTTAGTTAAGACCCGGGAAAAGCGGTTGTTACACCATACATCAAGAATTGATGAGGCAATGGTGGGAATTGTGTACCTTAAAGGTTGAAATGTCATTACTAGCCACCTTGGTGAGGGAAATTAAAAATCCTATTGTCCTAAGTAAACTTAAAAAACAAGTTTCAATATTACACTTAGGATGAACAGTATCCTAGGTAATGTGAAATACTCATATCAGCAATCATTTATGTGCATTTAAGTACAAGAAAAAATTATAAGGAATTCAACTTACTCCCCTAAGAATAATTTGATGAAGAATTTATGATTGTGTCCAATATTATTTAAACACCCAGATTTGAGAAATCCATTGGCAGTCTTAATGACTTTGTAGTAGGAACCTAAGGTTATTTTATCATTATGCAATTGATCAAATAATAAACTAATTAAAAGCTTACTGCAAAGTAAAAGATAGAAAATATTTACTTAAAACATTTATTACAAATTCCTAAAGTATCATTAATGACTCAAATCATGAATACATGTCAAATTAATAAAAGATTACAGAAATAACATCAACTCTTCACCTGTTCAAAACCTTGTGGTCCACCATAGTATGGATCGGGAACTTCTGTTTCCTTGCATTGCTTACAGTATGTGCACATCAACTTCACCTGCAAGCTATATCATATCATCAAGTACTAATAAACAATTACTACTATATAAGAATTTCGTCACTTGCTCAGCTTATATAGATTTAAGAGCAATTAATATAAGATGAGAAGATTTTACAGTTACTATTTCATTTTGAATTGAAAAACTATTTGTATAATTTCAATCAAACAAGACAACACTTTTTGCAATTAGGGCGCCACCTGATGTTATTTGATCTTCAGACAAATACATGTTTTAGCCCCCCTTTGAAACACATTTGTCCGTTACATAATTGCACTAGTATAACAGTGAAGGATAAAACTAGTTGAAAGAAAAATGTTTTAAATATAATTGTACTTGTAATTTAAACAAAGCTTCGTGTCATTGCCTAATGAGTACCAATATCCAAAATGGATAAACCAAAATTTTTGAAATTTTATATCCAACTTTATTGGAGTCCGTAAAATATTAGAATAGAAAATCCAAAAGAAAAGAACAGAAATTTGATAGATCTGATAATTTCCAGATAACTGGCCTCAATAAATGTGTGTTGACCAAAATGACAGAAAAGTGATGCAGATCTCTGCCTCTCTAGGCTGGTTCAAGCTGTATCGTGATGGTTCCTAAAGAAAGAACCCAGGCCTGACAAGTGTAGGCAAAATCTGTAGTAATCATCGAGGTGTATATTTAATGATATGCAAATGGATTGAGAACTTTTTTTAAAAACCTTGATGGAAGGGTTATAGAATTTCATATGTTCTAAACATGGCACACCAACACTTATGCACAGTTGAATTGTTGAAAATGACTCCCAAATGTTAGCTCCCTTCCGAATAAAGGGTCAACTATAACATCATAGCATAACATTTCGGAATCCTTGTTGGCAGAATGCATAATTTTATGAAATTAGTCTTCAATATTAACGGGATACAAGAAAACTGAAAAATAATATAATATAGGAAAGGGTTTTAATCCTTTTTAGGTTGAAATGGTTTAGGCTGAAACCTGTTTTAGGAGCTGAAATCTGCATGTTTCTAGCCCTCTTGATGGCAACCTGCAAGGTATTAGGATCAACTGCTTTGATCCAACCACAGAATGGTTGTAACAATTCTTCCATGAACAAAATTGTGCTAAAAAACATTCATGACCATAACTAAGAGCTTCTAGAACTGGGATGTATAAGAGTCAACTAATCCCACCTATCTCAGCTATGCTAACTCATTGAGATGTAGTTCAAGATCCTTCCTATTGAAACTATCAATTAATCACTGAGAACAACATACAAAGTGATCCTATCATACCCCAAGGTCACTAACTCATGGTACTGCCACTCATGAGCTTCTCCATCTAAATGAAGTGCAGTGTACTTCTTTGCTTCTAACTCTGTCATGGGGTTAAGCTGAATATAGGTGTCTAATTTCTGCACCCATGCACATGTAGTACACTTGTTCTAACCAACATAGCTAGGAATGGTAACCTTAACTTGCATCGCAAATCTTTGTTGTGCCCAATGTTAGGATTAACCTCAGACAGAAATAATAGTTGCATGTAAATATAATAATATCAGAAAATAATAGATTGCACAAAAGAGAACACAAGACACCAAGATTTAACGTCCACCAACAACAGGTCCAATATTATTATTATCCAATGATTACAATCCGCAATCCCTTACAACTCAATACCGCCACAAGAAGTTACAATATCACCATTATATTATAAAATCCCTAACCCTAATCCTTTTTATACAAGCTTTGCGACTTACAAAATTAGGGCTAGAATAAGTCGTCCAATAGGAAAATAGAAGCCGACACCTTTTACAATATAAGGTCATTTTTGGCTTTGCCCCCGAAAACCCCCACGAGGGCGTTGCCCCTCGACCCCACCCTATACTGCAACAGGGAGCGCACCTGGGGCGTTGCCCCTTGACCCCATCTTGGGGGCACTGCCCCCAAACCCCCATAGAAATAATATGTGCAAAAAACCACGTCGAATAAACCTTTGAGTTTGATTAGGCTCCACATCACAACAATCTCCCAGTTGGAGACTAATCAGACTCCACAACAATAGCCTCCCACTTGGAGACTGATCATAGCACTGCTAAACTTGTAGCTCCCACTGGAATATCAAACCACCCTGGACTTTGTTGTTATTTTATTTTGTTTAGTCTAGAAGACCAACCGAAGTTGAAGAGGAATTCAGCTTCTCCCTTGTTACTACCTTGTTAAACATATCTGCTGGATTATCATTTGTATGTAACTTCTCCAAATTTAACTGTCCATTATCCAAAATTGACCGAATGAAATAGTACCACAACTATATGTGTTTTGTCTTTAAATGCAAAGCTGAATTCTTTGCAAGATGAATGGCACTCTAGCTATCTGTGAACAAATAATTATCCCTTTGTAAGTGTCCCAATTCTTCCATGAACTGAAGCTATATCATCTCCTTGGTTGCCTCTGTTGCAGCAACATACTTTGCCTCTATAGTGGATAACCTTCTGCAACCTAGAAACTCAGCTCGTTGTTGCTCCACCAACAGTAAATACATAACCTGTAGTACTCCGCCTGGTATCAATATCCCCTACCAAATCTGAGTCAACATAGCCTTGTAAATCAGTAGTAAAGCCCCCAAAATGTAAACACTTACTGGATGTTCCTCTCAAATATCCGAGAATCCATTTTTAACTACATTCCAATACTCAGTTCCTAGATGACTCATATACCTGCTAACAACTCCCACTGCATGTGCAATATCCGGCCTAGTACATACCATAGCATACATCAAGCTCCTACAACTGAAGCATATGGTACCTTAGACATCTTATCCTCCTCTTCTTGTGTCTTGGGACACATCTCCTTAGTCAACTTAAAATGACCTAGTAAAAGTGTGCTGATAGCTTTAGCATTCTCCATAGAGAAACATTGCAACACCTTCTCACTATAATCAGCCTGAGATAATGTCAATTTTCTATTTTTCCTAACTCTGCAAATCTTCATACCAAGGATTTGTTTTGCTGCCCCCAAATCCTTCATAGCAAATGAATGTGCTAATTGTTCCTTTAACCCCTTAACTATTCCTGTGCTGCCCATGACCCCACAAGGGCGCTACCCCCAAACCCCCATAGAAATTATATAGGGAGAAAACTGCGCCAAATAAATCTCCAAGTCTGATTAGGCTCTACATCACAACACCCAAGTCCTCTCTCTCCTCTCAGTCTGTTTCTATATTTTATTTGGCAAACATCTACCAAGACATAGCTGCATGGAAATCTTCACCCGTTGATGGATATTACCTTTAGTAAAACCTTCATAGCCTTCATGGTATCCTATTGATCTCCTCAGTGGTGCCTCCTAGAATTTAGACAATAGAGGCCTTAGCGTGGTTCTACTAACTTTCCTAGAGTTGTTCATCACAATATTAGTATTGCTTCCTCCTCCTTGATTTTCATTGTTTCCATTTTGACTGTTGTTGTCATTGTTTCCCCAATCACCCTGATTCATGTAATTTGTATTCATCGTTTCCACAATCTGATAGAGTTTTTTTATTGGTAAGAGGCCGAAGCCATGGTTAATTATTATTATTTATCATGGTTAATTTTTTTTATTATTAGTTAAGCTTGAGTAGATTTGAATCCAAGCTCCCAATTAAGAGGCTCACAATTTACCATTGTGTTGTAGGCTCTTGCCTAATCCACAATCTGATTGTTATGTCCCCCTTCAGAAATGAAATTTAATAATATATAATTAACTAATAGAATAAATAATAAAAGAGAAATAATTGACAAACATGCTAATTAATCTCCATAGTTTTGGTTACTAAAGATCGGTTATTCTCCTAGAGATGCGATTAGGAAAAAGTATGTCTTAAAGAATGGTTGTGTCTATTTGGAGAGAGGTATTTCAAGGAAATGAAGATATAAAGATGAAGGGGTGAGGGATGTACGTTGATAATTAGTAAATATGATATACACATTGTTATAAAGAGATAATTATGGCAGCAAGAGATTATAAATATAACTCATACTTTTGAAGGAAGAGATGAGAAAGGGAATGAATCATCTACACTACTGGTAAGTACCATCATTGTGTGATAGTAAATTATACTTTTACGAATCTATATTAGATACAGACATACATAATATTATTAAATCAGAATTCTATTAGGGATAGGGAATCCCTACATTGTCTAATATATATAAGTATAGTAATAGAAGTAATGCTAAGATCTTCATTGTTACTTTAGTGATGAAGAAGGAAGGCTGAAGCAACTCAAGGAATGGCAATCTAAATCTCAAAAGAATAGTTCCCAAGAAAGGGTAGGGATCAGTGACACTAAGCCCCTTGCGAGCATAGTTCCCAAAATAGGATAAGGGCTTGGATTTGTAAACTTTGAGGGAATCTATCAAGCGGTCTTTAATCACCTTGGATTGTATTCAAACCTCCCCTTTCCTTATAACAAAGTAATAGAGGGTCAAGCTTAGCAACAAGAAATATAGATAGCATATAAAAATAAATTACTTAATAAATAATTGATGATACAAATAGATGATTGTCCCTTCTTATCCTATGTTTATGGAAATCAATGCATTTTCTTGTCAATTCAACTTAGGATATAAGAATTAAGGGAACATTACACTGAGTAATTGGTTGAATATGTAATGTCCCCTCTTAAGTGATACCTTTATTAATAAATACAATTGCCAAGTCAATTTTGTTTGAAGTCATCTCCGAGACTTGGGCAATTATTAAATAAAGGGAGACGTTTGGGTTTCTGATTTCACAAGGGCGGGCCTGTTTTTCATCGTCAGTAGGGTCATTTGAAGATGTCAATGTTATCTCTGGTTAACTGTCCATGAAGTGATTTCACTTTTCACGCAAACTTATTTTCCAAGTCAGATCACCTAATAATCGAGGCCTTTGAAGGTGTATGCAGCTCTTTGAATAAGGATTCTTTTATACTGGTGACTGGTGATTTGGGAAGAATTATCATTGAATTTATGTTATTTTATTTATGTTCTCTGCAAAATGTGTGGCTGACACTGGACGCAAACCCTATATCAGAGCCTTTCTGGACACTACCCCCACATAGGCAACGACAATAATCTCATCGATATAGCAGGCCATAGGAACAGAATCCTAGAAGGAAACAAATGCAATATTCTAGAAGCATCTATGGCTATACACCAGCAATCTTTCATCATTGAAGAATTTTTCTTACAATTTTTAACAAAAGGGAATCTAGAGGCAGTTTGGGTAATACGAATATCTTAAGTAGCAAATTTAGAATAGTCAGGTATTTGAACTTCTAATGTTTTCATAATCGTAAATAGGTAATCTGATTGTGTTGATTGTTGCATATATGATGAATAATAGCAAATTTCTGAATTTGGTTGATTAATCTGAGATTTACACTTCATGTTTGGCATTATTCTACTTGTGAGATTGAATATTGTAAATCGAGTTATTATTTTAAGTCTCTGTTTTATTTTAAAAATAAACATATTTGTTGTACAAAGATGCGTGCAAAGAAAGAATATTTCAGTGCCATCAAAGCCTCAAACCCTGCCAATGTGTGGGGGTTTTGATTTGCAGATTTCCTTTTTTAACATGCCACAGATTTTTCATTGCATGTCAGAAGTAAAGTTGCTTTTTGGGCGCCTAATGCAGCTTTAAAGTGGTTCTATGTGTCCCAGAGGGTTTGAACCACACAGATATAACACTAGAAGTAGGTCAAGGCAACAAGAAGACACGGAAATTAACCCAACTGAAGTTGAAATGGGAGAAAGAAGGGATGGCAGTCCACAGAGGGAATTAAATAATCAACTTAATGATTTTCTTACAATTTTTGCTCAACAGCAGCAGCAAATGTTGCAACAATTCCAGGATCATATGATCAAAGCAATGGGACAGCTGAGAGTCGGACATTTGAGGTCGGCAAAGTCCAGTAGTTGACACAACAGAAGTGAGGTTGGGCATGAAAACCAAGACAAAGCAGCCTCTAACATTGTGAGAACAGAAGATACAAGGTCGGATCGACCATTGTGTCCCGCCTTTTTTCCATGTCCACTTTAAAGAGAACCAATTCCTAAGGTTGAGGTAGAAGAGAAGCACGTCACTGATGATATTATGGTGGCTCAAGACGAATACATACAGCTTCCAGCCAATGTAAGGCAGTCGATGAATTTAAATCAATTCATGAACTAGTGTAAAGACAAAACTACAAATCATCTGGAATTGCAAGACAAGAGGCCTAGAGGGCAAGCTAGACAGGGCTTCCAGCCAATGGAGTACAAAGATACCTTGAACAAAATTAGTATTACAACTTTTCATGGAACCAGAGAGATATCAGCTAGATCATGGGTTCATAAGTTGGACACTTTCTTGGCACTCAAGCCCATGGAAGAGGAAAAGGCAATACAGTTGTTATCATCACATTTGGAAGGGGTAGCATGTGACTGGTGGCACCACAGTCTCATTTCCTAGGATCATACTAAGGTTCAGTCTAATGAAGAATTTGTCAATAGGCTGATTACACATTTTGACCGGAACAACATAGAGGTCTATTACAGGGAATTAGGTCAGTTGAAACAAGTAGGAGAGCTGGAATCATACATTAATGAATTCCAAAAATATCAGTGATGGTTTCTCATATGCCTCTGAAAGAGTCACAATGCTATTTGTTGTTGGCCTAAGTGACAAACTAAAAGGACTGGTTAACGCTCATAGGCCCAATTCTTTAGATGACGCTATTGGATTTAGAAATTATAGTACCCAACCAACCTAAGAAGAAATATTTCAGCCCTTGGAAAGTCCGCTAAAAAAGGTCCATGTCAGCAAATAAACACAAGTTTCAATCAGCCAAGAAATACACCTTCAAAAGCTGATCAAGAAACACAAAATGAACTTAGAAGAAAGAAATTGTGCTTCTCTTGTAAAGAACCATGGGCTTCTCCTATAGAGAACCATGGGAACCAAGACATCACTGTCTTGCAAAAGGCAAGCTACACTTGATTGAAGTACATTTAGAAGACAGGGATTAGGACAAGCCTTCAGAGGACAGCTTTGAGGAAGATGACACTCAAGAAAATTAGCCTCAACAAATAGAACTAGAGGATACTATTGTTAAAGAGAACCCACACATTGCCACTTTATCTGGAACTCCTTGAGGTAGACCTTTTCGGCTAAAAGGAGTTCTAAAGGGGCAGTGAATGGTATGTTTAGTGGACAGTAGTTCTACACATAATTTCATTGATGAGGGTTTAATAAAGAAAAGTCCCTCGTGGAGAGCACGATTTAGTGATGGTCAAGGGAACATAAAAAATAAGCATTCAACGAGCAAGTCATAAACGCGCTCACTACATAAAGAAATGAAAGGGGGAATATTACAAACGAAGTAATCCATAGGGTATAAGGAATTGTGCTCTAGCGCAAAATGAAGTCATGGAATGTTGCAAGAAATTTTGTCACCTCAGATGAAGAGAACGATCCATGACCAATGCCAACATGCGCACTAGACATAATTTTATAATGGTGAAAGAATCATTCACTCCCAATAATCCATCATAAGGCCCCAATTGCACTCAAAGAAAAGGGATAAAGAAAGTTAATAAAATTCAAAAAATTCCCCCACTATAGTCTAAGGAGCGCTCATAACATCAAATGAACTTAACCGAGGAGGTTCATATGTGCTCGAACTATGGGAGCATTTAAAGTTGAAATTTCTTTGGACACAGGCATGGTTCTTTTGTGACTTGAGTGTTTGGATGTGACATAAGTAGGGGATCATGATAAATGCAGAAGTACGGTTTATTAATGCATTCAGACAATAGACTAGAACATGTAACACAGAAGTATTCCTTTCATTATTCGCATGTATACAGAAGATACTACAATATTCGATATGATTGATTACAATGATGATTACAATTCTCATTATGATCCAAAGTCCATTCTGGATGGTGTACATATACCTTCCCGAAGAGGTGACTCAACCGTCACGCGCCCGTTTGGATATAATTCCACGCGTCGGCTACAATATAGATTTTCCCAACAACATCATCCCCCCCAAAAGGGAAGTCGTCTTCGGACAACAATTAACAAAATGGAATACATTAACTGACTAACTATAGACCTGTTTCTGTCACACCATTTTCACATTCGTCCCATGCCTGCACCAAACTGGTCTCCAAAACATGTTGCATCTGTAGCCTCTTGCTAACACAACACTGTCACTTAGCCAATCTGACCTTGATAGCCACCCGTGCCGCCTTCTCTGCTTCCAACGCCTGGGTATGCTAAGCCAAGTGTTACTCTACTACCTCCAACTGGATGGTCAGCTCCTCCCGAGCTCTCTATGCATCCACCAAGACAGCCTCACGTCCAACACCTACTCCGAGTGCCTCAAAGCGTACCATCCTTCTCGAAAGGCTTGCTCCAGTGCTCTCTCCACCTCTATCATGCAGACACTCCTTGCCTGCAGCAGTTCCAAGTCTCATCAACTAGTCATACTTCCCACGACTGATAACTAAACTAATTGGGGGTCTAGGGGGCAACACCCCCAACGGGGCCCCCAAGACCAAATTAGCACTCTCAAACCCACACAAAAGTCCATGGAACACACCATTTTTGTGATTTTCTTCCGATCCCACACTCTTTCTAGCAACCGCTTATGTTTTCTTCATTACCTGTTTATGTCTATCCCTCTGGTACCATAAGTTTTCCATCGTCATCTATTTTGGTTTATCGTCTTTTTTTTTTTAGAACCTCCTGTCACCCTTCTTTTGTATCATACGATGGTTGTGTTTCAAGTATTCCCTTTTCTGCGTGAGTTGTACAGTCATTTCTTTTGTACTCCTTAAACCCGTACGTCCATACAACACCTTTGCATGTGTTCTTCATCCATACGGCCGAATCTGCTTCCCACTTCCTACTTGAAAATCGTCGTACAGTGAATACTGACTTGTAATGCTTGGCAAAATGTCTTTTATACAAGCTTGTTGTACAGTTGGTCTATTCTTGCCGCTGTATAGTTAGTTTCAAAATGTCGTACGGTTAGTCTTCTCCTGCTATCGTACGATCCTTCACAATGTCGTACGGTCCTTCAAATTGCCTCTACGTTTCCGTATGGGGCGTACTTCAATGCTTCCACCTTGCTGTTTAAGTACCTTCTTCCTTCTCTTCCATACGAGTCGTACACCGTATGGTACTTCTCTCTCTTCTTTCGTACGGCCATACAAATATTGCTTTGCCTGTATGATTCTTCTTCCCTCAAGCGATACGGTCAAGCCTAAATAAAACTTCTCTCCGTGAGCCGTACAATGAATTGTTCCTTCCCTACTGACCACACGGTTCCAATTCTCTAGCTTCTTCTCTGCCTTCTTGCTCACCATACAAGATGGATTTTCCTTCAGCTACTCTTCGTATCCCCTTTTATTCTCCGCCACATGTGGCCGTACAATATTTGCTTTCCCTATTTATGTCCTCCATATGGCCATACGACAATTGTTTTCTTTCATGTGACGTTCGTACGATTCCCTTTGCTATGTGGTTGTATGACGCTTTCCTTTGTTTCCCATTGCCGTATGGTTTTTCAACTGAACATGATCAAAGCTCCCTCTTGGCACTCCCGTACAAGCCGTACGACATCTCTCTCACTTTCTATTTTGTAGTTTTCCATAGACCATACGGTATGACCATTGCTATAGGGCTCTTCTTCTATCTATACGGCCGTACAATATGATTTTTAGTCTTTGCGGTTCATATAATGATTTCTCTTTTAACATTTTATTCCCTGAAAGGCCGTACACTTTTGAGATGAATCTTTTGACTACTGCGCTCTTGTTTATATCTTATTATGCCTATCGACTTAAACATAAACAAATTTATTTTACACTTAATTTACATATATACAATAATATTCCTTATTTACTCTCAACTGGTCATCCACGGAGGTGCATTATTTCTTTCATGGTAGACTTTAAGCTTTGACCCATTCATTGCATCGGCTACTTCCTTCCTATCGAGCGTCCATAATTTTATTGCTCTATTATCGCCCACTTCGCAGATTTTATATGGCCCGACCCACTTTATTTTAAATCTACTTGGTCTGATCTCGTTGCGCCTCTTATACTTCAAAACTAATTGTCCTGATTGGAATCTATTCAACTTCAAGTGCTTGTCGTGCCGTGCCTTACGCCTATTCTGTGTAATCTTCATGGCCCATTGTGCTTGCAATCATCACTCATCAAGTTTATTTAAATTATACAATCTCTCCCTCAGACTATCCATATCGCCCAGTTTGTTCTTGAAACTCAATACCATGAATTCCATCCACTGCCACTCCTTGCCGCCAATAACCGTATTCTTGATTCTAGAACCTTCACTCCGTGCAATTGCAATTTTTATTAAGCCCTTCTTCTTTGTTTCCTGTGTAGACCGTACGATGTGTTTTCCTTGTTGTCAGCACCTTTCTTCTATATCCGTGGTGCAGTGTAACCTTTCCTTTCTATGCGGTCCATTCACTGTGTACCGTACGGTGGAATCTTTCCTTTTGCTGGGTTCGTACGGTATGTTCTTCCCTTCAGCTTCAGCCGTAAATGCCTTTCCTTCTTCCGCTTCTCTATATTCCTTTGGAAATTCATTTTTCTCTCCTTTCTCACCTTCATCAACCCTTAACATATTACAACTCGGAAAGAGCTCATAATCCTCCATCTGCCAATGAAATAGACCGTTTACCAAATCCAAATTGTCGTCCTTCGATCCACCTTCTAACCGTAGGACTCCTTCCTCATCCGGTTCCATTTGCTTCTTACCTTCGTCCTCTCCTTCTAAATCAGACGATCCGGCTTCTTCTCCCACCATTTGTGTGTGTAAATCAATAATAAATCTCTGTCCTCTGCTCTCTATTGATAGTGTATTCTTCTTCCAGTCATGTTTAACTTTTTCTTGTATGAGCCATCCTTGTCCAAGAATAGCATCATATCCCCTTCTTTTAAGCGGGATGACTACAAAGTCGAGCAAGAACAGTTGTGTTCCAATAGTTACTAGTTGTGCCATCAGGATCCTTAGAGGCTTAATGCCGTGTTGGTCTGTAGTTAGCAATTGGAATGTGGGTGGCCACAACGTCAGATGTCCCAACTTCTTCCAGGTATCTTCTGGTAGGACATTTAGCCCTGAACCTCCGTCCACAATTATGTCTGAGAGGACGTTCCCAATATGTCCATTTCTACGACCGTTGGATGCCTTCCTGATGTGAGGGCTAACAGCATTGGGTCTGTTGCACTTGTTCCGCTTGTTGGTTCCCAAAACCGCAGATTGGAATCCTACGAGCCTTGCCTGCTCGATGCTAGGATATCCAACTGGTTAAGGCCAACTTAATGGGATCAATCAATGTGATCTAAATCCCCTGCTCTTCCGGCTCTGCAAGACCGAGGCGGGTGCACCTAATCTTGGATGAAACACATAGATCCAAGACGCTTAAAACAAATCAATCAGAGCACAAACACAATAAATATTTTCCAAATGGCAAGAAATATAGAATAACTTCAAACTTGAGATTTGTGAACTAAGGATAAAAGAAAATGATGAAGATAACGTTTAAATAAAGGATAAATATAGATTAATGCAATATATGAATATATTATTTTTTCAAAGGCAAGAATTCAAACAATTGCCAGCATCTGGATTTTGAACTAAGAGGAAAAGACCAGTGCCTAATTAGACGAGCAATAGAGTCAGAATTTATCAACTGAAACGTACAACTTTATAAAATCTAATATATCTAAATCATAAATAATTTTAATATTCAGACGTGAGGGATCAATTATTTAAATGCAATTTTAAATAAGTCTAAAATGCACTTTAACTCTTACAGAGACAAATTAGACATAAATATGGAAACAAATAAAATATTTCACAATATTTATGCTTATCGAATTTAAAATGCGATAATGATCCTATCCAATTATCCTGAATATTAAAATATTTATAAAAAATAAATAAAAGACATTTATAAAGGACACAATTAATAATAAGTTAAACTCTAATGCAAATATATTAAATAAATTCTTCTTACAGATTTTGCCGGAAAATAAAAATTATATGTAGACACTCTTCAGCAAATTTTCAATCCTGAACTTGCATATAAATCTGCTCAATAATCCAAAATCCAGAAACTTTGTTCAATTGTCCATTTCTCGACCAAATAAATGATGTAATATATCCTTGTACATAGGCTGGAAAATTTATTTGAAAAAATGAATGTGTATATTGCCTTGTCTCGTTTTTTCCTCTCCCCTTGTTTGATTTTTTACATCTATACTTATAGATGTTCAAAGGGTATCAGTTGCTTATCCAAACATTGCAACCCTTCATAAATAAAACTAACCAACGTTTTAAAAACTTGATATGTTTTAGTTTTATCAAAATATGATTCGACTCTCGTGCTTTACATTTTCCATTGGCATTAATGCATAGCCTTTGCATCCATCGTCTGGGGTCTGAATTCATAAAGGATGTGTTTGAATCTCCTTGCAGACCGGATACAATTTTCTCTGACTCCCGTGAGCTTTCTGTGTCTGGATTGATCCTTCCGCACACACTCCTCTCCATTTACGCACAGGCAGATTCCCTCATCCTCCACGTATGAGTCTGATATGTTCCCGGACTGGAGATATACGAGATGTAGAATACTATTCAAATGAATTTCATTGCCGCAGGAAGGTCTTCACATTCTATCACGAACTTAGCCGCACGATCCTCTGAAAAGCTTGTGATATGCCATTGTTTACACGTTTTTAGATGCCTTCGACTGAGAACCTGTGCGCTCCTTGGTTGCTGGGCATCTTCTAATTTCGATATCACCAAATACTTTGCCTCTATCCAATGGTGATGGTGCTCCCATAAACCTGTGATTTCCGCACACAATGATACAAATAAAAATTGAGAAGAAACTTAAAATATTTTAAAAGGAAAGAAATCTGGAAAATGAAAAGAAAAAGGTTTGAGAAAGCCGGTTTCAAGATACACCAAACAGGTGTAACTCTTTGAGCCCAAGGAAGTTTCCAACTGCACATGTGATTACTTCAAGCATCACTTTACATCTGCTACAATTTCCAATATGTAGGCTCTATCAATTTTTTTTATGATGCTCATAAATTTCAGTTAGATCTTCTTATATAAATCGATATTAGTATCTGAAATATAGATGAGATTTTTTGTGTGAGCTTTTGAAGTTTGAACTATCAATCTTTCCTCTTGAGTCCTTGGAGAACAAAGCTATTTGCAAAATAACCATCATCAATGTTCATTTGTTATTCATGAATGCTAAATAACGATCACAAATCCTACAAAACTTTAAAAAATAAAAAACAACCACATTACTCAAGCAATAAGAAAGTCTAGGATAATGCATAGAATGGAACTCCTAAAAATTGGATGCCATCACCGCTTTCCTTCTCCTTCCTAGGTTCTTCTGGTAGTTTAGCAGCCGGAGCCATGTTTGTGAGTGTCGTTCGTAGTTGGGGCATTGTGAGGATCAAATCATTTAATTTTACTAGTACTTCAATTTGTAATATCCGCTTTATGATGTTTTGTTCTGCATAGTTCCTCATTGAGGTACCCGCAGTGTCCCCCTTCTCCATTTGTGATTTCTCTGTCTGCATCTCTTTCTCAATTTTTTCTCGTGCTTCTTCTAGTCTCTTCTTTTCTTCCGTCGAGTCTGGGTACAACTTTTCCTTTTACGTGTAATTGCCAAGACTTCCTCTTTGTCCATTCTTCATTCGATGTTAATCAAATTCACTCCTAATTTTGATTTCGAGCACTTGGCATCTTCATGGTCTCTAGGACCACGCCGTCTGCATAACAACTGTGGTGTGTTCGTCGTCGTACAATTTCATGCAAAGTGGCCCCACAAGTTGCATGCCCGACATTGAACCATCAGTCGGCTTTTGGAATCATACTGAATCCGATTGCGGCTCCCATTATTATTGTTGTTATTGGTGTTGTTGTTTTGTCCCCTTCTGTTGTTTCTATACCCACCCGAGGTGGCACCGTCATTGTTTGTGTTTCCATTCCCTCCTAATGTGGATGCTTCCTGTGTCAGGAGCACTTGTTGATGCCCTCTTGTTTTCATATTGAACGGGCATTCCTTTGTGGAATGTCCCACAATTTGGCAATTATCACAGAACTGATTCTTTGGACAGGATCCCTTAGTGTGACCTTTTGTCTTGCATTTTGTGCACCATAGCTCGTTTTCTTTGGTCTGGCTATTCCCTTTCTGCATATTCTTAAACTCTTTCATCATCCTAATCATATTCTTCTGAAGGGCTCGGACCTTCTTACTGCCCTTTTCATCACTACTGCTATCCTCAAAAGAGGACTCATCTGAGTCGGATGATCTATTTTTCTTCTTCTTTTTTGTCTTCTGTTCACTCTCTACATCCATCGCTCGATTGTACGCTTCAGTGTATGACAATGGCAGTACAATCTTCATTTTCCTTTTTAACTCCAGTCGTAGTCCCTCTATGAACCATCTCTTTTTCAGCCCGTCTACTGGCTTACTTTCCATTTTATTTACTAATTCTTTTAGTTTTCTAGCATATACATGGACTGTTTCATTTCTTCCTTGTTTTGTGGTGTAGGTTTCCACTGCTATCTCGTTGTCATCTCGTAGCAATTGAAACTCTGTAATAAATTCTTTCTTTATGTTTTCCCATGTGGTTAGCTTTGTTGGATCGGTGCTCAAAAACCAATCAATTGCTACACCTCGTAAGGTGGTTGGAAATTGCCTTGCCCATTCGTCATGGTCGCTTTCTCCATTCGCTGTCCAAATTGTTTCGCAAGTTTTATAGTGGCTGATTGGGTCAGCTATGCCATCCCCGTCGAACTTTGGTAACTTTTCCTTTGGACTGGCCATCGTTACCCTTTCTTTTGTTGTGCACTATTGTTGGTACCTACATTGTTCTGTACTCCCCTACCACTGTGAACACCTGCATTACGGACACCTACGTTCTCAAGTGGCATGAAGGCTTCCTCAAGGACTTGGTTGTTTTGACCAAACTGTATTTTCTCGTCAAGTGTATCAGGGACAAAGAGTTCACCCCATGCTTGTGTTCCTTCGACACTCCGAGTCGCGCCAGTCCTTTCCCTTCTGTCTGAATTCCCCCCTGGCGTATACCAGTTTGCCAATTCTTCCTTTGTTCCCTCGATCACCCTTCGCCTTTCTCAGGCTTCTTCTATCAACCTCTCCCTTGATCGACTTGGTGACTGCACTCCGTTCGTCAGTGCTCCCGTGGTACTGTGTTCACCTCTTGTGACACCACTACCGTACCCTTCGACGAGTTGTTGGAGTTTGTGCCTTCAGTCGCTTTGTTGTGTGCAGTTTAATATTTCCCGTGCCACACTTATGCTGTCATCTTCTGAATTCTTATTTCTATCTTTATTCAATGTGTTCGGCATTCATAGCACCAGGTCCTTATAGGCAACAGCGCAAAATGTTTACTGTACAGGGTAAACAGTTTATTAATGCATTCAGACAATAGACAAGAACATGTAATACAAAAGTATTCCTTTTATTATTCACATGTATACAGAAGATACTACAACATTCGATATGACTGATTACGATGATGATTACAATTCTCATTATGATCCAAAGTCCATTCTGGACGGTGTACATATACCTTGTCGAAGGGGTGACTCAACCGTCATGCGCCCGTTTGGATACAATTCTACGCGTTGGCTACAATATAGATTTTCCCAACAACAAAATTCAGAGCATCTGATATTTCAAGTTCTACAAGAGAGAAGATCAAAGAAGAATTAAGAGATATAAATTCCAGTGCATGTCTTAATAGAGAGATAATTGAAATTTGCAATAACGGATCAAAAGTATAAATCCAAGACAAAGATGATAAAGAGAAAATAAAGCATTTGTTGGATTGAAAGTAAAATTAATTAATTATTGAATTTCATTTGATATTTAATTAATAAATCAGATAAAAGCAAAAAACTGATCAAAGGATTGTAAGATGGAATAAATCATGTTCTTTTTTATTATTTTGGGGAAATTATTAGTTATTGTGTTTTTTCCAATAATTAATATTTCATATTGAAAAAAATCAACAAAGCCAACCTGGACATGGTTAAATCTTCATGAAGTCAAAACTACCAAATCGGCATCTTTCAAAGAAACAAGAGCGAATTCAAGACTCGTGATGCTTTTCAGAGAAACTTGGAAGAGAAGTAAAAGCAATTGCCTAAGTTTAGGCCACAACCACTATAGCAGCTTTTCCAGACAAAAGAAAATTCTTCCCATTTCATTCTCACACGCAAAAATTGAAGAGCAACTTGAGAGAAGAAATTTTGAAGCTACATGGAAATTCTTGAAGAGAGGGAGGGAAGAATCTTGGAGCTTGTTTCTAGAAATGCATTAAATCACTATCAATCAAGGATTTGAGCAAAGAAGTCATGAAATTTAAGAGGAATTTGTGTTGCAGTAAGTTGGAAAATTCAAGAAAAAATGTGAATTTTGGAGGAAAGAGAATCTCACTCTAGAGAGTACATAATTTTTTGATTAAATTTGCTGAAATTTCTCTCCTCCGAAAACAAGTTTTACGAGGAAGAAATTTGGTTTTCTTTTCTCCATTTCTTGCATGCTCCTATGTATGTTTAAATTTTGTTTTATAGGGAGGCAAAATGGGGGAACCCCAAGGAACAAGCGTAACCCTAATGCAACTAATCAAAAATGAAGAGAAGATTCTATCCAAAATCCAAAATTGTGTGAAAGTTGGCTGATGTTGGCAACATGAACCTCAAAGGCCTTAACATGAGCAAGCTCAACAGAAGAATGTTTGGATGCAAAGATCATGAACCAATGCACTTGGCTACTCAAATTGTGAAAAGTTGGATTGTGGTTGCAGCAGGTTTTCCTTTGTCTTTTCAACATGCACAATTGATCGTGGAATGCTCAAGATTATACAATCCATATGACAGAACAGTCAAAGTTCGGATGGAATAGTCATAACAACTTTTTCTCCACCAATCATTTCAAAAGCATTCAGAATCCTTACATTCGAGAAGATGGTAATAAAATCAAAAGAGCAAGCACTTACAATTTTCACTACTGGGATTCAACATTGTGACGGTGTCATAAACAGTAAATGGTTGCAGAATAATATAACCGACCATTCCAAGTTGCCTAAGGAGCTAGGCTTGCTCAATCCTAACCGTGAGTATCATGCTTTAGTCATGATGTTGAGAAGGATATTCACAATTCAACAATCCTATGAATTTGAGGCATGGATGTGGTACTTCATTGTACAGCTAGTCAAGGGATTCAACAATATGCATTGGGCTAGATTAATTAGCGACAATCTAAATGAGCAACTACTCAATCTAGAGCAGTCAAGAAAGCTTTATATGAGCTCCTATATCATCAACATGCTGGCTCAAAATAAAAGTACAATGGACTAAGGTGCAAAGGAACGACTGGAAGTGGTGCTCAACGCTTAAAGGTGCATGAAAGTTATCCTCAATTGCATTTATACACCAAGGATGATTTCGTTCAATGACACCTTTGCAATGCAAATTATCAGGACTCTACAAAAGAGATTCCACGTGACACTATCAGTTGGGGTAATGAAATTGGTAGAGTATGGAGCTTGGTCATCAAGTTCCCTACCTTCTGCTACATTTAAGTACGAGGATTTTCTACGTAGCCATATAAACTCCTGAGATATCCTGCTAATAAAATGATCTTGTTGGAGATCACTCGGCAACTGATAGTTTATGATAAAATTCAAAAGGGAAAGAGCAAGTTGGGGCTAGAATTCCTAATTTCCGTAGAAGATAAGGTAGAAATGTGCCCATGTTTGAAGGCAACCGAGAGATTATCGGACAAATTGCATTTCTCACGTCAACTGCTTTTTCCAAGAAGGCAAGATTATGATCCTCACAACAAAATTAGAGTGCTGGAAGGTACAAAATATCGCACAAAATGCACCTCGAGGATTTATGGACCAATGCTGCAAATGAAAATGAGATTAGAAAAAGGATGTATTCCAGAGTGTCATTGAGTATGATCAGAGCATGCAAGATCTTTTGGGTGCCTAATCAAATGGAACAAGATCTAAATATGATCCAAAAGGGATATGACCCGGAAAAAGGAAAGACCATCCTTCCATAAGACTAGTTAAAGAAAGAAATTTCAGACATTGATACATTATCTGCACCTGTATTGGAATTCACAAAATAGTGGGTTGTTTATCATTTTGATAAGCTGGAGGTATTGAGGGATAGCTTGACATATAAGTTAATGGATCATCAGCCGCTGCAGAAGGAGAGACCAAAACAAGCCTTAGGAGGGAGAAAAGAAGGAAAAATCCCACAGGAAGTACAGAATGAAGAAAAGGAAAGAGTATTGCTCAAGAAGTGCAACCAACAAGTATGTTGGATCTTCATATTGAAGAACCTCGGCAGAAAAGACAAAGACCAATGAAACATTATTTTTTTAAATGTACTTCTGTTGGAGATTCATTGCAATAGCATTTTGACATTTCTTTTATCTAGCTATTTGTTGGGGTTTTGCTAGTGAAATCTGAAAAATCATTACATGAATATATTTGTTTAAAATTTCCGAGATTTTGTTAAGGGTTTTGAGAAAATATCTGATTAGGGATATTATAGTGGTATCAGAGCATCGAACCTGCCACCTTGTTGGGTAGACTCAGTGTTTTGCATTTGTGAACAACTGGGCAAGAGTATTGCAGACATAATATGTTTTTATATCAGTCGTGTATTCTGCCAATTTGAAGGGTTAATGCTGAAGAAATTGTTTTTTTTAATTTTAGGCAGAGACAAATTTCCAGAAAATAATGATATTCAGATGTTTTAATATTTTGAACATGAATACAAGAGAGTATTAAGCTGAACTTAAATGCTTACCTTTGGGCAATATAAAGGTCACTTTACAATATATGCTCGTATGCTGACTGGGAAATAGTAAAGATGGCATATATTTCAGGAAGAAAATTTCTTAATGTTTACTATTGCTTCAGAAGTAAATGTTTCGCTTGAGCCCAAGGTGATTTATTATTGAAACTATTGAAGAGAGTGGTTGCCATGCAAATGTGAAACATGGAAATTTTATAGACTAAAAAGTTGTAAATAATAAATATATTCTTCTCC
This sequence comes from Cupressus sempervirens, assembly GCA_028749045.1. NCBI lineage: Eukaryota > Viridiplantae > Streptophyta > Pinopsida > Cupressales > Cupressaceae > Cupressus > Cupressus sempervirens. Next base: position 264,019,989 of record CM053791.1, on the reverse strand, counting down.
GAATAGTGCAAAAAGCATATAGTGCAGTTTCTTTTTAATGTCAAGACATCAAATGATGTAAAGACTTTAGTCGAGTTGTTTCTTAATTTGTGGGCCCGACTATTATTTAACAGAGGAAATAATATTTGAGGATGTGTGTGTATCCTATTTCTTTTTTGCCGGTGACCGGATGTTTGCTGTTAGTTTTAAAGGGCTCAACTAGTTCCTTTGTTATTGTTCTTGGTTAAGGAAAGCAGCTAGAATGGGGGCTTGTACCATGATGTTCTTATATAATGCAGATTATGATTGGTGGTTGTGCCACATTTGGACCTTTGTTTTTGACAGGGCTAAACGTAAGATGTTTTTACCTGATTGTTTGGCTCTAGGTGTTGTTAAAGTGTTTTTTAACTGTATCTAGTGCATGCCCTTTGGGCTTGTCCTTTGTTTGTACCATGGGCCAGCACCCTCTTGTGGTTTTTTCTTATCAAAAACAGAGGAAAAAATATAAGCTCACAGGGCCTTTAAAATTCTCGAACCTCTATTAAGCAGCACTTATAATATATTGATTATTTTTGAAAAAAGTACTGCTAAGACATCAGACATTGCCATAAATTTTTTTTTGCAATCAATTTTTTCATGACTAATACTTCCGAAATCATAAATTTTTGGGGCAATTTTTTATTAATCAGAGCACTCCTATTGGTTGGCTCTCATTGCTTTAGTCAATATGCTTTGAGAGTGTTCATAGAATCAATACGGCTCTCATTAGGTACGCAGAGGTGTTTGCAGTCTGGTTAAACACTTCTGCAGACAAAGATGTCTACCAAATCTCACTCAAACGTCATCTCCAAAAGTGACAAGCAGGGAAAGGTTGAGTAGTCGGAACTATACTGGATATTATTTCCAAGAATCAAACACTTCCATTCTTTTCTGCAAACGGCTCTCTCTACTGACCCATTGAAGGAGATTGACAGGATTTATTTTGGCCTCTTAGATGTAATTTTCATCGACACTCAGGAGATCATAACAGTGTAATTTTCTGAGATTGATTTGACATTAGTGTCATGAAGGGAAATACTTTGTTCATGCGGCAAGGAAAGGAGGAAATATGTGAAAAATATATATGCATTCCAATGTTGGCAATTTTAATATTTGTTGTGAATAAAACAGTGGTGTGAGGAATAATAAGACTGCATGAAATATTTCTATAGCGTGTGGAGGAATTCATTTGTGATCAAAGACTAATTGGCTGGAAAGGAATCTTATGGACTGAAATTATATAATGACAATCTCCTCAAATTGTCCCGTCAAGTTTCGAGAGATCACAGGGATCATATCATACCTTCATGGGAGGGATTGTTGTTCCAGACATAATTGCTAGAGCGAGTTTTATTCAACTCATAATCTTTCCTCTACAAGATTTTCACATCATAGCAGAGTCAAACTCATTGGTGCACAAGAGATAAGCTAGCACAACATCCTCTGTGTAGCGTGAATAATTCTAGAGATGATATTTTCCTGAGAAGCCCATAATATTTGTGGAGTACTTTATTTCAAACTAATGGCATCAACAAATGACAGCTCGCTTATTTAATGCTATTGTCACTCTTGGAATGCTACATATATGTATATAACAAAGGTGGAAAAACCACTTTGGGAAGCAATAGCAACCTGCCCTACAGTCAAATTTGTGCAGAGCTTGAACAGTTCTTGTAGATTTGCTGCTTGGTGACAAGGAAACACCATTCATAGTTGTTTGGGGCAGCAGAAGCCTTTGCCACAATAATCTATAATGGGTACCTGTTGATCTTTCCTTTAGAGGAATGTTATGATTGTTCTATTTGGTTCAAACTGCAATAGTGCAACATATACCTGTTGAAATATACAGCCAGTGAAACAAAACAAATCAGAACTTAAAACATCTAGGGATGCTTCCAAGTGTTTGACACATTTTATCTGAGTCAAAAAGATGGAATGGAGCATCCTTAGTGTAGTAATTTTCAGGGAAACAGGAGTTCAGATGACAAGCGTTACATATTATGTAATAATAATGTAATAAAACTATTCACAGCCAATATTAAAAAAAGGAACTCGGAGCATTTGTGATTAAGTATTCACAATAACACTACAGATCCTTCTTAGAACTGAACACCAGTATAAGTTAAGAGATTATAATACTTAATGTATGAAGCGATCATGCAACATTGTATTAAACAACTTGCATTAACAATAGTCACCACAAAAGAACAATGTCGGCTAATAATAATAGCATATTCAATAACACGTATTCAGCCACGATAATGGCAAGCTATGAAATTAGAGATTTCTACCCCTAATAAGAAAGTGATTTAGTTAAGGACGAATCAATTGTGAGTGGTGACAAGCAACATTATAACGGAGTAATTACATAGATTTTGGCTCGACACCCATTACTTCTAATAGCCTTCACACGATCTTAATAACGAGTGTTCAATGACTATGTCATATGACAATATGGGTGCCTCTTTGGACGGCAGAAGTAAGCACTTGTATGCAGGAAATAATAAGAGGTTGTCATGGGTGAACTTCATGTTAAAAGATATTGGAAAACGGGCTAAGAAAACTAAATATGATTTAAGAAGGTGGTCAATTAAAATGTCTAAGTCAAAACTAATAGTAAATGCTTACGGAAAGGACGAAGGGCAATTTAATCAAATAATCATCCTCTAATATAAACAAAGGCAGATAAGTAGTGCTAACGCTAATAAAACTACCAGATCAAAATATGACTGCTGAACAAATTAAGTAAATATTGTAGTATGGAAAGGCCCGAGACATGTCTTTTGGACAATAAACCCCTTCATGTGCTAAATATATATATTGAGGTTGGGTTCAATCAATCGAAGACATAGAGAACAGAATAAACGTTTATGTAATTCTTTTACCTGTAGAATTGGCTAAGAGACCAGCGAACATCCTTCTTCATTATCGAGAGAAAGAGAATAAGCTACGAAGGAGACTCAGAATTTCATTCACATTTAATCCTTCATTGAATCGGCTCATTTGAGAAATCACCATTTTGCCATATTTGGTTACAACCAAATAATCCTAAATCATAGCCGACGTCATTGATTGTAAGCAAGGAAGACACATATGAGACACAACACAAACATGACCATTATAAATCTATATATCAAGCTTGGACAGGGTATCTATTAAGGCAATAAGTAATAACCACATATGAGACATTGCATAATTTAAGAGCAGCAATTTGTACTGCTAGAGACAATATCATTATATCTCATTACATATTTACATTACCATATTGGATATAGTGGGTGATTATTGCACATAGTGCAATCATACCGATTTACTTAAACATTCTCTAAACTACATAAATATAAGATTACAATATATTATCAATTACCTGGATTTATAGCAAATTAGATATTGCAATTTTAAGAATAATAGTAGTCATCCCATAATTCCCAGCTACCACAAGAAGGGGACATTACAAGATCTTACTAGTAATTCCGGTCTCTGTTTGCTGCTACAATTTTGGTCTTAAAATCGCCCTCCAAATGTCCTCCTGGCTTACAAATGGATCTTATAGTTGTTGGTCCATAGCTACCTGCAAGACTTATGCTTAAACTTTCATATCTTAAACTTCTTTGCATTCTCAAAATAATAAATAACCAATAGCAAGAAACAATAGACACAAGGCTGGAGAAATACTTTGCAAACAATATGATATTATATTGGTACAAAGATATTACACCATAGAACTGGCTCTGTTCAGAATAGAATCTGATATCAATTTTGCAAAACTAACGCAGAACTAACTCAGAATTTCATAACTTAAATCCAAACATAAGATACTAACATTGCATCTATTCTTTTTGATGCTCATGATCATATGGAATGCAAGAATGGAGCATACAAGAATATTTGTAGACTCTCTAAGACTCTGACTAAGGAGACTACAAGACCTCGAAACTTCTTCAATGCCTCATAAAATCAGAAATACTTTACCTTTTAACTATGTATCACAAGTAAACCCTTGAAAAGAAAGTCACTTTACTTGCTGTCTTAGGTCTGGCACACCTTCAAAATACTTATACAAGTAGCCACAGGTCTGCCATGAAGTTTTCAACTTATCACCAATCATAAAAAAAATAGCCAAGGCACAAAATGCTCAGAAATGTATCACATTAAGTCTGCAACAGCAAGCTGGAAGAAAGAAATCCAAAGGGCTGATTCACCAAAGTGTGAGTAGATACTAGAGATCACATGTGACCACCAAACAAACTAGGCTCTCATTGGCATTCTTACTTAGAGGACCTAGATATCGCCCTTTAAGAAACATTTGCAGATCACAATGCTCAAAAGTCTCCACAATCAGCTCCCATGTGCCAAGGTAAGAATGGTGCTTTTCCCTAGGAGGGTGATTTGCAACATTATTCATCCCTTTGTCAAAATGAGCATATTATACCTTGAAATGGGTGCGCAGCAAAAAGAACATCTATGAACAAGTGCCAAATATTATTTTCATCCAATGAGCTAAAGCATATATAAGGTTTCCAGTATCACTACAAACAATGACCAGTTGACTGAGAAGCATCCAAAGAGCAAAAAAATCGAATGACACTCTCAATATGAACATGCAATGCCAAAAGATAAACACCCACATCGGCAAACCCCAAAAATCTTCATCATTTTCAAACACAAAACATCACCTGCAAGTCAAAATCACTCAAAATTGAAGTTCTCAACACACTAACCAGCTAGGGTGGATGTTTCACCACCAAAACCAGCAACTGTAGAGGGTTTTTGTCCTCAACCAGCAAAGAGAGAACTCTCAGATTTCACTCCAGCAGCATCTTATTAAGTTGTCGTTTCAAAATGTGCAAATGACAGCTCAAAATACATATTTATAATGTGAACAGAGAAGTTAGGGCAGCACTCTTCAATTTGAAATCCTTTTCCTTACTTTTCATTTTAATAAATATTAAAGCATCCTCTTGCAGTGCTGTCCTCTATTGAGCTTATAAAATAAACCTTTCAAACATAAGTTATGTTCCCCTTACCCTAGGCAGAGCTTCTAGGGACCTTTTATGACCACTTTGCACTTTTCCACTTAAGTTATTAAATAATTTCGTAAAACACTCAAGTGATATCAAATGTTATTCATCCAACTTTAGAACTCACCGAGGCTCTGATTTTGAAAACATCACTCCAAACTAAGAGAAAACAAAAGTTGAGACCAAGTGCCCAAAATGGCACTTCTTGTAAATAACATATGCTAAAAATAGAAACTCAATTGGAACACACTAAAAATGCAGGCTTGAGCTCTCCACCCAGCACTATCTCCCCTAACCAACTCTGCTTAGCTTACAGGAACCCACGGAAAAGGCCAAGGCTGTTTACCGTATGGGTAAATGGATTAATGCATACAGACAATGAAACAAGAATATGTAACGGCAGTAATCCTTTTATTATTCGCATATGCCAAAGACATTACATTATGCTTCTGATGATGATTACAATGATCTCGGATGGGGTACATATACTTTCCGAAGAACCTCCCCGAAGGGGTCTGTCGGCTACATAACAATTACTGAAGGGCCCGTCAGCTACATAATAAGAAACTTCCCAAAGGGGCCCATCGGCTGATTTACAATTTTACCAACAACATCATCCCCCCCCCCCCCCCCAAAAAAAGAAAAGTCGTCTCTGGACGACAATACAACAAAACTCAAAATAACCAAAGTGCATCAATACAGAAACACTAAATAGAGGGATGCATCCTTGGCGTAGTGGCCGTCCACGCTCTCAACTCATTCAGCTCCGCCCGTGGCTTGTAGACTTGCTCTTTCCTAACCTTCAGTTCTGCTTCCACCTCCATCTTGAGCTCTAAAGCCGACTACATCATCTCTGCAATTTCTCCCAACTCCTTCTCCTTTCCTACTGCCACTTGTTCCTTTTCCGCTGCGAACTTTTGTAGCTGACTCTATCTGTCTAACAGGGTTTTCCTCTTGGATTCCAAGGCAACCCTCTCTGAGGCTAACCTCACAACTAACTCCTCCTGAGCCCTCTCAGCTGCTACCCGATCTACCTGACTTCTCCAAAGAGTGTAATACGCCTCCCTGTATAACTTCACTATCTCATGAGTCAAAGCCTCAACTCGGCTCTTCGTCCCAACATCTCTTGTCGTGGCCCAATCCTAGTGCATCTCTGCAGTCTCCAAATCCGGCCATCCCTGCTCCTCTAAACAAACTGTAACTACTGAGTCCAACGCCTGAGTCTCCGCCAAAGCTAACACCTGGCGAGTCCGCATCGCTAGGGCTACTACATCAGCAAGAAATGCCTCTCTCATCCCTATCTCCCATGCTACTAGATGTTCCAATTGAACACCCATAGCCCTCTCTACTGCTCCTGCCATACGCTCCACAACACTATGCAACGGTCCCACATCCTGTACTGGCTTCGCTACCTGTTCCTGCTGAATGTCTCCCTCTGGGATTTTGTCCCGCGTAGGTGTCTGCATGTAGGCCATCCGAGGTACTGGAGTACGGTGGAACCATGTACTCAAGTAAGTACTCAACCTCTATGCTCTACTCTCCCTATCACACTCGGGTGATGCTAAGAATGCTGCATCCATCGTAACTACTGCATTCGAACCCACTACATCCAAGTGCACACCAAGCATATTCTAGCTCTCCGCTAACTCTAGTACTGGAAGTTCGAGTGCCTCCATGGTAGTCTCCTCTCTCTCCTCAGGTACCCTCTCTATTGTAGGTGCCATAGATTCTGCTACTAATTGTGCTTCGATAGGTGCCATCGAATCTGCTACCAGAGTTGTTTCGGCAGGGGCTGGTATACTCTCTTGGCTGATGGGTTGTGCCACCCATGCAAACCCTATAGCAAACCCAACTGCTGGTCGGACTAGGGGAGGCCTTACCCCATGTTGACAGGGTGCTACTATTGTAACTACTTGCTGGGGTGCTGCAGTCATCACTATCGACTGCCATGACTGTCCAAACCCTGGTATATGAGCCATGTGCAGACCTGTTGGGACTAGGCAGGAAGTGGTGGATAGTGCAAGGCACGGAAATAATAAGGGAGTGGTTGTGACAATCTCAACCTCTTCATCATCATCTTCTCCTTCCTCCTCTCCCATGCTATTCTCCTCGGAAGATGTCTCCTAGCAGCCACTATCTGTATCACCTCCTGTATCAAGCCGAGGTCTTTTCTATCCTGCAGAGCCCTTCTGCCCAGTGGCTGAGTCCGAGTGTCTCCACTGCATGATAGGAGGTTCCCCGAGAGCTAATGGTCCAGGTCTCGCCTCCAACCTATCTTCTGGAATCATCCGCGCTGTAGCATCGAGGAAAAGACCTATGGCATAGTGTGGCATATAAAATGTTTTATGCTGGAGTGTCATAAATTCATGCATTTGTTCAGCCAGCACAGATGCCCAATCATACACCTTCCCATTCATTATGTCGTTCATCATGGATACCTGCAGAAAGGAGATATCGATGCCCTACTTGATCCCGTAAGTCTGCTCTTAACTAAATCCATCAGGCATCGCCACGGTCCCTCCTGGATGTCTGTTTTCTTCAATCCCCTACCCTTTGATGTCTCAGCCAACGCTTCCTGTTCTGCTTCAGTCATGTCTCCGCATACCAGTCTGATCAAAAACATTTTTACCTCCTTGGAAATCTTCTTAGGCTGAACTTTTTTGCCCTGCGGCCCTAGTATGCCAAACACCCGTGTGAAATCCGCTGCTTTGAATGAAACTACCAGGTCTTTTCCCAAGTACCGGAATGTGCTCTTCCGAGAACCCCTACCATAAGTCTCGATCATGGCATAGAGCAAACCCTCGTAATCCCAGATGCAAAAAATAGGCATTTGAATCGCCCATTTCACCTGTGCCCTTCTAATCTTGGCTTTTACTGCATGGTCGTCAAGAGTTTCCTGCCACCACTTTCTACAGTCCATTCCGCTCAATCCTTCAAATGCTTTACCGTATGGGTAAATCGATTAATGCATACAGACAATGAAACAAGAATATGTAACAGCAGTACTCCTTTTATTATTCACATATGCCAAAGACATTACATTATGCTTCTGATGATGATTACAATGATCTCAGATGGGGTACATATACTTTCCGAAGAACCTTCCCGAAGGAGTCCGTCGACTACATAACAATTACCGAAGCGCCCGTCGGCTACATAATAAGAACCTTCCCAAAGGGGCCCGTCGGCTGATTTACAATTTTACCAATAACAAAGGCAAGTTAAACTGACTAGCTGCAAGAAGGGGACATTACATCATATGATAAGAACAAGTTAGAACATTCCTCATTCCCACCAGTATAATTAGCACTTCTACCTCCATCATCAACCATAGCTACCAAACTCGTAAGTCCCAAGCTGGGTGACCTTGCCCAAGTCCTAGGTACCCAAAGCCAAGCTTGTCTGAGCCCTAGGCAAGACTCACCAAAACCTGGTTTTTGCCGAGACTTGCTAACTTACTAGATGTTTCTTTTTTCATCAAAATTTCATTTTCTTGCAGCCAAATCTCCTCTTCTTCCTCGTTTCCCTCTCAAATAATTCTAATTTTGGGTTTTGGCGTGTCCTTCGATGTTTTTGCTCCTAGTGCTAGCCCATTCATTCTTTGCTATTTTCACTTCTGAGGAAAAATCTTTTTGTTCACTTTCTCCATTTGTGTTTCTCTGTCTTTCTTCATGGGACATAACCAACTAAATGATTAAACTCAAGAGTTGTTAAATCTTTACTTTTTTCAATTATGGTGACAACAAGGTTCCATCTTGATGTTAGAGTCAACAAATTTTTCAGCTTCTTGGTTTATGATTTCTCCAACTTCAAGAGTAATCATATTATAACTATAATCATTAGCTCTTACATAATAATTACTTACAGGTTCAGCTACTTACATTCTCAATTTTTCAAATCCTCTCTTCAAAGCCTATGACTTGCCCACTTCAACTTTATCACCAACTTGACAATTTTCTTCTTGAATCTTCTAAGCATCCTTGGCTATCTTGGCATCTATAATTCTTGAAAATTAGCTCTTGCCTTGAGTAATCTGACTAGAAAACAAAGCTTGAGAGTTCTTCTTGGATTCCTTTTCAGCTTTTCTTTCTATAGCTAGAACAACAGCCTAATCAACTAGCTCTTCATAAACAACTTCAAAAAATACCATAGATATTTTCCTGTCAAAAGAGTCACCATCTTGATAATCCAATAATCATAAGCATGTCCACAAAATTATGGAATGAAAAAAAGAGATTGTCATGATAAATTCTAAATGAGATCTATAACAAAAACCTATAATACATAAAACCCAAAAAGCTGACTAAATGCTTTACCAAACAAAGGTTTTAAATTGATCTTGTTACGCTTTATGCCAAGGAAAGTTCATCCATAGCAACAAACAAACTACTACTTGCAGCATATATTATCAACAAAACAAATAACTCGGCTATAAATAATTGTCATACACATAACTGAATTTTTGGCAATCAATACTAGCTGAACTAGTTGAGAAAATTGTCTCTACATAAACTCATTACAAAACAACAATTGGAGGTTCTTATATAGTTCACAATTCCCAAGCACAACTAATGAGAAACAACTAAAATATTAATCTTTAGTGCATTTATATACATTTGTTCAACTAGGAAATTAAAACACACTAAATTTGAGTAATTATAACAACAAATTGTGCTTTCCAAAAATAGCTTTTAAAACGCTAGAAAAACAGCCTATGTGAAATTCAGCAACACACTTCTAAAAACCTATGACTTGAATATAAAATGAAAACCTAAAAATAATCTTTAAAGTGGTCGTTCAAATATGAAAAAAGTATGCTCAATAAAAGTATGCCCAATCTGTTTGATAAAAATACAGCTAAAGATTGCATGAAGACATCTTCAGTAAGATCCGTTCAACATCACCTGTCCAACAAAGATAAGGTAAACTATTTTCTTTGCCTCTCTTAGCTGTTTACAATGCATTTTTATGGTTGTGAGATATTGTAACTATAGTAGCAAGCAGTTTGGACCATAAATGTTTCAGAGAAAGCATAAACCTCAATAAATCAAATATAATGGTATGTATATTCTGACCTTCTTGTGAGCATCATTAGGAAGAGAATACTTCACTTTCCAATCTTCATAAGCCCTCAAGATGTCAACTACAAATGATAGCCAACAAAGGGCATTAATAACTGTTTGCATATGATTAAAAACTATAATAACATGTGCTTCATGCTTGAACAAATTTTGAAAAAATGCTTTCCATGAATCTAATAGTACCACATGCTTGTTAGAGATGATTTAAAATTTAGTTATTAAGATTACAAATTAAAACAATTAGCAGATTTAATTATTATTTACCTTTATTTTGGTTGTCCATTGCAAGTATAAGATCAAATTCTTTAAAGTCTGAAGGTGATATGGGCCTTGAAATAGAAGTTATCTCTATTCCACGTTTCTTGGCTGCATTCCTCATGCGGGGATCTGCAGGATTGCCCTTCAATATTTAAAAGTTGAACATTAATGCCCATCTACTACTGTATATTAAATTAAAGTATCAAATGAAGTGATAATCAGCCAATAATAACCTGAAAGTATCTACCTCGTGATAGTCAATAGTTCCAGCAGAGTCAATATTGAACATTGATGTCAATCCCCTTTGCTGCACAGCATCACGAAATACAGCCTCTGCAGTGGGGCTTCGACAAATATTTCCTTTGCAGACAAGTGAACAGAAAAATTACATTGCTGGACAATTCAACTAATAAGGTTTAAAGAGTGCATTACAATGTGTTTTATCAACCACACTCAAGAAAAAGGATAATTTATCTTGATTTTTCAGTAGTTCAAAATTCATTACAATCACCACTACAGATATTTTTTTGCACTACCTTTCTTGCCCTTAAATTTCAAGCCTTGAAACAAACACATGATAAGCATAGAGAGAATTACAAAGACAACCTCTCTATAAAGAACAGAAGCAATAAAAAAGAAATTGAACAAGTGTAAAAGGGTATGTTAGCATATGTGATCATCCTTACGCATTAGTTTCCTGCTAAATTCATCCTTCCATGACACTGCAATAAGGAATCATGCCAAGCATCAAGGTGGGAAGATCTTCCAGAAACACCATGACGCTGTCCACCAAAAAGAGCACGCTAACGTAGAAAAACAGCTCCTAGAACAGGGGTATTCCAACCAAGTAATGGAAAAAGAGAGAGAAGAACGCTGTTACCTAGCAGTGGTGAACAACAAAGCAAACCCAAAGCAACTTCCCTCAAACTATCAGCCTCTTGAGATTGGAGCAAATGTAGGTCACATCAACCCCTGGTAAAACCAAAGGCTTTGACCAAAGAAACACCCACGTCTACAAAATAGGGCATGAACCAATCTCTCTAAGGAGCAACCATAGCCTGCTCAGGCAGATCAACATAGCACAAAGACCCCACCCACATGAGGTTCCTGTTGAATCTGGAAGCTGAGAGGGGAGTGAATCATCAACACTTCCTGCCTAATCAGCATTAGTAAAGGCCTTCAACATGACGTTTCCCTCCTTTTTGTACCATAAATCATAATCTCACGTTCCCTTTAAATCTCTGAAAATTATTTTCAAGCTTGATCATGGCTAACCTTTGGTTTACCCTAAAATCTAGCAGCCAAACACACAATGTGCATAATGTCTGGTCTGAAAGAAGTTAGGTACAACAGTCCCCTAATCACTGAGCTACGCTTTGTTTGATCTACTTCTGAAGACTTGTCACTCTTGCTTGACTTGCAGCCAACATTCATAGAAGTTGCAACCGATTTGTAATCCTTCGTAACAAACTTCTTCAACATCTCCTTTACATATTTACTCTGAGAAATAAAGATTCCATCATTGGACTGGCTAACTTATAACCCATGAAAGTATGACAACTCACCAATCAGTGACATTTCAAATTCTTTTTGCGCTTTTCTACCAAACTCATTACACAACTTATCCTCTCCACCAAACGAAGTCACACGGTTCGAGTTCGAGTTCGAGTTCAACCACTATGAAGTTCAAATGAAGTTCGACAAGGTCAAAAATTCGAAAAAAATCACCATTAAATTTGCTTTATATATATTTTTATAATATTTTTAAAAATATAGGTATATCCATTAAATTATTAAAATAGTTCAACATTACAACATTGACTTGAAATCTTTATAAAAGGATATCACATTTTGAAAATAAATACAAATAAAATTGATTTTCAATTTTAAAAACATTATTTATAAAACAAAATATACTAATTTAACTACATCATTTTAGAAACATAAAATTAGAATACATCAATATTTCATTTTAACTTAAAAATAAATAACAAATAATAAATATTCTTGAATTTATTACATTTAAAATTACACAAATTAAAATAATAATGAATAAACTATAGTAAATGTTAATATTTTAAAAAAAAATTAATACACTTAAAAACAATAACAAATTTTCTTTCATTAAATCAAATTAAAAAAATCATAACATACAAAGCAAAAATATGAAATGTAAAACTATAAAATTAAACATTAAACAAAACTTAAAATGTCAAATGTCGATCAAACAATTAAAATTCTGAGTAGCGACGAGTAGTTTGCGATTGCACCAGCATGCCTTAAAATTTGTCCTCGACTGTAGAACGGAGCTCGACATTCACAGTTTCGAGATGAACAAGAATCTTTGCTAAAGCCTAAATAATTTCCTCGCTACGCTAGCTGAATGGTATAATGAATGGAGATAAGTATTAAAAAAGAAATTAGCGAAAACCCCAAAAAAACCTGTAAAAAAATTTATTTTCTGCTTTAGCCAAACTTCTACAAATTTAATTATTTTTTTATGGGTTCGCCAAATTTTGAACCTCAAGCCGAAAATTCGGCGAACCCTATGACACAACCACCAAGTATGATGCCATCAACATATAATTCAACTATCAACATTTTGTCATCTTCTATTTTAAAATAGAGATTACTATCAGTAGTTACTTTCTTGATCTTTCATTATATTAGATATTTATCCAATCTTGCAAACCAAGCCCTAGGCGCCTATTTCAATGCATTGAGTGCCTTCTTCAATTTGCATAACACATCAAGTTTTTATGAAAGCTTAAAACCTTTTGATCACTCTATATAAACTTCTTCAAGTTCTCCATTCGAAAAGGTTGATTTCACATCCATTTGATATACCTTGAAATTCTTGTAACTAGCAAAAGTAAGAAACATCCTTAATAGCTTCCATCCTAGCCACTTGAGCAAAAGTTTCTTCAAAATCAATTCCTTCAACTTGTGCACAGTCTTTACATACCAATCTAGCGTTGTTTCTTGTAAATTGTGTTTGTTCATTTAGCTTGTTTCTAAATACCCATTTGGTTCCTATCACATTCTTGTCCACCAGTAAAGGTATAGGTTCCCAAGTTTCATTTTTCTCTATTTGATATAGCAATCTAGCTCTCCTTGCTTGCTTCTCCATAGTTCTCGGGTTCAATTATTGACAGAAAACATCAATTTGCTTGTTCTTGTGATACGATAATCCTTCTCCTTGTTTGTGTACCCTTGCTTACCACCAATTATTTGATCTTCTGAGTGATGCTTTTGAACATATCTAGTAGGCGTCTTCACAATGACTTCAAGTTTTGTTTCTTCAATAGATTTTTCCTTTTTGTTTTATTTTGGGTTATCCTTTTGTTCTAAGATGGGATTGAACTCAATTTCATTGTCTACTACTGGAAGATGAGTCTAGTCCTCACATACCTTTACATTTGCACCTTCAACAACCTTCTTCGGCCTCTTATTGTAACACCGTAAGCTTTGTTGTTTGTTGCATAGCCTAAGAAAATTTCTTCAAGTGCACTTGTATCAAATTTTGCCATCACACTTCATTTCTTCTAATGTAGCACTTGCTTCCGAAGATCTTGAAGTATATCACAACAGGTGATTTTCCATACCCATCATTATTAAACAACACCTCATAGCCTATCTTACAAATTAAACTAACACTTACCAAATTATGTTTCAAACCTTCAAAATAGTAAACATCATCAGTATTACGCTTACCGTCAATTAAAATGGTTTCAATGCCTTTCATTTCAATACATTTTTCTTTGTCTCCCCCCTCCCTCTAGCTGACCATTCTCTCATTCAATTCTCAGTCCCTTGCATCCCCTCCCTCCCCCTCCCCCACCCACCAATTCATCCCTCCCTCCCCATACTTCAGTTTGTTTAGACAGGGGTGACTCTGACCTCTTTGTCTACCATCTCAAACAACTTCCCCCTTAATTTTTGTCCCTAATGTGTGTGACCACCATGTTCTCCCCTCTATCCACAAGTATTTGGGAGGCCACCTTGCTCTCCTTCCCTCATTTCACCACTCCCCAACTCCCCTACACAGATCTAAGTGTGATTTCCCTATGAACAAATGGTAGATTAAAGATTGTAAGAACCTTCATCACACTATGGGTGCCACTTTCATGCTTCATCACCCTTCTTATACCTCACTAAAGACCTCCTACCAGTATCTCCTTTGCCACAAGAGACACCTCTTCATCCCCTAGCGCAAATGCACTCTTTCAGCCTCCCTCCACTCTCCCAAGTCCTTTTGGTGTACCCTCTTGCCCTATAGCACCCCTTCCTCCCAAGCTTGACCACAACACTCGTCTCCCATACCTTTGTGCTCTATGAAGTCCCCAACCAACACCTTATCTAGGTCACCCCACCATTGCCACCTTTTCACCTAAAACACCATTAGGGAGGTTATAGAAACTAAGAACCATAAATTTTCCAGGGCAGTAGATGAGGAGGGGTTCCAAGCCAGGTTCTTCAAACATGGCTTCACTATTTTGGGCTCCTACTTGTTTGATCTCTTTGATCATGTTGTTCGCACAGGTTTCCCTCCTTATTGGTCTCACCACATTATTCATCCAATCCACAAGACGAACCTTACCTCAAACCCCAACAACGGACTATCATGGTTAGACACACTTTCTCCAAACTCTATGCCATACTTCTTCACATTCTTCTTTCTAGAGAGATCGATCGGCATTGCATCCACGTCCAGGGACAAGACGATTTCAAATCAAATCATAAGACTATAGATCACAGCTTGAGTCTTCGGGGTATTATCGAAGAAGCATGTCATCGCTCCTTGTAGGTTTACTATTGGTTTGTTGACTTTTGCAAAGCCTTTGAATTTGTCTGGAGAGCAACCCTCTTCTAGAGGCTTCGTGACATTGGTATTTCCAAGACTCTTCATTGCGCCATAGTGAGACTTTATAAGGATGTTCATGGTCATTTTAAGACATTGCCTAGGTTCTCAGACTTCCTTAGAAGCAATATAGGGGTCAAGCAAGCTGCCCTCTTTCACATAATTTGTTTGCTATCTATATTGATGCGCTTTAGAGTTTTCTTCAGGACCATACTCTTGTGAGTGATGGTTGCCTCCTCCACTAGGTCTTGATCTCTATTCTTCTCTTTGCAGATGATGTCCTTTCGACCTCCTCTTCAAAGAGCTTACATAGTCAATTTGATTCTCTTGCATCTTTTTGTGATTTGAGCCACCTAACAGACAATTTGGAGTAGATCAAGGTGATGGGCTTCAATGCATTTAAGACCTCTCACCCCCATTTCTTTTACAGGGGCACTAAGGTTGAGATTTCTCCCTCATACACTTATCGTAGGTTTAAGTTTTATAAAGCCTGTTTCAGCATGAGACCCATCCTTCATCCACATATCAATAAGGGATGTGGTTCTTTGGCTCTCCTTAAGCGACAATGTTTTTTTGACACCACTTTATAGACACTTTGTCCATGATGGCGCTTATGGATACTCTTATCAAGCTCATTGTTCTCTATTATTCGATGTTGGGGTACTCTACTAGATTTCGATTGGGCTTATACTAAGCGGGTTCAGATTCTTCTTCTCCGACACATTATCAAGTATAAGCAGTCCATCCCATACTTCATTATTTTCACAAAGTTTGGGCTTGCCCCTTCAAGCTTAAGGTCGTTTTTTATCTAATTTGGTTTTCATCACCTTTGGAGATTTGTTGGTTTGGTCGAGGGGTATCACAAGTACCCTTCCTTGCTTATTGCTCATCAGAGTCTATTGCCACTTTTGTGTCTTCCGGTTAGGCTCAAGGTTCATTTGTAAAGACTTTGGCCCTCCTTGGTTCTATTGGGATTGACATCAGTCGTCTCCCCCCTTCTAGTACTCTCTTAACACCCCCACTCATCTTCTACCTCCCCGGCAGGAGCTGAATTAATGTGCCAGAGCAGATATCTACAGGCAATTCATCCAAACCATCTAGGTCAACCCCCATGAGGGCCTTTGTCCTAAGATGGCTTTCTATACAGAGCACTTTCTGGTGGAGTTGAAGAATGGACTTACCATCCACCCTTCCTACTTATGCCACCACTGGGTCTCATTCCATTCGGATTTGCATAGGCTCCTTTAGAGCAAGGTCACATTGGCTCTATTATGAGACGACCATCTAATTAACAAAAAGCACAGGATTCATCAACCTTGCAGTATTGAGGAGGTTGAGTCTAATGGGCACTTTAACTTTCATTGCCCTTTATATTACGAGATCGAAAGGAGGTTCTACTGCCTCTTCAAGAAGGCACAGTTGCTCTCCACGTTCTTCAGGTTCGCGGATTAGAGGTGCCTTCCTCGGTTTCTTGAAGAAGCCATGAGGCTTAGGGACTACATACTTCAGCACCAACCACCTATAACACCTCAATCCTCTCAACTCATCATCTCCCTCACTGGGTCTCTTTCAGTGCATGGCACCAAGCAACAGCTTGTCCCCACCCCTTGCTCCAGGTTCGTAAAGCCCAAGACAAGCACTTACTAGTAGCAATCTTTATCTTTCGAGACTTTTTGGAGGCAATCTAGAGCCCCTTTTAGCCCTGTGGTTTATCCTAAATGTTGAGTTTCATAATGGTTGTTCAAGACCCTTAGTGGGACTTTGGGGGCTCTCCCCTTCTCCCCTTTTTTGATTTATTTCTTCTTTGTTGCTTCTTTCGTATACTGTTTGGTATCCTTGTTATGGGCTAGTCCCCCTTTTGTTTTTCTTAGTAGTCTCTTTGACCTTTTGTGGTCTTTTCTTTAGACATTAATAATTTTATCTTATCTCTTGTAAATTCAATTGCTCATCCGTACCTTTTCAACTTAAGGAATCTTTTTTGGTCACTTGTCTTATGGTTGAACATTTGCATTTCATAATCCATGCACCTGCAACAACTTTAGCATGTAATGCAATCTCCTCAATCTTTACCTCTTTCTTTTGTGACATAGCCAGAAGCATAAAATCCTCAATAATTTCATTAATATTCTCATCTCCATAGAAGTATTCCTCCATGAAACATAAGCTCTTTTTGCCCATGCCTTTGCAATTTATTCTCTTCATGAAATCACCTTTCTTTTGATTGCCTTTTCTATCACCATCTTTTGATTTACTATGATATTCCTTATACTTGCAATCATTAGCAAAATGTCCTATCCTTCCACAATTAAAGCACTTAAGAGGTAACTTACCTTCGTATCTATGTGTGCCTCAGTTGAACCTTCTTGAAAGATATACTTCAACTTCCTTTGACATCTTGCATGTCTCAAGTCAACTTCTTCAACGGCTTTGAACGTAGTCTCTCTTTTCCCTTTCAACTTTTGTAATCTCAAATGCAAAAAGTGAACTAATAAGTTGATCAATTGAATACTGACTTAGATCATTCCTTTTTCTTTTTGAACATGTCATTAGAATCAATTCCTTCAATAAGTTTAATAAGATATTGAGTATAACATCTATGTCTTCTAGATGTCCACCAGTAGCTTTGATTCCATCAGCAACATATGTGACTGTATATATATAGCTTTCAACACTCTCATCTTTTAACTTACATAAGGCCTCATACTTCTATTTTACATTCATTAGTCTTGCTTGTTTTGTCTTTAAATCTCCTTCATATACCAAGATCAACTTATCCCACATCTCTTTAGCTCCTTTTAAACCTTTCACCTTTCCAAAAGTTGTGTTACATTAACTACAAAAAAGAATTGTTCTTTGTTTCACATTTGCTTCCTTTTTTTCCTTCATCAATAGTCAAAGGTCTTCCAAACAATGGATTAAAACCAGACTAAATAACCTCCCAAATACTATTTTGCAACGTTTTCACATATGCTTCCATCTTGTCTTTCCAATAAGAAAAATTAGAGTCATCAAAGACTGGAGCCAAAAAGTGTTAAGTTTTGTGTCATCATGAATTTGCCTCAAGTAGTTAAGCTTCTTTAGGAGGTGTACCATCTTAAAATGGAAGCACTTGCATTTGTAAGACCTTTTAGCCCTCCCTTTAAAAATCTCCTAGATTCATGAATGCACTCATGCTCGGAATGCTCCTTGTCCTCAAATTTTTGCCCATTTGCGGCAGCCCTTTTTGCATCCTTAAGACCCCGAAAGGCATCCTAAGCCCCAAACGTCTTAGGGTAAGGGCAAAGGTCATCCCTTACCCCTAGGTAAGAGGCAAGGTCGTCACTTACTCGAGGGGTTTTCCTCAAATCATAAGCCCGTTTTGGGGTTTTCCAATTTGTTTTCTCGCTCAGTGCAGTCGGCCCTTTTGATTTTGATTCATCGGTATAAAAGGAGGATTATTCACTTCATTTGGGCATCAACACTTCATGTAAGCTATTGCACGCATCCATCGAGCATTCATTATTGTCCATTGAAGCATTCATTGAGAGCAAGATTTATCCAATGCATCATCCATTCAAGAAAGCTTTCAAGGAGCATTCAAGAGTTCAATCCATCAAGCATTTCAAGAGCATATCTTCATTCATGGATCTATGATTTGGTATTAGTGGATTATTTGCATTTGTGGAGACGTCCTACATCATCATCTACATACAAGCCTTGGTATATCTTTAAGCGTAGCAGATCCAAATCCATCCATAAAGGTTTGATAAGCGAGGTGAATATTTAAATTTGTCTTGCTTTTTACATGCTTTATCATTGATGGTTGATTCCTCAACTAGGGCTTGCAAAAGACCTTTTTCCTTTCTTGTAGGTGCAGATTTACAGGTTTGGGAGTTGCAAAATCAGATTTGTGAACTAGGGTTTCAAGTTACAGGTTCAACTCCAGAGCTCTGAACATTATGCAGAGCGGGTAAGGTACGACCTCGTCCCTTAAGTCATCCCTATATAGAGACCCCCAGATTTGCAGAATTCAAAAATATCAGTCTGCAGATTCAGATCCCCAATAGTTTCAGATTTTGACAGTTTTTACAGTAGTTTCCCATATCTGAGTGGATTCTCCTCTTTGATTTTTAAGGTGAGTTTTATGCTTCATTTGTCATTTCATAAAGTCTATCTTGATGCTTCAGATCTAACCATTTCATGTATTTTTGCTATCATACAAGTTTGTCCATTGTTGTATGAGTAACGAATGAGATTTTTCTTTCTTGTTCTCTTCCTCAAGAGCTCTTTTAAACCAGTTTATTTTAATAAAATATCTAGTGGATTCCCACTTTTGCAAAAAAAAAAAAAAAAAGTCAGTTCATTGTTTGCATCTCAATTGATCAATTTACTTACACTTTATAATTGTCTAACTCAAATCAATCTCAATTATGACAATTATGGGAAGATACATTATTAGAAAGTTGTCCTTTGAGTATAGATCTTGATTAGGGATCTAGATTTGGCATTGGCACACCTTGTATCTCCCTTAGGTTGTGTCGATCTAGTTTGAGGGATTGTCTTCCATTTTACTTTCCTAATGTGGTATAAGAATTTATACTTAACACATCAAATCAATCCTAAAAACCTAAATTTTTATGTTACATTTTGGTGAACCCAAGACTTTCATGGTTTACATACCTTGAGATTGTGTAGTAGTATTTTCCTTCTTGATTTGGTCGTTAGATCTTGCATTCCTTCCTTCTTGATTTGATAGTTAGATCTTGCATTCATTTTTTAAAGCAAAGCAACTCATTTAGTAATTAGCTTTAGCATTGCTTTGCATTTTTGTTGTGTTTATGCATTGTGATCTTTTGCATTGTGCATGAGCTTTATTACTTCAAGTCTACCTATAGTGTTCCAATTAGAAGAAGTCTTAGACTCGTGGGTTCCTTTGATTCTAAATCCTCCTTTCCTAGGAATCTTGATGAGACCACCATGCTTTCTCATGATCCTAATCCTAGCATGGAACACAATTTATCTCCTTCTTCCTATGACAATGATCAGACCTTACATCCTCCTACTCAAGTCCAAAAGCTTACCAATGAATTGAAAAAAATGGAAAGTTGGCTAGTTCAAGAGAATCACAATCCTAAGAATATCTACTATCAAAGCATTAAGGAATCTTATTCAAAATGGTGAACATGGCATTGATCTTTTGTGTAGCATTTCCCACCTTGTCAATTCCAATGTTAATGTAATGTCCCCTAGTGAGACGTCTATGAATAAATCTATTATAACTAAAACAAGGAATAATTTATTTGTGAATTGGGGAATTCATGCCATTTTGATTATAATACTGAATTAAGAAGAATACTGAGATACAGTAGAGTGTTTATAACCAAACATCAACAGCCTTCCTCAAGGTTCCTATGGATCTAAGCCCTTAATCCATCTTGGACATGTCCTCAAGGCATCTTACAGGGACATTGATCCTTACGCATCTCAGCATAACCTGTTGGCTGGATTAAATGGGCTTGTACTGAATCTCAATTCATTCCTTCTAGTTCAATATTATAATGAGTATGGTGTCATTGACCAAACATAGATGATAGTTGTTATGGAGAGCACTTACCTTAGTGAAATATAAATTTAATTTATTAAAAGGAAGATCCACTTGCTGTTGTAAGTGTGATTATATTGGATGTAGAAGTCAATGTTTGATTTCCTGGTGGTTTTATGTTGTTTAGCAGTTATCTTTTGTGACAGATGGTTTAAGCCACTATATTATAAATATAAGTATTGCTATATATATATCGCAACTACTGATGGCATCTAATCACTTCTGATTGAATGATAGTCTTTATTTTTTTCCCCAGACTGTATCTCTTATATTTGCTAATGGTTGCCCCTGGATGTTCTTATTTCATTATCCCCGATCTTCTGCTATTTATCTACTATAGGTGTCGTGTAGGCTGAACACATATTCTTCCATTTATTGCCTAATTTGTACTGAGACTCATTCTATTTCCTTTGATATTTCTCCTGGTATCTTGATTTATGCTGGTTGCTATCACCATTAATATTACTATTTATTTCCTTCGATGCATATTAATCTATTTTAATTGTAAATAACAGGGCCAGCTGCATACCCGATGTCTGTAACAGCTAGTGATCTAATTCTGACTTGCTCTGCTATTTTTTTTTAATATATAACTGTTTGTTTATCTTTTTTCCGGATTATCTCAGATTGTACTCTGAAATCTTTTATATTTCCCTTTTCATGTCCCAAGTTGAAGAAGTGAACTCACTCTTATACCTCAGAACCCAACGGTTGGCATCCCTTCAGTTTGATGCATTGTGTCTTTCTCTGATCGATCCTTCCATAATTATTACCTGTTGTTGATTTAACTTCATTAGTCATGGCCCTAATTTCTTAATTGCACCATCATACATAATTGTCGACACTATTATAAAGCATTCACATGATTTGTCTTTATCAATTAGATAGTCCACATAGGAGATGACCTGCTCACATTTAATATGAATATTTTATTCTAATCGCATAACAAGGCGACTTGTAAACAAACTACATTCTTTAGTGATTCTCTTTTCTGATTGTTCCCCATATGATTGTTAGATAGTATATTAGACAATAATATAATAGTATTTATTATTCTTTATATATTTATTTTTTTGGCCAGAGAAATGATCGTTAAAAAAAATATACACTCTGCTCCTGATTTATAGTATAAAATTGTAAAACCCATCCAAGAAATTATGCCTTGTAAAACGTGTGTTTATTTATTTAAATATTAATACACAATAATGAAATTCATTTAATTATTATATGTATAATTCATTCATTTATTTATCCGTAATGATTAAAAATAATAAAGATCTTGTAACAAGTAGGGGATATTACAGTCCTACCCTCCCAAAATTGCTTGTCCTTAAGCAATTATGATTTTCACTTGATTAGTTAGATTTCAACGTATCCTTAGTTCTTCTTACACTGCTTTGTTCCAAGTTTTGAACAGAATTGAAAATAAATTGATTGTTTATATTGAATGCTACAAGTGATTCAACTTGATGCATCAAATGTTAATAGGATTGGAGAATGGAGGATTGATTCCCATTTATTATTTGATGATTGATTGATGTATAATGACAAAGTGATTGATAGATTTCATAATGTCCAAGTTGGAGTAATTTGTTAATAAGCAAACTTAAATTGTTTGATTGATGGCTCCAAGATGAATGTATGATTGATCCTCATGGCTTGTTTGAATATGTTATTGTTGCAATTGATAGATTATATAATGATCTATTTGATGAATGGCTTGAATGAACTGATGATGATCATTTCAAATTTAATGCTCTCCCATTTTAAAACTTGGAATGTTAAAGAGTCATAATTGTTTATAATTATTAACATTTTGTTTAATTGCTTATCAAAATCCATGCATAGGATGGTAAAACACATTATTGTATTCTTTTCCTTTGAAGATCAATTTGCCTTCACCCTACAAGTTGGCAAGATCATAGCTCTAACAAAATTTGTAATGTCCCCTAGTGAGTCATCTATGAATAAATCTAATATAAATTGAAATATACAACTAAAACAAGAAATTGTCTATTTGTGAATTGGGAAATTCATGCCATTTCGATTATAATACTGAATTAGGAAGAATATTGAGATACAGTGTCATGTCCCCTTTTCAAAATAATTAAAATTAATAAATTTTGCTATAGTCAGCAAGGTCAAAAAAGTAAAGTTTTGGGAAACGGCTAATATTTGGAAGCCAATGGATTATTAAATGTTAAATATTATTAAAAGTTATCTTATTCACCCCTCTTGGATGTGAGTTAGGATTATGCACTCTTTTAATGGGGTCTGGAGGCATTTCGGACTCATTCTTGGACTTGATTTTTGCTCATTGCTTTGTTGTTCTTCAGAGGCTGCTAAACCTGTGGAGAAGGAGACCCAAAGACAGGAGTTTGAAGGTTTCCAAGAAGGCTAAGGACAGGAGTTTGAGGCTCTTCTATGTGCAATCTCATGCGGAGTTTTCCTTTGCGTGAAACAATGCAGATTTGTGAGTTTTTCGGGTGTGTTGCATGTGTGTTTTTGTAAGAGTTTTGTGTTTCCAATTGAGCATTTCATATCAGTTTAGGTTGCTTCTGTATTGCAGCCATTTTTCTGTTATAATCGAATTGAATAAGTGCTTTGGGACGTGATTCAATTGTTGTGTTAGATTGATAGTGTCTTTGGTGTTTCCAGGCCATTTTTTCTGTTGTTCTTGGAGCCCGATGAGCATGTATTCGAACTCCGTTTTGGAGATATTGTGTAAACTCTTTGCAGATCTAGAAGTGCCATTTTGTAGGCTGTTATGCTGCCAAACTTTCAGTAGAAATGTCTACTTTCAGATTTATCAATAATATGTGAAGTGGTGGAGTTTTTGGCATTTGTTTTGGGTATGCATGATTTGGTTTTTTTTTTTGAGAAATTTGCATGATCTTTTGAAATGCTGATTGTTTGATTTAAAAATCTGATTAGAGGCTTTAAATCTGATATGAAAATCAGAAAGGGGACATTACATACAGCAGGGTATTTATAACCAAACATCAACAACCTTCCTCAAGGTTTCTATGGATCGAAGTCCTTAATCCCATCTTGGACATGTCCTCATGGCATCTTACAGGGACGCTGATCCTTACCCATCTCGGAATAACCTGTTGGCTGTGTTAAACAGGCTTGTACTGAATCTCAATGCATTCCTTCTAGATTAATATTATAATGAGTATGGTGCCATTTACCAAACATAGATGATAGTTGTTATGGAGAGCACTTACCTTAGTGAAATAAAATTTTAGTTTATTGACAGGAAGATGCACTCGCTGTTGTCAGTGTGATTATATCCGATGTAGAAGTCAGTATTTGATATCCTAGCGGTTTGTATGTTGTTTACCAGTTATCTTTTTTGACAAATGGTTTAGGCCACTATATATATATATATATATATATATATATATATACTGTTGATGGCATTCAATCACTTCTGATCAAATGATAGTCTTTATCTTTTTCCCCAGACTGCATCTCTTATATTGGTAATGGTTACCCATGGATGTTCTTATTTCATTACCCCTGATCTTCCACTATTTATCTGCTATAGGTGTCGTGTAGGCTGAACACGCATTTTGCCATTTATTGGCTAATCTATACTCAGACTCGTTTCTATTTCCTTTAATATTTCTCCTTGTATCTTTATTTATGTTGGTTGCTATCACCATGAATATTACTATTTATTTCCTTTGATGCATATTAATCTATTTTAATTGTAAATAACATGGCCAAATGCATACCCGGTGCCTGTAACAGCTAGTGAATTTAATTCTGACTTGCTCTGCTATTTTATTTTTATTATATAACAGTCTGTTTACCTTTTTTCCAGATTATGTCAGATTGTACTCTGAAATCTTTTATATTTCCCTTTTCATGCCCCAAGTTGAGTTAAGTGAACTCACTCTTGTACCTCAGAACCCAACAGTTGGCATCCCTTTAGTTTGATGGGTTGTGTCTTTCTCTGATCGATCCTTCCATAATAAGTACTTCTTGTTGATTTAAAATCGTTAGTCATTACCCTAATTTCTTCATTGCACCATAATACATAATTGTCAACACTATTATGGAGCATTCACATGATTTGTCTTTATTGATTAGATAGTCCACATAGGAGATGTCCTGCCCATGTTTAATATGAATCTTTTATTCTAATCGCACAACAAGGCGACTTGTAAACAGATTGCATTCTTTAGCGATTCTCTTTTCTTGATTGTTCACCATATTATTGTTAGATATTATATTAGACAATAATATAATAGTATTTATTATTCTTTATATATTATTAGATAATATGTGTGTTTAATTCATTCATGTGTTTATTTATTTATAAATTAATACACAATAATGAAATTCATTTAATTAGTATATGTATAATTCATTCATTTATTTATCTGTAATGATTTAAAATAATAAAAATCTTTTAACAGGCAGGGGATATTACAATTAATCTCTAAGGAGTTGTGCTCAAGAGATGGGATATGTTCTCCCTTCTACAAGTGTTGAGCCTCGTCTCCCCATTTCCACTTCCATTCCTAGTGTACCTACTTATATGCCAGCTCTTGTCACTACCTCTTTTCAACCCTCCAATCCTACCTCTTTAAGTTTTCCTGAGCTCGGTCTCCCTACGAGTGTCTCAAGTGTTTCATTACCTTCATTTATGTACCCTCTTACAACATTGTTCCCTTTACATATTCCAATCCTCCTCCAACCACTTCCACTATGATTCATACTTCCTTTAGCATTCCTTCCATGTCCCATAAATTTCCTAACACATCCAATGTGCCTCTTCCTATTGTTTCCTCTACTCATCCAACCATTAGTAGCCTTGTTCAAACATTTTTTGCCTTACAACAACTTGCCTCTTTTACACAATCCAAGTATAGCATTCCTACATGTGACATTGCTAGTCCTTTGTGCTTTGAAATTATCTGAGTCATTTTTCCTCCTAACATTGAGATTCCTTGTCTTGACAATTATATTGGTAAGGGTGATCCTATGACTCATGTGAAAACTTTTCAAACCATGTTTAGTGATTTTGCTCACAATTATAGATTCATGGCTAAATTGTTTGCTAAAACTTTTCAAGCCAAAGCCTTGCAATGGTATTTCCCTTTGCCTCCTTAATCCATTGAGTCTATTCAAGAAACTTGCTAATACTTTCATTCAACAATTTCAAAATAATATTGGTCCTCAAATTTCTTTGACTGACTTAATGCATTGTAAACAAGGAGTTAACGAAAGGATTAGTGACTTTATTGGTAGACTCAAACATTTGCATTCTCAAATGTAGATACACAATGCTTCTTTATTTATAATTTGCAAAAAGCACATTAGAGATAAGATTCTTCTTACTAAATTTACTTCTTCGCAATTATGCGTTGCACTTCATCTTTATCAACTACAAGTGAGCCAAATCGAGAGCAACACTTTAGTGGCTCTTATCAACGGCGATAAGAGTGACGACACATCTCATCCAAATAAATTTCAAAAGCCTAACAATTACATTAAGATCAACACATCATCTAATGCAGTAGATGATCAAGTGGTCACATCATCCAAAGGTGTGCCTTCCTTGTCCTACATTTTCAGACCTAATGATACTTATACTCCTTTATCTGATTCTTTGCATAATGTGATGACAGCGTTGCTTAATGCTAACCTTATTAAACTTTCCACCATTAGACCATTCAACACTAGTAAACCTCTACCTAAATCTTATGATGCCAATGTTTATTGTTAGTATCACTATCAAAATGGTCATGACACTAAAAGATGTTACTCTTTGATGAACACTATTCAAGATCTTATTGATTCTAAGGCTATATCTATCGATGCTCATGGCAACAAATATGTGGCTCCTCCTAATTAGAATTTCCATATTTAGACCAATCTTTTACCATCTCACTCTACCAACACCATTGCCCAACCTTCTTCATCTGCAAAACACATAAGTTATGATGATAAGATAGAATAAGCTAATCATGTCGTCAACCATGTTGAACATGCTCAACCTAATCCTCCACCTAAAACTCAAACTTCATCTGAACCAAAATTGTATTATCTTTGATCTGTTGAGACAATTAAAGCACCTAATGGTACTCTATGCATTATTGTTACAGTAGCTCATATTCCTTCCGTGGTGTTTTAATTAACCCTTCTTCTAAGGTAAATTTTATAACAAAAGAACATCTTTTTAGTAAACAATTGCATAAGGATTTGTAGGATTCATCTGATGTGTGGATTCAAACTTGCAATGGTTGTCTCTATCGTCCTCATGGTAATACATCTCTTCCTATCACACTTTGTGGTAAAGTTGTGGATACTACATTTGTGGTTATTCCTACTTCCAATCAATTTCAAGTTAAGCTTGGTATTATTTGGCTTTCTTCCATGCAAGCTATAGCTTCTCCTATTTACAAATGTCTTAAGTTTCCTCATGATGGAGATATCAAAGCCATTAACCATAGTCTTTATCATCCCTCTAGGCCTCGAGATTTGGTCGACCTTGATTTCTTTTGGCCTTCTGTCAATCACTCCCACTACTACGTCCCGATTATCTTTTTTGTTCTTAACAAGCTTTTAAGGTCCAAAAGATTTGTGAACTTAGCGTCCCTAAGCTTGATCCTAGTAGTGGTCTTCTTTTGATACCACTTGTTCCTCCTTTATCAAGCTCTCTACCACTTTCTCCTATCCCTACCCATCCACCCAGTATTGTTCCTTTTGTTCCTTCATCACAAGGAGATAGGGAACCCATGTCAGTTAACCCTAACCCACCTCAAGCATCTTCCAAATCTATAACGTACCCATGAATGTCATAAAAAATTCCCAGCTAGAGCCAAAGCTTGTACAAGTCTTTCTTAAAATGCTTCATCATCTCATATATCTTCTACTTGCCTCTTCTTGATCAACCTATGACTGAAATTTATGATATATTTGTGTCTCGGATTCTATTACGATTAATTTAGATGAAGAAGATACTCACGATGATGTTATTGATGCTAACAATGATAAACATGCTAGTGATTGTGACGATTTATATGACATTATTGATCTTGACCATGATTTACCACAAATGCTTTCTACACAATTATCAATCACTCCTAGTCTTGAACATAGTGACCTGGCTTCACAACACAATCCTTGTTTGGCACTAGTTATTGTTCCTTTTGTCATGCTGGATGTTGCTCCTCTTGCAAATTGCTCACTTTCTTTACATGTCATAGACTAAGATGGGGGTGCAAGTGATACACTTGACTAACTTCTCTTGTGCAGTGGTCTTTCTATGTTTGCTTATTGTGACGTACTTCCCCCGTGATGTGCTTCTTGTTATATGCTATGTTTAGATTGCTTTACACGATCCTTGTTCCTCCATTGGCGCAAGGTGATAAAATGATCAAAAATATTGTAATCATTCTTCTATTTGTACCTCTCTTCTTCTATATGTTGTTACATTTTGTGTTGTACATGTGTCATTGTTCGTAAATGTGCTTTTGTGTAGTTTGCTTGGGATGTTACAACATTGTAGAGCCGAATTCTTTTTGGGCTCCATGATGCAGGCCCAAAAAGACTCTTCTTCGTAACTTTTACATGTCTTTCTTCCATTTATGTTGTAGTTCTACTTCCTTTGGGGGATGATGAGATTTTATATTTAACATAATATCTCATATATTATCATATGATATTACTGACCCCTAAGTTGGTAGATCTCTTTTGTGTTTTTTTTTGTTACATGCTCATTTCCTTGTTATGTCCTTGCTTGAGGGCATTTCACAATGGAAACATCTCTTATAGATGCATGTACACTTCCATTAAAACCATTGCTCCCATTAAGGCATTAGCAATTGCTTTAACATGGGGGCATACACTCCACTCACATTTTGCACATACGCACTATAATTATTCACATATTTGGATCTGTTATTTGACTATTAACAGTTTGTAAGGCTTGATCCCTGGATTTTTGGATCCCTTATTTGACTACTAACAATTTGTAAGGCCTGATCCCCACACTTTTGGACCCCTCTTGGATTATTAATAGTCCTTGAGGCCTGATCCCTACATTTGCATTTATTTGGTCCCTTAAGGATACACACATCTTTATGCCTAGAACGTCTTTTTGGATTTCCCTTTTGTGGACATGAGTCTTCGAGGGAACATCCTTGATGAGTTGACTAGCATGCCACACACACTTGCTAGACTATCAATTCCATCTTTTGTTGCAGTATGTCTTTGGTGTGATTCACAGTGAGAGATACAAATCTTATTGAGCGAGTTAATCACACTCTTTTTGTATTTGTTTTCATCAATATATCTCTCTTATCTTGATTTTGGACTCGACAAAGACTTGAGTTGATTGGGGGCTTGATTGTTTCTTTGTCTCCTTAGTCTTGATAAGATCATCTTATGCTTTTGGTCTACTTTATCATGAGTTTGAGTTTGGCTCATACACTCGCTAAAGTGGGGACTAAATTTACCATCTTAAAATGGAAGCACTTGCTTTGTAAGACCTTTTAGCCCTCCCTTTAACAATCTCCTAGATTCATGAATGCATTTATGCTTAGAATGTTCCCTAACCTTGAGTTTTTGCCTGTTTTTGACAACCCTTTTTGCATACTTCAAACCCTGAAAAGCATCCTAAAGCCCAAAAACCTCAAGGTAAGGGGTGAGGTTGTCCCTTACCCAAGGTATTTTCTTCGAATTCGAGGCTTGTTTTCAAGTTTTTCAATTTGCTTTCCTGCCCAGTGCAATCAACCCTTTTGATTTTGATTCAAAGATCGGTATAAAAAGGAGGCTTACTCAACTTATTTGAGCATCCACACTTCATGTAAGCTATTACACACATCCATTGAGCATTCATTATTATCCATTGAAGCATTCATTAAGAGAAAGATTCATCCAAGGTGTTATCCATTCAAGCAAGCTTTTAAGGAGCATTCAAGAGTTCAATCCTTCAAGCATTTCAAGGGCATATCTTCATTCATGGATCTATAATTTGGTATTAGTGGACCTATTTGCATTTGTGGAGACATCCTACATCATCACCTACACATAATCATTCATACATCTTTGTGGGTAGCAGATCCAAATCCATCTATGAAGGTTTTACAAGCGAGGTGAATATTTACATTTGTCTTGCTTTATACATATTTTATCATTTAACGTTGATACCTCAATAGAGGCTTGATCAAGGCAAGCCCCTCTCCCTAACAAAACACCTTATTACTTGCTTGTAGGGGCAGATTTACAGGTTTCAAAGTTACAAGAATTAGATCTACAAACTAGGGTTTCAAGTTATAGGTTCAAATCTAGAGCTCTGAACTTCATGCAAAGCAAGGGACGACCTTGTCCCTTACCTAGGTTCTCCCTAACTACCAAGTTGTACCTATCCAAAGACCCCAGATTTGCAAAATCTAGAGATATTAGTGTTCAAGTCCCGAGTCCCGAACAGTTTCAAAATCTGACAATATTTTATAGTAGTTTCCCAAATCTGATTGGATTCTCCTTTTTGACTTCCTAGGTGAGTTTTGTGCTTCATTTGTCATTTGATAAAGTCTATCTTGATGCTTCAGATCTAATCATTTCATGCCTTTTTCCTATCATACAAGTTTGTTCATTGTTTGCATCTCAATTGATCAATTTACTTACACTTCATAATTACCTAATTCAAATCAATCTAAATCATTACAATTAAAGGAAAGAATATTATTAGAAATTTGTCTTCTGAGTATGGATCTTGATTAGGGACTTAGATTTCACATTGGCACCCCTTGTATCTCCCTTGGGTTGTATTGATCTAGTTTGAGCCCCTTTGAAGGATTGTGCTTGGAGATCCTTCCTTCACTTTCCTAATGTGGCATAAAAATTTACACTTAACACATCAAATCAACCCTAAAAACCTAAGTTTTTATGTTACAGGAGGAACCCACTTTGATACTAATTGTTGAACATACTCTAAATGCTGAGGGGGGATGAATCAGCATAAACCAAAATCTCAATTGATTAATCAGCTAACTTCAAATATTCACCACACAAAACATTAGACAAATAATGAACTGAAATAGCAACACATGAACACCAAGATTTTTATATGTGAAAACCCAAGCTGAAAAAAACCATGGTGAGCACTTTCCCTCAAAGATTATTCACTGATGTATATAGTCTGATTACAAAGATTATAGGAGCTCATTGCTCTAGACTTGCAACCACAGCCTCGTTGCCAATATAACACTATATATAAATAGAAGCTCGTTGCTCCAAACTTGCAAACAAAGGCTCACTGCCAAAGTAGCAAGTATAGTAATTTCTGCACCCAACACACGTCCTAGGGACAAGGAACATAGAACTCTTCACAATAGACAAAGATAAATTCTCCTAATATACAATAGATCTACACAATACTATCAACCTCAACAATACATTGTTACTATCTTTCTTCTCTACCATAATCACAAAATAGCAGCCACATAAACTAATCTCTGCTCTTTTGAAACTTTGCTTATAGATCTTAACTGATTCGCACACAACACACTTGCCTTTTGCTAAACTACACACTTTACTTACATACAAGATAGACCATTAAAGTATACAACAAGGTCGGCCATGCTAAAAGTATTTTATAATTAAGTTACAAGTTGACCATGACAACAACAAATTACAAGGTCCCATGCTAGAAGTCTCTGAACCAAAATATAGATTATACCTAACATGGACACATTTGGATAAGAGATAAACATTAAATACATAGGTCACACAAAGCACAGACTCATTCGGATAAGAGAAACATTAAATGCAATATCCAGATCAAAAACACAAAGTATGATCCACTCTAGGAAAATGAGGGAACATGTTCACATGCTAAACATATAGCAATACTAGATCCCTAATTACAAGAACAAGTTCCATAGCCATTTCTAACACATAGTAACACACTGCCCTAAGAACCCTATCACTTGCCAACTACATCCGGGTCTCTATAAACCATGATGAGATCCATGCGCGATGTTAGAAACTATTACATGTTTTTCGGACTTGACCACAAATTGATGATAACTGCAACACTTGAGGACTGTTTTCAGATCACCAAGAACAAATCTTGGATCACTGGGAAACACCACAACCAAGACCAAAACCTTAATACAATTCAAATCACATTTGCATATCATCAACATTGATTCCCAAAGAGGAAACCTTCTGAAAACCACAACTCGATAATGTCATCTTCAACTGCGCAATTTTGTTATTGAACCACTAAAATCCGGACGAAATCATTAACTTTTGGACCTAAAAAAATAACTCTAAAGCACTAACAAACATCATTCTCACAATCTCCAAAATAAATGTTTGTCTTCCATTGTTATGTAGCACTAGATACATACTTGTCTTCCACTAATCTATAGGTTCAAAAACACTAACATGTCCAGCAAACAAACTTTTTCCAGTCCAATATCCAACATTCAAACATATCCAAACCACTACGTATACATAAACATCTCATCAACAAATACATCCAAACGACAATGTTTGAGCAAACATCTTTGGCCCAAAGTGTTTGACATCAATGGCAACCAGACAATAATAACCAAACAGACATATATTTCCAACAATACCAAAGGCAGCCAATTCTCTCCCATGGAAAGGGACACCAAGCAATATACCCATAGCAAGGTACAAAGATAACAAATCATGACCAATATGCCTCCACCAAACAAGAGAAGAAGACTTTCCCCCTATAAATTGATTAAAGAAGAACAGAATCAACAATGCACAAGCAAAGAAGCCTATTTAGGTCTACTCTACTCTTTGAGTTATGTCTTTCATGCTTGAAGTTCTTTTCAGTAGCCATGGAAACTCCCATTAAGCTCCATAGTCCCAATAGGCAAATGGCCTTTGATACCAAGGTTACTTTGGATAGAATTCTTCAAATTGTAGCAGTTAAAAATAGGGTTATTTGAAGGGTCGTCCTAAAGAGACTTGGTGACTAGTTTATCCATTGCAAAGACCACTTTCAAGCCAACCTCGACATCCCAACTATGATGATAACCATTGCAATGCATCTTTTCAATGATAAGGATGGTATTGCCAAGCTTTGTAGGGAACTTTTCGTTGAAGATATTCTTGTTGATTTGGATAGAGTTATGCTCAATATTAGGGATGGTCTCATTATCCCTAGGGCTGCAAATTATGGGGTCCTCATGCTACGTAATCAACCAGTCCCTACCTATCCCATTTTGTTCTCGGAAGATTTAGAAGGTTTCCAGGCCCAACAAGCCTCCTTAGAAAGGAATATGAGGTTCCTTATGATTTTATTTGATGTTTATAGTCCCATTGAAGAAAATTGGCTGGAATTTTACATTGAAGCTAAGGAAATTGCCCAGGATGCAGCCAACACTACTGCAATTATGGACCTAAGAGAAGTAGTTAGCCTTGCAAGCTAATGGGGTGGAATTTTTCATCTATTTTTTTGGTAAATAGGGTCACCTTTTAGCTAGGTACTAGTATTCGCTCTGATACTTCAAACAATATAATGATTTTTTTTTAATATCTTTGCGACGACCAGTGGATCTTCTCAACTAAGCCTATATACTTTGATAAAACTATGGTATATATTTAACCATTGTTTCAATTGGAAGACTAAAAATCTCTTTTGGTTAATTAATGGTCCTTTTCATATAAGTTTATGGTTTTATTTCATTCATGCTTTATGCAGGAGGAATGAGCATCTGCCATTAGTTTGTGGACAGTGATGCCCCCCCACTATAGCCGTTCCTGTGAAAGTCGGCATGGAGATAGAAAGAGTCGACATCATTCCTCATTAATGATGATAAATACTCCTTTTCTCTTTGTTTCATAGCCCTAAGGATTTGTCATGTATGACTAAGAATTATTTTTAAAAGGACTTAGGCTGGCAAATAGTTTGGCGATTCTTTTATAATTTAGAATTTATATGGCACTGAAAACTTCGCTTAATTTTGGATGACTATTTGAAATTAGAGAATCCTTTTCTTCTAATGTGAAGCTATAAATTTCAATCTTTGTATGGATTGCAGTCTATGTATATTATTCTCTTCTGGGTAGTCTGGTTGGAAAGATACTTAGCTATGGTGGTCATTTGTATCTTGTCAAGACTTCAATTATGAAGTAGATTTCTGATAACAGGTTCTAACTCCTTAGAACATAGTAGACTCTTTTAATAAAATGAACTGACATATATTACTTGCAAAGGTGATTCAGCTCTAGATTTTTTATTTTTGTGCTAACCTATGGTAAAGTGGTTTGGAGTTTCTTGATTGCAATATTAGCAGCCCTCCCCACTTTTGGAAGGTCACAAATGAATCTTAAGCTGGAAATAAAAGTTCGAAGACAGAAGAATAGACTTCCTAAAAAATCTGATAATGCTGAATTGTTAACATTTAGCCATTTGTTAAAAGATAATAGAGGCCAAATGTGAAAACCCTGTATTAATAAAATCCTTTAATTAATAATTGTTTTAAATCTGGATATGTAATTATAGCTGCTGATTATCAATGTTACCCGCTGGTCCAAGGCAGTAAAATTTATGTAATTTGACATTTATTCCAGACTACATAAGTCTCGGGCAAGACTGAAGGTTTTATTTTCTCCGTTCTCCCCTACCAGTGCCCACACTGAACGGAGCTTGTAAACTTCTTTCTATTCTTAATAAAATGATTCGGGCTTCGGGCCTTTATCAACCAAAAAAAAAATGCACAGGCAAAATTTTCAGAAACCCCGCACAAGGATTGGATCACCTCTATAGTAAAGGAAACCAATACAAGTCCAAGCAGGCATACGGGAAAAGGGACTAAATAAACCCCTTTAACCAATCTCATCCACACCAAAAGGAACAAGCTTGCCACAAATCTTATGCAAGAAAAAGAGCCACAACCTCCACACCAACTCAAAACATACCAAGTAGAAACATTGAACTCCCGAACAAGGATGAGCATGTGCATAAACAAAGTCACAGAACCAAAGCAAGAGGCCCTATCCAGATGCATCCACAAAAAGTCCAAATACAGGGTTAGGAACTTTAGGGGCCTCAATCACCATTCAAATCTCCAAAAAACCAGCCGGATCTACATTAGCATCATCAAAATTGTCCCCTCTGCTTCATCAATTTTTGAAAATCCCCCTATCCTCCTATTCTTGTTCACTACCATGAATGAATGATCCATATAATGTTGTATTGTGTTGTACAATATCCTTTTGCTACTTTTGTGTCGTAATTTGTCAATACAACAGTCTACAAGATTTCCCAACTTCACCAATCTTGAGAATTTTTTTGTAGATTGCTCTGTTACCATATTACAAAATATAAGAACACACAATGATTACCAAGATATTTGATATTAACAAAGGAGTGAAAGTGTAAAGTTTCTTGCTAGATTTCAACATGAAGCTGACTGATGCACAACTTTGATTGCAGGTTCATCAGAAGCATTATATAATATCTTTGGCATGTGCGAATAATAAAAAGAGTACTGCTACTCTTGTCTATTGTACTCCTTTTATTATTCGCATATGTCAAAGATATTACATAATGCTTCTGATGATAATTACAATGATCCCGGAGGGTGCATAAATACTTTCTAGGGTAAATAGATTAATGCACATAGACAATAAACAAGAACAGCAGTACTCCTTTTATTATTCGCATATGCCAAAGATATTACATAATGCTTCTGATGATAATTACAATGATCCCAAAGGGTGTATAAATACTTTCCTAAGAACCTTCCCGAAGGGCCGTCGGCTACATAACAAGAAGCTTCCCGAAAGGCCCGTCGGCTACACAATAATTCCCGACGACAAGAGACAACAAAGATGTTCTTGAACTTGAGATGCTAACGATCCTTTAATATGCTTGCATTAATTGATTTCGATGCCTTGCAATATCGGGCAGATTGAATATATATAAAACAAGGAGGGGTGTGAGAGTAAATGGGCATATCATAGGATAGGCCCATAAGTCATAGAGTCACACATATGACAAAAGAGTTTACACTTTAAACATCTTTATTAAAATAATTCAAATTTACAAAGTTGAGACTCAATCTCATAAACTTAAATTTCAGCCATACCAAGTTTCTTTCTAAAATGATCAACCTTCACTTTAGGAAGAGCCTTGGTGAGAATGTTAGTTGGTTGATTGCCTGTATTAATATATTCCAATTGAATAGTTCTTCTTTCCACAATGTCTCTTACGTAGTGGTAAGGGATTTTTATATGCTTGGATCTATCATAAAATACTAGATTCAAAGACAACTTGGTACAACTTTGATTATCACAGTGAATAGTGGTAGGTTTCAGAGGCTCACAGAATAAACTAGAAAGCAATTATCAAAGCCGCACTGCTTCTCTTGCTTTAATTGTTGCTGCAATATACTCTAACTCAGTAGAACTCTGAGCAATTGAAGCTTGTTTTTTGCAGATCCATGAGATCTTAGCTGATCCTAAACTGAAACAACATTCTGATGTGCTCTTCTGGTCTTTTACACTTCTGGCCCAATCAGAATCAGTATATCCATGTAACTCCAAGCTAGTATTATCATATTTAAGTTCATACCCAATAGTGCCTTGAAGGTACCTTAATATATGCTTTAAAGCAACAAGATGTATTTCACGAGGTTCACACATGAACTGACTTAATGCATTCACAGCATAGCAAATATTAGGTCGAGTATTCACAAGATACATCAGAGACCCAATTATATGTCTGTATAAAGTGGGATCAACTAGTCTAGATTCTGCACTTGCTTCCTTTAGCTTGTGTAAGTTGGTTTCCATAGGTGTTGACATAGGTTGACAGTTCCACATTCCAAATCTTTTCAGAATATCGACAGTATACTTCTCTTGATGTAGGAAGATATTCCCAGACTTCTGACAAACTTCCAATCCAAGGAAGTAATGAAGAATCCCTAAGTCTATGTCAAATTCAGAAGTCAATTCTTTCTTACACTAATTAATGAGATGGTCTTCTCCTATAATCAGAAGGTCATCAACATAAAGAATTAGAATAAATATATCACCTTTAGTTACTTTAAAGTAAAGATTTGGATCAGCATCATTCTTTCTGAATCCAAGACTTAGAAGATATTTATCAATCCTTTCATACCAAGCTCGGGGAGCCTGTTTGAGTCCATATAGATCCCTTTTCAATTTACATACATAGGAGGCAGCATCACAAGTCACAAATCCTTCTGCTTGTTCCAAGTATACTTCTTCCTCAATTGTTCCATTTCGAAAAGCAGTTTTTACATCCATCTAATGAATTTTCCAACCTTTAGTTATCACAATGGCTATTACAGTTCTAACTGAAGTATACCTGGCAACTGGTGCAAAAGTTTCTTCAAAGTCAATTCCTTCCTTTTGAGAGAATCCTCTAGCCACAAAACGAGCTTTATGTTTTTCAATGCTACCATCTGCAACATATTTAACTTTGAAGATTCATTTGGATGAAACAAAAATTTTCCTTTAGGTCTAGGAACTATATCCCAAACATCATTTTTAGGTATAGACTGGTATTCTTCTACCATTGCATCTTTCCAAACTTGATGTTTAAGAGCTCCAGAAGCATTAGAAGGTTCAGAGTTTGGAATCTCACACATGAATGCATTGTATGTTAATTTTTGAGGTCTTTTGCTTTCTCTAAATGTCCCTGAAGGTGTTGCAAATTCATCTCCTTCCTCTATAATTTTCTTGCCCAAAGTGGCCTTTTAGAATCATTGTCAAGACTCTCTTCTTGAGTCTCAGGAAGTATCTCATTTTCATTTGAAGTTTCTTCAGTGTACTCCCTCTGAATCTCAGGAGCAGGAGCCTCTTCTAGGGAAGAGGATAAGTCATCGGTATCTAGTTCATCTGAAATTTTGGCTCTTTTGAAAGCAATGTCTTCTTCAAAGATGACATCTCTGCTAAGTTCTATTTGTTTTTGTCCTGGTATGTAGATTTTGTAACCCTTTATTGTTTCACTAAAACCAATAAGAATTCATTTCCCTCCAATAGGTTCTAACTTAGTTCTTTTCTCCTTAGGTACATGAACATACACAGGACATCCAAATATCCTTAAATGGCTAATGTCAGGTTTCATACCTGAAAATGCTTCTTCAAGAGTTTTGTTGTCTAGATGTGAGTAAGGACATCTATTTTGAATGTAGACTGTTGTATTAGATGCTTCAGCCCAAAATGACATGCTCAAGTTTTGATCAAATATCATAGCCCTAACAGCTTCTACAATGGTTCTATTTTTCTTTCAGCAACTCTATTGTGTTGAGGGTTGTAGGGAACTGTAAACTCCCTCTTAATCTCAGCAAGTTTGCAGAATTCTTTAAATATTTCAGAAGTGTATTCTTTCCCATTATCTGTTCTTAGAATTTTAATTTTCTTTCCTAAGGAGGTTTCAGTGATAGTTTTGAATTCTTTAATTTTAGAAAGAATTTTTTCAGATTCTTTACACTTAAAGAAGTATATCCATGTCTTCTTTGAAAAATCATCAACAAATATCACATAGTACAAGAACCCTCCTATGGATGGTGTAGACATGAGTCCCCATAGGTCCGAGTGCACTAGTTCTGACACGTTTTTAGTTTTGCTCAAACTATGAGGAAATGACTTTTTTGTGTTTTTCCCCAAGGCACAACCTTTGTAAGATTCATTATGAATTTGACTTAATTTGGGCATACCAGTTACCAACTTCCCCATAGATGTTAGAGCATGAAAGTTGATATGGCCTAATCTTCTATGCCAGATTTCATTTGAATATGAAGTCTCATGAACAAGTGCAAAATTAGTCTTAGTGCAAAGCTCATTTAATAGTCCTTGTCTTACTCCTATTGTTTGAGCCTTCTTTATGGTTGAATTCTTTGCCCATGCTAGCACTTTGCCTTCCATGAAAGTAATTCTATAACCATCATCTTCAAGTGTTGATATAAATATTAAATTCCTTTTAATATCTGGTATATATAGAACTCTAGAAAGCTGAATAGATTTTCTAAATTTTAATTTGATGGTGCAGGTCCCAATTCCTTTTACAGAATGTGCAGAATCATCTGTAATGAGCAGCCTAGAAATGCCCAAAAACTGCACCAACTGCTGAAATAGATTTTTTATGCAAACTGAAGATTGAACCGATGCTGAAATTATATTAGTTCTCAAAATGATAAAATCAAGTACAAAGCGATGAATTTCAAAGGCCAAACCCCAAGGGAATGACGTCTAGAATGTTACAAGAGAGGATAAACATCCTCAATTGCCAAGAAAGATATGTGACTCACACATATCCAAGCTCTTATCAAATGTCATTCACAAAAATCCCCATCCTCAACAATGAGGCTCTCACCCCTATTTATCCTTTTCCTTCACTCTTCTAGAAGGAACTAAAACATTAATTAATTGCAAGTGCTAGAAGCTTCCCCCTTCCAATAATTAATGCACTCTCTAGAAACTCCTCCCTTGCAATACAATAATTAATTGTGCTTCTAGAAAACTAAATTACTAGAGGCTTCCACCTTTCCAATAATTAATGCACACTCTAGAAGCTTCTCCCTTGTGATACAATAATTAATTAAATATAAAGTCACCTTTTAATTTTTATTTTTATTTATTTAATAACTTTATAAAAAATTAATTTATTTTCCTCTTATGCTCCACTTAGACTTTGGAGAACGTTAAGGCTAAAAGATGGGGTCATTATAGTCCGCCCTTTTTGAAATTGCTTGTCCTCAAGCAATCTCAGTCCTATTTACTATAGCACCTGCTCACTCTCCCAAGTAGCATCTTACTCTAGCAGATATCTCCATTTGACTAAATATTCTTTAATCAATCTACTTCGCAAAGTCCTTTCCCTAGTATCCAGAATAGCCTTAGGAATTAATACAAGCTTTCCCTCCTCATCTAATGGTGGTAATTCTGCTAAAGGCACAACTCTCTAATCGATAGCTTTCTTAAGCCTTGACACATGAAACACATTATGCACCCGACTGCCCTCTGAAAGCTCAATCTCATAAGCAACCTTGCCCACCTTGTGAATCACTCTGTAGGGGCCATAAAACCTAGGCTTCAACTTCTTTGCTCCACTTTTCTTGAGTGATGACTGTCTGTATGGTTGTAGCCTCAAGTAAACCATATCCCCAACCTCAAAACTGCGCTCTATCCAGTGCTGGTCAGCATACAATTTCTGCTGATTTTGGGCTTGCTGTATATTCTCCTTGAGCACTCTCAAAATATCCTGACTATCCTGCAAGAAGTGTTTTGCTTTAGGCGCTCTACTATCCCCCAAAATCAGATCCATGAAACTAGGTGCTTCATAATCGTACAATGCCATGAATGGAGTCATCTTGATGGACATATGATAAGTGGTGTTATAACAGTACTCTCCCATATGTAGCCATTTGACCCAAGCCCTCTGTTGTGCAGTCACATAGTTCCTCAGATATCCTTCCACCCATTTATTCACAATCTCTGTTTGCCCATCTGTCTGTGGATGATAACTAGTGCTAGTTGTAAGATCAGTACCACACAACCTAAACAATTCCTGCCAAAAAGTACTCATGAATTGACTGTCCCGACTCCTGATCACTGACAATGAAACTAGGTAGCCAATGTAACCTAAATATCTCTCTGAAGAAAAGATCGGCCACTTGTGCTACTATGTAAGTGGATGGAATAGCAAAGAAGTGAGCAAACTTTGTCAGTTGGTCAACTATCACATAGATGCAATCTTTCCCTTGTACTTGTGGTAACCTGGTGATGAAGTCCATAGAAATACTTTCCCATTTCCTATCCGGAATGGGCAAAGGTTGTAACAAACCTATAGGATATGTGTGTTCTCCCTTATTCTACTGACAAACTACACACTCCCTGACATGCTTCTGAACATCATCCTTGAGCCCTTTCCATGTGAACCGCTCACAAATCTACCTGTAGGTCTTAAAGACCCCTGGATGTCCAGCTGTAGGTGCATCTTGAAATGCCTTCAGTATTACTTCCCTAAATTGTGATGAAGGAATCAAATATATCCTACCCTAGAACTTAATCAATCTGTCCATCACCACATAACGATCATCATGTATGGTGCCTACAGTTACTCTAGAAGCCCAAGTGTCCCTTGCATACTCTTTTGTGATCCTATTTCTCCAATCTCCTGTAATCTCAGCTAGAGTACAAATATGAGGTCTCCTGGATAAAGCATCTGCCACCACATTCTTCTTACCTTTGACAAACTTAATGTCAAAGTCATAGGCCTGTAACTTCATAATCCACTTCTATTGTCTATCATTCAGATCACACTGGCTCATGAAGTATTTGATACTATTGTGATCAGTTTTGATAACAAACTTTTCCCCAACTAGGTAGGGCCGAAACTTAGCCAATGCATGCATAATAGCCAGCATCTCCCGATCATAGATGGAATAGCTCCTCTCAACTCCATGGAGCTTCTGCTCTCAAAAACAATGGGATGCTTCTCCTGCATCAAGACCGCCCCAATCCCATCTCCTAACGCATCACAATGAAGCTCAAATGGCTTTGTGAAATCTAGTAGAGCTAGTACTGGACATGATGACATCACCTTCTTGAAATGATCGAAGCTTCTCTGAGCTGTCTCTACCCATGTGAAGGCCCCTTTCCTAGTAAGGTCTGTCAAGGGTGCAACGATCTGTGAAAGTCTTTTAACAAATCTCCTGTAAATTCCACAGAGACCAAGGAATCCCTTAAGCTGTGTAAGATTCGTAGGAGTAGGCCAATCAACAATAGCCCTAATCTTTTCAGGATCTACCTGAACTCCATCCACGCTAATGATATGCCCAAGGTATAGTAGCTCAGTCATCCCAAACTCGCACTTAGATTCCTTGGAATACAATGACTCTTTCTCCAAAGTGGACAGCACCATCTCAAGATGTTGTAAATGCTCCTCCCAAGTCTTACTAAAGACTAAAATGTCATCAAAGAAAATCAAGACAAATCTCCTAAGCTGCTCCTTGAATACCTGATTCGTGCAACTCTGGAATGTAGCAGGGGCATTGGTTAGCCCAAATGGCATAACCAAAAACTCGAAGTGGCCATAGTAACACCGAAAAGTTGTCTTCTCAATGTCCTCCTCCCTCATCCTGATCTGATGATACCCTGAGCGTAGATCAATCTTTGTAAAAAAGCATGCACCATGTAACTCATCAATCAGCTCATCTATTCGTGGGATGGGGTATCTGTTCTTAATGGTCTTCTTGTTTAATGCCCTGTAATCGATGCACATGCGCATCGTCCCATCCTTCTTCTTTACCAACACTACTGTTGAAGCAAAGGGGCTCTTACTAGGCCTGATATGCCCTATTTCCAACAACTCCTTAATTGCCTTCTCTATCTCATCCTTATGTTTCTTAGGATGATGATAGGGAGTAATCATGACTGGTTTGGCTCCCTCCTCGAGCTCAATAACATGCTCCATCACCCTGTCAAGAGGAACCCCATGCGAAATCTCCCCAAATACCTTAGTGTGCCTGTCAAGTATCTCCTGGATATTTGGTGGATGACTCTTCACCTGTGGCTCTTGTGAAGTTGGCATGGTGAAACATTCTGCTGCCCACTCTATGTTATTATGCCGAAAAAGTCTCTGCATTCTCCTCAAAAAAACTACTCTGCAACTCCCATCTGAAAGTCCTCTAAGTACAATATTTCTTCCCTCATGCTGAAACTTCATCTCCAATTTTGCTAGGTTAAGTGTGAACTCTACTAGCGAGGCCATCCATACCATGCCGAGGATGACATCATAGTCTCCCATGTCTACCACATAGAACTCATCTTCCAACTCATAGCCATCTCCAAACCTGATGTGAAGATTAGATATCTTCCGAGTGCATAATAGTTTGTCACCATTAGCTAACATAACTCTAAATCCGGCGTGCTCCTCAGTCTGTAGACCTCTCTTAGCTACTAATTGTGCATCTATAAAATTATGTATAGCCCCAGTGTCAATGAGTGAGATCACTTTTTGCCCTTGGATAGTACCTCTGACCTTAAATGTGATTGCCTTCTGAGCCCCTGTTAATCGTGCTAATGACTTCTCATCCTCAGGAATGCTGCTCTCCTCTGTAGTGTTATTCTCATCTGAATCAGAGTGTTGATCCTCCCTCTCTAACTGTGACTCTTCTACTGAGAAATACTCCATTTGATTTGCCTTAGCCTTGAGAGGACACTTATGAGATAAATCCCAAGGCTCTCTGCAATGAAAACATAATTTCTTCTTTCTTAAATCATTCAAGGTGTCATTATCCAGCTTATCTCTTTAGGGCTAAGCATCCTTGTGAAAAGGTTTTTTGTCCTTCTCCTTGTCCTTTTTCATATAAGAACCCTTGTGCTGAAATCTACTCCTAAATGAAGAAGGTGCTAAGTCACGAGCCTTTTTAGTGGCCTCCTGCAACGTAGCTGGGTCATGCCCCTTGACCCAACCTCGCAAGGGTTCTGAGAGTCCATCCATAAAAAACACTACTAACCTCCTCTCTGAAATATCAATGACCAACAAAGCTAACCTCTGAAACTCACTGATATACGTCTCAACTGATCTCCACTGCTTGAGTTGTGCCAATTCCTTAAACTATAATTCGGGATCCTTGGCATCAAATCTCTCTATGAGCTTCTCAATGAACTCCTTGTAAGATGTGATCTAATTATGTCCCAAGGTTACCATGCCATGGTGCCACCACTCATGTGCCGGTCCATCCAAGTGAATAGCCGCATACTTTATAGCCTCCTCTTCAGGCATAGGATTCAGCTGCAAGTATGTATCCATCTTCTGCACCCAAGCTCGTGCGGTTATCTTCCCTAAAGCATCATAATAAGGTAAAGAAAGTTTCCCAACTTTCTTTCTCAACTCAATGTTTTGACTTTGTCCTCCTGATCTGGGCATGTGTCTCATCCTCAAGTCCAAGTAATCTCTAAGAGAAATGTCCGCCTGAAACTCCGGTCCACTAGCCTCCCAATCCCTCCTGAACTAATCCTGTAACTCCGTAATTTGCAGTTCATTAATCAGC
Source organism: Cupressus sempervirens (assembly GCA_028749045.1). Lineage (NCBI taxonomy): Eukaryota > Viridiplantae > Streptophyta > Pinopsida > Cupressales > Cupressaceae > Cupressus > Cupressus sempervirens. The sequence continues at coordinate 263,976,130 of CM053791.1, read as the reverse complement.
TGAACTGGATCTATGGGTGGGAAGATGGGTATAAGAGGTCTCGAGCTGGTTGTTCGAGCTAGGCGTGCAACATGTCTAAAGTTATCAGCCTCATTTCCATTGTTGTCATGTCCATTATTACCATTAATGTTGTCTCGGCCTCCATTATCATTGCCCCTATTATTGTTGTTTCCATTGTTGGCATCACCTAGATTAATATTGATGCCCATCTATCTAGCCATTAGCCATTGTTGCATCATATCCATTCGCCTATTCTGCTCCTATTGCATCCGCTGCCCCTCCTCTAATGTACCCAATAACCTGAACATTACATTTTCTTGACCTGGACCAGTATTCCTATCATCTCGGTCACCCATACTGCTGTCTTGTTCAAAAAATGTCTCCTCTATGTCTGTATGACTGGATTGTATGTCCCTTTGCACAGATGAACTACCCTGTTCATTCTGCAAGTCTAAACTCCTACTTTGCCTTGCTCTGGTATTGTGAAAATTATAAAGCCCTTGTCGCATGCTCAAACATAAATGCTTAAGATCTCCACAGGATGGTAGGACTTATAGCTCTCATACCACTGTAATGGGCACCCTGGAAATGCCCAAAAATTGCACCAACTGCTGAAATAGATTTTTTATGCAAACTGAAGATTGAACCAATGCTGAAATTATATTAGTTCTCAAAATGATAAAATCAAGTACAAAGCGATGAATTCCAAAGGCCAAACCCCAAGGGAATGACGTCTAGAATGTTACAAAAGAGGATGAACGTCCTCTATTGCCAAGAAAGATATGTGACTCACACATCTAAGCTCTTATCAAATGTCATTCACAAAAATCCCCATCCTCAACAATGAGGCTCTCACCCCTATTTATCCTTTTCCTTCACCCTTCTAGAAGGAACTAAAACATTAATTAATTGCAAGTGCTAGAAGCTTCCCCCTTCCAATACTTAATGCACTCTCTAGAAACTCCTCCCTTGCAATACAATAATTAATTGTGCTTCTAGAAAACTAAATTACTAGAGGCTTCCACCTTTCCAATAATTAATGCACACTCTAGAAGCTTCTCCCTTGTGATACAATAATTAATTAAATTAATTAAATATAAAGTCACCTTTTAATTTTAATTTTAATTTATTTAATGACTTTATAAGAAATTAATTTAATTTCCTCTTATGCTCCACTTAGACTTTGGAGAACGTGAAGGCTAAAAGATGGGTTGTAACTTCTTCATCTGTTTCTATTTGCATGTTTTCTAGGTTATCTTGATATCCAGTGATGTGTCTTGAAGATCCACTATTAATTATCCAAGTATTGGACTTGGTTGATATTTGACTAGACAAGGCTGAGAAGAAGGCATATTTCTCAGAATCTTGACCTTCGATTGATTTATCAATTTTGGCAAATGATGCTTGAAGTTTTGATCGATCAAGACAATTTAGTGCATAATGTCCATATTGATCACATCTAAAACATTGAATTTTAGACAAGTCTTTCTTTTGTTTTGATTATCCCTTTCCATGAAAGTTTCTTTTCCTCTTTGTGTTCTTCTTCTTATCCTTCTTATGAGAGTTGGTATTAAGAACATGAATGTCTTCATCTAAGGTTTTATGTTTTCCTTTAGTCATTAATCTCGACTTTTCTTGAAGACAATCAAATCTTAATCAATCTAGTTTTGGAATTTTAGATTTTGCACTTGTACAAATGACTCCCAAGAATTTGGTAGTCCTCCTAAAGCTATTAGGGATAACTCTTGGTTGTCAATCTCATAACTAACAGAAGATAATTGATCTCTCAATTCTGTGATTCTCGTGAAGAAGGCATTTATTGTTTCTCATTTATTCGTGATAATGTTATTCATTTGTCTTTTAAGAGCAAATTTTCTACCAGTGTTATTTACTATGAATATATTTTCAAGAGCTTTAAACATGTGATATGTTGTTGCATGTTTTGCCACAATAGGCACTATGTGATCTCAAACAGCATCCACTATTATTTTCATGCCCTTCTCATTATTCTCAATCCATAGAGTTTTCTCTGGATCATCTTTAGGTTCTTCATTTTCTTTTTTTACAAAGGAATCTAATTTGTTCTCTTTTAATAGCATCATTATACGAAGTTTCCAAAATTCAAAATTCTCACCACTTGTAAGGTGGTGTTTGAATCTTAACATGTTTGTCATCTTGAAGAATAATAAGTAACTACAACTTTATGTAAAATCTGATCTCTTAAACTTAATGATATCTCTCCTTAACAAAGCTCTGATACCATGTAAAGTTTCTTACCAAATTTCAATATGAGGCTAACTAATGCACAACTTTGATTGCAAGTTCGAACACTAATGTCAATGAATTTGATTTGCTCTAGAATTTGTATATGTTAGTACAAAAATAACACAAACAACGAAAATGTTCTTGGACTTGAGATGCTAACGATCCTTTCATATGCTTGCATTAATTGATTTCGATGCTTTGCAATATCGTGCAGATCGAATATATATAAAACAAGGAGGGGTGTGAGAGTGAATGGGCACGTCACCAAATGGAGACATGACCATTCACTGTCACACCTATTTAGTGTTTGTTATCATACCTGTTCAGGGTTAGACTTAACACAAGTGTAATCATATATTACTGATCATAATGAACTCGATTCATATGCAGCCCGCTAATGATATTTACTCAAATCGATTATGATCTTAAATCAAAGGGATCGAATAATGTTACGATCATGACAGAGATATGATCTCATATATATATATATATATATGTTCAATCGGTTTCAACTGCAGCGATCATTTGCAGAATCACAATTAAATAGATTTTATATATATATATATATATATATATAGATCTTGATCGCAGTCATTGTCAGACCGAAGCTACATGCTTTAACAGAAAGCCTCCTTAAATAAGAGTTACTTAAAGATCTACCTAAAAAGAATAAGATTGACAACTAAAATAACCAAGTATAAAGACTTACCTAAAAGAATAAAGAATATTCCTAAAGTCTATCCTAAGAACTTGAACTTGATTGACCATTATAAACTACATATTACATTATTCTTTTAATAGATATAGGGTTTGGAAATCAAGTCAGAGACGAATTGAATGACATCATATTGCTGGAAATACATCATGTAGCAATAAGTAGGGTGTCCAAATACATTTTAGCCTCCATATCTCATATTTGCCCTGGATACTATCATCTAGAACACAATCAGAAATCCCAAACATGAAGTTCATATTTGTGTATTAAAATGACTTTTCACTTTTCTATAAAATTATTAGGCGTAGACCTTTTTTCAATAAGAAGATTAGTTGAGCTTGATCAAGGAGAGAATTGAAGGATTCAATGACCGCTTACAAAGGCAAGGGTAAAAGGTTATTGCAGTAACGCTCAAATTTAGATGAAGGCATTCAAGAACTTTGCCAAACTGAATTTTACAGAGGTTGGGGGCCAGGCCTCAGCCTGTGAAAACTTCAAGGAGGGTGTAGTCCGCGTTATCAGACTCTGATTATTTTCAGTATGATTATTTTGTATATTACATACAATATAGAGACCAAACAGCCTCCAGCTGTCTCGTGAAGCTTTTCTACATAGTAAATACAGTCCGGTATGCCTCTGCACATGCCATGAGCGCAAACGACCTCCAGCTGTATCATGACTGACGCAAATAAGAAAGTTGCATCCTTGAGCTGAAAGCAGCATTAAATTCATGACTGTCATATGGAAACACAACACTAGATCTGCTATACTCCAGCAATTGATATCAATATTACACTAAAATGATTATCATTTTTTAAGTTATTGAATTGTGTATTGCGACATTATTTAAATGTTATTGCAGTAGGTGAAGTTCTAGTCATCGCTTCAAACAATAGTTTCCGTGATTAACCACTGCCTCAATGACCTGAAGTAATCACAAATCAGGTAATCAAATATTAAAAAAACCGTATTTTGAAATCATGCGTACATTCAATATGAAGTAGCGGAGACCCAATATGTTATGAATATACAGCAGAATTTCGAGCCCAAACAGTATCTTGCAATGTGAGCTAAGTTGATTGGGAATACAAACATGAATTTCTTACAGCCGGCGTTTACTCCAGAAGTTCACTTAATTTTAATTAGAACTCTGCATTGAGAAAACTTGTGTGTTTGATTTAATTGCAGCCCAAAAACAAAATCTAGAAATTGAAAAGCATCCGCAGAGAATAAAGTAGTTACCAAGGCAAACAAAGAGTGTCCCGAAGGGCTTGGAGGAGATAGATGATTCAGAAGCCGCCATTGACATCACTGTCAATCCACCTCTTATTTTCCTTATCCTGAGATTGTTCTGGATTACACTATCCGAGCTTTGACTTAAATTGCAGGCTCTTCTGCTTAGTTGGAGTGGTTTTAATATAATTTGGGAAGCGAATGCATGCGTGGAACACAGCGAATTGTGGAACGGGCTGTGGGGAATGCCAGTGCAGCTATGACGAATGGAAGAGCCCATACACAGCCTCATTTCCTTCACAACACCCCCTAAGTGATGGGGCTCCCACCATAATATTTCAATGCAAAATGTTAATTCATGAATTTAAGCATTTTATGTTTAAAAGTATTCCTATAAGGGCCAGTTTGGTAGTCGGAATTCGATGGGAATAGGAAAATCCGACTGCTAGAATTTAGAAATTCAGTGTTTGGTTATAAATACGAAAAGTAGAATTAGAGAAGTTATTTGTTGGTGAAATGTGGTAAGACAAGCAATAACAAAGCATAGTCGAGGAGTTGTGTAATGATCCCATCTTTTGGCCTTCACGTTCTCCAAAGTCTAAGTGGAGCCTGTAATGTCCCCATTTTAGCAATTGACCAAGTGTGCGTGCGTTAGCCTTGTTCTACATGGTCCCGAGGGCTAACGAAGGGTTCAATGGGATCCTGGAGTGTTTTGGCCTAGTCGTTTCCAGTTTAGGCCAAAACGAAGTTGATTTACTCAGTTTCAGGCATACTTACTATTTTTAGTAAGTCGGTAGGACATAGTGCAGGTCAATTTTGGTGATTGGATTCGATACTCCTTGGTGAAAGTTTTCCGATGAGCTATCACTCGCATTATTCGGAGTCCGATTGCTAATACATTTTAGTGCCTGAAGTTTTATTAAAGTAACGTCTAATTTAATTGTAAAATATTAAAGTGTTACTTTAATATTTATTTTATGGTGATGTGTACCCAAGGGAGACATAAGGGGTATTTTAATATATGTTTTATATTACACATCTTTTATCCCACATTGCCCATATGAGTTGAGCGGACCCGTGGGAATAGAATAAAAGTAAGCATTTGTGGCTTCATTAGACAGGTTGAATATGAGAAGAAATTGATGTGTGAGTTGCAGCTTTGTTCTTGGCATTTGAGGACGTCTATCCTCTCTTGTAACATTCTAGACGTCATTCCCTTGGGGTTTGGCCTTTGGAATTCTTTCTTATTGGTTTCATTATCAGGCAATTTAGTTGCATTTCCGGCTATAGGCAGATTTGATATTTTGCCCATATCTTCTTCACTACTTGTCCGACGCTTATGCCGCTTGGAGGGAATGGTATTATGAAGGTAGCAGGCTGATTGGAGGACAAAGTATTGTAGCAGCAAGTTCGTAAGCATGGGCTGGAGTATTATGACAATATTGCTGAAGTAATTAGTGAGTTGATAAATCTGCCATGTATTTGGTTTTGTGAATTCTGAAAATAACATTTTATTAGCAGTCGTTCATTTCCACTTTGCATATTATTGTAGTTTCTTTCTTGTTTATGTTGTATGATACCAATTCCATGCACGAAACACAACAAACAAATAAACGTTTGATTTTCGGAGTTATAAGGGGTTTTAAGAAGTTGAATGCAAACTGTTTGACATAATTCCTTTCAGCAATTTGGTTTAGTTTTTGGGACATCCAGGGGTGCCCATTACAGTGGTATCAGAGCTATAAGTCCTGCCATCCTGTGGAGGTCTTATAGGGAATTTGGAACAGCCGGATAGAGGGAAAAAGTGTTTGACGAAATGTCAAAACACTAAAATCAGAAATAAATAAAAAACACAGGCTAAGCATTTATGTTTGAGCATGCGACAGGGGTCTTATAATTTCCGCGATACCAGAGCAAGACAAAATAGGATTTCAGACTTGCAAAGCAAACAGTCTAGTACATCCGTGCAGGGGGACATTGAATCCAGCCATACAGACATAGAGGAGATATTCTTTGATCAGGACAACAATATGGGTGATCGAGATGACAGGAATACAGGATTAGGCGGAGGCGGGAATGCCGATCCAGATCAGGGGGACGTAATGTTCAGACAATTACTGGATACATTAGAGCAGGGGCAGCGTATGTAGCAGGAGCAGAATAGGCGAATGGACATGATGTTGCAGCTCATGGCTAGACAGATGGGCATCAACATTGGTGATTTGTATGTTCCTCCAGAGCAGAAGGTAGTTGATTCCTCAAGTGGGATCGAGACACGTATAGAGCCAGTCAGTTATGATGTTGGTGATATGGGTGTTTCAGTGAAATCAGTAGAAACATGTGCGCAAAGTCAGGAGACCACATACGAAGCTTTGTCGGGAGATGATGCTACAGTAATAGTGGAATTAGGAGAACATGAGGATACTACCATATCAACAGCCACTTCTATGTCAGTTGAACCATCCAATGAGGAGTTTAATGGTATAAATGCAGTGGTTGATGTATTTTCTAATGAAGCCACACATGTTGATGATTATGAGTTTTCATCAACTACAAATTCAGTTCAGTTTTCTGTTGCAGCAGTTAATGTTGTTCCTATGTCCATATATTTTGATGCGGCAACACCTATTGTTGATACAATTAGCATGAGTACATATGGTTCACCTATAGGTACATCTTTTTCAATGCGTGATGGTGATAATATGCATTCCAGTCCAATATATATTATGTGGATGGATACAGGGAAGAAAACGTTTCATAGATCTTCTATGGAGTTTCCTTATGGTGACATTCTAACTTCATCAGCACAAGTTTTGAATGCTAGGCTACAGGGGTTGGTTCTGATGATGCAGGTTTGCAGTTGGTTTAACTTCCATATGGATTTCACACATTACTTCAATTGGGACCCAGGTGGAGGTTGGCGTTCATTATGTTACTTAATTGCTTGAGGACAAGCAATTTCAAGGAGGGCGGATTTGTAATGATCCCATCTTTTGGCCTTCACGTTCTCCAAAGTCTAAGTGGAGCCTGTAATGTCCCCATTTTAGCAATTGACCAAGTGTGCGTGCATTAGCCTTGTTCTACATGGTCCCGAGGGCTAACGAAGGGTTCAATGGGATCCTGGAGTGTTTTGGCCTAGTCATTTCCAGTTTGGGCCAAAACGAAGTTGATTTACTCAGTTTCAGGCATACTTACTATTTTTAGTAAGTCGGTAGGACATAGTGCAGGTCAATTTTGGTGATTGGATTCGATACTCCTTGGTGAAAGTTTTCCGATGAGCTATCACTCGCATTATTCGGAGTCCGATTGCTAATACATTTTAGTGCCTGAAGTTTTATTAAAGTAACGTCTAATTTAATTGTAAAATATTAAAGTGTTACTTTAATATTTATTTTATGGTGATGTGTACCCAAGGGAGACATAAGGGGTATTTTAATATATGTTTTATATTACACATCTTTTATCCCACATTGCCCATATGAGTTGAGCGGACCCGTGGGAATAGAATAAAAGTAAGCATTTGTGGCTTCATTAGACAGGTTGAATATGAGAAGAAATTGGTGTGTGAGTTGCAGCTTTGTTCTTGGCATTTGAGGACGTCTATCCTCTCTTGTAACATTCTAGACGTCATTCCCTTGGGGTTTGGCCTTTGGAATTCTTTCTTATTGGTTTCATTATCAGGCAGTTTAGTTGCATTTCCGGCTACAGGCAGATTTGATATTTTGCCCATATCTTCTTCACTACTTGTCCGACGCTTATGCCGCTTGGAGGGAATGGTATTATGAAGGTAGCGGACTGATTGGAGGACAAAGTATTGTAGCAGCAAGTTCGTAAGCATGGGCTGGAGTATTATGACAATATTGCTGAAGTAATTAGTGAGTTGATAAATCTGCCATGTATTTGGTTTTATGAATTCTGAAAATAACATTTTATTAGCAGCCGTTCATTTCCACTTTGCATATTATTGTAGTTTCTTTCTTGTTTATGTTGTATGATACCAATTCCATGCACGAAACACAACAAACAAATAAACGTTTGATTTTCGGAGTTATAAGGGGTTTTAAGAAGTTGAATGCAAACTGTTTGACATAATTCCTTTCAGCAATTTGGTTTAGTTTTTGGGACATCCAGGGGTGCCCATTACAAGTTGAACAGATTTTTCTCAAATGTATTGAGCAAGCCCAACTCCAAAAAGACTCGTTAATGTCAATTGATACTCAAATTATTAAAATTAAAAATAAATATAAAACTTATTCCAATTCCAATTTCAATTCTTGCAACCAAATATAGAATATACATCTTTCGACTCCTTTTCCAGTTCAACCAAACATGTCCAAATTATATTCGAGGAATTATTTTAAGAATGCATAAATTCTAGAAGTGGGCTTATTCCAACATTACTAAATATCGCAAGCAAATGGACCCTAAGGCCCCGTTTGGTTGCTGGAATATGAGTGGAATAGGAAAACGAAATTAGAATATGTTTTATATTCGCTATTTGGTAAGCTCAATCGAAATTGGGAATAGGAAGACATATTCCAATTTTGCCCCTAAAATGAGCATATGTCTATGCCAAAAAATATCTGTTATTGGAATAGGCCATTTCCATTCCCATTCCGATTTTCCATTAAACAAAAAAATTTTATTTTTTATTTTTTATTTTTTTTTAATTTTTTTTTAAATTTTTTTTTCTAATTTTTTTTTTTTTTAATTTTTTTTTTTTACTTTTACTTTTTGAATTTTTTTTTTTTAAATTTTTTTAATAACATTTTTTAAAATTATATCTATTTGTTTAAAAAAATGAAACTGAAAAATGAATTAACTAAAAAAATAATAAATTTTTTAAAAAATTAGGAAAAAAATTTTTAAAAATACAAAACTTAACCTTATTCCTATTCTATTTTTGTACAACCAAACAACAGATTAACATATTCCAAGTCGAATTCCAAGTGCACCAAACATGATTGGAATTGCCTATTTCTATTCCCATTCCTCATTTCCATTCCCATTCCATTTTTCTATTCTAATTTTCTATTCCTATGCCAGCAACCAAATGGGGCCTAAGGGCATGTCTGGTTGTTGGAATTGGATATTAGGAATATGTTTTCTACTTTATGTTTGGTGTACCAATTGAAATAGGAAATAGGAATACATATTCTCATTTTGTCTCTAAAATGAGCTTATGTCCATTCTAAAAAAATAGTTGTTATTAGAATAGTCATTCCTATTCTCACTATGCATTCCTATTTTCCATTCCTACACCTACAACCAAATGATGGTGGGTGCTGAGAGAAGTTTATATATTTGATTCTAATGGATATATAATTAGCAATAATTAGATAATAGAAGATTTGATTTTTTTTAATTAGTTTGTAAAGTATACAAAATTTGATATTATAAAACAATAAAAGTAAATAGAATTTCATTGTATGATTAATTTTCAAATTTCTTAAAATATTTGTTATATAATATTAAAACTAATTAAGTTAAATTAAAGTAACTAATAACAACATAACAAATAAAATAACAAAAATATAATAGTTATACATGGGGTAAGCATTGAAAAAAATGGGGGCTTGAATAAGGAGTTGCTTATAAAGAAAAATGGCATGCGGCTCCATAGATTTGCTTTTTTCTCTCCTTTATTGTCTCCTATTTTTTCTCAAAATATTTATCTACGATATTAATTATTAAAATTTCAATCTAACATTTTATTTTGGATTATTGCTAAGAAATAAATAGCAAAATTCAACAACCATAGGGCATAGCTCCACAAATTGTTGTTAAAAATGTTGAAGAGCGGCTGCTAGCCAAAATAAGCTTATCAGCTACATGGGGACTTATCCTTAATTCTCTATTTTAAGCAGTGGTTGTTCCACAAAAGTAGGGATAGATTCCAAATGTGTCATTTTCCCACAATTGAAAAATAGCATGGGAACGCTCTGCTTAAATTTAAGATGAATCACAATTGAGTTGCATGGGGACATGGGATAATGGATATATAATTAGCAATCAACAATTAGGTGATAGGAGATGTGATTTTTTTAAATTAGTTTGTAAAGTATACAAAATTTGATATAAAAATCTAACAAGAGTAAACATAGATTTCATTGTATAATTAGTTTTCAAATTTCTTAAAATATTTGTTATATAATACTAGCTATATACATATTATATATTTATATAATATTTATAGAGAAAGTCGAGAGATATCAAGGCTTTGATTTTTTAATATGAATCTATTTTTTCTTTGTAAATTAAAGCCTCAATATATCTAGCTTTCACTATATATATTATATATGTATATAACTAGTAGCATCCGAAGGGGATGTTAAAAGAATACAACTCTAATATTTATTATATAATATTATATTACCATATAAAATTTTAATATGAATTTGCATAATTTTATAATGTATAAGACAATTTTTTGAATTTGACAAATAAGTCTAATTTAATGTAGGTTTGGCATTGTAGTTGCTTAGTTTAATACTAAAAAAATGTCAATGGTTCGTAGGTTTAGAGTTTGAGTTTATTGAGGTTTATAGTTAGGGTTAAAATTAATTAATGTTAAAGATAGGGTTTTTAGACGATTTAGTATTATGTTTAGGAATCATTATCATTTATAGGTTTATTAGGTTTAAGGTTATGATTCAATTTGGGTCAACATTTAATCACTAATAGGGTTAACTTTTGGCTAGGATTATTATGTAATGAATTAATGAAAGGTTTAACATTAAATTGTATTTAAGGTTATTTTGTTTGGCTCTCTCTCTCTCTAATAATCTCTTTCCCCTACTTAGCATATACCTCAAACTTGCATATCTCACCCTCTCCCTCTTCTCTCACTCACTACATCTCTATCACACACATCTCTCACACATCTCTCTCTCTCTCTCTCTCTCTCTCTCTCTCTCTCTCTCACCCTCTATGTTACCTTTAATTACATATAACTACCATTCATATCTACCATATGTCTCTCCCCCATTGACCTCTTTGTTCCCCAACCACCATCTCTATATATTTTGATTCCCAAATTTGCAACTTTTCAATTACTATCTCATTTTATTCCCTCTACCCTCTCTTGATTTCTCTTTCTCAATTTGTACGTTTTTATTCCTTGCAATATCTCTTCCTAATAAAAACAATATATCTTTAGCTCATGTTTATAACCCTCTTTCTCTATATCAACATATATTTATATTATGAATCTGAATTAATCCTAATTATTCTCCTTTTTCGTTTTCACTCCACCTCATCTCTTTCCTTCTCACCCACTCACCATCAATTCTCTCTCTCTCTCTCTCTCTCTCTCTCTCTCTCTCTCTCTCTCTCTCTCTCTATATATATATATATATATATATATATATATATATATATTGGTGTGTACGCATGCATGTGCCTCTCTCATTCCCTAATTATTATCTTTCTCTATCTACCTTATCTCCCTCATCTCATTCTTTGACATTAAATTCCCTATAATTACCATCTATCTCTACCTTATATGTCTATGTCTCATCCCCCTCTCTCATTGCCCATCAAGATCTATATCTTTTTTTTATCATTGCTTCTCCTCCTCCTCAAGCTCTATCTCCTTTATTTCTGTCTCCCCCTCTTAATTTTCCCTTCTCTTTTTCTCCCTTTCTACCCCTCTCACCATCTCTTCCTCCAAATTACTATTTCTATCTTTACCTTATGTCCATCACCCTTTCTATCTATATATCTCTCATCAACATCTTTGTCTATTCTAATCCTTATTTATATGCCTCCTAAATCTCTATCTCATTTTTCTTCATCTCCCCTCTCTCTAACTCATCTCTCCCTTCTCCCTCTTCTCCCCCTCCTCTCACCATATATTCACCCTAATTACCATATATCTTGTCCTAATATACATCTCCCTCTCTCTCTCTCTCTCTCTCTCTCTCTCTCTCTCTCCCTCCCATGTTGTAGTTATTCTATACATCCCTCTCCCCACACCTCACCAAAACATCCCTATAATTACTCTCTCTCTCTCTCTATAAAGAGAGAGATTTTTATTTAATTATAATATTTAGTCCATTAATATAATAAAAAAAGTAATTAAAAATATCCATATTTTAGAATTTAGATTTTATTTTATAATTATCTAATTCTTTTATTATTTATTTAATTATAATAGTTGTCCAACTTGTTGATTTGCAGTCAATGAATACTTATTATTTGTTAATTTAAAATTAGTATAAAAATATTATATTTTTAAATACAAATCATTACATACCATAAAATTAATAGCAAAACCAAATATATTTTCTAAAATGAAACTCATTAAATATGAGTTGTATTAATAAAAGAATAGAGTTATTTTATATCAACCAATAGAGACCTTATAATTTACTATACGAGCTATATTTCTTCAATCATTTTTTCATATTTTATAGAGTTAGTTTTATAAAATTTGAAATTTAAGTCATAGATTCTTCATTTAATGAAATTAAGTTTACATTCCTAAGTGTCATGTTTGAAATGGAGAGGGAAATTAAAGTAGAGGAGATGTAAACAATGGAAAACCAATCCCACATGAGTATAAAATGATTTCTAGTTTCGTAATCAAAATAAATTTTCTTTTATTTAATTTTCTTAGATTTTCACACATGAAATATCTTAAGCACTCTATGTGCTTTCAACTTAAAAATACAAAAAGTAGAAGTATATAAAGAAATAGATTATAATAATTATTTAATACAGAAAAAAATCATCGTTAATAATATAAATATATTTTTTTTGACTTTCCAAATGTTTTCAAATTTCTAATATTCATAATACATTTATAAAAGTGAAGATTTTGCTCAAATGATACATTATATACAATTCATAATATTCATTATGGAAGTCAATTCTAAAGATTATTTATATTTGTTATAAACAATTATATGATTATTTTTAGGTTGTATAAAAAAAATTCTCTCTCTTCAATACACTACTATCAACTATAAAAAAAAATTATTCATGAAATATAGAAAAATACATATACATTTCAAATTGAAGCCATGTGTCAATCACATATAATATGAAACATCAATGTGATTGATTATGTATATATACTTCAATATAGTGGCATTTTCCATCAAGTATGTATACCAGTTGTAAACATAATTGCCAATAAGTCCATCCATAAAAGTTACAATACAAACTAATTGTTATGATGTAGTGACCTATAGAATAGTCACCAATGAGAATAGTGTTGCGGCCTTCATTTTCATTATGATCATGTTGCACTTCTTCCAAATATTTTGGAAAATGAGATACTCAATTAAACATCTCCCATACCTTATCAACAATAATCTGCATTCCCAAAATATCATTATCTGAAACATAATCTACTGACAACGTTGCAGATTCAAAATGTTGAATCATTTGGTAACAACATTGCAGTACAAACTTTTCACATTTATCAATTGGTGTTTGAGGGGATCCATCTGAGTTTAAAGAAACAACGAGACTAGGTGTAATAATTTCAGATTCATTGTTTGATAAATCCATTTTTTTAATCTTTCCTAAACATGCAAATATTTGAGGAAAGAATGAGATTTTGTTATTACTTATCAATTTTAGAAGGAAACAAATATATAATACAAATATAGGAAAATCAAATGACAAGAAGGAAAGAAAAATAACCATATTGAGTTACAGACATAGATAATGGAAAAAAAATATGTAAATTATATATTTGAGAAAAATGAATTTTACGTATAACATAAGTCAACTCAAAAGATAACATATAACATATGTCAATTCAAATGGTAATGGAAAACTATTTCGATAATTGATGCAACGTAGAAAATTTTCAATAATTAATACCAAATTATAAAATAATTGAAAACAACTATGTAATCTTTTAATGTCAAATAAAAAAATATTGTAACTTTCCATTTATCAAATTGTTACACCAAAAAGGTAATAAATCATAAATTTGAATAAATAAAATTGACATATAAAATATGTGAATGTAAACTATAATATTTTTACTAAAATTTATATATAACTCATATAAAGAAAATTGGAATGTTCACCTATTTTATAGTAACATGAAATTTACATTGTTTTAGGAAAGTAATAGGAGTTAAATATTCTAATTAGAATCACTATCATCATCAAATCAAACAATGGTGCGTTGAAATAAAGTAGAGTCCGTAGGATATAAAATATCGAACCAATAGAGATGTTTGTAAGTTCTACATCGAAAATACCATGTGTTTGTAACTCCTCGTCTTATTCTTTGAAAATCACAAGCAGTTTTTGTCCATATTGATATTTTCTTTGCAACAATCTTCCTTGTTCTTTCATGGATCGGTAGAGTCCAGAAGACCCCTTGAGGCCCCCATCTATCTACCACAACTTGATTCCATAGGGTGTTCTGTAATCCCCTGAACTGCAGTCTAAAATCTAACCATGATAATGATAATTTGCTAGACCTTAAGTACTAGTTTGTGGAGATTGAAACATTTTTTCTAACCAAATAGGACCATTTTTTGCAGAGTCCATAGGAAAAGGAGATTGCTCAATCCAAATCTCTGCAAGAACAAAATAAAGCTTTATGGGGTCACAGTCTTCACAACAAAGCAATTGTGAAAAAACAAGATCTTGGTAGAAGTGATCAAAATTTCGAAGAACTGGTGGATAAAATTTCAACAACCCTACTTCTAAAAGATGCCCTTGACAAGACAAATAATTTGTACTTTCCATAACATGTATTGTTTGAAGATCAAATGATGATATGTGTCATCAACTTTAATCATTCTTTGCCACAACATTTTTATTCTCTTCTAATATTTGGAAATTTAAAAATAAAAAAGTATTTAAATAGAGAGATTATATTTTTTATCTATTCAATAAATAATATTTATTGTGCCATGTTAAATTCTAGCAACATATTAAATAAAAATAATTGATTGACAATAATATAAAAATTTGGAATGAGAATATTAAACTTTCCAAATCAACTTTTTTGGTAAATCTTTTCCTTTTTATTTTGTAATATAAAAGAAGAAATAAACTATAGAAGAAGTACAACTTGCATTGAGAACGGTGACCCTCAAAGTACTAAAATATTTTTTCTACCATTTTTTTGTCCAATTTGTTTTTTTTTTTCTTTGCTTAAATAGAATAAGTCTTATGTTTATAATGAATCTGGTAACTGGTTAGCAAAAAGATCTAAATCTCTGGAAATGTCAACTAATAATGTAGCAGAACTCAAAGCAGTAGAAGAAAGAATTAAACTATGCATTAGCCTCAATATTAAAAGGATTATGATTGAAGGGGACTCTCAGATCATAATTAATGCCCTCAGAAAAGGAGAAACCCCTAACTAGATCCTAAACACTAAATTAGAAATGATCACCAAACAATTAAAAAAAAATGAAGTAAGATTCTCGCATATATATAGAGAAGGCAACAAGGAAGTAGATAGGCTAGCTAATAAAGGAACAGATCGAATAAATTCATTAAAGTATAACCAAAGTATATAAACCCCTTAGTATTTGGCTTTTATGCATAGCCATTATATTCCCCTTGTGAGAAATCTTAAATCAATCGGGCCTTGTACCGATGATGAGGAATATCTTTCACCCGTGTTAATTTATCCTCACCATTATGATTTTGAGAGGCATCCCCGCACTAATTAAGGTGTTATAGTCATTATTCAGGCATCTAGATCTTTCTACCTTTTATCTATTTATAACAGCACTGGATTTCATTTCTCATCTCAGTTTAAGCTCGTGGTCTGCAATTCTGGTCCCCCATGGATACTAACATTTGCCTCTTTCATGCTTTTGAAAATTAAACTATGGCTTTCTGCGGCCCAAATAAGCAAGAAAGGTAGAATAGGTTGTTTGGGCCAATTGATGATATGAGCCGAGTTGCAGTGAGCCGAGCATTGGGAGAAGGGGTATTTAACTATGAATATTCATGAAGGACCAATAGTGATATCATAGGGCTCTGGGTAGGATTCCTAGTAAGGGCATGGGTGGAGAAATGGGACATTATAAGGCTAACCTATAATGTTTTTGATCCCTGCTGGTTAATAGGGCTAGAAATTATGGTAGCCAACATCGACGCTAGGCTTCAGATTCCCCTCCTAGAGGCATACATGGAACTCGAGCTAGACAGTCCAAAACTTGCTAGAAGCCCGAGGGGTCCATGTCTAGTTATAAGGGATAACATTCAGTTCTTTAATGAGTGGCCTAAAATGGAAGTGAGCATCAATTTCTTGCTTAGATGGAGAGGTATTATTGAAGACCCAAGTAGAGATTGGCTCATAAATTACTTAAGGGCCTTTAATGCATACATTCACCCGAATGCTAATCTCTCCAATCTAGAAAATGTGAAATTTTGTTTACCTAATTATGAAAAATCTAGCAGAGGAAGGATGGCTTATGATTTTTCTCCAGGCTCAAATGCTACTAATCTATAGGAGGCTTCAGAGATAATCATGGTTTTTAAGTAAACAAATTGACAAATGTAGTATTTGGGTCATTTTGGTAGTAAATACAACCCAATTACAATAGGCTCTAGTATTCACAATAGGTATGGGTAATTACATACTATAATTAGTTGAATGTATCGACATATCTCTCGAATAGTTGGTAGCAAGGACACATTTTACAAGTTGTCCTCATCTCAAATCAAATGCGGCATGTAAATGTTTTGAAATGTACATATTTAAACCAATATATATGAAGATAATATTAACCTATATTTCAGCTTCTCTATCTGGTTTTTAATCTCAGTATCTAGATGTGAAATTCATTGTATCTATTTGGGGTTCCCGTTGTTTGCTTTAGCGGTTTCCTCATTTTTTATTCCCTAACACATGAATTCAACATAGATTATTGTTCAATCACATAAAAATGTGGAAGAAACATGAATTCAGTTTGTTTATGCCGGCGTTCCCTTTTATGATTACTCAATTTAATGTCACAATTTTCAAGTACCTCAAAATCTCTCAAGTATCTATTTTTTTAATGGAATTTTCCCCCTTCGAATTCTACTTAATGATAATATTAATCCACTTTATTTTTTTCATTAACCCCTAACAAACCTTGTTGTTTATTATGTGATGTCTTATAAATAGGTACTTAGCCACCACAAACTCAGATTGATTTATAGAGATATCTGAAGCTCTGTTGATGTAACAATTTTGACATGATATAAGATTTATTGAAACTGGGGTAATGCCCCTTTCATAAATGTATAATATAGGACCACGATCCCAAGCAAGACTAGAGGTTTTCTTTCCCCGTTCTTTCCTACCAGTGCCTGTCAGAACGATGGAATTCTTGTACTATAAAATTTTTCATTAATAAAATAAATCAAGGCTACGGTCGTTTACTGATAATAATAAAAAAAGTCTTATGTTTATAACATGTCTATATATAAATGCATATTATTTAACTATTGTAGAAAGGACCTTATTAAATTGTACAATCATGATGCTTTATTTCTAAAGCCTTCAACCTTTTTTCTTCAACTTTTCTTTTTTCCAACTGTTTTCCATTCTTCATTTTCTCATAACAATCAAAAGAAAATGGTGGCATTATCCTTAGACCCTATAGTGACTTTACACGAGAAATTGCAACAAATGTCATTCCTATTCTTTCACTTGGTCTGATATCAATTGTTGTTTTTTCAAGTGTCAAACCCTGTGATTTATGTATTGTTAGTGCCCATACCAATCTCAACAACATTTGAGTGGTAGAACCTCTTTGTATAGTATTAATAGGTACTATTTTAGGATGTCCATTGTTGAATGGAAAGCCAGAGTAGGCATCAAATTTTACCATGACATATAATGGTAGTTGAGGTGGTGTACTACCTGGCTTGTAGACTATTTCCTCAACATAACCCAAAGCTCCATTTACAAGGCCTACTTCTATCCACAAGTTCAATGTGAGCATAACTCTTGATCTCCTTGAAATCAATAATTCAATATCAAGTTCATCTGCATAATTATCATCTACCGAACTATAGTTTGACAACTTTGTAACAATAAAACGTGCAATTGGTTCTCGAAGAGAATAGAGTTTTCTTCGATTATGTTTGTGAACATTATCATTTGTAGAGAATAAATGAACATTGTTGTCAAAAATCTTCAATTGTTATTGTTGGAATATTGCATGTTGTTCATGACATTAGTAACTTCCAATCCTCAATTGTTGGTTGAGCATCTCTTATATTTGTGAGCAACTAGCAGAACTTTTACTGATCTAAATTCTATCCATCTTGTCTATAAACTTTTTCCAATGTAATCACAATCTTGAAGTCTTCCCATAGTATTTTTGCATGTCTTCTACTGTCATATGCTACTTTGTCTTTTACAAGAGGGAGTTGGCCAAGATCACCAACCAAAATCACTAAGATACCTAAAAAATTGTAGGAAATATTTAGTAGCAATTTAGTATTAAAAAAATATTCATGTAAATTTTTTGTTTTGATTAAGTAAAAACATGTTTTAAAGGACCCGAAACCTTTTACATAATAACAAGAGTCATGAAATAAAAGCCTAAAGCTAGCAACAAAGTTTAAAGCAAAGATCAACATAAAACAGACCTCCTAATACCAAAGAGAAACCTAGAAACAAGAGGCCAACCAGAAACAAAGCTGAAAAGAACAACAAAAAGACAGCAAAAGACCAACACCTGAACAGCTATACAGTCTTTATCAGGTCAGCAGCCTGGTCTGCCAGAATGTGCATATTCTTCGCAATGGCCTTCACCTCTTCCATCTTGTTCATATCCTCATTCTTCTTAGAATGAGCCCGAGTTCATTTGCTAGGACCCTAGTTGTCAACCACTGTAGGGGAATCTTGTCCTTTTTCTTGCTCAAGCTTTTTCATGAGACTGCTCACATTATTTGTCATGGTCTTTTACGAATTACTATTATTATCTACCATTTTCTTGATCATCTTTTCAATATTATTTAGCTTGGTCTCCAATCTAGTCACCTTCTTCTGATTATCACTATTAGCCTTTTCCAGCACCCTGCTATTAGCTTCAATCTGTGGAATCTTGCTCGTAAGGTTTTTAACCTCTTCAGCATTTCCAATTACCTCAAAAAGTCAGTCAATATGTTGATCCAATGTGCACTCCCCTCTGGCTAGTTTGCTAATCTGCTCAACTTCCTTTCCAATTAATTGCATTTGTTGTTTTAGAATGCCAATCTCCTTCAGAATGGTCTCAAGGTTTCTTAATAGGCTTTTGGTAGAGCCAATCTCTCCCTCAACGCTGTCAAAATCTAGACTTTACTCCTAATCCCGATAATCCTCTCTTTCCAGCATCACATTCTTCATAGTATTCTGAGTCTTCTCCTCTTGTAATCTCATAGATTTTTTCTTCCTCTCCATTCTATGGGCAAGAGGTTCATCATCTAATGGGAACGAAGCCCTATCATCAATATTACCCTTAATGCCCTTACCCTTACCTTTGCTCCTCTTCTTCTAATAATCTCTCACCATTTCCTCAACAAAATCACTTTCACGATCAGAGTCACTCCCTTTGGAAATCTTCTTCTTCTTCTTCTTAGAGCTACTCCCAATACCCCCTTTCAAATTCTTATCACCCCCTTATGCATCATCTTCAGTGTCTGAATCCTAACCTTTCTCCGAGAGACTGCCCTCTGTGTCATACTCCACCACCTTCAAACTACCCCTAGGTTTATCAACCTTTTTGGATTTCAAAACATTCATTATGAGAACCATAAGTCCCTCATGACACACATGTTCCCCATTCGAATCATTTTGAATAGCCTGGATAAAGAAACTCAGAGACTGCCTCAAGTAAAAGGGGAAATTGATCCTTACATCATGCCTAAAGTAATTAGCTAACATAAAATGATAACCATAGAGCTTTGTAAATTGGCCATCTAGAGTAAGGTATTCAATAATAACAAACAAAACAAATCTCCAAGGTCAAGAAACAAAGGCAAGGTTGAAATATGAGTTACCAATTTTCACCAGATGACTTCACTCTTTTGTTGACTCCACAAATTCGTCAATAGCCATGTCCGACAACTTCCTATACTGATAGAAGTTGATGCCATCCATATCCAACCTCGTGGCCTCTGCAATTACCTCTTCAGTCACCTCCATTCTCTAGTTTCCAACCAAAATAGAGTCGTCCTGCCATGTTTTGATGAATTGCTATGTTATGATAGGATTTTTTCTTTTGAGCCTTTCCATAAATCCGGTAAAATTTCCATGCCATAAAATGTCCCAGACCTCCTTTTTCTTCATTCATTCCTTAATTTTTTTGTTGCTCTAGTACATCCATTATAAATTTGAAATAAGAATACCTCCAAAGTTAAGATTGGAATTCTAAGGAAATGCTTGACCCCCAAGAAAGCTCATTTCATTTATTGATATATATCTTATTTGACTTAGTTCTTCTTAGAAACTTGTCAAACATATTCCTTCTAACTATCTAAAGTCATTTACTTGAATCTTCAATTTGGAATGTACATTTGAACCAGCTATATTGTATGTAGCCACTCCTGTCAGTGCTAGTATTAACAGTGGACTATGATTAGGGAATGCAAAATCTTTTAAAATTTTATCGATTGCACCAATCAAATATGACTTTCATGTACTAGCTATACCCTGAATTATCATATATAAGGGTGCTACATTATTGCCACCATTGTAGTGTGTCATAATAACATCAAATGCCCTTTTATGTTTTTCACCCAATTTACTGCTATTGATTTCTTGTTCACATTGAAGATTTATAGTGCATCCATTTTCTCTCATTCTACCAATAAAATTGATTGCATCTAAAGTATATTCATCTGACCTATATTGCTCGGCCCAACTATGTTGCCTATCCATATCCCTTATTCCTAGCATATCAACTTTAGAAATCTCCATTATCTGACCATGATTCATTTGTGAGATGATTTCCCATTCATTCTCTATAATGTTACGAGGACCCATTACATTGTTCTCACTACCAGATTCAAAACTGCCATCACTACTTTCTACATCCACTCTTCGTTCAACATGCCATGGAGCATAATCTAGTGACTCCCAGTTTGAAATTTTTGCGATATTATTATCACCAATATCAGCTTGAATGTCATGAAATGGTTTATATAACAATGGCTCTGGAAAAAAAAATCAACAAACTTGTATGATACAAGTGGCAGAATCAAAATAAACCTTGGATAGACTCTGATAATTGCAACTATTTTTCTACGCTCCCACTTATTATCTTTATTTCTATTTTTATTATATATCCATGCTCTAGAGGCATCAATCAAAGAGATGGAGTCCATAGAAATAGGTCTTCTTCTATATGAATCTATGAATGATTCTATTTTCTCTTCAATACAATCTTCATTCTTTATCTTAATAGGTTTGAATATTTTTCGAGAGACTATAGATTAACAAATCTTCTACTACATTCCACCAATGGAAGTTCTAGGAGCATGTGACATGTTTCTTGAGCTCCTACATTGCTTTCAATAATAGTTTCAGTTAAAAGTATTTTGTAGACTTTGGATGAAAAGTCATCTAGATTCTCTATATTTTCCAACCGTGTCAACATTTGATGGTACACCTCAAAACTTTTCTCTGCTTTGGATGCATACTGTGCAATATGCTTAATAACAACATGTGCTGACAAAATTGGTTGCCAATCTATATTTTCTCTCCACAATTATAAAATGTAATGATTATGTGAGTTGACTCTATCATCGTTCCTTTGAGGTTCAATTTTTTTCCTCCACATTTTATGTCCTCATACAATTTTGATCCATTTATATTTACTTCCCAAGGAGCATTATACCTACACTTTGAGTGCAAATAGTTACAATGCAATAAATATTTCATTGCAATAGCTTTGCTAAGAAAAATGAAATAGATAGTACCTGCATGTTATTTTCACTTTTTTTCTGAGACATGCTCCCTCTTTACAGATTGTATGTCATTGTACGATATTCAATATTTCTTCATAATCTTTTTTTTTGGATCAATAAACAAGAAAAGCCTAAATTAATTATTATTTGTTGTAATCAATTATATTTTATGTGTTAAGTGAATTCAAACCCAAGACCTCCCACATGAGAGGGTCAAAAGTTGCCATTGTGTTGTAGGCTCTTGCCTAATATTTCTTCATAATCTTGGTCCACATTCATTTTTAGTATTTGTCTTGTGTTTCTGAGACATGAATGTTGTGCAAAATTTTGAAATGAATTGATAAAAACAAAGACTTTTAAATGGAGAAACAAAAAGGTGGTAGCGAAAATATAAGGATTATAAAAAATTGATTATAGAAATGTCTACATACTGAAAATTAGTGTAGAACTACCTACAAATTTTTTTCAGTGCCACATACTCGAGGATTCCATGCATGCACAATGCGATGGAAAAAAGATTCAGCTTCTCTTACTTTCTCTTCATTATGCCAATCTAACTTATCCATATTTGAAGCACCATGAAGCCACAAAAAATCATGTACATGTGGAGATCCCCTATGTTACCATTCATATCTTGACCAAAAGTCTTTAACATTAAAGTCTTTCTCCAAAATTTCTTTGCAAAACATTGTATGTATGAGGTGCATGTAGTGCACAACAATATGAGGATAGTCAATAACATTTTGTCTCCTCCACTTATGAGCCTCCCTTGGATCCGACAGTTGAGTTCTGAGAATGAGTGCATGTAGATCAAGCCAATACAAATTAATTGCACTAAGTGTAAAAAAAATTGTGGGGGTCCCTAGCTATTTTAGCAAATCATATAATTATGCCCAACTTTTTTTCCAATATGACCTTGTACCTCTTAAGGCTGTTCCATAACGCATTAATTTATCAACAAGATGTGTGCCAAAATAAATTTCCATATGTTCTCATAACTCATCAATGATAATTGGCAACTCTTCAATAGTTCATCTTACGAAAACTGAACTGGAATTTTGGGTACAGTGCCTCATTATCTTGTTTTCCATGTAATATCTAAATCAGGGATGTCTACCAAAGTGATGATCCCTATACCAAATTAGATGCTTCACATATTCATGAAGGTATACTCTTTGTAGATGTGGCTCCAACCAATCACATTGTCCATTTGGAAACAATGTTGGAAATGCCATGTCTATTAAACCTGGTGTAACATATTCATTAATTCGAGATGTACCTGTTGATGGCCAATCCATCAAATGCAGAGGACCTATATTGGGGTTATTAATCTATGCATGTATGAGTTCCATTTCCTTTTGAAGATTTACTAGTATTGTTTCCATTGATGTGGAATGATTTATTTTTGTATCGTTAACCTCGTCCATCTCAGTTTGTAAGCATATGGTTTGTTTTGATTCATTGTCAACATCTACATGAACAATCTTTATTTGATGGAATATATTATAATCAATATTTTTTTCAGTGTCATCCAATTCATGGGCATCTACATTAAGGTTAGTGTAAAATTTGTCATTTTTAATTTTATACCTTAGAGCACAGTACACCCGATTTCTATTAACTGTAAAGTCATAGTTTGTACCACACTAATCTTTTTTCAAACAATTATTATAGGCAAGTCTTTTATTGGGCGTGGTAGACTTTGATATACATGCTCAATATTTTAAGGGAAACTTATTGTTGTGTCCCTTGTATTTGTATTGGTCCTCTATTGCATGTGTCACTTGCAAAATTGGACTTACACGTGCAATCGACATTTCTTCTACCTAAGTCAAATTTGCAAGTTTAGGTGGTTGTGAACCTGGGTCCATATTGTTATCTATTGAGAACCTATTATTTCCTTTTTCTTGTTGACACCTACTACACATTGAACCTTCTTCTGTATGGTTAACTTTAATGCCAACATAACACTGTAGGCATAACCACATTATCTAATTGATGTTGAAAGAGTATCTAAAGGTTTTGATAACTATTTACAAAAATGTCATTGCAGTTCCTCTGAATCTCTATACCAGAACCAACATCTTCATTTTGTTTACTCAAGTTTTCATCCATAGAATTTGATGGTACTACACCTGTCAATGCAGGACGATCATTTTGAACCATTGATGCAATTGTCAAACTATTGGTATGGACTTGTATTTCTTCCAATATTCTTTGTGTTCTTCTTCTAGCAACACATTGCCCATCTTTTTGGTTGCGAATGAAACATTTATTTTCCTTTTCAACTTCATTCATTTCATCTTGTCCTCATTTTCTATAATCTTTATGATATTGCCTCCTAGACTTCCTTGTAACCACATTTCTTTCTGACAAGTTTCCACTTTGCGTTCCTTCCAACATTCTTTGCTCCATGTCTCTAGCATTATGCTCATTATCTTGTAGATTATAGTTAGTGCATTTTTTTTCTTTTTGGCTTTCATCTATTTCTTCATGCTCACATGATATATAGTCCATTTTATTTTGAGATATTTAAAGCACGTCATTCTCTATTGAATGAAAGTTAAAAGATGTAATTGAAAGTTGTTCACTTTCAACTTGTGATGGTCTATATTACTCTGAGATAGTTGGACTGTCTAAATGACTTGTAGTCCTCAAAACTTTCTATTGATTATTTATTTATGTATCCATCATGTCTTCTCTTTTTCTAGCATATATCTCTCTCTCCTTTTCATTATGGAGTAGACATTGTTTCTCCCCTTCTATATCATCCATCTTTTGTTTTTGTCTACACCTGTATTCTCTTTCATATTGTCTTCTCTCATCTTCAGACTGACAATTTGCACATCTTTGTGGCACAGCTAAAAATTGAGAAGTAAAGTACTATTTTGTCTATGTTTCTTTACTTTGATTGTTCAAGCAATTCAAATAAAATAAAACACTACAAACTTTTACGTTAGAAAATATGTTTTTTTATGTATTTTACATAAGATTAGATTGTTTTAGTATACATAACTTTTAAAAAATCATTGAAAATAATTATTCTATTTATTCATTTACACATAAATTCACATTTTTTTCCATAGTTAATTTTATCTTTCAATGAGATAATTTCAAGATTCTTTTTCCCTTATTCTAAATTGAGTACTATCTACAAAATAAAAAATAGCATTGTTTATTGGAAAGCATAATGAATTTTTCAATACAAAATAGAAAAAAAAAAAAAAAAAAAAAAAACTAGGATTCCATTTTACATTATCAATTTGTACTACACATAACTACATAATTTTAACAAATAACTAATCTAGCATTATCATTTGAAATATTAAATTATCAAAGTAGGCAAAAAATATACATCATCTTTAAAAAGAGTGTGTTGTATTAGTCACACATGAAATGACTATTTAATAGTGAGATTGTATGTAAAATATTTGGACATGTTTAAATTTAATATATTTTAAACAAGTAAATATTAGACTCTATTTTGAAAACAAAAATTGCATTACATACAAAAATCTAAATTATATAATTGGAGTATGCATAAAATATATATGATTTTAGAAAATAAATGCTTCCATCATTGGCATATGAAACTAATTGTGTTGACATTGTTTTTTATCTATATAGAATAGTGTCGTTCAAAGGCACCAACAACTTCTCTCTGCTAGTTCTTGTCAGGACCCAAGTGGTACTTGAACTTCACATTCACAGAGTTAATAATATTTTTTACACCTTTAATAGTATCCACAACATTTGAACTTTTTGACTAAAAATCACTTTTCTTTTTTCTGTGTCATAATATCAATGTCCTCTTTCTATAATTTCTTTTGCATTAACTCAAAAAATTGTTGAACTATTTGATCGGTAGAACACAATAAGGAACTATCAAACAAATTACAACCCAAACCTTCGATAAAATTTTGTATCCTTATCATTGATATATCCAGAAAACTTTTGATTTTGTGCAATTTTTTATAACAATTCATCAGTTTTGATCTTCTCAAATTACACATCTTTAACAATTCTTGGAGTGAGGCTTTGCTATGACTAACACCAATTGAGACCACTTGATCAACATACATTTCCTTCACCTTCCTTACAATTGGAATACCCTCTTTTAAGAAATCAAGCTCCCCAAATATTGTTTCATAAATCTCTCATGCCACAATTACCTTCTCAAGAATACTTTTATATTGTTTGACTACCTTTCGAATCATACAAATACCTAGCAGTTCCAAATCATCCCTCCATTCTATAAATGCAGTGTGTATTCCATCCTCATTTTTCCTATTAGAAAGAGATACATATTATTTGGTCGTTGATAGAGAACAATGCACACGTTCATATGATCGAACAAGAGGTGAATTACATGTATTTCTTGCATTTTGTGGAGATTCAACATGAAAAAATTAATCTTTCTTCAAACCATCAGAAGTCAAATCATTGATCTCCACTTCAATAGAAGATGAATCACATTCATCCTCATCTATATTGTCATCATTGATAACAAAATCATGATTTACACCAAGAATTTCATCTAAAACCATAGGTAGGTCCACTGTGACATCATCTCTCACAATATCCATTACATTTGTGAAATTTTTGATATGATATTCAAATGTGTGATATACTGAGTGCATTGGAAATAATGTAAATGGCTTTTGGAGCCACTCTATTGATAGCAATATGACATCCGTTTCTCGACTCTCAATCGATGTTTCTTCTTGAGAGTACTAATCTATTGGATCAACTAGAAGACCAAAAATATTCTCTATTTCATATAATGGAAGCAATCAATTCCCATCTTCTTTTGTGTCTTCTGGAATGTTATGAATTTTGCAAGATCGCATGAGCTCTACTAACAATCTACAATAGTCCTTTTTTTAAATTTTTTTTTCATTTACACAATTTTTCCAGTGGTCCTCTAAAGTAGCCTGGTGTTTATAACTTCCACTTACAATTCCAGATATCCTTCCTATTGGATCAAAGTTATATCGCACATCTCCGTTAGTATTAATTTGAAGATGAGCCACATCTATTTCTACACTTTCTACTACATTAAGATCAGCACATGAGTACTTACCAATAGTTATCAAAAATTTAAATAAATCTAAGTATCGATCTCCATATTGTCTTGTTACTTGAACAATTTTGTCTACACAACTCCAAAAGCAATAGTTTATCAGGAGGGTAGCATGGTAACTTCCATGGATAACCATGGAAGTCAGAAAACCTTACGTAGGTGAATCTTTGAAATTGGATATACCAATTTCCATATTTTGAAATTTCATCAGCAACCTCATTGGATATTCTTATTTCCATTTCATCATGAAGTTTTCTTACTATAGTGAAATTGAAACCATCGTTCACTCTATAAAAATGCTTTTCACTTTCAATCATTTCTAATTGAGGAAAACAGTTGTAAACTCCTAGCTGAACCTCTCTGAACCTATCATTCTTATTTCGTACTAGAAATATATTCTACAAGGCTAACAAATAGACCAAATATGATGTCATATAGAATCTTATGCTCTGAAGAACATCAATTGCAAGCAGTTGCTGATAATTGATGCCCAATTGAATTTTTTTTGTTCCAAATTTTGTGGATTAAATAAAGCATTCATGTCTCAAAATGAGTTGAGTGAGGACATCCAAAAACCCTACTCAATAGACTAATATAATCTCTACCCTCTTTTATAAAATCAACTTTGTGTTGTCCTCTAGCTAGTTATTTTACATTGGTATTTTGTTGATGCATTAATTTATCATTTTAAAATTGTCTTGCAATTGAATCAGACTGGGAATAGTAATCATTGGCAATTTTCATATCAACAATAGCATACTAGTCATGATGTGGAATATTGAATGCTTCTGTTACAATTTCAAGTGTATTATGTAGAAACGTTACACCTTGAAATTTTTTTAACTTTCCTATCGTTTGCATCGTAATATTGTGCACAAGCCAAAACCAATTCCACAGATTGAAGAGAAACTAGGAACGCAACTGCTTCAACCAATCTTGAAGTTATCAATCTCTACTAGAAAAGAGACATTCCCTCACCCCTTTTCATTCTATTTGAAAATTCCATAATATCAATGAACCCTAAATTTGTGTCTCCTATCTCTTTGTATGTTGAATCAAACTTAGATTTCCAAAGATTCCTTCTAAATTTTGAACTTCATAGTGAACAATATAATTTATGTGACTAGAAAATATTATTATTTTAAATAATAAGAAAACAAACCTAAAAGACAAGTGAGAAATTTATTTAGATATAAGAAAATAAAAGTGTGGACACAAATAAAATAAACACACTTTTCATTATTTTTATGAAAGAAATATTTAGTGG
Source organism: Cupressus sempervirens (assembly GCA_028749045.1). Taxonomy (NCBI): domain Eukaryota; kingdom Viridiplantae; phylum Streptophyta; class Pinopsida; order Cupressales; family Cupressaceae; genus Cupressus; species Cupressus sempervirens. The sequence goes on along the minus strand of CM053791.1, from coordinate 263,947,684 downwards.
CATGAAGAAGTTGAATGGAAGATTAAAACATAGAAATACAAGATTATAATAAACTAAATTGAGCCACAATCCAAGTACTAAACCAAATTATAGTCTATTATAAATTAATTGTTTAAATCAAATTGATTCATAATCCTATAACTAAACTATATTTAATCATAATATAGTAAACTAAATTAAGCCATAATCCAATTACTAAAGCAAATTATAGTCTATTATAAATTATAGTCTATTATAAATTAATTATTTAAATCAAATTGATTCATAATCCTACTACTAAACTACATTAAATCACAACATAGTAAACTAAATTGAATCATAATCCTAGATTATATGATAATATTAAATTAGATTTAAGACTTCAAATAAGAGTTATGCTTTGAATATGGATAGTGTTCATTGAGGGTTATCATTATGAATCAATAATATTTCATCATCTCTCACAATATGAGCTTCCAAGATTACTTTAAGGGAAATTGATTCCTGGTAAACCCAATCATACTTTTAAACCCTTAGATGACATGAACAAACAAATATCTCAAGGATACATAGATTTGCATAAATTGAAAATATATTTCTTTTTAATATTGAATATCGATTTCAAATGTAGAAGGAAAGATTTAACAAAATGAAAGCATAGATAGGAAAGAAAATTGAATTATATTTAAATCAAGGATTACACATATAATTTCAGATAAGAGATACACAATTTTAGGTGCAACATGCAACAATGAGAAATGCTCATACAACGGATGCCTGACAATCATGGTCATTGTAGTTTCCTTCTCCTCAAAATTATGTTACCTCAAAAGAAGTTTTTAGAGATCAAGATATATTGAGAGTGCAAGGATTGAACTATTCAATTGTTACAGTAGGAATTTATTTCTAGAAATCTGCTTGAACATGGAGCTTGCACCAGCTCTCCTACTCAGTGCAAGTTAATAGTGGTGTTAAATGGTATTGTATTCTACGAGAAGATATGCACATTAGCTTGCTTGTCACAAATTGTGATAAGTTAGAAGTTTGATTGTGGACCAAATACACATGTATTTTATCCTTAACTGAAATGAATTGTTATCGAACATGAGTTATTTGGGTCTAATACTAATTATTTTCTACCTACTTTGAATGCATCTAACAACCAATGTCTCTAATTTCAAACCATGTAAATTTGAAGCCTTGGTAAAACCATAATAAATCAATAACCATAAACCTATAAAATAATCATAATAAATCAATTCAACAATATTAAAATATAATCCTAGTTTAGAATTATGATTTAATATAGTTTAGTAGTAGGATTATGAATCAATTTGATTTAAGGGTCAACTTAAGTTTGGTTTTTTAGAATTAGAGTTGGATTCTACCTAAAATTAAAATTGAGGTACAAATTTGTGTAAACCTCTAAAATTTTAAACAATAAACCAAATTAAGTAAGGGACTAATCAACATGAAAATTGAGCACTAACCCTAAATCTGAACCAATGAGACATTATTGTTAAACCTAAACCAAATGAAACTCTAAGCCTATATGGAATGAAACCTTAATCCAAACTCATCCCTGATTGATAATATTGATACTATAATTTGCAAGCTTAGCTCAAGGCATATTACTAGGATTATGGTTATTGATTTATTATAGTTATTTTATAGGTTTTACCAAGGCTTAATGATAGGAATTAAGTACAGATAGAATTGGGTATCAAGTATGGTTAGGGTGAAGATTAAATCAGAGTTTGGATTTAATTATATCCAGTCTTAAATCAAATTGAATTTCAATTTAATTATTTATCAAAGTTTCATTTGGTTTAGGTTTAACAAAAAGGTCTCATTGGTTTAGATTTAGGGTTAATTGAAACATTTTGATGATAACTAAATGCATTTTCAAATTGATAAAAATGCACAATGCCCTAAGAGGAACCAAAATAAAAGACAAAGAGGAATTGAAAAATGGATCTCCACTCAACTAAATTTAAGGTTTTTGACAAGGTATTGAATTATGTGTATCACAATTATATCTAATAATACAATTTAGTATGATTCCACAAATAAATGAAAAATAAAAACAATGATAGTTCTCACTTAAACACATAAGGAAATAACTATCAAACTAATGAAAAATAAAAACAATGATGGTTCTCACCTAAACAGATAAGAAAATAACTATCAAACTAAAGTACAGTAATAGGCTCTATAAAGAGCAAACATACAACCCACACACAACAATCAATAGCTTGATACAGGATTAAACATTCATTGAATAAAATGTTTACATCTCCCTCATCTTGGTAATGAAGTATTTATGAGCAGATTTCTCAACAAAATTTAAGGTTGAGGATAGTCATTCCATTCTAAGTTGTAACTGGTTCGATGCGAAACTCTCAGGCTTATGAAGAAGATTAATGTAACCTTATGTATTTCCATATAAAATCTTTTAACGATATTAGCTTCCAAGATTACTTTAAGAGAAATTGATTCCTACTAAACCCAATCATACTTTTAAACCCTTAGATGACATCAACTAACAAATATCTCAAGGATACACAGATTTGCATAAACTAAAAAAAAAATCTTTTTAATGTTGAATATTGATTTCAAATGTAGAAGGAAAGATTTAGCAAAATGAAAGCATAGATAGGAAAGAAAATTATATTATATTTAAATCAAGAATTACACAAATAATTTTGGATAAGAGATACACAATTTTAGGTGCAGCATGCACCAATGAGAAATGCTCATACAATGGATGCCTGACAATCATGGTCATTGTGGTTTCCTTCTCCTCAAAATTATGTTAACTCAAAATGATTTTGTAGAGATCAAGATATATTGAGAGTGTTGCGATTAAACTATTCAATTTTTATAATGGGAATTTATTTATGGAAATCCGCTTGAATATGGAGCTTGCACCATCTCTCCTACTTAGTGCAAGTTAATAGCAGTGTTAAATGGTATTGTGTTCTATGAGAAGAAATGCACACTAGCTTGCTTGTCGAAAATTGTGATAAGGTAGAAGGTCGATTATGGACCAAAGGCACATGTATTTTATCCTCAACTAAAACAAAGTGTTATCCAACATGAGTTATTTGAAGCAAAGACAGTGAAAGGGACAGTAATTATGTTAAAATGTCATTATAGTTTTTCCTGATGAAGCATGCAAGAACGTGAATAAGATGATGGATCATTGTCGATATTCTTCAATAGAATTCATAATTTATTGATGGAACCCAAGCAATGTAATGGGCCTGCAATGTAATAGGGATTGATTCATAAACATAATTAAAGAGCTATAAGCACGCGCAGATTTCTCTATATGAATTACTATGGACACTAGTTCAACATGAATATTCATGCTTATTCTTACATAGATGGATCAAATATTCAAAAGAATCTTCACTATTTGCTAAGTAACCCATTGGTTTTATAATGCATAAAGTATAAAGGAGAATGAGCATTGAAAAACTGAACTAAAACCACCGTTATCTTCCATATTTCAACATTCATACATATTGAGAAGAAAACGAAATTTAATAAGTGCAAATAGAGGCAAATTTGGAACCTGGTTCAGATGGTTGCCAACTGGTTTCAAACTCTTTGAATCTCCCAAACAATTCATCATCTGCAAAATTCCCTGCTTTAAACCAAATAATACTATAGAGTCACCAAAATGCAATAACAGTAGGTAAAGAAACAAATAATTGGCACAAAATAGAAAGATCTAACTTACTCTATAATTCTGACTATTGCAAACAATGTGCAATTACAATCAATGCATCTAATGTATATTCGGAGATGGTTATAGAAAACGGTTTGTGAAAATGGATGGCATTGTTATCGGATATACAGTTAGTTTATAACAGTTCTAATTATCTTGGTATTAAGAAAAACTATATTGCTAATAATATATTTTTTAATAAAATATTATCTACCAATGCATAAAAATTGTAATAATGACAATACGTCTCCCATCTCATCGTCTTTGTTTGACTGCCTACACGCATCATTAAAATATATATCTACCAATGCATAAAAACTATGATTATGGCAATACATCTTGCATCTCACTGTCTCTCTCTGATCACATACACGTGTTGTTTGTCCTCTGCATCCCTCGAATTTTTAATACCATTATATTTGGAAAGTAATTGTAATAGGTATTTTATTTATTTATTTAAATCATGAATTACACAGACTTTATATGTTGCACGGTTTGAGCAAGTCTACTATGAGACTAAAGTAGCCTCTCGGATAATTAAAATATTAAAATAACTAATAACAACACAAGAAAATCTAGAAAAGAATTAACAATAATATAATAGTTATAAATTAGAATAAAGATAGATTTCATTGTATAATAAAAATAATTCATTTTCAAAATTTTCAAAATGTTTTTTATATAATGTTAAAAAATTAATGAAGTTAAAATAAAATAACTAATAATATTGCATAAAATATGATATAAAAAATTAATAAACAATAGTAAACTAATATTGTGAAAAAAAAAATAAACGATAAATAACTTATAACTAATAACTAAGTTATCATTCTAAACAATAATAAATATTTTAAATATTATAAAGTTGAACATGGAAGAGTTAAGAGGAAAAATGATATTGGTTTCACAATAAGTGTGTAGTTTTTCGCTTCTTTGTAAGTATAAAGTAACCTATAATAGTTAGTAAAGCCTAAAAAAATATAAACAAAAAGGAAAAACCATAGTTAATACCAAAAAAAAAAATTAAAAATATGATATTGTTTTCATAGTAAGTGTGTAGTTTTCTACTTCTTCTCAAAAGTTTAAGCAACCAATACAACTACTAAAGCCAACAAAAATAAGATTAAAAAAAAAGATAAACCATAGTTATATGGAGTTTGACATTAAACTTGACCAAAAAATAAAATCCTATAGGGCTACAATTTTCCAGCCTAAAAAATAATTTTATGGGAATAAAGTTCTCACACATAGCCTATCGGCTAAATTATTATTATATAAAGTCTTCTTAATGGGGAAGGCTTTCATGTAGGAGGTCATAGGTTCAAATCTGCATCAAACAGTATTAAAACTAGCATTTGCATGCTTTTCTGCATGCAACAATGAGCTAATAGAGATGATATAATTTGTCTTATATGAATAAAATGATCACTAAAATTTCTACCTAATTTATATATATTATAGGAGAAAAATATATAAAGAAAAGGAACTCAAACACTATACAAAAATCATTTAAGGCAATCTCAATTCACATTTCATTAAAAGGTAATTTTTCAATTTACTCAAATTTGATAAATATTTTTAATTATAAATCATTTAATCAAATTTATATTATTAATTTTTAATTTTTTAATTTTTAAAACAAGGTTTACTTTTTATATCTCACTTTTAATTAATTTTTAATAAATCATGAAATATTTTTTTAATTATAAATATTGATATAAAATCTTTTTTTCATTATTATAGTTTAATTATCTATTTATATAGTATTAAATTTTACTTCTTTGTATTTAATTATTGACTTTGTTCAAATATTTTAGTTTTAAGTAATTGCTAAAAACTACAATTTTCTTTTTTCATTGTGAAAAATATCAATTCCAAAACTTTAAAAAAAATTAATAGTTTTTTAATATAATATAAAAATTATTATTTATTTCTAAATATTTATGTGTTCCTAAAGAAATAAAATGAGAATTACAACATGTTAAATTGAGAAATTATTGATTAGAAGGTGAAAAAAACCACTCCTATGCTCATATTGTTTTCATTGCAATCAAAAAAAATCTAAAAAATCTAAGTGTACACATTTCAACAAGTATCACTGGTGGCTAGTACTTGTCATTGTAAATTATAGTGATGGTTCAAGGAGAGTTTTAATCTATAATTATTAGACGAGACCTTTAATATTATAGTTGTGTAGTGTCTACTAGTTTACTTTTCAGTTATTATTGTCAAACTCTTTTAGGCTAGCTTTATGATTATGTTTGATGATTAGTGGTATTTGTTTCCCAAATTGTTGGATATTATTTCTTTCTAAGTTGATTATATGATGAGATTACTTGGTACTAGTTATTTCATGTATTCATGATTATTCCTTGATGATGAGGATTGCTTACAGTTATTTCAGTTATTTTATGATGTTAGCTAGATGGCTTATTTATACGTGTTTTCTATGGATACTTACCTCATACTTGCATGTGTATGGTGTACCTATATGTTTTATTTTACGTATGATGTTTCTAATATGGTTGAGGGAGGGAGTCATAATCACCTATTAGTCGAGATCTACACAATGCATCACTTCTTGCCATTGCTTGTTTAGTTTAATATGTGTGTGTGTGTGCGCGCACACGCGCGTATGGATTTTGTGCAGATTGCAGGTACCAAGTATCAACTTCCTTGAATTGCCAGGATGAGCGTACCCTATTGAAATATATCAATGGCTAGAGAGGGGAGATAAATCTTGAGTCTGAATCATATCCCTAAGCCAATTGTCTTAGAAAGTAGGACAAGTAACCGAGTTGTCTACCCTTCTGAATTCATCAAATGACATAAATTTGTGATTATAACCCTTGAGTTTGATCTAGAGTGTTGTTCTTCTTAGCGGGTTTTTCGTAGTTCATCTTGTGGATCTATGGTGATTTTCTATTATAATTAAATTGAATTAAAAGAGTATTTAATGATTTAATTTAATGGAAAGTTATGAAGTAAATTTGATATTTAATTAATTGAGAAATTAATTAAATAAAATAATTAAATTTAGGGATAAAGTTATAAGTTCTAATTTTGGAGCATAATAATAGTTATTTAATTTAATAATAATACATTTAGGAGATCATTTTTAAATAAACGCTAAATATTATTATTACTTAAGTTAATAAATATTTTTATCAAAAACACTTCAAAAATTAATTAAAGAGAGAAAGCTAATTATTAAAATAAAGATATTTTGTAATTAAATATCTAAAAGTATGTGCATGAAAATGTAAAAAGATAATAAAATAATAAAAGATAATGATTAATGAGTTCCCTCGTGTGATTGCACAATTAGAGCCCCAAATTTAGGGGAGAACTCTTTATCAGAGTTCTACAACTCATTTTGCAATTACTAGGTTTTGGAGGAGCAATTTCAGAGAAGAAGGTTTTCAAAAGGAAAGGTAAATTCTTGCGTGCTCTGTGTGTTGTCAAATTAGCATCAAATTCAGGTAGAATCTTGTGGTTAATTTGCGCATTAGGTTTCTATTCTTCAATTTTCTTGTCTTCTTCATGTCTACTTAAATTTGTTTTCAAAACTTCTAGAATTGTTTGAAACCCTTGTGTTGAAATTTATTGTTTCTATGATCTTGATCATGTCTATAAATGAATTAATTAAATTGAAACCCTTGTCGTATCTTTTGATTATTCTTCACTATGAGATTGTCTGTATGTTAGAATTGAGAAATTAGAAACCCTCATTCTGTGAACTTAATAGATGGGTATTTTAATCAGGAAGGGTTTTGGAAAGAAATGGAACTGTAGCATGCAAATTTGATTGACTCATTGGGTATTGCCTATCCAATTAAATTTGAAATTTTTATTTTAAAAAAATAAAAATAAAAATTTAAGAAATGATGAGGGATGTGTGTTTTATAGTTTCTAATTTTTTTATAAAACAAAAAAATTAAATATATATATTGATTGGGGGCAGGTCACCAAACCCCCCACCCCCCTCCCGTAATTGTCCATGACAACAACTACTACGCACGCAACAGTACTCTACTGCGGTCGCAGCAAAGCTGCTTTTTAGGCTAGGTCGATAGGCCTTTAAAATCATAGGTGTTATTTTAATTTTTATTGAAATTTTAATGTATTTAAATTTTAGGTTATTTAAATTTGTAATTTTAATATTAATTTAATTATTAATATATTTAGGTAAGAGCCTACAACACAACGGTGAATTGTGAGCCTTTTAGTTGGGAGGTCTTGGGTTTGAACCTACTCAAGATTAACTAATAATTGAAATAATTAATCACAAAAAATAATAATAATGAACTTTGGCTTCGGTCTCTTACAGATAAAAAATAATTTATTGTTATATTTGATTAATAATTTTCTTTTAATTATTAAAGTATGTTAATTTATTAAGTAATTTCTTTAAAATATATGTTTTTTTTTTAATCGGTAAACGGTTGGAGCCTTGATTAAATTAATTAAATGTAAAGAACATACATCAGAGTACCTCTGTTCAGACGGGCACTGGTAGGAAACAACGGAGAAGAAAATCTCCAGTTTACCTCAGGACCATGGTCTTTTATTACAACATAAAAGGGGCATACCCCAGTAGAATTTTACAAATTTTGATTGTTACAAATAGCGGATCTTGTTTTGTGAATTCACTTAATCTATTGCCAAACTTAATCCTCTCGTCAAGCGAGCACCCACCAATTTTTCTACTTTCGTCCATTGCTAAGATCTAAAAACAACAATGCCTTACTAACTAGCAATCAGAGGTTAGTACTAACATATAGGTTAACTTCCTTGTCATATATAAATAACAAGAGCTTCGTAGAGCTATAGTCCCGCCTTCTAGAGGAAAGAGGAAGTATGGAATAATTTAATAGTCTTTTGAATTGATAATTTAAAAAATGTAAACAAGGATAGAGCACCAATTAGCAATACAAGTTGTACCATGTTTGTATAATGCATTTTAGACCTATAAGGAAAATATGGATGAGCTAAATAGGGTACTTAGAGTAAAGTGTATGACATATGTGGTCACAATAATTGATTACAAAATATTGGTTAAATAGATTTCTTATAAAACTTTCAAGAAAATGCAACTGCAATTGTAAATCAAAATTCGACAATCTTTGGTTTCATTACTGAGAGCTTTGGTTATAGTAAAAGAACTATAACATTCAAATAAACCAGTACATCTATTCAAAATGATTAATTAATAATTAAAATATACTAAACAAATCCAAACATCATTTTTAAGCAGCGATCGTATCAAAGCTTTACCAAAATAACATCATTTATTCCCAATTCTATACTTGGCATATATATAGTAATTATTGATGAACATAATCAATTATAATTAATATTGATTATTGTAAATATAGTGGCATTAATTATTATAGGGTCACTTATTCAACCGCTAGTTTCCACCACTCTCCGGAAGTGAGTACATTTGTCATGCATCTACTTGATGTTTTTGCATAGAGGTACAGCAAGGAATGTTGCATGCTCTTTTTCATTACTTTCCTTCTCTGATGGGGTTTCCTGGATCTCCTTCATAAATTATAGCTTAGAATACAAGCGTAGAATACAAGCATGAAAGTCCCATGCATTATCTAGGCCCAACTTTCTTCCTGCATTTGGACAGCAAGTGGAAAACACACACCCAATATTCCAATGTACCATTTTGCAGCTATATAATTTCCTTTTAACTAGCCATCATTCCCACTAACAATGCACAAACCTTCTCTCCGCAGCATGCACCATGATGTAAATAATGTCCATCTTGTCAAGCAGGACCATAAAACAAACTCAACCCAAGCACGCCACTTATCTAGCCAAAAATCATCACCATTCTTTGGGGAAGGGTATCATTATGTGTCTATGTTATTTTTGAGTTTGATTGTGAGCATTTTTGTATTGATATTTGAATCATATTTAATGATCATGATGATGGTCCTTATACTTTCTATTAATTTGGTAATGAATTATACGGTCTGATAAAAAAGTGAATGTACAAAATAGTTCATACAATTGAATCTTAAACAACACATAAGTATACTATAAATCGTAAAAATCTTAGTTAGAAAATGATTATCTAGTTCATATGACCACTAATGTTATAGTTTATAAGGGAAATATGCATTGGTGGATAGAAAAATTGGTTTGTCATTTACATAATCATTCTAGTTAATTCATGTACAACTGATTTAACATTGATTTCTACAATTAATTCAAATGTTGAAGCACCAGTCACAAATTTCATCACACTCTCAACTGCAACATTCTTATAATACTCTCTTCTATAATATCTGACCAACATAGCCAAATCCATAAAGATCAAAGTTTATATAATAAATCAACAACTATTGCTGAAAAATTGAACATCTAAATTGAATAAAATGAAAGCAATAAGGTAGATAAATATTAATTTACCAAAGCTGAAAATGTATTTAAAAACTTCTGCATTGAAATAAATAGACTTCGAAGTCCATATCATCACATAAGCTACACTTATTTGTTGTATATTCTTTTTCTAGAATTATGGTAATAATATGCACCAAAAAGAGCATATAGTAGAGTGGGCATCAAATTATGGTTTCTAATTAAATATAGTTAAATGTTAAAACCACTCAAGTATAGAAACAATCATAGCATAGCATAAATCTAAATACCAAAGCTTCTCAGTAGCACACTTGGAAGCTCTTCAATATTCAATTTATACAGACAAGAACTTAGTTGTTCCCCATCTTCCATTTTATCCACAACTTACACACACCCGCTCTTTAGCAACAAACTCTAATATTTGGCTGGTTTAGCCAAAAAATAATAAATCTTAAACTCTAAAATCTAAAACATAGACCATTCAGACTTGCGACAAGATTTTGTTGAAAGAAAGATAATACAATAACACTGATTCATCTGAACAGTGTGCATCTTGGTTGCCACAATAATTGAGGGCTCTTATTGTTGCAAAAGCCATTCAATTGTTTCACTGTCGGATTTATCCCTGACCTTCGGCCTAAGTTAGAAAACCCTAACTATGGTGAAACTACACAAAACAAAGAAAACAACACTTTTCCATCATGCATAATGCCATTAGAAGGGGGAAAAAAAAATACTTGCCCAACATAGATAACCATTAGACTTCTGCAACAGACACATTACAGAGGAATGGCATTCTCAACAACCTTTTTTCAAGCTAATTTTATGAGTGAGAAAATACAAAATACTACTGGGAAAAATGAACAGAACCAATGAAATATGATAAATTTAATTGAACAAAAAATCTTTTTAATAAAGACTAATATAACAACTTTAGAATAAAGAAGTTGTGTTGTCAATTTCATAGTTTTCAAAGCAGCCACTAATATAAAGTAGATGATTGAAAACTATAGTCTTCGCCTATAATAGGCGGGACTAATAAACTGGTCTTGTTTGATTATACAATTAGTTACTTCATCCATCGTTAAATACTCAAGACCATCACCCTCATACAGTGTTAAATAGATTACCATACCCCTTTTGATGGGTTCATTCAACATATTGTCAAAATTATTAGTAATATCATTCGAAATGGAAAAATAAAACCTTGATTGACTCAATCAATATTTAAAGTTGTTATTTAATACATAACTAACTTAAACCCATCATATGATGCTGAGAGGATCCTACATAAATCCCATAATGCACTAAGCAAAACAAGTTCCAAGGCCAAACAGAGCATGCTAAGATAAGTATAATTCCAAATGGGAATCCAAAGCAATATATTAAAACTGATTAACTCATCCATGATTCGATCTCTCATCTAGTCATACTATAATTCATAATAGGAAATGTCTTCCTTAGTTATTATTTCTTATTTTTAGAAAGATGAGGTAGATATCTTCCACATATTTTAGTGATTAACTCTAATTAATAATAACTGGGCCATCTTAGATTTTATTGAACTTTTGTTCTTATTCTATAGACTCTATGAAACTAATCTTTCCCTACCAAATTTTAACTTGTAATTTGGTTCAAATACTGTGTGAATCAAAAAAAGTGAGAAATGGCAAGTACTGAATGCTATAGGACCATTCAGCCAAGTGCCAATTCCACGTAATTAGGACTATAAAACTTTAATTTGAGATACTCAGAATTATAAAAAACCTAACTAGTCTTGTTATTCACAACCTACAATTATGTTTGCCTTAGAAGAGTACAGCACTACAATATCCAAAAATCAATTTCACATACGCTAGATAAGCTCCATAGTCCAAGCTGAAATCAAGTTGTTTTTGATATCAGAAATTACCTTGTTAGACTACCTGAATGAAGATAGAAGAACCAATCTAAAAAAAATTAAATGATTGAAAGTCAAAGCAGAGCTATCAGTTCTTATTGCAAGCTAATTTATTTTTTCTCTGTCGATTTCTTTAGATAAAAATCAACATACTAACTCAAAGTAATTCATGAGAAAATCGACAAGGGTGAGGAAGCAGGCTTAAATTACTAAAAACAATTAGAATGGTATCTAGATTAAGAGATACTCCTCAAAGTCTTAATTTTTAGTTTAATATTTGAAAACCATATAAATTCATGTTTCCATCCCTTTCAAATTACAAGAAGTTGCTACTACATCAACCAGTCCTAATTAAACTACTCCTAAAAACAAGAAACCAACCAGATAATGGAAAAGATTCAAGCATAACATTGGGGAGCAATATGCCTCTACAACCTCCAAAAGCAATAGAAACTGAGAAATATGAATATAATAGCAGTAATAGTTACCATTGTCTATTAAAAGGAAAATTTACATATATGCAGAGCAGAAGAGGAAAGAGAAACAACTAGCTCGTATTCTGATATAAGGATAGGAACCTGATCAAAAACAAAGATTGGATGAGAAGGACGATCTAAGGGAGGACCAAACAAGAAATCACAACCAAAAGGTGGCCAAAACCTTAGTTAAAAGATCATTACAGATGCCCAAAATAGAGTACATCAGAGGACGGTCACAATAATAATATGAGACAACAAAGACCTTGAACAAAGAGTATCCTATCAACTAACTAGGAACAAAAGTGAAAATCCAATAGAGCACCTAAGAGCTACCTACTTCCAATAGATCATAATGACTTCTGATATGTCATTTGGACTCTCCAACTGGAAATTGGGTGGAAATTCAAAAGTCAGACTTCAACCTGCTGGTTTTTTCCATGTTAGGTGTGCAGAAGTTCAGAGCTTCTAGGTTGTCGAAGACCACCCCAGGTTGGATGTATGCTTTGAACATATTGAGATAGTTGACAAGCCATGCATTGTTCTCATCCTTAACTATCCTTCTCCTCCGGAGGAGAAAATGTACATTGGCCTCCATCTTGGGCCACTCCCGACAAAAGGCTAAATTTTCACAAATTACTAGGGAAGGACAATGAAAGGCTACCTTTAAGTCTAGGGAACCCAGAGGGAGTGCCATGTACTTCTCCAAGAGAGGAATATGAAGCTTATCATCGATGCTTCTGAAGGCTTTCTCTAAACCCTTCCTCCATCTAGGGTCAAAAATGTTGTAGTAGAGTCTAATAATGGCCCATGGCTCCACCCTAGCTCTTGCCATATAACTGATAAAGGTGCCTATAATATCACTATTTTTCCTCTAAGTATACTCATAATCGAAAACTCCCTCAGCTATGGCTTTGTTGACTGCTAACCTTGTCATGTCATCAACCAGTTTAAGGATTTTGCTCCATCTCTTTGGTTTTACTTTGCCCCGAAATGCCATGGTTTGAATTTTTGAGGTGTGAAATAGACTGATGTTGGAATCCATGACCACAATACGAAAGAGCCCAAAGATAGTGAAAGAAAATGATAGCCAGAGATCAAAAATCAGGAGCAGGAAGAAGGACCTAGAAGCCCTTTCTATCGTGATGTCATTAAATGATGATGCCAACATAATCAGAGGCATTAGGGGAATATGATGGCAAAATTATGGATAAAACTAGTGGGAAAAATATACAAAGATATGATTGCGACAAGCTGAAGCTAAAGTTGGAAGGCTACCGAGAAATAAACAGCTTGAAATAGAAAAGAGAAAAAAGGATAAATAATAATGATCTAGTTTGGGAAGACTATGCGAGAAAATTAACCTAAAAAATGAAAAAAGAGTAAAAAGACTACCTCTACTAGGCACTAATGCCAGCGGTTATAAAACTAGCTATCTCTAATAATTAGATAAGATTCACCATTAGCCCCTTCATTTTTCAGTAGGTCTGCCTTCTTATTTCCTTCCCAATAGATATGATAACTCTAAGTTTCTTTAAACCTATCAAGAATGGTGAGGACCTCTGATAATTTCGAGTTCAAAGTCCATTTGGGCATGGCTCTTTTTCTTATAGCATTTAATATCATCTAAGAATCTCCTTCCATGATAATTTTGGAGAGACCTAGTTTTAAGCATATCAGCAACCCCTCTTGCAAAGCTTTGAGCTCTGCTAAGTTTTTTTTGGTTGGCTCAATAGATTTGGTCCTTTTAGCTATCCAAAAGCGTGACTCATTGGTAATTATGTAGCCAATGCCTACCTTACTTGGGTTGCCTCGTGAGGCCCCATCAAAATTTAGTTTTGACCAACCATAAGAAGGAGGTTGCCATCTACAAGATACCCTTGCTTCTTGATTTTTCTTTTTATAGGTAAGCAGAGGGTTGATAAGATTATTACACTTGTTCTTGATGAAACCATCCCAATTAGAGAAGGATATTCTAGGACTTTCTGAGATGGGAGTTCATTGTTTCGACAATGCTTGCTTCAACTTTCTTGATGATCTCCTCTGGCTGCATCTCCTATTCCCTAAACCATCTCCTATTCCTTTCTGTCCATACTTCCCATGCAAGAATGGAAGGGTTGATATTCCATAAGCTGATGTGTATTCCTCTGCTAGAGTTGGATGGCCAACTTCTGAGCAGGTCTACAAAAGAAAAAGGGAAGGGACCATGCCATCCTAGCATATGTCTAAGCCACTCCCAAAAGTGAAGGGTGTAAGGATAATTAAATAGGATGTGATTAGCATCTTCACTACTTTGTTTACATAAGACACATCTAGAGGGTCCTTCAAATCCCAGTTTGCGGAATCTCTCAGCTATGAGGATCTTATTATGGTATGCCAACCATAGGAAGAGTCATGCCTTAGGTAGACATGATGGATCCCAGAACAAAGTAGATGGCAAGGTCTCTTCCCTTCTATTATGAGGGTTTGTGAGAGCCTTATAACCACTTCTAACATTATAGCTTCCATCTTTAGATGCAACCCACACCAGTCTATCTTCTAACTCTGATTGCTTAATCTTCTTTGTTTTTATGATCTTTTGATACCATTCTTTTGAAGAGGGTTCCAAGTCTAAGTCATCCACACTTTTCCATACCCAACTAGAGGTACTATTAGTAGGGTCCTTTGTCTTATAATCGCTGACCTTACTACCCCATTGAGAGATCAGTATCTCTTTGAGAACCCCATCAATTTTTGGGTAGTCTATAGGAGGGAGCCCATCCCATGAGTCATCCCAGAATAATGTTTTATCTCCTTTGTCAATATCCTAGGTGAGGAATTTACTGATGAGAGCTCCACATCTGACCATGAAATTCTAGCTTTCTGATTCTTTAGGCAGAGCCTTCATCCTAAACATAAAATAGGGGTCCTTAAGATCAAGATACTTACTGTATAAGATTTTAGCCCATTTTTTGTTACTATTTTCAAAGAGGTGCCAAATTAATTTGGCTCCAAATGCTTCATTTTGCCAGCTTAGATTCTTAACTCCTAATCCACCGAATATCTTAGGTTTGCAAATATTTTCCCAACTTGTAAGAGGTAGACTTTTAGATTCCTCCCCATTTTCCCAAAAAAAGTTTCTAAATTTTGACTCAATCTTCTTATTAATGTACTTGGGAAGCGGGAGACAAGATAGAGGGTAGGAAGGAATGGTAGACAAAACGGATTTGATCTTGACCACTTTCCCTACTTTTGAGAGCTATCTATCCTTCCATCCACCTAGGCTGGAATCCACTTTGTCCAGGACATTTTGCTAGATCTTGCAAGAATTGCTTGCTTTTTCTAGGTCTATACCTAGATACTTACAAGGGAAAACACCCTTCTTATAGCCCATAATTTGGAAAATCTTCTTTTCTACCTCTGGCTTGGTGTTGATGAAGAAGATTTCTGATTTTGTTGTGTTGACTTTTTGGCCCGAGACTGCCAAATATAATTGTATGATAGACTTAATATTACCAGCTTCTTTGATAGAGCTTTCACTGGGCAGAATTGTATCATCTACAAATTGTTGGTGAGTGATGTTGGGGGTGTTATTCGTGACTATTATACCCATGATATTCCCTCTTTTATGAGCTTCGATGAAAGCTCTACCAAAGGCTTCTGCCATAATGATAAATAAAAATGGAGAAAGGGGGTCGCCCTGTCTAATTCCTCTCGAAGTATTGAAAAAACCTTCTAGTGTCCCACTGTCCAGAACTAAAATCTTTGTGGTTGATATACATTGAAAGATGAGGTTAGTCCATTGGCAAGAAAATCTGAATGCTTCAAGAGTTTAACAAAGGAATCTCCCATCCACCATATCGTAAGCTTTTTGAATATCTAATTTCATGAACATGCTTGCCCTTTTGTTTTTTATCGTCGAGTGAATTGTTTCTTGGATGATTAGTATACCATCTAAAATAGATCTACCTGGAAAAACTCCAATTTATTCTTCCGAAATGATTTTAGGAAGAAGATGTTTAAGTCTATTTGCTAATACTTTTGCAAATATTTTGTAAATGGTGTTCCATAAGGTGATAGGCCTAAAATCCCAAAGGTTGTCTGAACTTTTTTTCAGGAATCAGAGCAAGAAAAGTGTGATTGATTTCTGACAAAATCGAGCCACCATTTATGGAAGATTCGATGGCTTTCCAAAGGTCTTCTCCCAAAATATTCCAACCTTTTTTTATAGAAGAAAGTTTGGAAGCCATTTGGGCCTGGGGACTTCTCAGGATGCAATTCAAAGACTGCCAATCTGACTTCTTCCAATGAGATAAGTTTATTCAATTGTCTGTTTTCATCCTCTATGGCTATTTTAGGGATGACTTCCAACATACGTGTTTGGGTTGTTCTATTGGAATAGTCATAAATATTTAAAATATTTTGGAAATGGTTAACTAGAATTTCAGAAATTTTCACTAGATCTTCAGTGATAACATCTGATGTGTCCTTTATTTTGACTATTTTGCTTTTTGCTTAATTGTGAAGGGTAGAATGATGGGAGAACTTGGTGTTGTGATCTCCATCATCTAACCATTTTTCTCTGGATTTTTATTCCAAGAAAATTTCTTCCTTAGCCAAAATGCTTTCTTGCTTGGCGAGCAATTCTTTTTCTAAAAGGTAGCTATTATTATTCATACCATTTTTAATAACTTCTAAGTTTAGTTCCTTTAGGCTCTTCGCATTTCTAGTTTTTCTGCAAAAATATTATTAAATTGTTCTTTATTCCATTTTATAATGTTCTCTTTCAACATTTTTGACAAAGATATACATTTTGGAGCCTTTGAAAGACCCTTGTTCCCACCAGTCTTTTATACATTCTAAGAATTTAGGATCATAGAACCACATCTTTTCGCATTTGAATGGATTTCTTATTGGTCTGGATGGTTCTGAAAAGACCATTCTAACTGGAAAATGGTCTGATCCAACAATAAGCAAGATTGATGAGTGGAAATCGAGGTTGGTTTCACTTAAATCCCCTTTAAGTAAAAACCTATCCAGCTTTTTGGCTATATAGCATAAGTCCTTCCTTTTTTTGTTCCATGTAAATTTTCCATTATTGATCGAGATGTCAATCAATTTGTTGGATTCATATCATAGTTTGAATTCTTTGGAAGCTTGGCAGGCTTATTGTATACCTCCTTATTTTTCCCCCATAAGTAGAATTGTGTTAAAATCTTCTCCTAGCATGATTACCTCATTCTTGTGGTTATTAAAGAAAAAAGTTATTTCATTCCATGATTTTTTCTTATCTGTATTATGTGTAGGAATATATATATTTATCAGTATAAATTGAAGGTTAAGTTTAATGCTTTTAACTCTGCAACTTAACTAATTATAATTGGATGCTAGAAGTTCTAAATTAACTTTCCTAGGGTTCAAAATGATACCCAGACCTCCAGAAGCCCCCTAGATTCCTGTAATATGTTATTCCAACTACCTAGCCTATTTTCTAACCTAGTTCCTTCTTCCTTATTCAGCTTAGTTTCTTGTATTAAAATAATATCATATTCAAATAATTTTATATTTTGTTTTAGTAATCTCTTTTTGCTAGGGGCATTTAGGCCCCTAGCATTCCATGTGGTGATCTTCATGGCTCCTTGGGAAGGAGCTTACCCTTCCCTATGTTAAGGAGCTAACTAATTTTCTGCTACTCTCAGGATTGACCATTCACTTCTCTAAGTTCCTTGAGGGATCTTCTTCCTCTTTTAGGTTTTACCCTACCAAAATTGGGAGATTTCACACCTTCCTGATTCATTTTTATACCCAACTATTCTGGATTTTCCTGTGCACTTTTAATAGTCTCAGATAGCTTACTTCCCTTGTCTTATTTTTCTTCACTTCCCAGTACTTGTAGTATCTGCTCTGTTGTACTTTGGTGTTCCTTTAAAGCCCTAGCCTCCTCCTCTGATGTCCTTCTAGCTACCATGTCATACGTGTCCTTGTTTAGCTTGTGATCTTTCTCAAAGGATAATAGATCTCTTTTAAGGTCTTCAAAAGTATAGTCATCTCCTCCCAACTATAATACTTGCTACATGAGTTCTTCCTTCTATGAGATGCTGCTATTGTCTATATTTTCAAAGTCAAATACTCAGATTTTCTAGTTTTTCCTTTTCTTCTTCTTTTAGAATCACTGCACCCATGTCTTCATTCTCCTCCAGCTCTTTATTCAAAAAATCCTAAAAGTCTTGTACTAGAATATCTTTTAACCTATTTCCTCCAGGATTACTTGATCTGGGTGTGATTTCAGGCAAATTTCTCCTTATTGGGGGGCGGGGGGGATGGGGTGGGGTTTGCTAGAACTTGGTTAGCTTCTTTGGAGACTTCTTGCCAAATGTTTTGGTAACCAATGAAGGTTCTTCAGGCTACTACATCAGTGTCTTCAATTTATCCTTTGTCTATATAATATTTCCATTAGCCAAATCTTCTCCAAATAAGAGTGAATTTTCCAAATCTTCTATCTTGCTGAGTGGATTAACCTGCCTATTGACAACCTCAATGGAAAGTTCTGGTGCCACTAAAGTTTGTTCTTTGTTTATCTTAGTGGAGACTTTTCTTTCCTTGGATCTCTTTTTTTTCTTATTGAGTTTTTCATTGTAAACTATTATGCTCTGTAATCTAGTTGTGCCTCCATTTTGGATGTGATCATTCATTGCTTTGCTTGGGGTTTCTCTACTCTGTTTGACTAATTTGGTGGGACTCTCCAAGCTGAGTTTAAGATCTTCCTGCCCTATCATAATTGGTGAATCTGAATTGTCCTTTCTCTTATCCGTGATTGGATCTTCATTTATATTCTTGAGTGGAAGGCTTCCTTTGGTGTTTTCCTTGAGTTTTTTGAACTTTCCCTTCTGATGATTCATCTCTTGGAGTATTAGGCTGCTATCATTTCTTGAATTAGTCTTTTATGATTCCTCTCTACCTAATTTGTCTCTTGTGCTCTTAAAAACATTTTCCTCAGATATACTCTCCTTTTGCTTCATTCTTTTGTGCCTAATTCTGATCATGGGGAAGGTGGCATTGAGATCTGATGTAGTTTGCAGCATCTTAAAGGAGATTTTCCTCTCATCATCTAGCCTAATAATGTTTGAGATTTTTCCTTCACATCTCTGAAAGTTTAGTTTCTAGATCAATCTATTGGTTATAATTTTTATAGGTTTGAGATTTGTATTGTTTACCTTGCATTTGAGTAGGAGTTTTATATTGTTGCAATACTCAAATGAGGCATCTAGACCCAATAGGTCTCCCATAGAATGCCCTATTCTTTTAATAATATATATCTATTTAAGCTCTGGAGGCATAGATTTTAAGGAGAACCAGGTTAGGATTAAAAAATCTTAGTTTTCTTCTTTTCAATCTAGAATACATTCAAAAAATCTAACTATGTGACCTTTAAAGAAACTGTCAGGGGCATATAAGAAGTCCTTTTTCACATACTCATCACTTCAATGAATGTAAATTAATCTATCAGTATGGTGAGAGATACTTACCTAAAATCTGCAAAAGTCCTCCAACAAGTCTATAAGGTTGTACAACTTTTCTCTTGGACCATTCTAGAAGGCAAACAATCCAAGCTTTTGGCATTCTTGCCATCGGTCTTCACTATCAGGGTCGCTAATAATGATGACCTTCTCTTCATTATCTGATGTTGAGTGGCTCAAGGGCTTTGGGGATGAAGAAACGGGGCCACAAGGAGGATGGGGGTTGGCAATCTATGATGTGGAGGAATATAAGATTGCTAAGAAGGTGGGGGTAGGGAAGAACCTGAAGAAACATCGATCCTGACCTGATCCTAGTCTAGGCCAGAGATGGCAACCGAGGGTTTAATGGCGAAACCTTTATGCTAGATGTAAATAGAGTTTAGGTTGAACTTTGCATAATTGGTTAAATTATAAAAAAAGATCTACTTATCTAGACTAAGAGTGGAGTGGATGAAAGGTCGAGCTTTGCCTGAATGCTAAATGTAGGAGGAGATCGATACAATTATTGTGAGTATTCCTTGATGAAATCCTCAAACTCCTCTTGATGTTAGATTGGTATATTTCCACATTGCTTTCCAAATTAGGGAAGATTTCCTGATTACCATTTGCCTTTGGTTCAAGTAGGCAATCAAGGATGGCAAAGGAATTTGTAGTGTTAACTATGAACTTTTGCTGCTTTTGAATATTTTCAGTCGTAGGTCGCGAAGCACATCTTCCTTTGTAAGTGATGTTTTTCCCTAGTCTGCAAGATCGTAGAGGCTTAATGTAGGCCTTTGGAAACCCTTGGTTTTTCGGATGAATATGCTTTAGGTCACTTTTTAAGATTGCGTTTGAACATTATTCTTTTGCTTTTTCCACTTTTTCACAATTTTTTCTGCTTGCCATTTTTAATATTGTGTAGCATTATCATTCCTTTAAAATATATGTTATTAGCAATTAATTTAATTAATTAATTTTTTAATAGGATGTTAGAAGGAAATTGATTGATGAAATTCATTTTAATATTTAATATTGTTGAATAATTACTAGTTAATTATTTAATAATTATTATTTAAATTTAAGATCCTTATAGAGACGTCAGTTTGGTGAGTTAGTGGTAGCCAGGCATTTGATTTTTAAAGTAAAATGAAGATTTAATAACTTTGTTAAAACATGCCAATCAACTTATTTGATGCAGGGCACTCCTCATGCTTCTTAGATAACCTTTGATAAGGATATCACCCCTAGTTTACCTCTTAGATACTCATGAGTATCCTTAGGTAATCCTTTTGTGAAGATATCATTTATTTTCTCTTCTATGTTATTACAGTGCGAATTTGAAAACCTTACTATTAACTCAAAATTGTGTTTTTCTAAACTAGAAAAAACTGCAAAACTACATTGTCAGTTGTATGCCTTCTTGTGTGTTGGGTTGGGGTTGACCTAGAGTGTTGACCAGCTTTAGGACATCTACTAGAGGTCAAGAGTTATTGTTTTGGTGATGTCATGTGATGTCATCTATTTGATTTCTGTGTACTTGAGTTTTGGATCAATCCAATTAGGATGAATGTATTGGTGAAACCTATGGTTTTTTATCAGTGATATTTTAATACTTTCCAGTTGTTTGTTTTAGGACTGATGGGTATTTATGATCGTAAGAGACTTTTTGCTTTTATGGAGCCTAGGGTAGGTTATCTATATATTATGTTGGGAAATGGCTTGCAATGGAGGCTGAGGCCCTGAAGAGGCTGATGAATAGCCCATTGTAGGTTGTTTTAATAAGTGATAACACTATATTAAATGAGAGAAAACGAATTAATAAGAGTCTTTTTCTTTCGTCACCCATGCCTCGAGAGCTAGTACAAACTAGGATGGGAGTAGAGAGGATGCTTGGTTGTGATCTTTCTTTGTTAGTATTCCTTATCAGCACAAAAAGATACTAGTGCCACATAGGGACACTAAGGGTCCAGAGTATTAAAAGACTAGTAGGGAAACCTTAGAGTTGGCTCATGCAATGACACTTGCCCACTTACATAGTAGATTTCCTACACTTCTTTGTTTGCCTCTAGGTTTAGATGTCACTTGTGTCTTGGTACCTTGAGTTAGATTACTTTCAGGTTTTCCTTGACCTAGATATTACTTTTGAATTTTGGGATTGTTATCCTATTTGGGATTTGAGATTATCTCCTCGGCATGGAAGTGAGTCCTTTTTGGGTTTCACAAGGTTGGGTGGTAGTACTTTTTACTTTTATCATTGAGATCCGTTAATTCAATGTTGTGGCTAGAGATTTCCTATTCTACATTTACTTTCATTCTATCTTTATGTACTATGATGGATGGTTATACCTATTGTATTGTATTTTATTTCATGGATCTTAAAGAGATAAGGTAATCTATTTTATGATGTATATTCTTTCAACCTTTCACACCCTGTGACCTATATAGTGGATGATTGTGCATTCTGATTATTGCCAAGTGGCATTTAGGACAATTGCATATTATTTAAATGGATTTGTGCTTGTATTTATTCTTTAATGTGGATGTGTTATATATTGCTTTTAGTATTAATTAAACTTAAATGTAATTCAACGTCATGGGACCCTTAAGAATTGTAATTTTTTATATGGTATGTGTTTATGTGTATGTTATTGCTTCTGCTATTTTATATCTATTGTTGTTAAGTTATTATCTTTATAAAAAAAATGTTTGGCAAACTTAGTGAAACTTAGGTTAATTTATTTTGGGTTCCCTGGCAGGGCATTACAAGTTACCTTAGTCTAAAATTAACAATATTAAAGTTGTCTTAATTTACAAAAAGTGATAACAATTTTTGTAATAAAAAATATAATTATAATCATAATTATCATATTAATTAGAATCTTAATAGTAAAATGTTATTATGTATGTTGTAAATAAGTATACTTTATTAAAAATTATAATTATATATTATATTTGTATGGTTGTAAGAATGAATTGATAATAAGTAAATGATAAATCTATTTCTATTACCGAACTTAGTTAGACATGATTTATCTTATCATACATTCATAATTGATTTTGTTGATAAAAGTTTTGTAGTTTTTTTATAATAGGATGCAATGTGTTACTTATGTTTCAAAATTAAGT
Organism: Cupressus sempervirens; assembly: GCA_028749045.1. Classification (NCBI taxonomy): domain Eukaryota; kingdom Viridiplantae; phylum Streptophyta; class Pinopsida; order Cupressales; family Cupressaceae; genus Cupressus; species Cupressus sempervirens. The sequence continues at coordinate 263,924,614 of CM053791.1, read as the reverse complement.
ATGATAGAATATGTGCAATATTCTAATTAACGTTATTGTTCTTGTTGATTTTATTTTTTAAAATTAATCAATAGTATTTTATTGATCTATTCAATCATTAATCAAAATAATATAAGTATATTTCAATTTTTTTAATTTATTTTTAATAATTATCAACACTCTTCTCTTTTGTGCATCCAACAAGGTTTGGTTTTTCTAAAAACGTAAAATGGTTTGAATAAAAGCTAATGTGAAATTTGAAAGATTATTTGAAATTTCTAAACTATTAAATTTCATCAATGTATCAACACAAATTCTTCCAAATCTACCAGTTGTCAATATAATTGCATTAAAATTTTACTTTAAATCAATAAATTTAAATATAAAAAGAATCAACAATAAAACCATACATTAATAGTTCGTAGCCTAATAGACAAGAGCCTACAACACAATGATAAATTGTGAGCCTCTTATTCGAGAGGTCTTGGGTTCAACTCTACACAAGCTTAATAAATAATAATAATTAATCACATCACATAATAATAATGAATCTTGGCTTCGGCCTCTTACCGATCAAAAAAAAAAGTTTGCAGCCTAAATTTTGAATAAGTAAAAAAAAATGTTCATTGAATTATTTAATTTGTTTGAATATTTTATTTTTCTAAATTACTTTCTCTTGCATATTTTCTGCTTCTTAAATAAATCTTTTTATTATTACCATTATTATTATCAAAATGAAATTTTCTCTTTAAAATGAAAACCATGCTTCCTCATTATTACACAAGATTTTCGAGGTAAATATTAGTTTAGGTTTTCCTTTTCTACTTTGATATTAATATTGATTTTATAAATATTAGTATGTAAAATTCTTAAGATTAAAATTAATCTCTTACTATCTCTCAAATTCAATCAATGAAGCATTCTAAAGATTTTTTGTTAGAATTAAGTGGCAACAACAAATGTATTATTATTAAACTTTTGTGGAACTTAACATTTAAAAAACATATCAAATTTAAACCATGTCATAAATAAATTTGGAAAACATTTTTTTAACCTAATTTTTATCCAACATTTATCTTAATAAAATATTTAAACTATTTTGTATGATAATTGTTACTAAGATGCTTATTTTTTATAATATATAATTTATTTAAAGACGTATATTTTTTACTTGAAGCAATATTTACTTAATCTATTAGAATTAATTTAGATTTTTTTCAAAATATTATGAAGACATAATATTGCAACAAAAATACTAAATTTATTATTTAAATTCTAATATTTAATTACTATAAAAATCCATGAGGCATTTGTCATACATTCATAATTTTTTATTTTGTTGATAAAAGTCATTTTTTTAGTACGATGCAATGTGTTACTTATCTTCTAAAACTAAATATGGTATAATGTGTGTAATATTTTATTTCTCTTGTTAATTTTATTTATCTATTTAACCATTATTAAAAATAATCTTAAATATATTAAGAAAATGATATTTTAATTTTTCTTTTTATTAGGAATTCTTTATGAGTTATAAAATGGTATCTTGATTATAAGAAAATAAATTCATTATGAAGATAATTTATATTTATTTTTCAATTCTTTTGGACATATTATTTCTTATATTTTTTGATGTGTTTTTATTTTTTAGTGTGAAAATAGTAAAGATTAAAAAATTATTCAGAGTTTCTAAAGGTGATATAGGTGTTGTTAAATTTGTGTAAAGTTTATATGTACAAAACTATTATTAATGTAACTTGAGAAAAGAGGAAGTTTCTATTTAGACAAAAAACTTTCATATTGAATGGTTCCTTAAAAAGTGTTCCTATAAGGGATAATCATTTAAGCCAATAATATCATAGATAAAACAAAATTAGATTAAAAAAATGGGAAAAGAAAAGTTAACTTTCCAAAATAGATTGTCAGTTTTCATTACCAGAAAAAATTATCAGCAAGGGGGGCTAATAATTTTCTGGTGAAATTTTATAAAATTTGGATAAGCCTATTGACTTAAAAATTGTATTTTTATTCAATAAATTATCATATTTGTAATATATTAAAAAGATTTATCAATTATTTTAATAACTTGAGTGTAAAGTATTTTAAAAATATTTAAAAGAAAAAAAATACATGTAATGTTTCTAGTAGGATGTAAAGATTAAGTTGAAGGTGTGATTGGGTTTCTAATGGCTCTATTGTATAGGGATAGTATTTACCATTCGCTTGTGACAAGCATGTCATCAAGTGTTCTAACCTAGAACATAGATAACTATTTAGTGAAGGTTGAATTGTATGAGAGATGGGACACGTCTACTATTTAAAGAATCTAGTCTAGTTAGTCATGACCTAGTTTATCATCAGTTATTTTGAGTTTAGATATGGGAGGTAATATCATCAATATAAGCTTATTTTTTTATTATTGGCTCTATGTGTTTTCTAGTAAAGTGTGAGAAAATCTATGTTGCAAATTTGTCATTGATATGAAGTAAAATGTCATTGATGATTTGCAGAGATGTATTATACATGCAGAGAAGAAATTAAACATTAATAAAAACGATGAGTTTTATCGTGGGGGGGTTCCATTAGCAAAATTAGTATATATAGGATAATCAACTTCATCATGGTCAAGTTTTCTTTATAGGACGACCAATTCTATTTAGATCATTGATAAGCGATTGTAAAAGACTTTATATATCTTAATTGTTGACTTACTTAACTTAGAACGATGAGTTTATTGAGATGGTGACTCATATGCTTAAGACATATATTGTATTAAAAGAATAATTCAAGAGGAGGAAGGACATAAATTTACTATGTTATTAACATTTTAACTTGCAATGATAAAACCAGTGAAATAGTAATTTATTTGAAGGTGCAAAGATCCAATAATAATATGGGTGACTCGCCTTAGTTAGTTGCCACATTTATATTTAAAAGAATCATGTTAAAGGTCTATCATTATATCCAAAGAAATAAAATCTCCAAAGTGATGTGATCATGTAAGATAACTATTAAAAATAAATGATTAATTTTCTCTTGAATAAATGTGATCGCTCTTTTGGGATGTGGACCTATTTTTTTAAGAGGTGTATCTTTCAAAGGAGATACATATCTCAAAAAATATAGATGGAGATTGAGATTGGGGGTGACAACTATATGTTGCAAGTAAAAAGGCAATATATCAAGTACATACGCCATGTTTATGAAGAGCGAATATGAGAAGATTATAAGAAACTCATAAAAAAAAAGTGTCAAAACTTTTTATCATTTTATTATTAGATTCATGATCAATTTATAGTAGAGTTAACAATGTAATTATAGCATATCGAAGAAGAGAATTACAACAAAATTTGAGCGGTTTACTCTTAAGCTTTGTTGTTATGATGCTTGTGGATTGATTTCCAACATGAGATAACTTAGAATTTAATATTTAAATTAATTAAGGTTTAGAAAGTTACAAACAATTTGTTATATCGATACACCCACCCCCCTTAATACAACTATATGATCATCAATTCTTTTCCAGGGTTTCAACCTTGGATGAAATATTTGTACAATTACCTAGTATAATTTAGTGCCTATGGTACATTGAAGAATATAAGGCCATTTATTTATAGTTTATGGATTGTTTATATTGAAAGATGTGCAGTCATACTCTCTCGTATAAGATGGTTACTACCAACAATAACTTCAGAAGGTCTTATAGCCATGTGTTTTGGATAGCCCATTTTCTTTGTATTTTAATGTTAGCATTTTCATGTTTATTCCAAATATATTGGATTTTGATGCCCTACTCCACACAATAAAACTTACATCGACCATGTATTTTACATATTAAGACTTAGTGAACACATTTTTCCATAAAATGTAAATGCCCATACCTATGATTAGCAACTAAGTCTTGGTAATATCATGTCACATTCACTAAATGATCTCATTTGAATTTTGATTATGTCAATGTAAGGATTGAATTCATGAAGGTACATGTGAAGGAGAAAATGAAGAGGGATACATAAAGATGCCCATAAATAAGTGGTGTTGAATTTACAATAGCCCATAACTATGAAGATGTGAATTCAAGAGTCAAATTTTGTTTCCTTTGAGATTGTTGACAAAGAACTTGTCATTGGCTCTTATTTTCTTGATGAACTTACCTTAGGATCTCTTCCACATATTGTATAGTTGCTTGAAAGTATTGAAAATATGCAAACATTTTGATGGATACTTGTGTTTGTATATAAAATGCTCTAATTTGTACTTGATGAAATAAATTTTGGAAGCTATTAAAATAATCGAGTCTAGAGGTGTAATGATTTAATTTATTCAAAGTGAACTATTGATTTTGACTAACTATAAATGTGTGTAAAATAAAATTGTGCCATGTGAAATTGAATATCCTGGTTGGTTAATAGGCTCTACTTTCATCTCAATTCTATATTTCCTAGAATGTGAAGTTGATGTTGTTCTTGTTGTTGTCATTGACGTCAATATATCTGATGCGTAGATGTGGTTCATTCAAGGTTTGGTTATTTTGACATGTATCAGTAGAAGTGAGAACCAGATGATGTGCTTTAAATATTTATTCTTATCTTTGTCAATGTTGGTTCTATTTAGTGTGGAACATATGATGGAACATTTTCTTGGGTTCATTCCTGTTTGGAGTGTGTTTGTTGAGCTTTACTTCTAGTAGTTGTTGTGCAATGCATAGATCGTATTTGTTGGTACTAAAGATCTTGGAGATTGTGTAATGTCTTGATATGTGGGAGGAATGTTGTATTGAGAGAGGTGGTCCACATTTCATTCCTTACCACTACAAGAATACGTTGGTGTGAGCTATCTCAAATCAGTGTAGCCCAATCTTCTATTGGTATGAGATAGTATATAAAGATTGATTGTCCTAATTACCGGTTTGATGCTTGAATGCAAGTAATATGCAATGTAAATGAGAATATAACAAGGGAAGATTTGTGTGTCGATGGTTATGAAAATTTATGTAATTGCTAGTAGATTGTTATATCATTTTTATATTACAAATTATCAATGATAGTGACTTTGGTGGTTTCTTTAATTCTCATTTCTTGTATTTTGGCGCTAAGCCTAGTTTTATTAGTTGTGAATTTATTTGTATCAGTAGTTACCCTTTCATATTTTATGGCTATTTATCTCAATCGATGGTGAGCCAACCCACAATGAGAAACAAGAAGTGGACCCTTGGACAAAATCACCTCATCGATGCTTGAATTTCCTAAGAATTAGCTTCTTCGTAGTTTTTCCCATCTTGGACTTTCACATGAATTATGATATTCATTGTGTTGAAGGTTTTGTGCCTTCATCTTTATATTTTTTATAAATTTCTAATTGCTTTAAGTATTTATCATATAGTATTTGATGAAAGTGATTGTAAATAAATGACTCAACAATCTCAATCATGTAGCTTGTTCAATAATTGGCATCAGACCTTGGTTCCTCATAGAAGAGATTAACTTTTTGGGGTAGATCTAGTAGCACACAAACTAAAAATTCATATATTTGATGGAACTGACAATAGTACATGGAGAGAAAAGATGATCTATGATATATGATTTAAATTAGAACTACACTACATGGAAGCATGTGGAAATAAATTATGTATTTTCTCATTATGGTCTCAATACTCAAGATGAAATTAGAACCTATATGGAGAATGAGAAAGCAAGGTATGCAACTTTTAGTGCTTTGTCAAAATTTGAGTTAGCTAAGGTAATTCACTAAATGTTGCTTAAGAAGTTTAGGAAAAGTTGAAAGAGATTTATGAAGGCAATGATAGAGTTGAATTATCAAAGAAGCTATTAGGTAAACATCACTATGAGAATCTAAAAATAGAATCTAAGGAAAAAATCTATCAGAAGATACTTTTAAAGGTTTGAGAATGCACTAAATGAAGTTAAGAATCAAGGAGGAAACATATTGATTAAGATGTATATGGAGAAGATCTTGATGTCTTTACTAGATAGCTATAGTGACAAGATATCATCTATTGCGAAATTTTATGATCTAAAAATGTTTACTAGAGTGCACTTTTGTAGAACCCTGGCCACATTTGAATTAAAAAAAGCTCAAAAAAGAGAATAGAAGATCTAAGACAACCTTTAAAGTGTTAAAGACAAAAGAAGAACCAAATGGTGGCGATAAATCCAATGATATAGAAGCAAACTTTGCAAGGAATATGAAGAAAGATACTAGAAAATATAAGGGTATGTTACCTCTTAAATGTTCTAGATCTGGAAAGAATGGTCATCTAGATACTAGGCTCTCAAAGAAAGGACACAAGGAGAAGTTTAAGAAGTTCAATAAGAAAACTTACAATGTTAATGAAGATGCTAGCATATCAGATGATGAGTTAGAAATTAATGATTGCTTATTCTATATTGAAGAAGATGAAAAACATGGATTTGATATTTCTAACAATTACTTGGAACTTGATGATGACATTGAAACTATTTTTTGTATTAGAAGGAATAAGAATGAGCAGTTGGTTGATGTTGGTTGTTGTGGTTAAATTTTTTACAACTCTAAAATTTAAATTTGCAATGTAATCTTTTGCAATTGGTCCACTAAATTGTATTGTTTGGAAGTGGGAGGTATTTTAATTGATGTTTCATTTGCCACTACTTGCAAGTTTCTTTGGATTGATTTCTTAGGAAAACATTGGAATATTCTTGTTTTGAATTATCTTTAATGATAGTGAGAGTTACTCTTTTTTTTTGGTCGGTAATAATTTTTTTGTATTAATGTTAAGATAAAAAACATTACATAACTATTTACAAACTTCCTAAGAAGCTATCTACTTCACATACTTACTATCTTCTTGATCCCAATACATTACAATTCTTATTTTATCCCTCCACCTCTGACATAGAAAATACTATCTAGATATATCCTATCCTATAATATTTTTGCTTTATCAAATACATCAATAGGGCATTAAAAGACATCTATTACATCAACTTTAACATTGACTATACAAAATTTGCTTTTCCTTTGTCGTTTGATCTTGTCTTAATGGTCATCTTCTGCAGATATGTCTTTTCTCCATTTCTTTGTTGCCATTGAATTTCCCTTGGCTTTGTCAAAAACCCTCCCTGTCTGGCTTCTTCCATGACACGACCCACAAAAAACCTTCCCGTGCCCTTAGCCCCATCTGATAATTCATCACCAAAAACTTTAGAAAAATTGCCTTTCATTTTCTTCTCCTTCAAACATCTTCCACCTTTATCCATAATTTTTCCTTTACCATCCCCCTAATTCTCCTTGCTCCAACACTTCTCCTCTTCTTAGGGTAATTTATGAAGAAACCCCTTACTCTCTACCCATTTTCCTCTAGAAAAAATTTAATTTCCATCTTCAATGTGGCCCATGTTATTTTGCTTTCTCCTTATATATTTCTTTTTCAATGTCAGTCAACCACCACAGAAATCCATATCTCCCTTTTTTCAGACCTTCCTCATAGTCTTCAAAACATTCACTATGATCAAATCCTTTGCCCGACCAACCCCATTCCAAAAGGGACTCTATCCCTACTCTTAAATCATCATGGAACAAATTTTGCATCACCCACTCTACTTCCTCAATCGGCCTTGCAATTTCCAGTCCCCGCACCATTACTATGGCCGCAATATCAACGCTAATTTTCTAATGATGCTTGGAGTTTTGGAAAAGCTCCCCAACTGTCACTTTCACCACCACTATGGCACCCGTCTTTGGGCATTTCACTAGCAATTTTAGCAATTTATCCTACACTAGTCCAAAAAGGGCCCTCTATTGGCACTTTGTTTGAAAGGTAAATGTTGCCTCCATTTTTTCACAAATTCGTCCCTTTCACTCTTTTCAAGTTTACTATTTTAGGTATTTTGATTACCTTAATACATTAATTTATTAAAAAAATTATGCCTTATTCATTAAGCCACTAGCTCATCATTTCTTCACACCCTTCAAACTGACAAGTTGCCATCACTTCTCATAATGAAGATCATTATTGGCGATCTTCTCAATCTTTCCCACCTATTTTCTAATAGTCCTTATAACTACTGACATTCGTCATCACTCCAAACAATTCTCACATGCTTGCAACTGCCTTAAACAAGTCATTTATTAAAAACCCCATCCTTCTACTTCCTCTATGGATTCCCAATGACTACATAATTCATAAATTGGGTTTCCATCCTCTATTAAACTTGCTGCCCAATTCGACAAAACATTTGCCTCCCAATTTGCTTCCCTAAACACATGACAGACTTTATACTTCTCAAATTCTTTTAGCTCCTTCATGATAGATTCCAAAAAATTTCGTAGATGTCAGGCATGGATTGAATTTTTACAAACTGCTTGTACCACTATCATAGAATCTCCTAAAATAACTTTCCTTCCTCCACACTTTTTAATACACTTTAAAGCTAACATAGCAGCTTGGAATTCTACCTCATTATTCGTTTCATCTTTCAATTTTAGTATTCCATAAGCCACTATATTTCCAAAATTATCCCTTACAATGCATCCTGCACACAATCTCCTTGGGTTTCCTTTTGAGGCTCAATAAAAAATTACTTTTAACCAGCCTTCATCAGGAGCCTCCCATTTTGCCTCCACCCTTTTCCTAGCTTTAGAGTTTATCCTTCCTAAATCACCAGCTTTACCAATTTTTATCCTTGGCCACTTATTTTGAATTTCCATATTTTCTTTCATGAACACACTATTTAATAAGTTTTTTTTAAAGATTGTTGCATTCACCACTTCTTCAATGGAGTAATCAATTTGGTTTAAAAGTTGCTCTAAAGTCTATGTTTTATCTTGAAAGATCCTCCTATTTCTTTCCTTCCTCACCTCCCATATCACAATTGAGGGACATATTCTCCATATGAATTCTAAACAATTCCTTTTTCCTCCCCTTGGCCATGAAATGAAAAAAGCCTTAAGAGAGGGGCTCCATGGTCCTTCCCAACGTAGTTTTTTTTCTAAAGGTGACTCCAGCATTTTGCTGCCACCTCACAATTTAGCAATAAGTGATCCACATTTTCCTCAGCCTTTTCACACATAAAGCATTTTTTAGGGCCCTGAAAACCAAATCTTTGCCTTCTCTCCCCTGTTAAAATTCTTCCTTGAATTGCTAACCATGCAAATATGCCAGCCTTTAGGAAAATCTCCTTACTCTAGCACAAATTCTCTGCCTCAAAACAATCATCCATCCTAGAGTCTAGAATTTTATATCCCAATTTAACTAAATATGTTCCTATGGTTGTTGCACCAACTTATCCTATCTTCCTTATTTAGAATACACACCTTTCTTCCCTTGAAGATCTCTTTAAGGGTCAGTTGTTGTCTTTTCGAAAGCCCCTCCACTCTCCAATCTTTTTGTTGCTAGATTTTTCCAAAAATCTTATTAGCTTCAATCAAATAGTTTCTTACATTACTGCCCCATCTCTCACATAAGAATTTTTTCAATTCTTCATCACCATATTCTTCCTCTATAGATTTGTTTCCATTCCATGAATCCTCCTAGAATTTTGTCTTATTGTCATTTCTTATGACCCAAGAGATATGGTCAGTAATGACATGTCGACATGACAAAATAAAATTCCATATTGTTGAGCCATTTATCAAATTTTGAGTAGTTAAGATCCTTAAATTCTCATTAGAATCCAAATATTTCTTCTTTAGAATCCTCATCCATAAATTCTCATCATCATTTGCCATTTGCCACACTAGTTTAGCCCCTAAAGCCACATTCATTGTATTCTAATCCCTAATACCAGCCCCTTCATACTTTTTAGGCCTACATATTTTCTCCCATTTTAGTAAAGGCCATTTTTAATCATCCCTTGCCCCACTCTAGAAGAATTTCTTCATTTGCTTCTCCACTACATTAATCACCTTCTTTGGAATCTTTAAACACGATATTGAGAAAATAAACACCGTTGAAACGATTGATTTTAACATCAGAATCCTACATGCTGAAGTTAGCCATTTTCCTTTCCATCCTTCCATTCTTCTTAGGCATTTCTCCACTAATCCCTTCCAAACTTCTCCTTTGTTTTGTCCCTAGAATAAGGGGATACCCAAATATTTTCTTGGGAGAGCTCCTTATCTTATTTCTAAATACGCCCAACATCTCTTCTCTTTGAGAGAGGGGTATTAAAGAAAAAAAATTCAGATTTTACCCAATTGATCTTTTGTCTAGTTACATTGCCATACATTTCTAAAGTTTTTTTCATGACTCTCGCTTCTCTCTCTAAAGCTTCTCCTATAGGGAATTTGTCATCCACAAATTGTAAATGTGAGATTGGGTCCACTCCCCTTGCAACTTTAACCCCTTTCCACTAGCCTTTAACTCTTCTTTCTTTGATCAGTCTTCCCAAAACCTTAGCTAGAATTATAATAGAAAAGGGGACAAAGGATCTCCCTGTCTTATCCCTTTTCCTAATTCAAAAAAACCTTGGGGGCTTCCATTAACCAAAACAGAGAACCTTACTGAATTTAGACAACCTTTAACCCATCTTATCCATTCATCTTTAAAACCAAATTTTTTCAGAACTTTAAATAGAAAAACTCTATTTACCTCATCATAGGTGCGCTTTATCTCCAGCTTGACCATCATTTTGCTTAGCTTTTTTTTTTTGACTGAGTGAATCATTTCATGAGCAATGATCACCCCTTCGAAAATAGATCTCCTTGGAGAAAATCCACTTTGCTTTTCTAAAAGTACATTATTTAGCACCTCTTTTAGCCTGTTAGCCACCACCTTTGATATAATTTTATACATAATATTGCATAAAAATATTGGTCTAAAATCCTCAAAGGAATTTCATTCCTTTTTTTAGGAACCAGTGCAATAAAGGTGTTATTTAAATCTTTAAGAACAAACCCTCCTTTCCTTGATTCATCAACCATTTCCCAAATTTCATCTTCTATACATTCCCAAATGAGTTTGAAGAAACTCCCTGTGAAACCATTAGGCCCTGGGCTCTTGTCCTTCCCCAAAATCCATAAAGCATTTTTCACTTCTTCCTTCGAGACAACAACATTTAGCCTTGTATTTTGCTCACCTGTTATACACACTTTCGAATACACTCCAAAACCTCCTCATCTAAATCCTCCCTCCCGACCTCCACTTGAACTCTATCCTTAAAGAACTTAACTGATTCCTTTTTTATTAGGATAACATCATTCCTTATTGAGAATATTTTATTGTGAGTCCTAATTTTGATTGAGTTGTGAAAAAACTTGGTGTTCATATCCCCTTCTTTTGGCCACATTTCCCTAGATTTTTATCTCCAAAACAATTCTTCTCTTAACAATGTCTCATCAAACTCTTTTTTAAGTCTCTTTTCCTACTTAAAATCATCTTTTGTCATTCCTCCCAAAACTATCTTATCATTTAAGATTTTAAATTTAGCTTCCAATTCCTCTTTTCTCTTAAAAATATTTTGGAAGGATTCCCTATTACCTTTAATTTTCCTTTAATGAACTAAAGCTTCTTGAAAATCTTAAAAGCCATGTTTCCTTCCCTCTTTGGGGCATCCCTCCACTAACCTTCAACCATTTCCTTAAACCCATCCGCCCTCATCCACATTGCTTCAAACTTGAAGGGACATCGGTCTGGAGATAGCTCCTCCTGTAGTCTTAAACTAATGGGAAAGTGGTCAGATCCATGAATAAGTAATATCTCAGCATCCGTAGAGCATTCAACTTTTGTCCAATCTTCTCCTAAGAGGAACCTATCCAATTTTTCTGTGATATTGACATATCCATGTCTTCTATTACTCCTAGTGAATTCTCCCTATTTAAAGGGCATATTAATTAGTCCATTATCCATTACAAAGGATGAGAAGTCCATTTGTGAAGTAGCCCTCCATCCGTTACCCCCTTTTTTTTCCTCTAGATATAAAATTGCATTAAAATCTCCACCCACTATTGTAATTTCCCCTTGTAAAATTTCCAGCAAATCTATAAGAGTTTTCCATAATTTTTTCTTATCTCCACATTGAGTTGGTCCATAAACATTGATAATATTTAAATAATATCTCGGTTGTTTTGAGGAAACCTTTAACCACTGCCAATTCTTTTCAGACTGTATCTGAACTCCTTTTATTGTTTCTCTGTTCCAAAGAACACCAAGACCTCTAAAAGCTCCCTTTGCAGCTTCCCAAGCACTTTCCCATTGACAAACTATTTTTCTTAAACCTTCCACATCCTCCTTTACTTTTTTTTGTTGCATAAATATAATATATGGTTTTTCTTGGTCAAGACCTCTCCTAACCAAGCAAATTTTGTTAGGGGCATTGCAGCACTTGACATTCCACGATAGGATCTTCATTCCTTTTGAGAGGGGTTCTTACCCCTTCCCAATTTTAGTTTACTCCGACCTCTAGCACTTCCTACTATCTGGATCAAAGTATTTATTGTTCTTCTTCCTCTCTTTTGACTTTCTCCAAATGAAGCTTTATGCTTTTTATTTTTATGTCTTCTCAATGGTCCTTTTCTCCTTTAGGATCAAATTATCCTCCAGTCCAAAAAAATCTTCATCTTTTGCTTCCCCTTCTTCCTCCATTCCATTCATACTTTCCTCAAAGCTTGATTCTCCCAATTTACCCCTCAAATTTCTTACTGGGGAAATTTATATGTCCTTGAACCCTTCCTCTGCCCCACCTTCCAAATCTCCTTCTTGTCCCCATTAAATACCCTTCATTTTCCTCCCACTCTCTGTTGACTTCTGTTGGTTTCTTAGACGTCATTACTATCTAACCCTCCTTCTCCTGAGGTTCTAGATTAACCTCCACTTCTCTGTTATTCCCTATATCACCTATTGTCACAACTTGTTCTACATGTTTCTCTATTATACCCTTTTGATTTTCTTACTCCTCATTTTTGTTTTCAAAATTATTTTCCACTTCCTCCTCTAACTCCTAAAATCCTATTGAAACCTCATACTTCTTCCTACCATTTTCTTGACAGTTATTTGCTCTTGTTTTCTCCATCATTACATTCTCTATATCTGCTATATCCCTCTTCCAACTGACTTCATTCCCCACTTTTTGTATATTTAGATTTTTTGCTATCTCTCTTACCCTTCTAAAAAGCTTTTCCCCTTCCTTCTCTTTATTGCATCCTCCTTGTTTACATTCTTCAGAGTTATGTTCCTCATAGAGATAGAACTCGCATACCTTTAACCCTTCCTCTATCAACACTGGTTGTCTCCATATATTCCCATCAACATAGAGTTAAATCATTTCCAAATTTGGGTGGCCATCTTTCCACATTATGCATACCCGATGGAACATTTGCAGAGTTACCTTGTCCACCATTTCTATTGCTTTAATGTAAGTTCCAAGTTTATTACCTATCATTCTGTAACATTGCTCCTACCAATATTCCTGAGGCAAATTTCTTAGCCCTATCCATATAGGGTTTTACTTTATTACCTCCTTTTTTGGGTCAAAGTTTATGGTCCATTTCTTCAAGTAGAACCCATATCTGTCCATAAAATAAGGGCCACTATTAATAATCCAATCTCTGTCTTGAGCTATATCCACTGTTACCATATAGAAACCATTTTCCAAAGTTTTGAGATCCTTCACTTCCCCCATTTCTAATTACACCATTCTTTCACCTTCTCTATCTCTAGCTCTAGTCCTCCCCATCTTATAAATAGAGCATTTTTATCTAGAAATTTGTTGCATTTCTCCTTTACCATACACCTATCAATCACTACTTTCTCTACTATGCAACATGTCCACTTCAGATCCTTTACTTTTTGTTTCTCTAGATTTACCACTGCTTGTGGTCTTCTTAGTCTTGTTACAATATTTTCAAAATCCACCTTCCTGCCCAAATTCACTGTTGTAAATCTTTGCACCGAGTGCATTCTTCCTCCATATTCACTCAGTTTGGCTCTCTCATTTTGCCATTTTACATCCTTTTTTTGGTTCACCTACCTCCATTGAAAACTTTCTCCAAGTTTTCAGGGCCTACTCTGCCATCTTCCATTCTTGTTACTCCAATAAAACCTTCCATCATGTTGTCTGAAAGGTTCCCAGCCATTACCCGCTCTTTCAAACCATCCAAAATTTCCATTATTGTTTTGAAACCCTCTCTGGTCTCCTCACCACCATTACTTCTCCATCCCTTCATCATCTAATAGTAAGAGTTACTCTTGAGTCATATTCAAAAACATTATTTATTACATTGTCAAATATGTGAACATAGTTCACTTTTTTACTTTTTTGTTTTGCTACACCATTGTTGATAACTCTCCTATCTCATGGTTTATGAGACAATTTTGAAATTTTTTATATTCATCATTGGTTTTATTTCCTTCAATAATTATGATGTTATTGTCTATCAAGTTTTTGACACCATATTTTAATCTCATACAATCATTTGTTTTGTGATCTCTACTTATATGACATTCATAATGATGTACATCATTCCACCATGTCGGTTCAACTTTTAGCTCAAAATCTTTTGTCTTCAACAATGTGATCAATTTGTTCACCAAAAGTATACTTGATGTTGATTAAAGAGGCTCATTCAAAGATGTTAAAATTTTCTTCTAGGTGGATATGATGATGACTTGAGTTTGTTGTTATCTTGATTGATTATGGACATGTTACTTAATTGCATGCTTCATATATTTAGGAATGATTGCACTAATTTCACATTATGAGAATCAACAATTATGTCATTTATAATGTTCTTATTCCTTGTCTAGAACTTTCATTTATCATTGTTGTTAGTATTTTTTTTTGTGTTGCTAGAAGAGCCTCTTATTGTTAGAATATTTAGAATAGCTGGGGGGGTGAATTAGTTATCTAAGGTCCAAATGTACCAATTCAATAATTAAACACTTCAACTACTTCAAATCTAAGCATCCATTAGGTCAACCTCTATAGAAAATTATCAACAACATCATACAATAGTTCACTATCCTAATAATAACAAAACTGTAGAATGTAAAACATTAATAGTAAATCATCACAAATAACATCCACACAAGTTGACACTAGGATTTAACATGGAAACCCACTTTGGGAAAAACCATTAGTAACATGTCACCAATTTTTTCACTCTTCTGAAGTGAGCTCTGTCAGGATCCAACCTTATTAAAGGTTACAAAACACATTGTTAAATGTGACCTAGCTTGTTAAAGGATGTAATCACCCTATTAGGAGTGGCCTTGTTAGAGGACTTTAGAATATTCCATTAGAATGTCACCTTGATTAAAGGATTTACATATGAATATTAGGTCAACCTTGATTAAAGGATTTCAATACTAATACAATGGTTAGAAAGTAATAGTAGGTTTTGATCTTTAACTCATACAACTCACTTTGCAAATACATATCACATTTTGACTCACATGTTGATCCATTCACTGGCCTTCATTGCTTTCTTTGTCTCTAATTCACTTGCCAACCCTTCAAACAATCACTCTTCACCCCTTCACAACTCTTCTTAACCTCTTGCTTAAGTTCACTAATTAATAGCTTAATAATTGCTCTAAAACTACTAAGTTAGCTCTTGTACCTCATTAAATAGGTAATTTTTATCTTTTTTCGCTTAAACATCACCGTAGATCTTAGTGTTTGGTTAGATTCATTGAATCCTTCTAACATTTAGTCTCCTCTTTTCTCTTCTAAAAATTTCTATAGATTTCTCCTTGAATCCTTGCATGGAAACGTGCAAACATGATTTCCCTTTATTTAAATGTTTTAGGTAATGTATCCTTATCTTCAACATGCTTTACATATTCCAATAAATCAACTGTGTTGGCTAGAAATCATGATTTCCTCATAAACTTTTAAATGTTGTCCCTTAGCCAACACTGTATTCTAACATTCAGTCATCACTTAATTACTCGATCACTACTATCATTTCTATTTAGCATATATTCTAATGCTCAATCAATGTTGATGCTCAATCGACACTATTTTTCCTTGGCACATAATGTGGCTTAGTTGACATTAGCAACGCTTGGTATACACTTCAAGTTCCTTAATCTTCTACTCTATTGCTCAATCAAGCCTATGCATTTAGTAATTCCTTAATCACTTCTCCAAGGCTTCAGTACAATTGTCTTCTTCACTCGTATCATGGTTAAACAGTCAGTTTATCTTGTCAAAGTCTAACTAATCAAGTGCCCATTGTAGTTTCCTCTCATAGCTTGACCTTTCCTCTAGGTGTTATTTTATGTCTAACTTCTTAAATCCTCTTCATCAATCATCTAGATATGACACTCAAATTAGATAACAAATTATCTTACCAATAAGGTTTGACATCAATGAAAACAAAATAAATGTTCCAATTGTAGTTTCCAACAATCTCCCTCTTTGTCATTGATGGAAACACCTCTAGTTACCATACAATGCAAAATATGTATTGCTTCAAGCAATATCCCTCTGTGTTTAGTATCAAATCTTCATTAATATCCTTAATTTCATTCAAATTCTCATCTACGTGTCCAACAATCTCTTTATTTTAGTTTCATTCATATTCTCATCCATGTAACTCTGATATGCAACACATAAGCCTCCTCTATCACATTGGATCACGAAATCAATCAACTTCCTTTGTATTGTTGGCAACACCTTGCATATAGTCTCCCTCTTTGCAAAATATTTTGTTGAATACTATTTCTCCCTCTTTCATCTCATTATTCTCTTTATATAATCTCCCTTTATATAGTAATTCAATCTCTCCTTCTTACTGATGTAATTTCTCCCTCTTTCTTATCACTACATGGTAATTGAATCTCTCCCTCTTTGACAACAATGCCAAAGACACTTCATCTATCACATACATCTTGATTATGTAGATATCCTTATGTCAATACTAAATTCTCCACCTATCATTTGTGTATGAATAATATAGCATCTTGTCATTCTTCCTTCGCTACTTTAGGCAACTCCTAAAGTAGGATTCTTGCATCAACTTGTAAGATATTATGATCAACACATTTAATGCAGAGCTCTATCTTAGCTTAAGTAGCCTTATCTAAGGGAATCACCTCTAATTCTCCTCTTAGATACTCATTAACATCATTAGGTAATGCCTTAAATAAAATATTAGCTATTTGCTCCTTAGTGTTTACATACTCCAATCTCACTTCTTTGTCTTGAACTAACTTTCTCAAGTAATGATACTTGATAGCAATATGCTTAGTCTTTGTGTGCATCATAGGATTCTTTGATATGTTTATAGCACTAATGTGATCATAATAGATAACAACTAGATCAGTGATCTCTCCCTTCATTCTTTTCAACAATTGCTTGATCCATATGATGTTTGAACAATTTACTGTTGCTACCACATATTCAACTTCATTTGATATACTTGTAAACCAATCGAACATAGACATTTCAAATTCCTTCTTCATCTCATCTGCAAATTATTTTCATAATGATTCCTTTCCTTCAAATATGATATTATCAACAAAGATTCTAGATAGTAATACCTCACTATTACTACCAGTCTTCAATTATGGATTGTTGTTATCATTAGTTCTAGCAAATCCAATCTTCACCAAATAATTGTGTAACCTTTCATACTATGCTCTAGGGGCTTGTTTCAAACCATATAGAGCCTTGTGCAATTTACATACCATGTTCTTCTTGCTAGGATTAACAAATCCTTCTACTTGTTCAATGCAAACTTCTTCTTCCAATATTCCATTCAAAAATATAGACTTGACTTCCATTTGGTATACTTTAAATCCTTTATAAGTAGAATAGGCAAGTAGTATTCTAACTCCTTCTAATCTTGCAACTGAAGCAAATGTTTTACCATAATCAATTCCTTCTTCTTGTGCATATCCTTTGCATACTAGTCTATCCTTATTCCTTGTGATTTTTCCTTTTTCATTTAGCTTTTTCCTAATTACCCACTTTGTTCCAATAACATTTTTGTCCTTTCATCTAGGTACAAGTGTCCAGATTATGTTATTTTCTATCTACTCAATTTCTTCATTCATTGCATGAATTTAATGCTCATTATCCAAAGCATTTTTTATTAATTTAGGTTTGAACTCACAAAGTAAACATGTATTACTTCTAAGCCTTTTCCTTGTCATAACTCCAGATTCTATGTTACTAATAATTTTCTCATGTGCATGATGTCTTCTCGCATACTTTGCTAGTTCATGTTCTTTCCTTCTCTCTTCTTCTATAGGTTCATCTTGAAAAATAATTTCAAGTACATTTTGTCTCTCTAGTTTAGGTTTTGATTGGAGTTCTGCTTGCTCGGCATTGTCTTCCTAATGTCTGGCTTCTTCTACATGTACCTCAACATCATTTTGTTGTTGCTCAGGTCTCATAGTCTATTGCTCGACAACTTGTTGATACAACTCAAAATTCTCATTTTGTTTTTTATTTGTAACTTTATACTCTTACTTAGTTAGGGTGCAAGGAGCACCTTCATTCACATATATGAATGTGCTATAATCTTCAAGTTATGTCTTGCATTCGACCTCATTATTTTTTGCATATTCATCAACTTTCACATTTGCACTTTCCACAACTTTGTTAGTGTAAGAGTTTAAACACTTATAAGATTTTCTATTAGTGGAATATCCTAGGAATATTCCTTCGTCACTTTTAGCATCAAGTTTTCTATTTCTATTATCCTTTAGTATATAACATTTTCTTCCAAAAAAATTAAAATACTTTACATTAGGTGCATATATGTACCACAACTCAAAGGGTGTAGCATTTGTACCTTTATTGACTTGCACTCTGCCCAAAGTGTAAATTGTTGTACATACAACTTCTTTCCAATATTTATGTGATGCATTCTTCTCCATCATCATTTTTCTAGCATAGTCCATGATTGATCTATTTCTCCTTTCAGTTATTCCATTTTTGAGAAGGGGTCTTAGGTGTTGACATTTACCTTTGATTCCTCTATCATTGCAAAATATATTAAATTCATTAGAGATGAATTCTCCACCTCTGTCAGATCTCAAGCATTTTAGACTCTTTCATGATTCTTTTTCAACTCTGGCCAAATACCACTTAAACAACTGAAAAATATTAGATTTTCTTTAAGAAACATCAGAGTCATCATCTTAGAATAATCATCAACAAATAGAATGAAATATTTTCTCCATAATATCTTTGAACACCAATAGGTCCACAAAGGTCAATATGAACAAATTCCAAAATGTCATTAGATAAGTATGTCTTGCTCTTGAAACTATACTTTGATATTTTTCCCAATTGACATTGTTTACACATAGCATTATCATGTTTCTTCAATTTTGGCAATCCTCTTACTCTTTTCATCTTACTAATGCTTACCAAATTGTCAAAGTTCACATGACATAAATCTCAACATGAATGTTGATGATATTCCTTTGGGGGAGTATCCTAAGAATTAGAGAGTATTGACATTGTGCATTCATGACTGTGTTTTTCATTGATGTCAACATAACCGTAAGTATGTGAAGATTGACAGAGTAGTAGATAGAAACCTTAGTTGTACGGACAATGTTTTGATTGTCTGATGATGCACATTCATGAACATGTTTAGTATAGTGTCTTGATGTGAAGGTTCAATATGCAACATGTGATTCGAAGATGTATGGAAGTTGTATCTGATTTATAGAGAGAAGTACAGAGACAAAGTACCTGAGAAGTGGTTTATGATGTTTGCATTATATCCTTTAGCAGTGATATAATCTATTAATGTGCGGTCAGCTAGTGACTTATGACAATCTAATAATGATGTCAGTGAATAAGCAAGTCCTAATATCTCATGTGTGAGAAGTTGTATAGACCGAGCTGACAATGCTATTGTAATTGTAAATTGATTCATTATCTTATTATAATTAATTGGGAAAGCATCAAGGCCAACTCAAGAAATTATTTTGAAGATATGGTATAAAGGAAAGATGTTTTCCTTGTTTGTAATGCATAAGAAAGATTGAAATTGTAGTGCCTGCCCCTAGTTCACATTTTGTTATCATTGCTGAACTCTTTTAGAGCTAGTTTCATGTTGTTGGTTAGCAACATTCTTTTGAGATTATCAGATATTGTGCTATGGATTCAGTTTATTATGTGATGAGATTACTTAGATTTTGCATTTCATGTATGCATGATGATTATTTTCAGTATTTGCAGTTATGAATGATGATTAGTAAGATGATTTATTATCATATGTGTTTTCTTATGGATACTTACCCCATACTTGCATGTGTATGGTGTGCGTGTTTGCTTTGCGTGTTTGCTTTTGTATGGCTTGTCTGATGTGGTTAAGGAAGGGAGTCGTAGTCACCTGCTAGTCGAGATTTACACGATGCACCACTTCCTGCCATTGTCTGTTTAGCTTAGTATATATTGTGTTTGTACATGCATAGTTTTTATGCAGGTTGCAGGTACCGGGTATCGACTTCCCTGAATTTGTCAGGATGAGCGTACCCTATCACATTATCTCAATGATAAGAGAAGGGAGATAAATTCTCAAGTCCAAATTTCAACCCTTAAGCCATTTGTTCTAATTGAAAAATTAGGACAAGTATCTGAGTTGAGTACCTTCCGAATACGTTGGATGACATAATTCGAGATTTAAACCCTTGGTTTGATTTTGTATGTATTTTGGCTATGATGGGTTTTCATATTTTTACCTTATGAGTCTTTGATTTATTTTCTATTGATTAAGCCTAATTAAAAGATTTAATTAATGATTTAATTTAAATGGAAAATTAATATGATATTTTAATATTTATTTTATTTAATTAATTGGAAAATTAATTAAATTTGAAGATAAAAGTTAAAAGTTTAAACTTGGAATGTGACAATATTTATTTTAATAATAATATATTTGGAGTTCATAAATGACTAAATAATATTATTATTAAAGCTAATAAATATTTTATCAATTAAGTTTTAGAAAATGAAATTTAAAAGTGAAAAATATATTTAAAATTATTAAAAGATTCTAGATTTCATGTGCTTAAAATATAAATATATTAAGATTGAAAAGTGAAATTATTAAAGTTAGTGCATGAGATTTAGTAAATAAATAAATTAAATTGGGAAGAGTAAATTAATTATTATATTAATTAATGTGTATTATTTTAATATTTGCTCACATAGGAGTTGGCAAATTCTCGAGAGTTGTCTACAGAAGTTTGCACTCTAAGAATGCACAAGTTGTCTACACTTAGGAGTTAGCATTTTTATTTGAGCACATGGTGTCTACAACCTTAAGACTCATCTAGAAGGTTAGAGAAGGCTCATGCTTGGTTGTCATGCTTATCTTCTAGTTGTTTCTAGAGACATTCTAGATGCATCTTAGAGGCCTTTAAATAGAGGCTCTCCTAGTGTGTTTGGACAAGCTTAAAGGAAAGCTGAATGGAAGCTACAAGCTGCAAGCTTAAAATGGAAGCTTCAAAGCTTACATACATTGAGAAGTTCATATGCTCATATATTTTCTACATGCTTCTATGTTCCTTCTAGCTCTTCTAGTCACTTGGAGGATTTGGTTGGCTTGGATCTTGAAGGAGTTGCGAATGATAAAGAAGGAAAGGATTTGCTATGGACTTCTGAGGCATGACAGATTAGCATCAGTGTCCAGGTGCATTCGTGATATTCGCATATTCTCTTTGCACTATTTCTCTTCCTGTCATCATCATGTTTGTTATATGTGTCTGAAAATTCTTTGTGATTGAATATACAATTAAATTGAAATTTAGATATTTTATTGGTTAAGAAAAAAATAATAGAAAAAAAACTCTAGATCCAATTAAGGAAGAAATTAGATCTAAATGGGTTTGGGTTCGAATTAGAATCAAATTGAAATAGATTTAAAAATGGTTTCAAGATTTATGGCCGAATCCATTAGTGAAATTATTGGATAAATTTAGACAACAATTATTTTAAGAAGAAATTCTTAATTCATCACAAATTGTCCTGTCGCTGCCCTTTGGATAGACTCAAACTTAGTCATTCATAACTTTTTATTGGGATCAAATTTATTCGATCGCTCCGGTCAAAAGTGGCGCAACTTGGCCCTCTCTAACATATTTTAATTTCAGCCAAATCCAACGGTTCATTAGGGAGATATGGCCATCGTACTGGGACTGTTTTATTCAAGGACATATATTTCTCTATTTCCCATAACGAAGAGTTCTTTATGCTTAAACTTCACAAAAAATAATATATCAAAGCATAGAATAAATTAAAGATATTATTGCAATCTTCTTTTATTAGAATCTTATTAATATGCATTAGTTTATATGATTTATTATCTAATCTAATTTAATTTAATTTAATTAAGATTAGTTACTAGTAGGAGAAGTGTAATTAATTATTAGTCAATCTAAGTAAATGGATTTTAAATGAGAGAAAATTAAAAGAAAAGATATTTTACTATAGTTTATATA
The DNA here is from genome assembly GCA_028749045.1 of Cupressus sempervirens. Taxonomy (NCBI): domain Eukaryota; kingdom Viridiplantae; phylum Streptophyta; class Pinopsida; order Cupressales; family Cupressaceae; genus Cupressus; species Cupressus sempervirens. The sequence goes on along the minus strand of CM053791.1, from coordinate 263,902,224 downwards.
GTGGACTTTTTATAATGTATATTAAATGCTATTTGATATATATTAAACAATTTTAGAGTTGTTTAATGAAAATGATAATGTTAAGAATTTGAAGATTATTCATGTTAAAATCTACAATGAGTCTTATTGGTTTGTGATAGGGATCTTTTTCAAACAACGTTTATATAGACAAAATATTATTAGAACAATTAGAAAATGGAGTCTAATGGTTGATTTTAATATTGATTAAATAATTGTAAGATGATAATTTATATTATGTTGATTTAAATTTAGAAACTCTGAATGATATTGGATTAAGACTGAATTATTATGTTATTGGTTAATACGTTTGAATACCTTAATGGAGTTAAGAGTTAGTCAAATATTAACTAATGAGTTTATGGAAGGATTCTATATATCAAGTATTATAGTTTGAGGAGTTATTATTTATTAATGTTTGTAAGGACTAGCAAACTATTAATAAATAATGGATTAAATAGATATCAACAAATTTGATTAGAGTTAATCTAGTAGAGATTATTTATTGATTGAAGTTTTGCAAAAGATAATAATTTTTGAATTTGGATTATAATTGATTTTAATCAATTAATGGGTTGTCAATATAATTAAATGCGATAGAGTTTTAACTCGAAATGATTATCATTAATACGAAATTGTTAAGAAAATATTAGTAAGACGAATATGGATGTTACAAGATTATTATTAAGATTTTCAATATAGCTTGTTAATAAATATTAACAAATTATTATTATTGAATTATTTGAGTATTGAATTATAGTTGACTTTTATCTTACAGAATTCTAGTTAGTTATTAATCAACTGATATCAATTGGAACGTTGTCTTGGATATGTAATTATTAATTAAATTAATTAGAGTTAATTAGATTTAATTAATAATTAAGTTATGTAACAAAGTTTTAATCGATATAATAATAACGATTCTTTTAGTGGAATTGTTAAGTATCAAAGTTGATAAATCTTATTTTAAGGACTTGAATAAAGACTTTAGATATTTTTAATGGTAAAGACTTAGTATTGTATAATTGAAAACCATTAGAATGATAAAAGGTCATGGATTGTGCACTTATGAGAATTGATTGATTTAATTGATCATTTTAATTAAGTTATAGTATTCTTAATCAAAGATTGATAATTGGTTTTCTTATATGATAACGAACAATGATCCTTGATTTATTTTGGAAGTTGAAGTAACCTTAAAAGAAGAGTTATTTATTAGAATATGGATCATGGTTAAAATAGAGAACAATTTAATTAAGGTCAATGATGATCAGTTTAGTGAATATTTATCCTTAAGTTATTTTTAAGATAATGTTATCGGAAAACAAATGGGTTGACTTGTAGGTCAAATGATGAAACTTAGACATTTGAAGTATACTTGAAAATGGAACTGAAACCCCTACAATTGAAACTGGAAAATGAAACTTTACACATTATTCAACTATGAGATTATAGCAAAACCAAAACATGTGTTTGCATCATGTATTCTATATGCTTCTTGTTTTGGGTTTTTGGGTTGACTAGTGATGACTAGTCCTAGGTTGTTACCAGAGGCTCGGGGGTTATGAGACGTGTTGGCATGTTGATCTTATTTGGTCTCGATCTTTATAAGTCCAACTGTGGTTATGTGATCGTGTGCTCTATGAAATGTTTGTATTTACTGATTGTTATTGTTCATCAGTCTTCATGTGTGAAGCTGAGATGTATGTGTATGAGATACTTGAGCTAATCATTTTTGAGTCATCGATCAGTTATCCTTGGTTATATTCTAGTCGTCATGATGGGACTGATATGTGGATTTATTCTTAATGATGTTATGTTGTGACATGTTTGACTCAACCATTTTGGAGTCTTCGATCAATATGATTTTGAGATATTCTTGGTTGCTTGTTGAGAACCAATGGATCTGATGATTTATTTTGGTTATTGAGAACCAACGGATACTTATGATTATCAGTGATGTCTTCAGTTGCCAATAGAGAACTGTTGTGGTCATGATTTTTTATGGATGTTTTTCCAGATGCTCATGGAGATTTTGATGATTCTTATCTTGGAGATTTGATGATTCTTATTATGGATATTTGATACTTATTTTGCGGATATTTGATGATTCTTTTTATGGATTTTTTTTTGGATTTCTTTACAGTCGCTTGTACAGGACTGTGGTGATTATGATTCCATGAGCATTAGGGTAGGTAATCTACTTGTAGTGTCGGGAAGTGGCTTGCAATGGGGGTCGGGGCCCTAAGTGGCTGCCAGGGTAACTCATTGTAAGTTTGGTTAATAAGTGATAACATTTACACACTAAATGAGGATTAAATGAACCTAAAAAGATAAGAGTTTTGGTTCTCACCCATGCATTAAGCGCTTGTACAGGCTAGGATGGGAGTAGTGAGACGCATGGTTGCGACCTTGCATTCCATAGTATGTCTTGTCAGTATGAGAGGATACTAGTGGCCGCATGAGATCTGTATGGACCCGTGGTGTTTAGCTAACTACCAGGGTAACTTGTACGAGATAAATGCGATAACACTTTCCCGCTTGCAGAGTAGGTTTCCTACATGTCATTGTTGTGCCTCTGGGAATTAGATGTCAATTTTGTGTGAATGGAACCTTTGAGTTAGTATACTTTTAGGATTCCTAGACTTATAGAGAGTTATGCTATGTGATTTTGATAGCCTGTTTGGGACTTGAGATTATCTATTCAGCACGGTGGGAGTGGACCACTTAGGTTCCACGCGGTCGGGTAGTAGTGTATTTTTCACTCTTATCATTTGAGATCCGTCCGAGACACCATGGCTGGAGCATTCTTGGTTGGTATTTATCTTCATTCTGTTCTTGGATCATTATGGTAGATGATATACCTTATGATGGATGTATTTGCTGGTATGTTTCTTATATTGATGGTTTGCATATGTTAGATGATGATATCTTATGCTTTACTTTTCATGTTAGTAAGATGTTTTTAGGAGTGACATTCCTACTAGGTTAATACCGATGATCTCTTCGGTGCTTTGGAATGTTACGCACGGAGAGATGGCTAGGATCCATGATGGTCTAATGATGCTATTTACGGTTGGGAGGAACCGTGCACTTAGTTAGTTATGTTTGTGATATATGGTTATCTTTTATGATGGATGTTTATATCTTCATGATGATGATCTATCATGTAATGTTTTATTTACTTTAATTGCATCATGGATTAATATTGGATGATGATGTACTTTATTTACATGGATGTTTATTCTTTTAAGCTTTTTCATACCTTGTAACATGTACAGTGGATGATTGAGCAATTTAAAGTAATTACAAAAGGACACTTGTAATATTGTTTAGGAACATTGGATGCATCATTGTTATTTCATTGTTAAGGATGTGATGTTAGATGGATAGTTAAGATTAGAAGTAATTCAACGTTAAGGGATCTTTAAAGAATGTAATCTGTTATGTTATTTTCAGTTGGATGTTACTATTGCTTCCGCAAGTGTTGTGTATGGTTTTACTTTCATGTTTTTAAAAAAAAAAAATTGTTGGGTAAACTTAGTATAATTTTTTTTTATCCCTTGGCGGGGCATTACAGAAATGTTAGGAATAAGGTGTCTCAACCTTGGATAATTCCTATTCTTATTGTTTGTTTTGTAAAATTTATTTATTGCAAATAATGTTGATGTGTCGGCATCTTGAATTGTGTATAAGGAGATCATAGCTAAAACGGTTATGACGGATTCCTATGACACGTAAGAGCTATGTTAGGAAGATTCAATGACAGGTAAAGACATGTGGCAATTGATAAATTTGAGTACTGTACACTCTACCCCAATAGTGGGGTTCGGGGCATCGGTCCGAAAAAAATTTTGGGGTTCCTATTTTCTCGAAGAATGGTAAAACCCTAATACGTTTACCTTTGGGAGTAGCCCTAGAAGTGAAGCGCATGTTATAAGCATTTTTTAGGGTTGCGAAGAGGTGGATGCGAAAAAGTGTATTGTTGGTACTGTGAGTTGCTACTGGAGTCTTTTGTTGTCATTGTTGAACTTGCATTGCAAGTGTATTGTAACCTTGTGTTGAAGATAATACATTGTGTAGGTTTGGGAGGGGTGGGGTTGTTTTACCGAAAGATTTTTTCCCACCAAAAAATCTTTTTGTTATGAGTTTCTTTCTCTATCTATTTTCTTTATGCTTGCTTGGCTGAAATATTGTTGTTTACATGATATTGAATATGTAAGTGTAAAAGATTTTAATAGGATTTGCACCATACTTCTCTTAACAGATTAGTGTAGGAAGTTGTTTATGCACCTGAGTTTCCTTACATGAAATGCATGCAAAGTGCAAAAAAGAGCAGAGTATTTACTAAATTCAAGTAAGTGATCCAAGGGATTATTAGATGCGAGATTTTTGATCTGGTTACAAGATCATGAGGAGCAGAAGTCTAGTTGATAGGACAGGAAGAGGAAGAATAAGTACTATTCATTTCTATTGTTCTACAAGGAATAATACATAGATCATTTGGACAGTGGATTCATTGATCTTGGCCTTGAAGTTGTTTGGACAGTGGGTCTAGCTATCTTCCACAACTCCTAACAAGGTTGGCATAACTCCTAATAGGGTTGGAATCTCCCAACAAGGATTCAAAGTCTCCTAATAGGGTCCATCCTCTAACAAGGAATATTTATATTAGCAGATCATCTTGTGGGTACCATCCCCACTGGGGTTTTCCCTCTGATAAAGGGTTTCCCTAGTTAACATATCTGGTGTTATCATACATGAGTATCTTGTTGTGGTTTCTGATTATACTTCTCATATGGTTAAAGTTTAGTAAGGTTGATAATTGTGATATAAGTTGGATAACTAATTCCCCCCCACCCCCCCCCCCCCGCCCCCTCAGTTATATTGGTGGACTATATTCTCTTATAATAACCTCTTATGCCATAATCATATATCTTCATCTTATGTAAACAAACATGTCTCATCAGATAAATCTAGATAGAACAAATTACCTTGTGTTTGATTACCACTTCCAATCAGTTCACCATTAACATCAAATATCTTGGCCTTCTTATGATGGAATTCAACTTTGTATCCTGATTTGTTCAATTATGAAACACTCAACAAGTTATAGTTAAGTCCTTCAACCCAATAAACATTGTCACACTTGATCTTGTCAGTCAATTGTATTGATCCTTTACCTTTCACAAGACATGGTGCATCACTACCAAACTTAACACAACTACCCTTGCATGGTTCCATGGTTTCAAATTTTCTTTTATCACAAGTCATGTGATGTAAACAACCACTATCAATTATCCACCTATCACCTTTACTCACATATGAGATTAATTCAATTTTCTCATCTTCATCAAAATCTTCTTTCATAGCAATATAGACTACTCCTTCATCATTACTTTTAGATCATTATTAGTTTCTTCTTCAGCAATATAATAAGATTTCTTACCTTTATCTTTGTTGTCCTTATTTATTTTGTTGTCTCTATCATCTCTTTTACCTTTGTACTTGTTTTCCCTTCTTTCATCCTTGTCTTCTTTGTCAAGAGATCTTGCAGCAATATGACCAACTTGATTACATGAAAAATAGATTATAGGAAGTTTACCTTTGTATTTTCCTCCACCTCTTGGAAGTCTTCTAGTACAAACCATTGCACCAAAACCTCAAGGTGCTAGTGAAGGCCACCCACTAAGATCATAACATCCTGCCATGCTCTGTATTCCAAACTCTGGGCTAGATGTGTGCCCATGTGGTGGGCCCTCCCTTGGCCGTATGAGCCCCGAATGAATGCTACAATGTCAGCATTGTCACCTACTCTGAGACTCAAAATTGGGTGGAGGCTCTAATACCACATGGTACGAACCATTACACCAAAACCCCGAGGTGCTAGTGAAGGTCACCCACCAAGACCATAACATCCTCTAGCCATCAGTGCTTCAAGCTCATCAAGTTCATCATCGAAAACATCGCTGTCACTTTTCACACATTTTTCTTTTCCTTTCTTACTAAGAACTAATTGTGATTTAAATGCATATTCAACAATGGTAGGGGTGAAATTATCAAAATTTGACATTTCAAAAGTAGTAGGCCTACCAATCACATCTTCTAGAATTAGGTTATTACCAGGAGTACATCTCAATTCTTGTATTGCAAAAACCCTAATAGCATAAATAGGAAGTAGAGTTCTCAATACTTTGTTGATTATAGTCTCATCATCAATCGTTCCATTTTCTCCTCTTATGGAATTAACAACCTCTTTGATTCTTCCATAATACTAGACTATATTCTCACCTTCCATCATTCTCATTTCATCAACTTATCTCTTAAGCTTACTAATTTTGCCCTCAAGACATTTGTGTCTCCTCCATAGATGGTTTGCAATGTATCTCACATTTCCTTCACATTTTTGCAATCTTTTATGTCATCAAACTCGACATAGCTTAGGGTTGATGCAATTCCAACATAGCTAGGTTGTGTTCTTGCTTCTCTTTCAACTATTGAGCTATCACAGCAAGAATTTTTATCTCCACATATGCATTTTCCACAAAATGCATTGCACCATCTCCAATTCCTAGCATATGTAGCCTTGTCAAACTTTTCCATGCAGGGAAGTTCTCTTTGTTTAAACTTGGCACCCCTTCATTGTACATCTTGATCTTTAGCTTCAAGTACCTTCAAACTTTTCTCTACTACCACCAGAACTTTGATACCAATTGTTAGAATATTTAGAATAATTGAGAGAGGGGTGTTGGGGGGTGAATCAGTTATCCAAGGTCTAGATGTATCAATTCAACAATTAAACACTTAATTTATTTCATATGTAAGCATCCATGAGCTCAGACTCTATAGCAGATTATTAATAACATCAACTAGAAATCCACTATCCTAATAATAATAGACTTGCAGAGTGTAAAACATTAATAGTAAATCATCACAAATAACATCCACGCAAGTTGACACTAGGATTTAAAGTAGAAACTCGATTTAGGAAAAAACACTAGTAACATGTCACCAATGTTTTCACTTTTCTAAAGTGAGTTTTGTTAGGAGCCGACCTTGCTAAAGGTTAGAAAACACACTGTTGAATGTGACCTTGCTAAAGGATTTAATCACTCTGTTAGGAGTGGCCTTGTTAGAGGACTTTAGGACATTCCATTAGAATGTTACTTTAGGATTTACATATGGTTGTTTGGTCAACCTTGATTAAAGGATTTCAATACTAATACAATGGTTAGAAAGTAATAGTAGATTTTGATTTGACTAATAAAACTCACTTTACAAATATAGATCACAATTTGGCTCACATTCTGATCCACTAACTGGCCTTCATTTTCTTCTGTCTCTGATTCGTCTGGCAACCCTTCAAGCAATCACTCTTCATCTCTTCACAACTCTTCTCAGCCTCTTGCTTAAATTCAATAAATAGCATCAACAATTGCTCCAACTTTGTTAAGTTAGCCCTTGTACCTCCTTAAATAGGTAATTTTGATATTTTTCCACTTAAACATCACTGTATATCTTAGGGTTTGGTTAGATTCATCGAATCCTTTCAACTTTTAGTCTCCTCTTTTCTCTTCTAGAAACTTCTCCTTGAATCTTGCATACAAACACACAACCACGGTTTCCATTGATTTAAATGTTCCAGGTAATCCATCCTTATCTTCAACATGCTTTACATATTCCAAGAAACTAACTATGTTCGCTAGAAATCACAATTTCCTCATAAACTGTTAAATGTTGTCCCTTAGCCAACATTGTATTCTGATGCTCGATCATCACTGAGTTACTTAGTCACTACTATCCTTTATGTTTGGCACATATACTAACATTCGGTCAATACTAATGCTCAGCCAACACTAATTTTGCTCGGCACATACTGTGGCTCGGTCGACACGAGCATCGCTTGACATACAATTCAAGTCCCTTAATCTTTTGCTTTGCTTCTTAGTTAAGCCTATGCATTTAGTCATTCTTTAATCACATCTTCAAGGTTTCAATACAATTGTCTTCTTCAGTTGTAGCATGATTAAACAATTAGTTTATATTTTTAAAGTCTAACTAATCAAGTGCCTATTTTAGTTTCCTTTTATAACTCAACCTTTCCTCTAGGTGCTATTTATTAGAAAAAAATAGAACAACAAATTTAAAATAGAGAAAGAAAGAACTTGCAACTTAATTTTATTGAATAATAGATGCAAATTTATACAATAGCTCAACTAAACAATATTCCTAAATGACTACTAATTAGATTGACAAAAAACTACTTCATGATGGACAACCCACACATAAACTTGATAGCTAACATTAACTTATGGACACCTAACTCAACACGTATACAATAAGAACTTGATTCAAACTAAAACTCTTTGACTCACACCTAAGTGTTTCTAGTAACTCAACAAGGTTTTCCACATGTGCAACAATTATTATTAACTAATGTTGGAACATTAATTCCAACACCCCCACTTAATTTGACAACTAAATGAAACATCATGTAGAAATTATACTTTGGAAATATGCCATAGAGGAGTAAGACTTTCTCATAGTTATGCAACTATCATCTAGCTTCAAAACACCATTAGACACACCATCTCTACATGAAATGTCTCACAACCCTCATAAAGGTTCGATGCCAAGATTCTAGATTTTCAGATCTCCCTGAACTATTGGACACACCATCTCCACATGGAATTCCTCATAACCCTCGTAAAGGTATAGCTTCTCTAACCGTATAACACCTTAAACTATTCAAGCATCCATCTAGCCTCTACTACATTCTTTCTTATTTTTAGAGCATAGACTTCTTCAAAATCAAACAAATTCTTTAATGAAATCACAATCATCTGGTGGTTATTCTCCAAGCCTTGTTTTCTTAACAACTTCTTCTCTAACACACACAACTTTATAGGAAGATGACCATGATACCATATTAGAAAAAATAGAACAAAAAATTTAAAATAGAGAAAGAAAGAACTTCTAGCTTGATTTTATTGAATAATTGATGCAAACTTATATAATAGCTTGACTCAACAATGTTCCTAAATGATCGCTAATTAGATTGACAACAAACTACTTCATGATTGACAACACACACATAAACTTGATAGCTAATAGAAACTTATGGACACCTAACTCAACACATCTACAATATGAAATTGATTCAAACTAAAACTCTTTGACTCACACCTAAACTAAACTTGTGTTGTCAGCAACTCAACAAGGTTTGCCACATGTGCAACAATTATGATTGACTAGTGTTGGAATATTAAATCCAACAGTATTGTTATGTCTAACTTCTCAAATCCTCTTCATCAATCATATAGATATGACACTCAAATAAGATAAAAAACTATATTATCAATAAGGTTTTACATCAATGACAACATAACAATTGTTCCAATTGTAGTTTCCAACACTCTTGTCCTTATAAAGTTTAAAATCTCATTTTCTCATCAATGCATCTTCAATCTTGACTCCATTCTTGTCAGATTGTACAAAAGTGGATGATATTGTAGCTAAATTATGTGATTCATTTCACTATTTAGATTTTTTAATTATAAAAATGTACATATTTTCTTTCTCAGGTACATTGCACAAATGTTTAGTAAATATTTGTCTCCATCTATGCAAGAATGTAAGAAACAGTCTCCATTTTTTGTTTGGCATTACATAAGTTCAACATAGTAACTTCATGTTTAATGTTGTCTCTTACTCCTCTATCTTTAATAACCTCGTGTTCTTGTAATGCCCCGCCAAGAGATCCAAAGAATTAACCTAAAGTTTCACTAAGTTTGCCATACAATTTTTTTTTGAAAACATGAAAGTAAAACCATTTACAATCCTATACATAGTAACGAAAGCATTAACAACAATCCAAATGAAAGTAAACATAACATAACATAACAGGTTACATTCTTCAAGGATCCCTTAACATTGAATCACATCTAACACAACTAATTATGTTTCCATCTAATACTACATCCACATAAAATAATAATGAAAAGTCCAATGTTCTTAAATTACATTTCTGACTGCTCAATCATCCACTATACATGCCACAGGGTATCAAAGGCTTAAAAGAATATACATAAGTGAAATTAAACTGCATCATCATACTAACTCTAATTCATGATGCAATAACATAAATGAAACCACAAATCATACCTAATACATCATCATAGAAGATATAAACATCATAATAGATAACCATTTATCACAACATAATTAACTAAGTGCACGGTTCCTCCCAACCGTTAATAGCATCATTAGACCATCATGGATCCTAGCCATCCCTCCATGCGTAACATTCCAAATCACCAAAGAGATCATCGGCATTAACATAGTAAGAATGTCACACCTAAGTAATACTACATCACATGCATAAAGTAATCTAACATGCAAATAAAAGCATAAGATAACATCATCTAACATATGCTAATCATCAATGAAAGGATACATATCCACCATCATAAAGGACGCATCAGCCACGATGTCTCAAATGGATCTCAAATGATAAGAGTGGAAAAGCACTACCACCCGACCGCGTGGAACCTAAGTGGTCCACTCCCACAACGCTGAGGAGATAGTCTCAAGTCCCAAATAGGTTATCAATATCACATAGCAAAAATACTCTCTAAGTCCAGGAATCCTAAAAGTATACTAACTCAAAGGTTCCAATCACAAAACTGACATCTAATCCTAGAGGCACACAATGACATGTAGGAAACCTACTATGCAAGCGGAAAAGTGTCATTGCATAAATCATGTAGAAGTTACCTTGGTAGTTAGCTTAGGACTCCAGGGTCCCTACTGATCCTTATGCGGCCACTAGTATCCTCTCATATAGACGAGGCATACTACAAAATGCAAGGTCACAACCAAACGTTCTCTCTACTCCCATCCTAGTCTGTACTAGCACTCAAGGCATGGGCGAGAACATCAACAATTATCTTTTTAGGTTCATTTAATCCCCATTTAGTGTAAATGTTTTCACTTATTAAAACAACTTACAATGAGTTACCCTGGCAACCACTTAGGGCCTCAGCCCCCATTGTAAGCCACTTCCCAACACTAAAAGTAGATAACCTACCCTAAGCTCATGGAATCATAAATCACAAATCCATAATCACATAAAATCACCCCAGTCCTAAACAAGCGACTGGAAAAATACCAAAAGATAATCCATAAAAAGAATCATCAAATATCCACAATAAAAGCATCAAATCTCCATGAGCATCTGAAAAGCATCCATAGATAATCATGACCACAACAGTTCTCTATTGGCAACTGAAGGTATCACTGATAATCAAAAGTATCCATTGGTTCTCAATAACCAAAATATATCTCAAAATCATATTGATCGAAGACTCCAAAATGGTTGAGTCAAACATGTCACAACATGACATCATCAAGAAATAAATCAACATTTCAGTCCCATCATGGCAATTGGAAAGTAATCCAAGGATAACTAATCGATGACTCAAAAATATGGTTAAGTCAAGTGTCTTAGATACATATAACTCAGCTTCACTCAAGAAGCCTGATGAGCAATAACAATCAGTAAACACAAACATCTCATAGAGCATACCATCACATAACCATGGTTGGGTTTAGAAAGATCAAGATCAAATAACATCAACATGCCATCACGTCTCATAACCCTCAAGCCTCTAGTAACAACCTAAGACTGGTCAACACTAGTTAACCCAAAAACCCAAAACAAGAAGCATAGAGAAAACACAATGCAAACACATATTTTGGTTTACTAAAATCACATAGTTGAATTAAGTGTAGAGGTTCAGTTTTTGTTTCAAGTATACTTCAAGTATATAAGATTAATCATTTGACCTACAAGTCAACCCATTTGTTCCCTCGATAGCATTATTCTTTCCATTATTTAAAATAATATTCTAAGAATAACTTAAAGGTAAATATTCACTCATTAAACTAATCTTCTTTGACCCTTGACTAAGTTAAATCATTTGCTTCATTTGCTAAGATCCATATTACTAATTGAATAACTCTTCCTTAATGTTACTTCATCTTTTCAACATAGTCAAAGGATCATTATTATAAGAGAGCGAGTTATCAATCTTCGAATAAGAAGATTATAACTTTATTAAAATGCTCAATTAACATAGGTACACAATTCATGACCTTTTAACATTCTAATAGTTCTCAATTAAATATTACTAAGTCTCACCATTAAAATATCTAAGGTCATAATTCAAGTCATTAGAATAAGACTTATCAACTTCGATATAAATACTTTACAACTTCGTTAAAAGAATCATATCAATTAAAAACTCTATTACATAACTTAATTATCAATTAAATTTAATTAACTCTAATTAATTAATTTAATTAATAATTACATAACCATACTAACAACCCAATAAATATCGGTTGACTAATAACTAACAATAGTTTTATAAGTTACAAGTCAACTATGATTCAATTCTCTCATATTAATGGTTCAATAATGACTTGTTATTATTTAATTGCAAGTTATATTGAAGTTCTTATTAATAAATCTATAATGACCACCTTCGTCACTCTTTCAAAGAATACTAACGTTTCCTTAACAACCCTGTATTAATGATAATCATTTAGACCATTATACTATTATTTATTAATAATTTGCTAGACCCAACAAACATTAATAAATAATAAACTCATCAAAACTATAAATAATCGATCTTAGAGAAACCTTACAAAAACTTCATTAGTTAATATTTGACTAACTCTTAACACTATTAAGGTATATCAATAGTTTATTTAATAATATATAATGTATTAACAATAACATAATAATTCAAATCGTAGCAATGTTATAACAATGACTCCTTGTCAATTAAATCTTAATCTATTATCATTAAAGCCTCTTAATTTAAAATCATCTTTATTAAACAACTATCATTAACGTAATAATAAATTACCATCTCATACATTAAATAAAATTAATATTAAAATCCACTATATAAACTATATTAATAAATTTTCTCTATTAATAATTATTATCAATACTTTTAAATCATTTATCTTTTACAATTTCAAGAACCCCAAAATAATTGATGACTTAAATATTTAAACTCATAAAATTCTAACTATATCACTATTTGAAATTTTAATGACTTGATTAATAAAATTTTATTAATATATATATATAGATAAAATAATAATTAATATTAGCTTCATCACTTAAAAATCGAATATAATATATATATGTGTGTGTGTGTGTGTGTGTGTGTGTGTGTGTGTGTGTGTGTGTGTGTGTGTGTATATACATATATATATATATATATATATATATATATATATAATAATTAATATTAACTTCATCACTTAAAAATTGAATATAATATTATATTATATTATATATCTATATATATATAATAACCTCATTTAAATCGAATCACAAACATATCATAACCCCTTTTTTTTTTAAAACGTATTGATTAAGCCCGCGTCATACTGCGCATATGAATTGCTGTAGTATATATTATAAAGAGGGTTGTGTGGCCCTATACCTTGTCGCAGGGCCTGTGATAGCGGTACAGTCGTTTGCCGGCCGCAGGCCATAATACATATAAAAGATGGGGGTAGGGGGTGGGTAAACTCGCCCTTCCCCAATACATAATTTCAATTTTATTTTATAAAACATTTACAAACATTTCAAAACATTTTTCAGTACAATTCGACTTTATTTTATGCAGATTTTATAAAAGAGAACATATACTTAGATTTAAACAAAAAGGGTTTTTCTAATTAAGAATTTTCCCTTTAAAATAATTGTTTTCTAAACATACCCATTAATCCATCTAATAGGTTTAACTATAAATTTTGAAACCCATTTTAAATCCATTTCTCAATTCGATTCTAATTCGAACCCAAACCCGATTTAAAACTAATTTCCTTCTTAAATTGAAACTAGGGTTTTCTATTGTTGTCTTCGCAACCAAATAAACTTAACATACATATCTAGATTCCAATTTTCAAAATTGTAGATTTAATCACAAAGAATATTCAGACACATATAACAGACACGATGAAGACAGGAAAAGAAAGAGTGCAAATAGAATATGCGAAAATCACGAGTGCACCTGGACACTTATGCTAATTTGTCATGCCTCAAAAGTCCATAGAAAATTTCCTTCCTTCTCCAACATTTGCAATTCCTCCAAAATCTAAGCCAACTGAAACCTCCAAGTGACTAGAAGTGCTTGAAGAAGCACATGAGCATGTAGAAACATATGAGCATGTAGAAGCATATGAGCTTCTCAAATGCATGTAAGCTTTGAAGCTTGTCCAAACACACTAGGAGAGCCTCTATTTAAAGGCCTCTAAGATGCATCTAGAATGTGTCTAGAAAGAATTAGAAGATAAGCATGACAACTAAGCACGAGTCTTCTCCAACCTTCTAGACGAGTCATAAGGTTGTAGACACCATGCGCTCAAATAATATGCTAACTCCTAAGTGTAGAGAACTTGTGCATTCTTAGAGTGCAAACTCCTATGTGAACAAATATTAAAATAATGCACAATAATTAATATAATATTTACTTTATTCATTTTTTTTTAATTAAATATTAAATATCATGCACTAACTTTAATATCTCCACTTATTTTATCTTAATATATTTATATTTTAATTGCATAAAATCTAGAATCTTTTAATAATTTTAATATCTTTTTCCACTTTTAAATTCATTTTTGAAACTTAATTAATAAAATATTTATTAACTTAAATAAATATTATTTAGCATTTATTTAAAAATAAACTCTAAATATATTGCTATTAAATAAATATTATCACGTTTCAAATTTTAAACTTATAACTTTTATCTTCAAATTTAATTATTTTATTTAATTAATTTTCTAATTTATTAAATAAAATATCATATTAATTTTCCATTAAATTAAACCATTAATTAAATCTTTTAATTAGGCTTAATTAATAGAAAATACTCCAAAGACTTACAAGGTAAAATGCGAAAAACCCATCATAGCCAAAATACATACAAAATCAAACCAAGTGTTAATATCATGAATTACATCATCTGACGCATTCGGAGGGTACTCAACTTAGATACTTGTCCTAATTTTTCAATTAGGACAAATGGCTTAAAAGGTTGGGATTTGGACTTGAGAATTTATCTCCCCTCTCTTACCATTGAGATAATGTGATAGGGTACGCTTGTCCTGGCAATTCAGAGAAGTCGATACCCGCTACCTACAACCTGCATAAAAACCATGCAAGTACATACACAATATATACTAAGCTAAATAGGCAATGGCAGGAAGTGGTGCATCGTGTAGATCCCGACTAGCAGGTGACTACGACTCCCTTCCTTAACCACATCAGACACACCATACATAAAGAAAACAAACATGCACACCATACACATGCAAGTATGGGGTAAGTATCCATAAGAAACACACAGAATAAACCATCTATCTAATCATCATCAATAACTGAAATCACTTGAATAATCATCATGCATACATGAACTATAAAGTACCAAGTAATTTCATCATATAATAAACTGAATCTAAAACAATATTTGATAATCTCAAAATAATGTTACTAACCATCAACATAAAACTAGCCCTAAAAGAGCTCGACAATGATAACAAAAATGCGACCTAGGGGCAGGCACTACAATTCTCTTTATAATGTCTCTCAAAGGCACATGGACCATTTAGGATGACAACCTAAAGAGCAAGCATAAATCTAAAATGCATAATTCAACATGATTGATGATAGAATGATCTAAGGAATTCATAAATATGTGACTAATTGTGATATGAAGATTGCTAGGTAGGTCTTTCTCACTTGAGTCTATTGACTCCTTCAATAGACTTTTCCCCTAGGCCTCCCAGGGTTCTTTATTCAACCCTTACTCCTTGGGGAACTCTTACAATCTTCTCCACCTCCTAAGACCTCTATATCAATTAAAAACTTAACAAAGCTCCTAGAACTCACAAGGGTAAGTTCACTTCACACTTCACCATGACCATGCAAAATACATTGAATGGATATTGAACCAACCATTATTGGGGTCTTTATATAAATTATTGCACTACTTTTCCTACCAATCTCTTGAATCCATATAGTTAAGGGTTAGAAGCCATTTAAGCCTCAGCAAACCTCCAAGTCCATTTTTTAGATAATAATTTAAAATGGTTATAAAGAAGCCCCGAAACCAATTACCCTTTTGTATTCTCTCAAATAGTTTTAGGGTTTTGAGTGCTCAAGGTGTTTACACACCTCCTTCCTCACTATAGACCTATTTACTTAAGGTTTGAACTAACACTTACTTTCTTGAGAAAATCTTACAAAAATGGATTCAATGCTTCTTACCACTTACTTCGGGGCTTCCTTTGACTCCACACCACCATTACAGTTAGACACTTGGTTCAATCCATCCCTGCACAAAAAACATGATCTGTCAGTGCCTTGCACCTTGTCTAGCTTCAATTGTCTTGCCTAGGGCAAGACCTCAAAAATAGAAGACCACATTGTTTTGCCTCCAACTTAATATATTAAAATATACATATATGACTCTTTCATATCTTTAAAAAGGCATGAAGAGTCCATAGTGGGATTTTAATAAAATTCCATTCTATTTACACTAACCCTAGAACTAGCAATGAACAGGCCAATGGGTTTGGATTTTTATTCGCCTAAGAAAAATTTAACTTGAAAGCAAAGCAAAATACATACTGCTAGAAAAAAAAATCCTAATAACTTCCTACAATAAGAATTAACAAAATTAAATCCATCGAAATGAAGATGTTCATGTTGCAAAACTAACTATGACAAAATTGCATGGAAAAGCTGTTAAGTTTACTATTGAACTTTGCTAAAAATATCAACCAACCTCTATCTTAGGTTGTGAATGACCTTATACCATCTTACATGACTTGTTCCAATTATAGGAACTGACCCATAACTTCTTTTGGGTATTTTCAAAATGTCATCCTTGGCTACATGAGACATGTCTACACCCTTTCCAAACAATTACAAACTTTGTGGGGTTATTTAGCATAATAAGACCAATTTGACCAAACTTGTGAATATCTTGAGAACCTTGAAAATTTCTTGTCACATATTAGAAACATTTTTTGTTAGAGTGAAGTTTTCATTGCACTAAAAGAGCGATCTATCAATGCTCGATACAACCACTCAACTTATAGTACCTAGGAGGTGGTTAAGCCCTTGTGTCAAGCCCAAATTACGAGGGAAAAAACACATGCATCAATTTTTTTTAAAAGTAATCTACTAAGTTAATACATGCTGCACTAAATAGGTTATGGAAAGATGACAGAGGATTAAAGCGAGTTTTGAATACATATCACTAAGATGCAGAGTTGACATCTCCACATATTGTACTGGTTTGAACCCCTGAAATCCTAATACTATGGGAACACTTAGTTCTGGTTAAATGAGTCAATTGATTAAACATAAGGTTCAAATTGTAAAGGTATGACATCAAGTTCAAAATACATTTTAGGGTTTCTAAGTTCATAAGTCGACTATGAAGCTATCCCTTTTAACACTATACTAGATCAATCTCTAAGGGGGGTCTAGTTATGTATTTAAGGTTAATCTATCATAACATACTAAAACTGAATTCCAGATATGATCATAACTCATTTAGAACTAATTTAAAATATTAAATATTTTCCATTAAACTAATCATGACATTATCCCATCTTCTAATCAAAACCCAAACCATTCTCTCAAGCTATCTAGACAACTATAAACCCATTACACATTTATATCCTGATATAGCTATTGAACTAATTAATCATTTCTATTTATCATTTAATTTTTTAACCACATCCACATCAATTTTAAAACATACCTTGACTCCCTAAACAAGTTCTCTTAGTGAATTTGAGTTATAACACTTCCCTATCTATAATCCACCTTTTAGGTTGGGATTTAAAATGCCAAATACCCCAATACTATAATCGTCACAAAAATTTAAATCCCAACAAAAGATTTCTAACATAAGATTTCCAACTAATCCATTTTCCATCTTACTCTTCACTTAACTACTAAGGACGTTATCTAACAATAACTAGCACCATCATAATAACTCTAATCCCTAAAACAATTTTGATATCCTATACCAAAATAAAACTAAGTATTATTTTCAAAATAATAATAATTCTTATCTACTAACATTAATAAGCTCTAGTTGATAATCCTAATCTAAAAACAACATATCTAAATATTTCATATAATTTGAATAAAACAAAGAGAACATTATATTTTAAAATCACAGACTTATTTAATATTAAATAACATCAATGTATTCTATTAAAAGAATACTAAACTAAATTATAACTAACTAAAAACACACTAAAACACTAACATTTATCAATAATTAAACTTTACTAACTAACTAAAATATTAATACGAAATAATAAAAAGAACTAACTAATTCTAACATCTAACAATTAATAATTAATCTTTAACTTACTAACTAAAACTAATTATAATCTTACACTAAAACTTACTAACATATTAAAAAAAAACTTAATACGACATAAAATAAAACTTACCCCAATACTTCTATCTCAAACAATTTGACATTCATATAAAAAAGATAATCATTTTTAATTAAAATCTAACTATTATTTTCAAAATAATAATTATCATTGTTCACTAACATTAAAAATTAACAACTAATTTTAACTTGCTAAAAATAATTAAAATCTAATACTATTTACTCTAACACAAAATCCCATGCAATCCTTACTAACACTTAACTCAAAAATAACTTAACATTTAACAATAAGTCTTAACTTAAACTTTAACATAATCTAAATAAATTAACTAATAAACTAATTTTAATATCTAACTCAAAGCTTTAACTACAATATTAAAAAACAAAAATAATAAACTAACTACTAACTAACTTTCTTACTTACTCACAAATCTACTAAAAACTGATTTACAACACTAAAATCAAATATAACTTAATACTAAATAAAACTAACCCACTAACTCTCAATTCCAACTAACCTCACAATAATATATTCTAACATTAACTTACTAACTATACCCTAAACTAACTCCTAACTTTCCCCCTAACTCACTAACCTTTCCACCACCCTAAACCCATCTAACATATTAATTCCCTACACAACCAAGGTCTAGGCGCCTCCCAAGGAGAGTATATGTTGTCCCAAGTCAGCAAGTACACTGCCTATGATAGCCCCTTCCAAAAGCACACATGGTCTTGGTAGCAAGCAAAAAAAAATTGAAGATCTTTAAAAAAAATTAAAGGTTTAGAGTGCAATAAAAGATGTCTTATCTAAAGTGACATGCCTCCCTCCTTAAGTCAACTATGATAGCCCAAGGAAAGAGGTACACATGACAATAAGGAAGAGGGGACATTTTTTTAATTAAAAAAGTTGAATAACTTTGGTTGACATCAGGAAGGCAAGGAGCCTTTATGTTTTAAAGTATAGTAGTTGTATTTTAGGATAGGATAGAATAGATATTTCCTTAATTTTACTTCATTTTATAATTTCACAAATAGTACTAAAAAGGATTGTTTCAAAGGACACATAAGGAATCTTATTGAGAATATGCTCTGTTGAAAAAGGGGATTAAAATTTTCCTCATACAAAAGGCAGTGAGCTAAATTGCTCTAAGGAGATAACTTTTTTTTTTTTTTTTTTCTAAGTGTTAGGATTTTCAAATTTATTTTTATAACAAGAGGTGTATATTTTTTCTAAGTGTAGATTTCAATTACCAATTATATTTCATGTTAAGGGGAGATTATATATATATATACGTACGTACGTACGTACGTACATACATATGTATGTATGTATAAAATTATTGAGTTTACTAATTTGTTTAAACTTTAATATAAGGTTATATTATCTCCTAATAATCACAAAATTTAAATCGAAGTTCCAACCATAACACAAGTTTTTCTTTAACATAATTGAACTCAAAAATTGCATAAAATGCATGTCACCATTTTATTTATTTTTCAATACACACATGCATAAACTGAAATATTATAAGACTCAAATGTAAGAATATTACTAAATCTCTTTTTCTATTAAGCCACCTGATTCAAAGGCTCCGCTGGGAAAGAACCAGTAAGAAAATCTGACATCGTTGTCACTTCAACAATAAGTTCAAATGTACATTTTTACACAGGATATCATCTCGAGGGAAAAACTCCCAACATATTTGAAATCCAATACAATTCTGAATTTCCTTCCTAGCCCTTAACAAGGGATCCATTACAAATTCTGCAATACATCATAGTGATCATGGAGAGAATGAAAATTGACCAGGAGACAACCAAACATAACATGAAGACAAAATTAGACATTCACCCCCATCCCAAGCTTGCATAACAGGTTTGACATTGAACCAGACTAGGGAGAAAGTGGATTTTTTCAACAGGAAATATCAGACACAACACCAAAATAGGTGCCCTTTCGAGGCTATAAACTCAAGAACTTTGGTTCTTCCATTCTTACATTTCAAAACTCATACCTGGTTTGTGTTGACGAGTAGGGGCCCATAACACCCTACCCTCTCTCCCTTTTCTTGTCCTGAGAAGAGACTCTACACTGTCAGAGTCCAACTAAAGACCTTCCCCCGTACAATGGCCACTTCTACCCTATCCGAGGGTGAGTAATGCCAATACAACCCATACACTCCCTTCGAAAATCAAATCAAAATTCAAAGAAAACCATTCAAGAAAACCTATTTCAATCCCTCCCAAACATACTCAACACACACATGAACATACATATGCAATAAAATCGAAACATGGAGCACAACATGAAGAAACTGAGGTGAAGTATTCCTACCTCCAAAATCGGGTTATGGAAAAAGAACAAATTTGAGATGAGCTTGTTATCCTCTCCTTCTCCTTCAATCCTGAAATCCACTCTAAAACTAGAGATTGGGTGAACACTCAAAACCCTCTCAAAATTGCCTCTAAATAAGATCCTAAACTCAACCACTTCTAAAATGCAATAACTCCCCCACTTGCCCAAAAGTTCTAGAGGCTTCTAACTCAACTAGACATAAGGCTAAGCTCAAGGTGGAGCTAAAGTTATCCAACTCATGATGAAACAGTCAATTTTCGCAATTAAGCAAAAATGAGGTTTTTGAGTGACCATAAAAGTCAACAAAAGGGGTTGGGGTGAAAAATGCCCCCAACCCATACCCATACCCCTTGAGTACTTAGGTTTCATGATTTTAAGCTTTTAGGATTAATTAGGGACCTATCAAAAGCTAGGATAATTTTAGTACTTTCTAACAACCTTCAAAAAAGCAGATTGCTCACTAATTCTGATTTGGGTAATTAACCTCGATTACTAACTGATTAGCAAAAAAGGCACTAAACTAGTCCGACTTAGATCTTTAGGTTACTCGGTTAACCTTAACTATCATGTTGGAATGCATATACAATTCACAAGTGTTAAGCAACACTATAAAATCACTGTTCTAAAACATTAACACTTAATAATTACAAAATAATACATTCATTCAAACTACGATACAAATAAAATACGAACGATGGGGTTTGCAACTTTTTTTAGACTCAACCTTGGTTTCCACAAATAGTACATAGGGTTCAGTTATGTGTCTCCATTAGATTTTCTGACTAAAATATCCTACACACTCATTGCACACCTCGATAACTCAAAAAAATCTCGTGTGTGTGTGTGTGTGTGTGTGTGTGTGTGTGTGTGTGTGTGTGTGTGTGTGTGTGTGTGTGTGTGTGTGTATGTATGTATATGTATGTATATATGTGTATATATATATATGTGTGTGTGTGTGTGTGTGTGTGTGTGTACACACACACACACACACACACACACACACACATATAACTTATCATAAAAATGATATAAATTAAAACATGAATCTTTCATATATATGTATGTATGTATGTATGTATGTACATGTACATGTATGTGTGTGTGTGTGTGTGTGTGTGTGTGTGTGTGTAACTTATCAGGGAAATTATATAAATTAAAACATGAATCTTTCATATAACTAACTATTTAATTCATTTTTACTCACATTTAATCATCAAAAATTTATTCAAATTAAGTACTAGTCTAATCATCATTAGGCATGCATATACTTAAACGTCATAACATCACCAATTAAAGAATACTGAACTATCTGAAGCATAAAAATTAATCATCGAGGTATCAAAATCAACACCCTTATCATTAGGTGAAAATGCCTTGTATCATTGTTAATGAAATTTTAATGTTTAATTAGTCAAGATAATGTAGTAGTTCTTGAACCACTGAGTATTAAAACATGGATGTATCAACTACTCTTAATTTCATTAGGACATTCACAACATAAAACATAACTTCATATATATTCAAATCTCCTATAATAGATTTAACAGATAAATTCGTATTTAATAAGTACGTGCAAGGAGGAACCTTACACCTTGTCACAAATCCCGAGGGAAGTGTTGAACAAATTTCTAACAATCTCCCCCTCAATTTATCTGAGGGTCTGATGATTCAAACCTGTGACCAAGCTCTAATACCACTAGTTAGATTAGGGTTTATGTTGCACCAAAAGACTAATTTGTCAATGACTGATACAACCACTCAACTTATAGCACACATGAGGCAGTTAAGCCCTTTTTACAAATCTTGAGGGGAGCGCTAAACAAATTTCTAACAATTTTCCCAAACACACACAAAGACTTACATACTTATCTAATCACACTCTTGGACCCTCCTTGGAGTCCTTATTTCAACTTTGACCTAACTAGGGTCCATACAAGCCAAAATGCATTAGGTTTTTAGCCCAAACCCTAGATGCTCCTGCACCATTCTCCCTCTATGAAAAATAAGTTAATTCAAACTTGGTGACAACAAAGTATTGTCAATTCCCAACTTCTTGAACTCGCTTTCTGCAACCTACGTGGCTCCTAAGTCAAGAAGGTGTCTCCATTTGATAAGGTGTTCCGTGTACACTCCATGCCTTGTCTTCTTCTTTACTATTGAATCTAAAATATTCTTTGCCTTTGGCCTATCTTTTGAGGGTAATGGAACATCAATGGAATCCTTGTCAACATCTATAATATGCTTCTTATCTTCTACCAGAAGACATTTATACTTTACCAAGACTTTAACATTAAACACAAGAGACATAGTTAGGTCTATGGGATTGCCTGTTGGAAATATAAATAGAGTAACTGAGAGATGAGGGGTGAATCAGTCACCACAAAAATAAACCCTTGATCCCTTAGATGTTAGGACAGAAAATAAACACTACTAAAAGTATTGTTTCCCGACAAACAAACAGGCACCCGGTTAATACTGATATTATGTTGTAATTCAGTAACCATTGAAATAACAATTGTAAGTTAGCAAATGCTTAACATGCAAATATTATGAAATTTTTTATGATTATCCATAATTAACTTAGTTTCATACACATGAAAGAAATAGCACGAACACAAATGACACCGAGATTTAACGTAGATACCTAATTTGGGAAAAGCCACCAATTGCAACTAGTTAATGTTTTTCACTCTTCTAAAGTGAGCCCTATTAGGAGCCAACCCTGTTAAAGGTTACAAAACACACTGTTAGGTGTGACCCTGTTAGAGGATTTAATCACCCTATTAGCAATGGCCTTGTTAGAGCTCTTTAAACACTTCAATCTAGAAATGTCACCTTGTTAGAGGATTTACAAATAGTCTTTAAGCCAACTCTATTAATAGATTTAGATCACTGCTACAATGTTTAGAAAGTAACAATGAGATGACTTGATTTCTAATGCAACTGAATTTCTAATTATAGATCTCAATTCTGGCTCAAATACTCGATCCTTCCTAATCGAATGTATCTTTGCAACTCCTCATCCTCCTAATTTGCTTCCTCCTAGCATCTTCGATTCTTCCATACAATTGCACACATTCAATCCTTAACTTGACCTTGTACTTATATCATATCTATTGTCAAATTGGCTTAAATACAACTTGGAATAATTAATATTCATCTCCTTAGTTAGTTAGAACCAACAAACAAATCCATTGAACTCAATATGCCAAGACAAGAAAATCCTTTGTTAATCGACCCTACTTGGTAGACACTAACTTAGAACTAATTTTCTTATGTTAACCAAGTGAACTCAGTTAATAGTTCATCTTCACAAAGTTCCTTTGGTAACCAAGTGAGCTCGATTTACATTGGTTCCATCCAACTTTCCTTTGTTACTCGAGTGAGCTCGGTTAACACTAAACTTCTACGAACTTCTCTTTAATGCCCAAGTAAACTTGTTAATCACGACCTTCTAAACTTGGTAAACACTGGAATTCTCCTAAGATATAGGAAACTATCTTCATTTCCTAAGTGAGCTTGGCATACACTGTCTAGTAAAGATATGACATTTTGTGTAACATCAAAAACAATACACAATTAACCAATTGTTTTCAAGAATCTCCCTCTTTGGCATTGATGACAACACAACATGTCATAATAAAATGAAATTTTACAGTAAAATAAAGTAAGGGAAATAACCTTAGTTTCATTTTTATTCACATCCATGAGAACTCTCTCTATCAGTGTGAACTCCCTCTGCATTTAGTTTCTCCCTCTGTCAACAAACTCTATCTTCAATATCTTCTCTGATAGCAAACTTTCCTTCTTTGATATCTCTACAAATTCTCCCTCATCATAGAACTCTCCCTTATTATAATTTTTTTGTGAAAATGACATCAAACTCTCCCTCTTTAACATATTATACCAAAGATAATATTCAGTGAATAACAATTTACCTTATGTACTGATTCATATGCAATCTTCCCTTTTCAATACTGCATCAACTTGAATGATCTTCAATGTCACTAGTTGACATATCACTAAATAATTTAGTGAGCCTCAAATAGGGGAATAATCCCTAACTTACCTCTTACATAAAAAAATGCATCCTTAGGTAATGACTTAGTGAATATGTTTGCAATTTATTCTTTAATATTTACATATTCCAATCTTACCTCTTTATTTTGCACCAATTATCTCAGAAAATGATATTTTATTGCAATGTGATTTGTCTTGGTATGCATCACAAGATTCTTTGATATATTAATTGCATTGGTGTTATCATAGAAGATAACCACTAGATATTTGACTTCTACCTTCATACCTGCCAATAGTTGCTTGAGCCAAACAACATTGGAACAATTAACTATTGTTGCAACATACTCTGCTTCTGTTGTAGACTGAGAAATATAATTATGCTTCTTACTTGTCCAAGACACTAGTCTTTTACCAAGAAAGAATGCTCCACCACTAATGCTCTTCCTGTCATCAACACTTCCTACCCAATCAACATCTGTGAAGGCCTTTAAATCTAAATTGCCTTCTTTCTTGTACCATAAACCATAGTCTTCAGTATCCTTCAGATACCTCATGATTCTCTTGATTGACATCATATAATTTTCTTTAGGATTTGTTGAGAATCTTGCCACCATACCAACAACTAATGCAATATCAGCCCTTGTATGCTCTACATATTGTAGTTTACCAATCATTGATTTGTATGTGATTTGATCTACCTCTTTGCAATCATCATTCTTGGAAAGCTTATGTCTAGTAGACATAGGTGTTCCAACTGGTCTTGAATCCTCCATTCCAAATATCTTTAGTATCTCTTTGATATATTTGGATTGAGTAATGTAGATACATCTTTCTTCTGCTGAATATGTTATCCAACAAAGAATTTTATCTCTCCAAACGTGGACATCTTAAATTATTTACTCATCTCTTGTGAAAAAGCTTTGCATAAATCATTATTTCCAATGAACAATGTGTCATTCACAAAGATTTCTACCAACACAATCTTCTTGTCTGGTCCTTCTTTGATGTATAGGTTGTTGTTATCATCTGTTCTTTGAAAATCAATCTTCATCAAATAGTTATGAAGTCTTTCATACCAAGCTCTAGGAGCTTGCTTGAGTCCATACAATTCTTTGTGTAATTTACAAAGCATATCCTTTTTTCCATGATCTACAAAACCTTTTGCTTGTTCTATGTAAAGTTCCTCTTTAAGAATTTCATTCAAGAATGCAGATTTCACATCCATTTGATAAACTTAAAATCTTTTATGTGTAGCCTGAGCGAGTAAAGCCCTAACACCTTCTAATCTTGCATAAGGAGAGAAAGTTTCACCATAATCAATACCTTTTTCTTGAGAATAACCTTTGCATACTAACATTGCTTTGTTTCTGGAAACTTCTCCATCTTCATTTAGCTTATTTCTAAAAACCCACTTAGTGCCAATTACATTCTTATCCTTGGGTCTAGGAACAAGAGTCCAAGTCTTATTCCTTTCTATCTAATCTATCTCTTCATTAATTGCTTCAATCCAGCCTTCATTATCCAAAGCATCTTTAACTGATCTAGGTTCAAATTCAATAAACAAACATGTACCTTTCAATTTGTTTCTTGTCATTGTTCCATATGACTTGTCTTTAATGATCTGATCAAGTGCATGGTGCCTTTAGACATATCTTCCTAACACAAGTACTTTGGATTTACAACTTGTTCCACTAGCCTCACCATGATCTTCTATTTCAAGCTTGAGTCCCATTGTCTATGACTTAGGTCCTTCAGACTCAGTTTGCTTTGTTTGTAGCTCAGTAGCCTTTGACTGTGACTCGGGTCCTTTAGACTATGACTCCGGTCGCACTGGATGCAACTCGGTAGCTTTTGGAGATTTTGGGGACTCGAGAGGTGAAGCCTCCTAATTTTCAATTGGATTTGGCAATGTATCAAGTTCAAAGTAAACAAACATTATGTAATCCTTCGGTTCTTCATTGCTCTCTTCTTCACTCTTTTTTGCAAACTCATCAATTCTCACATGTGCACTTTATATGATCTTATGAGTGGATAAATTCAAACATTTATATGCTTTACTTCTACAGGAATATCTTAGGAATATACCTTCATCACCTTTGACATCAAATTTACCTTTCCTACATTCCTTCGAGATACAACATTTGCTACTAAATACTTTCAAGTAACTTACATTAGGTTTGTAGCCATACCATAGTTCATAAGGAGTTTGATTTGAGTCTTTTTTCAACTATACTCTGTTCAAGGTATGCATTGTAGTATTGATTAATTCCTTCTAGTATTTGATTGCAACATTCTTTTCTATTATTAAAGTTCTTGTACAATCCATTATGGATCTGTTCCTTCTTTCAGCTATACCATTCTGGTGTGGTGTACCAAGGGCTAGTACTTATCTTTTATTTCCTCTTTTAGTGCATAATTCATTGCATTCATTGGAAATGAATTCACCACCTCTATCTGATCTCGAACAATTTAGCTTCTTTCCAGTTTCCTTCTCTACTCTTGCCAGATACCATTTAAACGTTTTAAATGCTTTAGACTTATCTTTTAGATACATTACAGTCATCATTCTAGAATAATATCAACAAAAAAAATTAAGTACTTATCTCCACTATAGCTCTCAATTCCAATAGGTCCACGTAAGTCTATATAAACCAGCTCCAAGACTTCTTCAGAATGATAGTTCTTTCTTTTGAAACTTGTCTTGCCCATATTACCAATTTGGCAATTTTTGCATAGGCCCATATTAGGTTTCCTCAAACTAGGAATACCACTCACTCTTTTGTTTTTGCTTGTCTTGATCAGATTATCAAAGTTCACATGACATAACCTTTTATGCCATAACCAACTTTCTTCTACTTGAGCAATGAAACATGAACTTTCATTGAGATCTAGATAGAATGAGTTACCTTTTGTTTGGTTACCAGACCCAACTAGATTTCCTTTTCCATCTACTAGCTTGGCCTTTCCATTCATGAATTCTACCTTGAATCCAATTTTATTCAATTGTGCCACACTCAATAGATTATGCTTTAGACCTTCAACCCAATAAGCATTATCACATCTAAGTTCATTGGTTAGTTAGATACAACCTTTTCCCTTTATGCAACATTGTTCATTGTTTCCAAATCTCACACTTCCACCATTGTAGTGTTTTGTATGTTCAATTTTTTTTGTCACCAGTCATATGATGTGAACAACCACAATCCATAATACATGTACCATTTTTGCTAACATGAGAAATAAGTGCCATTTTATCTTCTTCATCATCAAATTCATCTTTTATAGCAATATGACCATCTCATCATCATCACTACTATTTGAATCTTTAGCCATAAAACAAGATTTCTCACCTTTATCCTTGTAGCCCTTGAAGTTCTCTAAATCCTTGTTTCCTTTGAACTTGTTGTGCTTCTTTTCATCTTTGTGTGGACACCTTGCAGCAATGTGACCAACTTCTTCACAAGAAAAGAAAATTAAAGGAATTTTACCTTTATACTTTCCTTTGCCTTTGGGATACCTTCTTGCAAGTAATGCTTCAATAGTTTCAAGATCACTACCAAAACTATCTTCTTCTTTTGTTTCAGATTGTTTGCCTTTTGACCTTTTGGCTTTCTTCTTGAGTGACAACTTGGCTTGAAATGCAAACTCAAGAATGCTAGAACTGGGAACATAATTATCATAGTTATCTAGCTCAAATTTTGTCAATCTACCAACTACTACATCCAATGTTATATCATTCTTTGGATTGCATCTCATTTCTTGAATTATCGATACTCTGATTGCATATATGGGAAGAAGTGTTCTAAGAAACTTACTTACCACTATCTCATCTCCAATCTTTCCTCCTAAAGCTTTGATTGTACAAACACTGGCTTTGATTCTGTCACTATACTTTGTAATGTTTTCATCTTCTCTCATCTTTACTTGATCAAATTGTCCTCTGAGACTTTTAGCTTTAGCTCTTCTTACATTATCATCTCCTCCATAGATGGCTTTTAGCTTGATCCACATCTCGTAAGCAGTTCCATAGTCTTTGACTTCATCAAATTTGACATAGTTGCGAGATGAAGCAATATCAATCATCAATAAGTTATGACTCTTCTTCTCTGCAATTTCTTCAACACTCATATTTCCAGCAGGTGTCATACATTTGGTGTCTAGGTACTTTAGACCTAAATCTCCAATGGTTTCCAAATGCAGTCTCATGAATTCCAGCCATGCGTTGAAGTTACCTCTGTTTAGCTTAGAAATTTCTCTTCTATAAGACATCTCAATCTTTAGCTTAGGTCCTTGAAACCTTCTCTGCAAGCACCAAAAGCTCTGATACCAATTATTGGAAATATAAGAGGAGTAACTGGGAGGGAAGGGGTGAATTGTTAGAGTAAATAATTAATTATTTTATTATTTATTCTATTTACTTAAGCTTACTTAGGTTAATGAATTTATTTATTAGTTGTAGTCTAGGAGTTAGTTATAAGTTGTTGACAATACGGGAGTTTGTTCTCTCTTAAGTCATACTTATCATCTCACCTTATTCGAGGACTTTCCACCTCATGTGGATGTATGCTTAGTTGTCATACTTATCTCCTAGCATCTTTTAGCTTGTTCTAGGAGATTCCTTGAGCTCTTTATATTTGAGCTCCCTCAGTGTATTTAACATCTCATTGCATATTGTAAATACATATTTTCTTGTGTTGCAATATCTTCTTGTCTCTCATGTCCATTTAGGGTTTTTTCCTAGCTCCTCACTCTTCCTTCCTTGGCTTCCCTTTGACAGGTTATTTGCATGCAAGTGATCTTGGACATCTTCGGAGTTGGATTTCATTAACTCCAACATGGTATCTGAGCCTCCCTGTTGCTGCTTCGTTGAAGATTTTTTGAAGCCGTTATTTGGAGTCACAAACCCTAGTTTATTTGTGCTTTTTTTTTCAAATCAGGGGGACAACGATTTTTTGGAGCACTTTGAACCCAAATGGACATTGCCATTAGATCCAAAAGGTCGTTTGTAGTCAGGATTCATATAAAACTTTCTAATTTTAGAGACAAGCCTCAAGGAGGCAAAAAAAATAGTTGCAGGCTGTCATACGAACAATTCGGCATAATTTTTTTTTTTTTTTTAAATCATTTTCAGGCGCATCGCCGAGCGGCCGCCGCCCCACTAGTGCCCAACTCATAGTGGCCATAGTAGGCTGCGCCGCTACGGTAGCACCGCGGCCTGGCCTCTACCGACGAGCCACCCTAGCGCCACCTTCCTCTTCGCTCAGCCGGTGCAGCGCCTATTTTTGCCACTCCGCCCCGACTACAACACTAGCGCTCCGTTTGTAGACTCAGCAGCATTGTCAGCAGGTTCTCAGCTAGTCTACGACTGAGACGTGGCAGGTCTGCCACGTGGCCCCTGCCACGTCGTCTGCTCTGCCACATGGCTTCCTTTTTTGCTGGGATGGGCCATTGGCCATCAATTCTAAGTCAGTGGAATGTTGACATCAACATGACATCAACACTGCATCAACATACCTTCCTTGCACATCTCCTAAGTCCTTTTTGACCCACCTTTAGTTTTTTGGCCATAACTTGAGCATACAGAGGTATTTTTTCGATTTGAAATAAGCGTCAGAAAGCTGTTTCTGAGATAGAGACATTGGTGTAGGTATTTTGAAGTTTTGATAAAAATTTATTGCTCATTTTTTTAGTTGAATTTAGAAGTTATGTTTTTGACTTCGGCAAGCTTTTCTTTTACGTCCCATGTCAATTTTTTGAAAACGTTATATTTTTGAAAAGCTGGTTTTGTCACCTTTTTAGAAATATAGTCCTTCTCTTTAGATTTTGGCCCATGCTCTCTCTATCATATTTTTGGCATTTTTTCTATATGGTGGATATCTTGAGTGTTTTAGGCCCGAGGATCATTTTCCTAGCATGGTTTCTTTTTTTTTAGGCCGTCCTTTACTTTTGTGTCAACTTTTTCTTTGTTTTGATCATTGTAGCTATCATTTTGAAGCACTTTTATGTATCATACTGAGATAAAGTGTCACTTTTGCATTTCGAGTTCATGAACATTGTTTTGAGATAGTTGCACTTGCACTATTTTCATAAAGCACCATGGGGGGATAGTAGTTGCCATGTTTGTGTCATCTTCCTTTGTCAAGTGAGTGCCCCTTCCATGACATTAGCCCCATGCAGAGTTAGTTTGACCATGTCTTTATGGGTGTTTGTACCTCTTTCCCTCTCTCATCATTCTTGGTTCGTCTGTAGGAGATTTTTGCCCCACCTTCTCAGTTGCCTATCATCTCACCCTGTCTGCATTAAGGGCGGGGGGGGGGGGTGGGGGGGGGGGGGGGGGGTTATGCTATTGTTCTAATGCATCTATGGTTTGATGGTTCGATAGTGTGAGCTATGTATTCAGTGTCTAATCCTATATACAAGGCAATTGCAGTGGTTGGCTACCTACGCATTTCGGTGAGATGAATCATCTACCATATAGACATGCTCGGTTCGTGCCTTCTTCTTCCTTGGAGGTTCTTCAGATTAGTAGTTTCTTCTTGATGGCAGATTTGCGGCTTCTTCATGCTTCAGTGATGCTCTTCATGATCACTCTTTGTTTTTATTTTATGGGGACATTCTCCTAGTGGGAGGCTTCTTCAGTTCTTCACTAAATTCTTACCTCTTTTTGTGGGAGGGTTTTTCCCACGTGGTTTTCTCTCTTTCCCCATTTTCAGAGGTTGCATTTTGTTGCATTTGTACATGGGTACCTAACATGGCCTCGTTGCCGAGACCCATTCTGCATTTCTTAGTCTTGTGAGCTTAAGGCATTTCCCTAAGTTGCACTTAAGGGGGGTGTTAGAGTAAATAATTAATTATTTTATTATTTATTCTATCTTAAGCTTACTTAGGTTAATGCATTTATTTATTAGTTGTAGTCTAGGAGTTAGTTATAAGTTGTTGACAATATGCGAGTTTGTTCTCTCCTAAGTCATACTTATCCTCTCACCTTGTTCAAGGACTTTCCATCTCATGTGGATGCATGCTTAGTTGTCACACTTATCTCCTAACATCTTCTAGCTTGTTCTAGGATATTCCTTGAGCTCTTTATATTTGAGCTCCCTCGGTGTATTTAACATCTCATTGCATATTGTAAATACATATTTTCTTGTGTTGCAATATCTTCTTGTCTCTCATGTTCGTTTAGGGTTTTTTCCTAGCTCCTTGCTCTTCCTTCCTTGGCAACCCTTTGACAGGTTATTTGCATGCAGGTGATCTTGGGCATCTTTGGAGTTGGATTTCATCAACTCCAACATGGTATCATAGCCTCCCTACTGCTGCTTCATTGAAGGTTTTTTGAAGCCGTGATTTGGAGTCACAAACCCTAGTTTGTTTGTGTATTTTTCTTAAAATCAGGGGGATAGCAATTTTTCAAAGCACTTTGGACCCAAACAAATATTTCCATTAGATCCGAAAGACCATTTGCAGTCAGGATTTATATAAAACTTTCCAATTTTAGAGATAGGGCTCTAGGAGGCAAAAAAAAATAGTTGCAGGCTGTCGTATGGGTCGTACGGACGATTCAACAACATCTAATCTAGTTACAATCTATCTTGACATGTCCATGACAACATTGTCTATATTTCATCTACCTTGAACCATTTTGACAAGTTCCTCTAAGATCATAACCCTCTGCAAGTTATAGGTCAAAAATTTGATCCGCCATCCTACAATCAATCCAACTAGGGTTCTCCGTGATCCCAAACTTTACAAGGATGAAACCTTGCTCTAACACCACCTGATGCAAGGGTGAATGATAAGTAGAGACAAATACTCACTCAGTTACCATGAAACCTTGTTAAGTTAACACAACAAAAACAAACAACCAAGAAACAACACCATAAGGAGAGAAAATAATAGATCTTTATTAGTTCAACAATTTACTCCATACATGTCAAGCTGTAAGGCCTTCTCGGTTGTGGCCAAATACAAGATTCAATTATAGAATAAATTCTTCATGTATCACACATGATCTACAATTTTTTAGACTCCAAACTCTAACCCTACCCAACCTCTAAGCATTATCATTTCATACTAAACCTAAGGCTCAACCTCTTTATTTATACTCTCCAAAATGACTTACAAGATATTCTAGATATGTATTGGATAAATCAACAACCCTAAATAGATCCACACTTTTTCCCATGATCAATCCCATATAGTGAGTTTAGACCACAAATTAAATACACAAGTCATTTCTCAAAGAAAAACCAAACTGACATCTCTGTGAACAAAGAAACAAGACATCACCAAATAGACTCAAATAAGACATCAAACACACTTGACAAATGAAGGAAGAATCACTTGGTGAATGAAGCAAAAAATCACTTGGTGAACATGTGCACCAATCCAAGTTAGGACGACTTGGTGAACGAAGACAAAATGACTCCACTGAGGCAACATCAACAATAGCTACCAAGAAATTCCAAAGAAGTAAACAAGCAATTTCAATCCAAATGAGCAGGATAACCAAGCAACCCAAGATGCTCCTACATTAGAAGACTTGTCCCATTAGACATTGTTATGAATTTTGAGAGTTATAAATGTATACCCAATTCAATTTAAATCTCTATTTATTTGAAACATTTGGAATAATAGTATTCCAGAATGTGGCATTAGCTAAGAACAAGTTGTTGGTATAATTTATATGAGTCCCGCTAGAGCATTCAATATAACACTTTGTGCCTAAAATCTTTATTTCTTTCTGATTGTTATAACATTTTACATTTTACAAGAAAATTTAAAAGAAAAATGAAAGTTTTGGTATTATATATCTTTTGTAATACAATAATTCTTACAGTAATTTTATACAAAATATTTTGAAGAATACAAAATTTGGCATCTCAAGTTTCCACAAAAGTAAATAAAGAACAAACTTGTGGTTTGAAAATGCTAAACTAGAATAATTTGAAAATGAAATGCATGCCATAGTGTATCACCTAGTGCTCTAAAAAAATAATGCAAAAAACATGGAAGCAAGAGTACAAGCAGCTCAAGCAATTATAACAAGACAACAATTGTGAATACAAGTAAATGTTGTTTGTAGATTAGGAGAGGGACAATTCAAATATATGTTTTTGCGTTGAATTCATTAACAAATGACTTTGAAAATTATAAGCATGTGCTAATTTTTGTAGCAACTCAAATTGGAAAAGGCATTTTCAAAACCTTTTGGCTTATGTTGTTGTTATACACAAATATTCCATATGTTCTCAAACAAATATTTGCATGTTGTCAATGTTCTTGGATATTTTGTCCAATTCACTAGAATGTACACCTCCAAGAGGAAGGTTATTTTCTTACCTTATTAATGTGCATATTACATAAAACCACAATTAATTATTTTATATTTACATTCACATCAAACCCCAATTGGAATGTATCACATCATTGAGCTAAGAAACTACTACAATCACATCAAACGGTGACTAATGCAAATACTAAATACTTTTTTTTTTCTATAACCTTATTGTAAGTCCCTACTTATAAGGTGGGGAATTAATATTTTCATTGGAATAAATTTTCTATTAGTCATTATTGGAAACCATTTCCTATAGTTGAGATTATTTATTTTATTATTTATATTTGACTTTTAAAAAGTAATAAATATTTCATTCGTATAAATAATTTTTAAAAGTAGCATGAAGCGGGAGCGAGAGCGATCTAGGCAAGGGTAGCAATGGCTACCTGCAAATGGAGGGGAAAAATTGGATGGCAGGCAAATGCACACTTAGAATTTTGATAGCATGAAGGATGGTCTTATGGGCAGGACAACATAAATCACTGGCCATGGAATAGATATGAAAGAACAAGAAATCAAAGACCCAAACCTTATTTGCAAAATTGTGAGCATTTCATCTCACCACAAAGGATTTACAGACAAAACTGGGGGAATGAGAGGAAATGGGGAAAGCAGCTACACAGTCAAAAGTCGATCTACAGGAAGTTCAATAGATTTGACTTCACAAAAATTGTACACAAGTTCTATCGACCAAAGTAGCAACAATAGGCAAAGACAACGGTGGTAGTAGCAGACAAAGACCCTCCCCAAAAACCAGATGAGCATATCACCTATGAGGTAATGTCTACTGTTCACATAGACAATGCAAAATGGCAAGAAACTATTGTTGAGCTACAAGAGAAAGCTTTCGTTTTTAAATGGCTAGGTCCATGGCCTTCTGTTAAAAGGATAAGACTGGGTTGTAAAGCAATATGGGGTAAGGAATATAGGTTGAAAACCCTAACAAATGGCTTTTACATGGGGATTGCACCCAACAAAGTAGATAAGTTGGACATCCTAAATAATGGCCCTTTCTTGCTAGAAGGTAAAGGAATCTTTATGATGGATTGGGAGCCAAATTTTGACCTAGGTAAAGAAAAGCTATAGATATTTCCTATATGGATAAATCTCTATGACTTACTAGAAAAATATTGAGGGGAGGAGGTTTTGGCATAGATTGGGAATATGATTGGATCCTTTATCAGAGCAGAGGAAGTTCTAAACTTAAAAGATTCATCCTCTCACCCAGGGGTCCTTATAAATATGAAGGAAGAAAACCCTATCCCATACTTCATCACTCTAAGCACATAAAATGGAGTATGGAAACAACCTATTGAGGTATGGGACGAGGAGGAAAATCCAATCCCATAAGAGGCTTTCCAGAGTAGTAGATCTTTGAAGGGGAAGGGATTAGATGTTGATAAACTTTTGGAGGAGCTAGAACTGAGCGAGTGCCAGAATGAGAAGGAGAAAAGTTTAAATGATCAAGATCACCTTAAAGAGATCAACAAGCAACAGGAGAACTTAAACATTATAAAGAGATCAACTTCGGAGAAAGCTTTTTTGGAAACAAATGTTAAGGTTCATGAAGATAAAGAGATCTCAACCCAAGTGGTTACATAAACTCCTATGGAATACTGGCAAGGTAATAAGGGAGAAGTGATGCAAAAGGACAACACAGAGGAGATAACAACTATGCATGAAAAGGTTAGTGAAACTCCTTCTAAATTCCTAGTGTTTGGTAATGAAATAGATAAAAGTCTGCCTGAAAACCTAGATGCACCTCCTAAAGGAATTTTAGGAATAATATTGGAGACACCCTTGATAATGCAAGATCAAAAGGAAATGATAATGCTAGGATAGGAAACTAATGTCTTTAAGGATATAGAGGTCTCCCCAAGCCAAAACCTTTGTGACTCCTTTGAGGAAACAATGGATAGTAGTATCTTGAAGGAAGCAAGAGAATCATCTCAGGAGGTTCTAGAGAGGGAGGATAACCTAAAGGATTTAGGTTTATTGGAGTGCCTAAGTATCTTAGATGAAATATCTATAGAGCAAACAAGCTCTAAGAAGCAAAAAACAAATGTAGGAAGCAAAAAGAAAAGGGGCCCCAAATCTATCAAGTTAAAATTGGAATTGGCAGGCAATGCAGCAAGCCAATCCAAAATTTTAAGATTGGGAAAAGGTTTAGCCTTTTCCCAAGAGACATGGAAATACTACCATGGAACGTCAAAGGTTGCAATGCCCTTGACAAGATTCGGTTGATCAAAATATGTCTTCATAAATCAAAACCATATTTGGTGATGCTATAAGAAACAAAGATTAAGGAGGAGGATTTCACCAATTTCAAGAATAAATTTAGAAAATGGGAATGTTTGTTGACAGGGACTCAAGGTGTTTTAGGGGTCATGGCTATTTTATGGAGATCAGATATTCTAGAGGTCACTGTTACCCAATTGGACACAAACTAGCAATGGATCAAAGTATATCTAAAACAATTACAATGTTCATTTCAATGATAAATGTATATGGTCCAAATAGTAATGCTCAAAAAAGGATTTTATGGCAAACCATATCAACTAAATTACAAGATTTAGGCAATGAAGTGGCAATTTTAGGTGGTGACTTCAATGCTATTTTGAACTCGGAAGACAAAAAGGTGGGAAAGGTTGGAGCTCGGAAAGCCAAAGAGATTTCAGTAATTTTGTTAATGATAGTGGATTATTGGAAATCCTTTTCAAAAAAGGGGAATTCACATGGACTAATAGAAGAGAGGGTTTTGTGCATATAGCTAAAAAGTTGGACAGATTTTTTTGTGGCAGGCAACTGGGCAGAGGCAAATTGGTCATGTTCTGTAGAAATTCTCCCTTTTCAAGGCTCTGATCATTTCCTTATTTTTGAGAATTCAAGATGAAAAAACTCTAGATAAATGCTCTTTCAAAGTTGAAGCTATGTGGCTTAAAACTGAAGGCTTTGTTGATTTGATTATGGAATGGTGGAATAATGCTCCAACAAGAAAAGGTGACAAAGCTTTCATTTTCTTCAAAAAAATTACAATATCTTAAGGAATAGTTGAAGATTTTGAATCAAGAGCACTTTGGAAATATTTTTTAACAGAAAAAGGACATAGAGGAGAAATTTAAAATTTTAAGCCTAAGAGTCATTGAAAATGGCATGTTTGAAGAGGATTTTAAGGAGGAGAAAGCTCTGAGAAAGGAATTAGATGTGTGTCTTATCAAAGAAGAAACTTTTTGGAGACAAAAATCAAGAGAAGTGTGGTTAAGAGAGGGAGATAGGAATACTCTCTTTTTTCATAATTTGGTGAAAAATAAAAGGGCGGCAAATAAAATTTTTGAGATTCAAAATTCAGAAGGGGCTCTCATCCAAGATAGTGAGGAGATCAATTTAGAAGCGGTGAATTTCTTTTCTCATAGGAGACAGCAGAAGGAACATAGCCAAAAAGAGGTGGAAGATGTTTTGAATGTCATTCCGGCTTTCAATACAGAATCTTAGAATAAAGTACTAATGGCTCCAGTCATGGAGAGTGAATTTACTAAAGCTCTAAAGGGTTTAGGTGGGGATAAAGCTTTAGGCCTAGATGGATTTCCAACAATGTTCTTTCTGAAATTGGGGTTTATCTTTCAAAAATATTTGTGGGAAGTGGTTGAGGAATCCAAGCAAGGGGGCTTCATCCTTAAATATTTCAACAACACCTTTATAGCTCTTGTGCCAAAAAAAGCTACACAATCGACATTTGAAGATTTTAGACCAATATCTTTATGTAATACAATTTATAAGATTATTTCTAAGGTCATGGCTAATAGACTCAAATAGGTTTTAAGCTCAATCATTTCAATAGAACAGAGTGGTTTTTTAACCAGGAAGATCCATATTTGAGGGGGTTGTTGTTGCACATGAAGTAGTTCACACTATTTGAGCTTCAAAAACACAAAATATGATGGTTAAATTAGAAATAAAATGTGCCTATGACGAGGTTGACAGAGTTTTTTTGGTAAATTTGTTAAGGAGGTTTGGATTTGGATAGGAATGGGCACAATGGGTAGAAAGTTGCCAATATACATCTTGTTTCTCAGTATTGATAAATGGAAGCCCTCAAGGTTTTTTTGAACAAGAGAAAGGTATCAGACAAGGTGACCCCATATCCCCTTTTCTCTTTATGGTGGAGGTTTTGGGAAGGCTAATCCATAGACAATGGGTACAAGGACTATGGAAAGGGATCAAAATAATAGAGACAATAGAAGCCCTTACTCACTTACAATTTGTAGATGATACCTTTTTAGTAGGTATACCAAGTGTTGAAGAAGCAAAGGTTATGAAGCACATTCTAGAACTCTATGGAAGGATTTTAGGGCAGCTCATTAATTGGAATAAATCAGAAATATTCTTTTTCAACACCCCACAATGTGTTAAAATTAGAATATGTAGGATCATGAATATAAAAAATTGGGTTGATGCCAAGTACGTATCTAGGGATACCTTTTTTTGCAGGCAGAAATAAAGCAGAACTATGGAATAATTTGATAGATAAATGCCAGAAGAAGATGGAGGGTTGGAAAGGAAAATGGCTATCTTCAGCAAGCCGAATCCTTATGCTTCAAACAGTAATCTTAGCTATGCCAGTTTTTGTAAT
Organism: Cupressus sempervirens; assembly: GCA_028749045.1. Classification (NCBI taxonomy): domain Eukaryota; kingdom Viridiplantae; phylum Streptophyta; class Pinopsida; order Cupressales; family Cupressaceae; genus Cupressus; species Cupressus sempervirens. The sequence goes on along the minus strand of CM053791.1, from coordinate 263,863,339 downwards.
GATGTGTTTTGATATAACCCAAAAAAATGTCTACATTCTGGAGTAGAAGATGAGAAAGTTCTTTTGGAATGGATCTAATGAAGGTGATAAAATGCCCTTACTCGCATGGGAAAAGATTTGCAGACCCAAGGATGAGGGAGGAGCGGGGATTAGAAATTGGCAACTTATGAATAAAGCACTGGGAACTAAACTAATATGGGCAATGTATGAAAATCCACAGCTCTACTAAGTGAGAATCTTGAAAGGCAAATATTTAGACTCTGATGAAGATCAAAGGATCTTGACAGTGCAAGATCCACCAAAAGGATCAACAATATGGAATTTCATGCTCTCTTGTAGATAGATTATTGTGAAGCATATCTCATGGCATATCAGGGACAGGAAACAAGCTAAATTTTGGGAAGACTCTTGGAATGGACATAAAGTTTTGGGAGGGATGAAAGTTGTAATGAGCTAAAAACACATTTAAAAGAAAGATGGGGGGATTTTGTGCCTGACTATATGGCAGAAAAGGAAGGTTTGGTAGGGAAGGAATGGTGCTAGAAAGATGTTTCAAGAGAGGAGTCGACTGATGAGTAGAAGCAGCAAATGGAGAGCATCTTAAATGAAAGGAATTTGCTTGTGAGCAAAAAGAAGGATAAAATTATTTGGTGTGGATCTTTGTCAAGTAATTACTTAGTCAAATTAGGCTACAATATTTTGGCTAAAACTAAGAGTGAAGTTTTTACCTCAAAAGATCTCAGTTGGAATAAGGATATATTACCCAAGGTGGGTGCCTTTGCATGGCTAGCTTATAATGGCAGAATTTAATTGCGGAAAGGTTAAGGAGAATAGGCATAATAGGACCATCAAGATGTCCTTTGTGTGAGAAGAATGAGGAAACTTTAGATCACCTTCAGGTTCAATGTTAGTATGCAAGGAAATGTTGGGATATGGTTCAATTCAAATTGAGATGGCAAGATTTGAGAGCCCAAAAACTCAAGGAGGTTTTTGATGGATGGCCAAGGGAGTAAAGAAAAACAACTCTCTCAAGTAGTTGGTTAGTTGCCCCATCATTGATTATTTGGGAATTGTGCAAGGAATGAAATAGAAGGATCTTTCAAGGAGAAAAGGAGAAATTGAGAAGATGTTTAAATAAGATTATTAATGCAATAGAGGAGATATTAAGTGTCTCAGCCACAAAAAGACAAGCTATGTAGATACCTTATACAAAAGAAGATAATGTGTTATAATCATCATGGCCAAGGATAAGATTTAAATCCCCCTCTAGGGTACTGATAACCAATAAGAAAAAGGTAAAGATGAAAAAGATAGAATGGAGTGCTCCAATGGAAGGATGGGTAAAAGCAAATTTTGATGGAGTTGCAAGTGGAAACCTAGGGATCTCATGTGTTGGGGTTGTTTTAAGAGATAGTGTAGGCCGCATTTTACTGAAAGGAGCAAAAAAAATACCCACAGGCACTAATAACACAATAGAGTGTCAAGCAGCCCTGTTAATAGTAAGGTTAGCAAGAAAGGAGGGGATCATGAAGCTGCATTTAGAAGGGGATTCCCTCACAGTGGTGTAGGTTATCTAAAAAATACAAATCAGTGCATGGCATCTCCAAACTGTAATTGACTCAATTGTGCAAGAATTATGTCACTTTGAAGATTTTAAGATTACTCACATCAAACGTGAAGGTAATATGGAGGCGGACATCCTATCAAAATGGGCAATATCCTTATATGATGAAATAGTTTGGATTGAACATTCAAATGATGGAGTGGATTTGAAACACACAACTAATGATTATGGAATGCAAGTAACTTTAAATGAAAGCTCTCAAAGGATGGGTAAGTCAGAAAAGGAGGATTTAGATAGATTTTTTAAGGAGTGATTAGTCCTTGTGGATTGTGTGGAAAATGGAAATGTGTGGCAGCAAAGGCAATTTTTTTATATCAAAAAATGTTGATACATTAAAACTTGACAGAGCCGCATTAGGAAAGCATGTGAGAGGCTCTTAAAATAAGAAAGGGGGGTAGCCTTTCAAAGCATAAGCCTAAATTAAGAAAGGAAAATTGTGAAGTTTCAATGGAGCCAACATTCACCTTTAAGACGAGGAAGTAATAGAAAGCTCTGTTTGGGTAGGTGGCAGATCGATGTCTAAAGAAAATGGTGAAATGCCCATCAAAAGAAGTCATCCGAGCAATGCAAGAAAACCTGGGGCCCTCTTTCAAGAAGCAAACTATCATTGGAAGGTTCAGGTAGATATCATGGCGATGTTGATGGCTTGGGGTCTACAGGTAGGAGACCATAAGCAAAATGTGGCCTGGGTAATGAAGGCTTTCTTCGAAAAGGCCTTAATTCTGAAACTGGAGATGCTTTTGGAGTGGGCACACCCCGAGTTGGCCTTCGATTTCAATGAAGGTTACAAGGATGATGACGAAGGGAGGGAGAAAGGGGTTTTCCCTTTTGTTAATTGGCCACGGGGATAGATTGACAAGGACACTTATACTAATGAACGTTGCCAAGCATGGGAGAGCCTAAAAACTACTTTTCGGTCTTATCAAGACAAATGGAGGAGGGCCACGTTCCCCACTAATTTCCCAATAGGCACCCATTTTTTATGAAGACGGTGTAAACCCTTTTTGAAGGTTGGTGGAACATGAGGGAGGTATTTCGATGGCAATGATAGAATGTAGCTACAAAAACAAAGCCATGTTTGTCAGGAATGAAGGACCTTTGGAGCAGAAGGCAAAGCAAAGGGAGGTTTAAACAGCTCTGCAAATGGCAGAAAAAACTTGAGAAGTTGAAAGCGATCAAAATAAAAAGTTTTTGATTTATGCCACAGTGAAAGTTTTTTGAAATGTTGAGGTCATCATGACTGTAGTAGAAGATGAAGAGGATATAGTTGTAGGATGTGCAAATTAAACCATATTAACCTTATAAAGAGGTGTTTTTCGTAATATATGTAATGGAGAAATAAGGCATAGTGTACATGATGGTCCTCTAAGATAGAAATATGGACCTTTTTGTCTTCGATATAAACCTAATTTTATTAATAAAATACAAACTTATTACTGACCAAAAATAAATAAAAATATTTCATTGGTAAAATACCAAAGGTTGGAATCATGTGCGATATTTAATAATAAAATAAGTTTTCATTAGATACATTAGATGTTGGTACATAATACTTTTGAGTCAAAATTCAAAAATAATGTTAAATCTCGGGAATATTCACATAGATAACCAGGTCATGTTTGACATTTCAAATTTCCTCATATAGTATTATTTTGGATTATTTTTCAAGACTTGCAAAATGTAATCGTGTGTTCAAGTCAAGTATAGGATTTTGGAACATAAACTTACTACTGCCAATTTTTTGGAGTTTGGATGATTTTTTAAAAATGGCATTCAATAAAAAGATTCAAAAAATTCTTAAAGTTTTAAGAATTTAAGTAAATTAATGGAAACCTTCGGTCTTGGAGTTAGCAAATGGTTAAAAGTTAGATATTGGTTGTTGCTTGGTCTTTATTTGATTGGCTATAATCTAAAGCATTGTAAGTAAAAGAAATTGAAATCATCATTACAGATATATAAAATGTATTTGTCTCTTACATAAACTATGGGCCCATGCAATGACTTCCAATGACAATAGTACATATAGTTATAAAACATATACAACATTGTACAATCAAACAAAGACAATTGTTCTATGCAACAAACATTTTTTTTATGTTTCTCATTAAAAACTAAAATTCAAACCCAGTGAACTGCACGTAGTTTGGAAGATGTTTATGAAACTTTAAAAGTTTTTTTTCTTGCTGGTAGAGAGTTTTGGGAGGACTTTCCTGCCTAATGTTAGGCAGAGGGTTGGTTTATTCACCACCATGCAAATGGTAGTACACTTCTTACTAGTTTGATCACTAAGATAATGAAGAGCACAAAGAAAGGAAATCACTTTAATCCAATATGGGTATTTGGGATCTATGATGGAGTCTATGATTAAAATCTCATAGTCTAGATAATGAATAGGAAAAAGATGTTTATTTAACATAGATAATGTCTAAATTAGAACAAACATCAACGCATTCATTGAATTGGAATTCCATTGTATAGAGGAGTAAACTATTGTTGACTAAATAGAACAGTTTCAATATTTATATTTTTGAAAACAAAACTAGCTAATTTATTTTTGGAAATTCATGTAATAAACTGATATGAGCTCTAAATATTTTGTGAAGTATTATTCAGTTGAAAAATATGCAATAAATACGTCTTGATACTATATACAATTTAAGGTTTTTTAATCTCCATTTGATACCTTCTAAAAAGTGCTCCATGACCAAATAAACTTACAACAAAAATGGGAAAGGATGATAAGCATAAAAATACTCACCAATTAAAATCCTTACATGTGATAGCCTTTTTAGAGTTCTTTCTCTTTGCCAATCAACACAATGCTAACAAAAACCAAAATAATCTTGAAATTATAGTCTTGAAGTGTTCTATTCTACAAGAAGAGTAAATATCTATATATATATATATATATATATATATATATATATATATATATATATATACATACACATATACATATATATATATACACATATACATATATATATATATATACACATATACATATATATATATATATACACATATACATATATATATATATATATACACATATACATATATATATATATATACATATACATATATACATGTATATGTATATGTATATATGTATATGTGTATATATATGTATATATATATATATATATATATATATGTATATATATACATATATATACATATATACATACATATACATACATATACATATGTACATATACATATGTATGTATGTATATGTATGTATATATATATATATATATACATACATACATATGTATATATACATATACATACATACATACATATATATACATATACATATATGTATATATACATATGTATATGTACATATGTATATATGTATGTATATATACATATACATACATACATATATACATATGTACATATACATATGTATATATACATATGTACATATACATATGTATATATACATATGTATATGTATATATGTATATATACATATATACATATACATATGTATGTATGTATGTATGTATGTATATAATGACCCTTACTAATAGGCCACTAATAACCACTAATATTGAACTGTGGAATTTCGTCAAACACTTGGCATGCAAACTAAATACACTGCTGAAAGTAAAATGTTGAAATAAAGGAAATTGTTGTGCAAAAAATCTACTCAAATAACTGATGTAAAATAGTGTCAATATATTCATTCAATGATAACCAAATGCTTTTACATATGTTGTGCGATTTTCAACTCAAGGCATTACAACATGGCACATTACAAACAAACCCTTACTAGTTGAATACTACTGAGAATTTCTTGAAATACAAATTGAAATGAAAAAAAATTGGATTGAGCAAATGTTGAAGATGAAATGATGAAAATGCAACTCCAAACTGCCCTCCAATTTGCTGACCGTACGACTTGCAGGTATAGACGTACATGTATAGACTAGTACAACTCCTAGCAAAAATAAATGCTAGGTTGAAAGCTGCTGAAAATGATATAGAAATAATCGCCAGGCTCCAAGGAAAATTCTCCTAGAAAAAAAAAATCAAACTCCCAGCCAATAGTGAGAAATGAGCAAAAATGTATGTCCAGGCTGAAAATCGAACCCTGATGAAAATGCCCAAATAAGCTCAACTTGAAGTAGCTGAATACCACTTCCAAAGTGCAACCCTTCAAAGGATTTTTCACCTCCTCAATTATGCAAATCCTTAGGAGACTTCATTCCCAAAGATCAAATGACAATCTACAGACCAAGATGGCGCCACAAATGCTCAAAGAGAAAAGTAGTGTAACTCAAAACTTGGGATGTCCAAATGAGAGGCCATGCACTCGATTTATGCACTTTTCTAAGAAGCCTCCAAGAACTTCTAGAAGTATCCATAATTTTTTTATATAATGAAATCCCTTTATAATGCACTTTTATATTAAAGTAACTTAATAAAATAAAAAGTGCAACTCAATTCAAAATTATAATATTTTGGCTCCACATAACACAAAAATAAAAATATGATAAACCCCATCTCTCCAAGAGCAAATAAGACCATCCAACCCCCAAATAATCATCAAAATGACTCTCTCACCAAAACCATCTGCCTATGAGAGTCCATAATAGGCAAATTCACTGAAAAATAACATGTCATTGAAAAGGGGACATGACAGTCTGCCCCTCCTGAAATTGCTTGCCCTCAAGCAATCTCAAAGTTGGATGTTGCAAAATATTTTCTCCCTCCCATGTGGCAACCTCCTCGGGTAAATCTGTCCACTTCACCAAGTACTCTTTGATAGTCCTCCTATAGAGTTGTCTCTCTCTGTTGTCAATGATGTACTCAGGAACAAGAACCAATTTCCCTTCATCATCCAATGGAGGAAGAACTACTGAAAGCACAACATGCTGACCCAATGCCTTCTTGAGCTATGACACATGGAAAACATTGTGCACCCTGCTGTTTGTTGGAAGTTCAAGCTCATAAGCCATCTCACCATTTCGCCTGATAATCCTGAAAGGGCCATAATATCTAGGCGTAAGCTTCTCTGACCCCCTCTTCTTGAGAGTAGACTGTCGATAAGGCTGCAGCATGAGGTAAACCATGTCAACAACCTCAAAACTCCTCTTTGTCCTCTTTTGATTTGCATACTGCTCATGCTAATTGTGTGCTCTAGCAATATTATCTCTAAAAGCATCAACAATGTCATTGCTCTCCTAAAGCAAATCCCTAGCACAAGGAACTCTAACATCACTCATAAGTAAATCAATAAAGCTCGATGCATTATAGCCATATAGTGCTCTGAAAGGAGTCATCTGAATAGACATGTGATAGGAAGTATTATAGCAATACTCACATAAATAAATCCATCTAACCCATGCTTTTTATTGACTAGCCACGTAGTTCCTCAAATATCCCTCCACCCACTTATTTACTATCTTTGTTTGCCCATCAGTCTGTGGGTGGTAACTACTGCTAGGTGTGAGCTTAGTGCCACATAAACGGAACACCTCCTGCCAAAAATGACTCAAGAACCTATTGTCCCTATCACTCATTATGCTTCGGGGTATCCCATGTAGTTTGAAGATCTCCTTAAAAAAGACTTCAGCCACCTGTGTTGTCGTGTAAGTAGTAATGATGGAAAAAAAGTGTGCATAGTTCGTCAATCTGTCTACTACCACATAGATGCAATCTCAACCTTGGGCCTTTGGCAAGCCCATAATGAAATTCATGGATATACACTCCCACTTCCTATTAGGAACGGGAAGTGGTTGTAGGAGCCCTATTGGGAATGTGTGCTCTTGTTTGTTCTACTGACAAACAGGGCACTCTCTAGCATACTGCAACACATCTACCTTGAGCCCCTTCCATGTGAACCACTCCTATACCTGCCTATATGTTTGAAGTATCCAAGATGTCCAGTTGTAGGTGAATCATGAAGTGCTCTCATAACAATACCCTTCAGCTTCAATCCTGGGACTAAGAATATCTTATTCTTGTAGATAATCAAATCATCCACAATTGCATACTTAGTATCAACAACTCTCCCATCAACAATCTCGGATGCACATGAATCTATAACATACTTAAGAATGATCATGTGCCTTCAATCCTCTGATATCTGAATCATAGCACTGAGATGTGGTCTACATGACAATGCATCTACTACCACATTCTAAGTCCATTTCACATAGGAGATGTCAAAATCATAAGCCTATAGTTTACTAACCCACTTTTGTTGCCTATCATTGAGATCTCTCTATCCAAGGAAATGTCTCAAACTATTGTGGTCAGTTTTAATGCAAAACTTACTACCCACCAGATACTACTTGAATTTAGCCAATGCATGCACAATAGCCAACATCTCCTTGTCATATATACTAACTAATCTCTCTGGCCCACAGAGCTTCCTGCTCTCAAATGTAATGGGGTGCTTGTCCTGCATCAGAACAGCACCAATACCCTCTCTAGATGCATCACACTGAAGCTCAAATGGCTTCAATAAGTTGGGCAATGCTAACACGGGACATGTAGTTAAGATCTCCTTGAATCTCTCAAAGCAAGCTTGTGCCTCAAGTGTCCAAACAAAGACTCCCTTCTTCAGCAAATCTATCATAGGAGGTGCATGATATGAATATCCACTGGCAGATCTATGGTAGAAACCACACAACCCAAGAAACCCTCTCAACTGTGTTAGGTTCTCTAGAGGAGGCCAATCCACAAGAGCAAGGATCTTATCAGGACCCATCCTTACTCCCTCTACACTAATGATGTGACCCAAATACAATAGCTCTGTCATGCCCAAATCACATTTGGACTCCTTGGCATACAAGGACTCCGATTGCAAGATTTTCAAAACTATCTCCAAGTGCTCCATGTGCTCCTGCCAAGTCCTATTGTAAATTAGAATATCATCAAAGAAGACTAACACATACTTCCTCAACTGGTGACAAAAAACCCGGTTCATGGTGGACTGAAAAGTAGCTAGCGCATTGGTCAACCCAAATGGCATGACCACAAACTCAAAGTGCCCACAATGAGATCTGAAGGCAGTCTTCTCAATATCCTGCTCTCTAACTCTGATCTGATGGTGGCCGAATCTCAAATCAATCTTTGTAAAGTAACATGCACAATGAAGGTCATCAATCAACTCATCAATCCATGGAATGGGGTACTTGTTCTTGATTTCCCTTTTGTTTAGCACCTTGTAATCAATGCACATCCTCAATGTACCATCCTTTTTCTTCACCATAACAACTAAAGAAGCAAAAGGAGACTTGCTAGGTTTGATGTGACCCATCGTGAGAAGCTCCTTGATGGTTTTCTCGATCTCATCCTTGAGTCTCTTAGGGTGTTTGTACAGTGTAATCATCACAGGTTTAGCACCCTCCTCCAACTCAATGATGTGCTCAATACCTTTGTCTAGTGGTCTGCCCGATGGAATGTCACTAAAGGCTCTGTCATACTTCACTCTCAACCTCTGTGTGTCTGGATGATACTCTGTCTTATGTTGTCCCTCCTATGTAGGTATGAGAGCACATACAGCTACCCACTCAATGTCAT